>OZ002741.1:76348783-77548783 GCA_963924295.1 Dioctria rufipes | reverse complement strand
CTTAATGTTAGATTTAGAAAATTAGCATGAAACGAGTAAACTGGGCAAAAACTTGTGATAATAAATATCTAAAAACTATTAAAACATGTAAATAATAAATTAAGTATCTAAAACTGGACTGCACTAGTTTTTAAAACTAAGGTGACTAGCGATTGTTGTGTTGTCTATGAGTGTCAATTATACTCTTGTACTGATAATTGATGTACTGTGTGCCCACCTTGAAGTTCGTGATGTTATGCTTCTATGTTCTTTCGTTTTGTCCAGGATTGTTCTTTGTGAAGTATGGTGAGGTTTGTCATAGTTAAAATTATGATTATTCTTGATGGCATGTGCGAAGCATACTGTGTTATAATTGCGATCATTCCTCTGTGGCTCAGTGTCATTTGTGGTGAGTTCAGTTGCTCGGCTAAAGTCATTTTTGTGCTCCCGCATGCGTGTTTTGATATCCCTCCCCGTCTCCCTGATGTAGATCTTGTTTCAATTGGTGGTGTTGCATTTTATTTCATATATTGCACCAATTATGGGTTTTTCAATCTTGGTTTTAGTATCTGTGTATATTATCTGTCTCAATTTATTTTGTGCTTATAGTCCTAGAGAAATGTTTGAGCTATTATTATTCAGAAAGGGGATGCGTTTGTCACTTATTGGTGGTAGGTATGTGAGTATTTTGTATCTAGTGACTTGTGCCGGCTGATTGTCGTCTCGATTCTCCATTCTATTTTTATTGAAGGTATGTTTGGTATTTTTAATGATCTTAAATTTTATATGTGTGGGGTAATGATTTGAAGCCAGTATAGTGCTTATTCTGTTATAGTTAACTCCATGGAATTGTTGATCACTAAGTGTGATCACCTTCTTTGCAAAAGAGAGAGCCACATTAAATTTCATCTTATAGGGATGAGCCGAGAAATAGTTTAACAGACGACCTGATGCTATTGGTTTCATGTACCAGTCAGTGATGATTTTATTACCATCTCCGCACAGTTTTAAATCTAGGAAAGGGATACTTTTGTTCCATGGTGAATTTGATGTTGATGTTTAGTATTGAAAATTTTTAAAGTGTCATCTATGGTGTGCGTAGGCAACACTGTGATAAGGTCATCTACGTATTTTTTAATAAATACTGGTATATGCAGTAAATCTTCAATAATTTGGTGCAAGAGGTCGTCCAATACATTCTCTGCTAAAATTCTCGATAGACTGGTACCCATAGTCCATGCTTTTGCTTATAGAAAGTGCCTTCATATATAAAAAAGGTATTATCACAGATGCAGAACTTGAGAGCTTCTGTAAAAATGCACTTAGATAGCTTGGTGTGCTCTTTTATTAGTGGCCATCTCTTCAACACATATTTTATTGCTTCATCATGAGGGATGTTGGTGTATAACTGTGTGACATCCAGCGAGATGAGGCGACTATTAGGCTGGATGTTTAGATTTTTAACAAATTATTTGAATGTGAGAGAGTTTGGTACATTGTATTTAGTAGTGTCACGAACTTTTGCCAGTATTATGTTAAGGACTAGAGCGTATGAAGGTGTTTCTCGTGTGGTGACGATCGATCGGTCTAATTGGATGGCCCGGCTTGTGCGTTTTTATTGTGCCATAAATACGTGGAGGTACAATGTGTCCTAGTGTGAGTGCGTTTACATCTGATTTTGTGATGTATTTTCTCTTATGCATTTCTGCGACTCATTCATTGTTGTTCCGGGTGAGAACTTTGGTCATGTTGGCTTTCACATTATCCATGATCTCATATGTGTTCGTGTGATATTGATGCTTATCTATTATTGGTGCGGTTACCTTTGTCGCTATTTATAATAAATATAACTTTGTGTTAATTTAGAAAACTGGTGGTTATTTTCAGTGACTTGCTGATGTACCTATCGTAATTATTGAAATGTGGTGGTTTGGTAATATGTTTTGTTAAAGTGTGTGCAATGCCATTCCTAAGTGTTTACTTTCCAATCCTCATTATCGATAGATTTGATTATATCTTCCGCGACTGCAATAATATTTATCATCTTTTTCGTGGTTATGGATCGCCTAAGTGCGAATTGTGGGCCAAGTCTCAGTATAAAGAGCATTTCCGGAGGGACAGTTTTATTTGTTAAGTTAACGCATCTGTCAGCATTTGGTGTGAAGGTACTCTTATTAGTGCTATAGTTGTTATCCCTTACAAAATTTATGCTCTAAGTTTTGTTGTGCAGTGTGATTACTATTTGTGTATTTGAAATCTTAGCTATTGATGAACCAATTTAGGATATTTTGTGGGAGAAGTGTTATGGGCTTATGATCTGTCTTATGTTTATTGTTACGTAGATGCCATAAAAGCCTGTTACATATATCTATTTCTAACTTCAGAAATCTGTTAGTGAAGTCTTCTAGGATTTATCAATTTTGTATTTTATGGTTTCCTGTGCATATAGGCTGGTAAAAATTTTTTGTTTATTAGTGATGAATTTCGGAGTAATGCCATCATGCTTGCTTCTGAGTAAGTACTTAAGTCTACTGTTGTTTAATGCTAATTTTTCAGTGATGCGTGCGTACTGTTTCACCTTGTTAGCTGTTGAGTGTCCATATGTGTTGCGTGTGTGTGCAAAGCTTATGTCAATGGTGAGGTGTTGGTTATTATCCATTTGTGTATGGAGCTATGCAGGATGATTTGATAATTATATTTATTGTTACTTACCATGGAAAAACTCTAAAATCCCCGTGCGTATATAATTTTTTTTAGAAATGTAGTAACCCCCGGAAGATAAAATCGTCTCTTTTATTTTTAGTTTTCTGGTTCGGATATTATTTTCTAAAAAAAGTAAATCGATAACACCTTCATTGTACTGACAAACAATGTCCAAATTCTGGAATTTGACGACCAACGTGTTGGAGCAAGTTGTGCAAACTTTATTCTAACATGTTCATAGAAAGCCTCAGTCATCTTTGTAGAGTGTGCGAAAATGTAAAATGTAAATGACTCCGTAATCGAACCTTAAATCTTAATTTTTGAAAAAAAAATGTCATACAAATTTGTAGCTTTATCCTTGATCCTGTAAAGGTTTTACACCAATGACATAATTTTTCCCCCTCTTCAAATATGATCCGTTAATAAAATGAATTGCCTCCATGCCTGTTTGCGTTCAAAAGTTATAAACACTTTTCTGTTCTGCGAAAAGTTAAAAAGTTTAATTTCCAGAACACAATAAATGTTATACTTTTTCACTTTTCGCATAATATAAAAATGTTAATAAGTTTTGAACGGAAGCATATTTTTTGGGGTAATTCTGTTCTTGTTATAAAGGACTGACAATGAGTTATATTTTAAAAGGGAAAAAATATGTCCTTTTTGTAAAAATTTTACGGGATCAGGGATAACACTGCAAATTTGCATGACATCTTTTTTTTTCAAGAATTCATTAACATTAGCCCAATAACTGATACATTTAACCATAAATCGAAACATGTTGAATATGTAATAAAGGATGAAAGGTCCTCTATGGAACCAATGTTGATTTTTCTGAACTAAATATATTTAAATAATTACTCCATCCAAACTTCAAGAATCTTAATTTTCTCGTTTCTACAGTTTTCTCAAATCAAATCAATTTTGAGATATTCAATGATAACGGGCATATCCATTATCCTTGAAAACAGATTTTCAGAAAAACATCTCTACTAATTTTTTTTTCGGAAACTTCAAATTTTCCTTAAATAAATAGCGTTTCTTTCACGTGTACATTCTGAGATATAATTTTTTTAAATTACACCTACCAAGTACTTTCGAATTTCAAAATAACTTATCTCTGTCAAAAATGATCAAAAACAGAAAATATTTCAGCAAAATACTACTGACAATATAATCAACCTACTTTTCATCAAAATCAGAGATTGTCGCATCACAAGTTTACACAATTCGATTTTCTATGGAATGAGCCTATGTGATTCAATTCGCATGACGACACATACACAAAACGACGAATCTATGGTGCGGGACAATAATACCATATTAGACCGCATACCATAATCGGATGCAACAAGGAACACAAAGGATGAGGGCTGGGAAACTTAACGAATTTAGTCATAATAAATATTTCTGTTCCTCCTAGCATTCGCACATATTGATACTCACCTTACAGTTCAGTTATCATACTGAACCCCCATTATAAGCAATGCAAAGCCATGAATGCTGGGGAAATAGATAGAATGAATTTTGATTATTTTTATTTTATTTTCAACTGGAGAAATATATGTTTACAGGCTGGGTCTGGGTGTTCAGTGAATAACGCCTCGCTACTAATGGGGAATTCTTTAGTAAATGTACCATTTTTCAAAAAATAAACATAAGACCTAAAGTTTCTTAATTTTTATTATTTTCCAACATATTGAGATTTTTCTAAAATCACATTTTTTTTTCTTATGACTTATAATTCGGAGTTATTATCAGCAATGTTAAATTTGTTGCATCTATCCCAGTTCCCCTGCTATTCATACAGAAAAATGGTGTTCTGATAATCTTAAGCTTGCTTTCTTATCTTCCGAACCGAAATAAAATTTTTATACCTTTCCTAACAAAATGACTACGATTCCCCAAATATAAACTCTCAACTAAGTAACACTTGCATATGCAAATGTGCCGTGGTCCGGTGAATTTGAATCAATCTGTCTACAGATTTAGACTGTTGCAACTATTGCTCAGGTTATTGATCGTAAAATGATAAGGTTACTTTTCAATCAAAACTATTTTATTATTTTGTTGAGTAGGGTATATAGTAAGTATAGTCCTTGGAAAGGTAAGGAGCCAAGCTTAAATCTACTTAAAGACTATTTTCCTGTGTGGATAGCAGTTTAGCCATTATGGCATATATAACATCAATTAAAACAATATGCAGCATTTTAGAGAATCGGACTAGCACGCACACACATCTAGATTTCTGTTTCATGGCTTGGGAAGTATTTCTCGACTGATTGAGTGTAATTGTATGTGCGCATATTGCATCGTGTTCTCTCAGATTAGTAATCGAGTCAAGGGCGTTGAGTTGTGTTTCGATTTTCATTAAAAACTCGCAGTGTTCTTAAAAAGAGTTACCTAAAATTTTAATGACAAATACAAACCCTGCAAAAATTTACTAAATGCTGAGGAGAAGAAAAAGAAGAATTGCAATAAAAAGGATGTAGAAGAATCCATTCCATGGCAAGATGAAAGATATCAAACTGCAACAATTTGTTGAAGGATTTTGAAGATCCAGTCTTATTTCAAGTGTTTTACAGAATGACTAAGGACAGTTTCGATAATGTTATTGGTAAAAAAAAACACACAAATTGCCGATAGAAAAACATCTTTTAATCACACTTTGGTAAGTAAATTTTCTTTTAACGAAGTCATTTCTTGTATTTAAATTTTCAATATTATAAAAGAAAAAAAAACAACAAAAAATAAGCAATTTCATTTAGCAAAAATTACGTAAAGGTTATGAAAAAATTACTTCACCAACGTGTTAAGCTGTTTTTGGCATATGTGATCAGGATCAGAAATAATATCAACGTTGAATTATTTCGATAGAGCTATGATTTAAATTATTTTGGGCAAAATAAAAATTTTGAATCACATTGCATTGGGATAATAAATGAAGTAATTAAATAACTGTTAAAGGGTAATGCCCACTTTTCATACGAGAGATGTCTTAAACAATGCATTAGGTTATTCTAAACATATTTTAGTAACAATGGTTATTTCAATTAAGCCGGGGCAAGTATTGCCGATCGGATGTAGATTGAACGATTTTCTTATGTGAAAAATTTGACTTTTCTACTTATCGTGATTGCGCGGAATCGGTACGTCGTGGAAAATGACTTCCTATGAGAAAATTGTTCAGTACGGAGCAGTAATGGGCATGAAATGTAGTAACTGGGGTGTATGTGACCCAACTGCATGAAAATGGGTTTTTCGGTAGCAAAAAAAAACCGATAAAGTTTGCTGAATCAGAAAAGGAGTACACCACCGGATAGTACTCGACGAGACCTTTAGTTTGATATATAACATGCCGTATTGGAGCCCCCCCCCGCCCGGGGTTCCTACCACCCACTCTTAAACTATGCAGAGACAAATTTTCTTCCACGAATTGTATTTGGTTATGAGCTGAGGCGAACGGTAAAATCCATTCTCTAATCGGATATAACCCTATCAAGTAAGAGCCGATCTAATGTACGAAAAATCTAGTATTTCAGTTTGAATAAAAAAGAGGGAAATACTAAAAAGTGAGTATAAGGATGGCTATAAATAGCTATTAAAGCCTCCGAGTATAGGAGTGTGGGTAGTCAAATTTCTCCTCTAGATCTAAGGAATTAGATTCTGTACTAGATTTTCCAAAATGCACTTAATCAAATTTTGATCCCTCCCAAGGCTTCCTGCGCTTAATTGAAATATTCATTGGTTATAAAATATGCTCAGAGTATCATAATGATTCATTTAAGATATCTGTCATGCCTGGAGGTGTCGTGCCTAAAATGGGCATTAGCCTTTGAACCTAGAACCTATATGGATCTTAAATTATATTATATAAAAACACCAAAAATGTTGATAAGCGGAAAAAATGTAGGGAAATTCTAATTGAATTATAAGATATGGATCAAAATTTGACATAGCAATTATTATGTAAACAAGTATTTCAATGCAATGCGTTTGAATATTTTAATTTAAATCATAGGTCTATCGAAATTATTTGATGCGGAAATTACTTCGCCAATTAAGTTTGGACAGACACCGACTCTAAATTTCTCTTTGGTATACTATCCATAATTTTTATGTCGACAAATAAAGAGGAAAATTGTCCTTATCTGAATCCCTGAGCTTTGGTTTGTCATCAGTTTTAGTTTGCATGTATTGCATAAAGCATTTATCTAATAAATCTGGATCATCTCTTTTGTGTGGTAATACTTTCCTCGTGTTCTTCGTGATTTCTGCCTTAAAATTATTTTCAAAATTCATTTCTGACTCGTCAACGTCAAGCCCTGCACTCGTATTTTCTTGCACTTCATCTAAATCTGAAAAGAATCGTTTCTTCGATAATACTGTCACTAAGATTACTCGCATGATTTGATGGGTAATATAATGTTCGGGATGAGGAATTAATAGCTGTAATATATCATTTAAGTAATACGTCTTCTTAGGAAATGCTCCAGAGCCCAAAGGCCGTATATTTTTAATGTGTCTCCTGAAAACTATTGTAACATTTATCCATCGTTCTTTGCATGACAAGACTGATTAAAGATTATACATAAAAAGAAAGTAAACGTTCACATAGGTCAAATATGCAACGAAAATATTATATTAATGAAAAACAAAAAAATGACTGAAAAAATCTACCTTTTCTCAAATCTTAAGAGTGTGGAAATTTTCTTTTCTGGCAGCAATATCTTTACCAAAGTATAATAATAACAATCACATTCGTCACTATTTTGTGAGAGATGAAGTACTCCCCTTAAAAGCTTACATAATGCGCCCTTTTCCAAGGTCAAAGCTTACAAACAGAAAGCGGATGCTTAAATATCGACTTTCTATAGCAAGGAAAAATATTCAGTGTGCATTTGGAATGCCAAAATTCAGGGTTTTCGTCACGCGCCGATAGCCTGCAAGGAAGAAACAGCAGTTTCTGTTGTAAAAGCATCTGTTAAATTTATTAAAGTGCGTGAGGGATATTTTAGTCAACCACAGAACTGCTAATCGCTAAATTGACAGGGAGGATGTTGACAACTTACCTGCCACCAGTGTTGTTTCTGAAATGAGAAATAAACTAGCATATTTTTTTTTTTCAAAAGAAGATGCTGTAGCACCATAGCACCTATAGCTCCAGTGGGCCTATTTAGTTTAACATTTTATTACTAAACCGCACTGAAAATACCGTTATTGCACATTGGTGTTTGTTAAAAGTGTTTAAATGATTTGAAGAGCTATAATTTTTTTTTTTTATAAATACAGAAATACTTTTAATAAACATTTGAACATTTTTTTTAATTTTCTTATCACAATTTTTACCTGCTTCTTTGATCTGATTTGCAATACGTTCCAA
Organism: Dioctria rufipes; assembly: GCA_963924295.1. NCBI lineage: Eukaryota > Metazoa > Arthropoda > Insecta > Diptera > Asilidae > Dioctria > Dioctria rufipes. The sequence continues at coordinate 77,540,721 of OZ002741.1, read as the reverse complement.
ACATAACTATCCTATATATAAATACACAAATCCATACATATATATATATTTAAAATCAAATAAAATAAAGAGAAGAAAAAACTCTATTTACCTTTATTTCTATTATTGGTATTAACGTTGCTGATCCAGACTGAGCAAAACAGTCGGTTCGATTCAGTGAGTAGCCACACGGAGAGAAAAAAGTTGTCAATTCAACCAAAATCATTATAAATTCTTCAAAAAAATTAATTTGTTAAAATTACAATAAATAATAATTGTTGGATTAACAAAAATATTTTGTCCTTCGCAATTTCAAATATTGTTACATCAAAAATTATCGATTGTCGAAACAAACAATTTTATTGGTAAAATAAAAATACTTTTATTAATTCTACAATAATATATATGATAAAAGTGAATATTAAATTGTTGAAATTACAAATGAAATGTTAAATCAACACCTAACGTTAGCAGAACTGAACATACCCATGCTGATAGAAATGAATATTTAATTGTTGAAATTACATATAAAATGTTATCAACAACTAGCAATGGTAAAAACTGAACGTTTTGCGGTATAAAATAAAAATTAAATTTTTAATTTGACTATCTGCGTTCATGTCAACAAAAATGTTTGCAGGCTTTTTGGATACTGGATTTGGAGTAGCGAAAAAAATTTAAAAGTAAAAATTGATGGAATTCAAGAATCTTAAGTTTATTACTTTTGTATAAACAAAAAGAAGTTAACAAATAAAAATATTTTTCTTAATAAAATAACGCTATTATAATGATCTTAATTTGGTATACACAAAATTGGCTTCATAATTATTGCAAATTAGTTAACTTTTAAATTTCCATCATTATATACCATATTTCGAAATGATTATGCGATATTCCAAAATTCTTTTACTTTCAAAATCTTTTGAAAACCTTTCCATAAAACAGAAGTTAAACCTTCTCTTTATACAAATCAAATTTTCTCCGATGAGTTTCATATATAAAAGTAAAAATAGATGGAATTGAAGAATCTTAAATTTATTATTTTTCGTATGAAAAAAAAAGGAAAGCAAATAAAAATATTTCTCTTATATAATAACAGACCTACTGCAAAGATATTAATTTAGTATGCAAAAAGTTGGCTTCATAGTCAAAGTAGTTAACTTTTAAGTTTCCACCATATTTTAAAACTATTACACTACCCTGACCCTCGATTTACACGGTGGATTCGTTCTCCAAACGTACCGTGTAAACCGAAACCGTGTAAATTGAAATCGTGCAATTAAATTCATGTTTTATATCGAAAAAGTATACATCTCAAGTAAAACAATATAATTGAATTAGTTCAATAAAGTTAGAGGTTGTCCACTCTATTCAAAAAGGTTACCTCTTTAAACAATCTACGCTGGCTGTTTTTATCGATGTAGAAGGTGTCTTTAACACTGTCCTTCTACATAAGTTCACTGAAACGCTAACATAAGATGGAGTGAAACGATCTCTAAAACACTGGATCTCACACATATTGAACAATAGAACTGTCTTTGTCGAACTGGGCGGGATAAGCAGGGTAAAAAGAGTCTTATCATATATCCAAATTGGAAGAGAACACCGGAGCAGGTGTTTTCTGCGAGGAGGCTCACATGGAAATTTCCATTCACCTTGAAAGCCACGTAACGGTTTTTCAGGTGAAAGTCAAGGCCATACTTGAAGCGGGAAGGTATCTCCTAAACTCAGGTAATAAGAGCAAGGAGATTACAATCTGCTGGGATAGCCAGGGAGCTGTCAAGACCTCGTTAAAGCCTTTTACAACCTCCAAACTTGTATTGGAATGTAAAACCACCCTGAATTCCATATCTCGTAACAACGGGGTACTGGTACTTTGGGTGCCAGGTCAGAGCGGCATTAGCGGGAATGAAATGGCGGACGAACTTGCTCGTCTTGGTGCAACCTCGGAGGAAATTTCCTCCACAATTGGGATCGCATCAAAATACCTTTGCCTCTACTATCTCGACTTAGGCCAACAGCCAACACAGTCGTCTTTGGTTGGATGACCCTTCAGGTAGAACCACAAAGGAGCTGTGGAGCTTGCCCAACCCAAATGAAACGAAAACGCTACTGGGACTAAGCAAGCCAACCCTGAGAACTCTAATGTAAATTCTCACTGAACACTCTCATCTCAGGGCTTACCTGCATACGATGGGGATTGTTGAAGATCCGGTAAGCAGAGGATGTAGAAAGGAAACGGAAACGGTGACACATTTTCTTTGTCACTGTTCGGCCGTCTCAGGGAATTGTTACAGATTCCTTAGCTCACACCTCCTGAAAGAACTGGATGAAGCCAGAAAGATGGGTTGGTGCCAATTTTGAATTTTGTTAGAGCATCCGGTTGGGACTTATTAGCAATTGCTCATAAATCTAGAGGGTGAATAATGGGCGTTGTTATAGACTACATTCCAGGGACCCTTTTCGGATCTCAACCTCGTTTCAATCCAATCCCAATCCATTCCTACGTAATACACTAATACATGTTCCATAAAACATTCCTGGAGAAAATTGTTCCTATTGCTGCAAAAGTCTTCCATCTGCCGTCACAACTGGTTTCAGGCCATAAATCGTATTTTCTTGCTTCATTCTGTTCTGTTGCATTGTGCGCCTTGTTCTCCTCTTTTAAAAGCTCAGAGCTCAAGCATTAATATTTTCAAGCTCATTCAATTGAAAGCATGAACGCACAAGCAGCCCCATAATATTTCATTGTAACGAATCCTATTCGAACTGAGCACTGTGTACTACATAGTAGTTTTTTTTTAGTTTTTTTTGCAATTTTCTAAAACTTTTGTGAGAATGTTAAACTGAAAATTAGTATAATACAGGGTGGGCCAAAAGTCACCATGGGGTTTAAAAATTAAATTGGTAACATATGGTAGTATAAAAAAAAGGAGGGGTAAGGTGGTATGAAGAACAGACAGTTGGCTATCATGTAAAAAAGGAATGAAGAGAAACGGTCAACAGGGTGTGGAGCAATGTACAAACGAAAAAGTTAGTTATTTTTAAACCCCATGGTGACTTTTGGCCCACCCTGTATAAATGGAAATTTTTGCTCATTTTTTTCAGTCGTGTTAAACCGAAACCGTGTAAATTGAATACCTTGCAAATCGAGGCTTAGGTGTATATACATATACGTCGTAGACACTTGGCTTTCGTGAAAAGTCTAGGCAAATATACGGTAATTTACATGGAATTATTCACCCTATATCAACTAACTTAACACGTAATAGAACTTCAGCATTAGATAATTTATTTGGTATTCTGTAAAAATTATTATTATTAAAAACATATTTGTCTATTTTAAAACCTGCAAGACGTATATAAAATTCCACATCTGTATAGCATCTATTGCCACACAAAGATCGTTAATATTGATGGGTCAGTGTGTTTGATGATTATCCAAATTAAAAAAATATTATGAAAATTCTCGAACTTCAAATAGTCATTAGAGTTCTTAACTTTCTTTCATGATGAGCGGTTCTTGGATGATTTATGCTGCAAAAGTCGAACGCAATAGTGAGTAGGTGACTCGATGTTCAGAATTTGTGCTTCTAAAACAAATTATCGTTTTCGATGAAAAGCAATACATTTTCATGAGGGGAATAGATACTTACTGTGTATTCAGTGATAAATTGTCTGTGGGAACATGTAATTTGTTTAAAACGTAAATGTAACTGTTATCGGTGATGAAAATACTGGAAATAATTCCTGTTTACTAAAACAGCTGCTATTCAATCAAAAAATACATTTACTGAAATCATAAAAAGTGAGAAAAAATTTTTGTAGAGAATAAAAATCCAATAAGAGGCACGAATATCAAAACATTTATTCTCAACAAAATCGACAAGCACTGAACTGAACCAGAATCTGTCAGATCTACACCGATCAATGAATAAAGCATAAATGCAATCATATGTAGGATACGTGTACATGACCGTAGGCAAAACTTAGAATATAGAGCAAACAGGAATGCTGATAAGCCAGATTTTGCGTAATGAATTTCTGGTTGTGTTGGTAGTCCATTTTTACATGTATTTACACGCTATCCCTATTCTAAGCAATTTGTCAATTTGCAAAAAGTAAACAAAGGTTTTGAGCGGAGCATCTGTGGTAAAAAATGTTCTTTTTCTGGTTTACTTTGAAACAATTGACATAATTAATTTATATAAATCTTTGCTTCTATTTACAAAAAAGATAATTTAGGTAGTGCAGTTGCCTCAAACGGGATTCCATAGTTTATAATCCAATTTATATTTGAAAGCACTGACCGAACACTTCATTTCAGCTTTTTTAATTGATATGAAGATTTTAACAGGCACTAGTGGCGCTATAAAACTTTGCCCAAAATAAACTTCAAACATAAATAGTTTTGAAAAGAATTACTTCCGTACTTTTGTTGAATTTCGCAAAAGAATTTTAGATTGCATTAACCTGTTCACAAAACAAAAGCACATTTGACAATTATGCAACAGCTTCTCATTCCAGCATCTCACTTACTCCTGTGTATAGTCTCCTGCTCTTGACAAATTACGCTCGCGAACACGATTTTACACGATTTATCCATTCCTGTTTGCTCTCTATTCTAAAGGCCATATTACACTATGAGTGTTGCTCACGTGAGTTCTCTTATGAAATATACCTATGAAAAGTCATATGACGTCAAACTGACATGTGTACTTTGTGTACATCTTCACACCTTGAGTAGCAATAATCATATGACTGAACGTCGACTGTCATGAAAATAACAATGAAAAACTCGACAAAACTTTTAATTTACACCAGCATTTTGGGAATAATGGGTATTATTCGTCGGATATTTAAGAACCGAATTAAAAAAAAGCGTCTTTGGTCTCGGCCGTGGCTATTAAAAAGAAATTCAGGACGTGATTTAACCAATTTAGTCATCGATGAGCTAAAAGTAGAAGATGAGAAAGGCTTTCAAAACTTTGTTCGAATGGCGCCAAAATCGTTTGAAAAATTATTATTAATTGTAAAGCCTCTTATCGAAAAACAAAACACAATTTTGCGAGAGTCCATATCAGCTAAAGCAAGGTAGTTTATAACAGGTTTTTAATTCTAATTTCAAACACAAAATGTTCTTCAGGTTGTTAATAACGTTGAGGTATTTAGCAAGTGGGGAAACCTTCCAAAGTCTATCCTATAGTTTCAGAATATCACAACCAGCTATTTCTCTTATAATTACGGAAACCATCCAAGCAATTAATTTGAAGTTAAAACAAGAATATTTGAAGGTAAGCTCATTTAATTAAAAGTTTCTATAATAAAAATTATAATGAAAATATGACAAATTTAGACTCCACAGACCAGCCAAGAATGGCTTGCGATATCAGAAAGATTTGAAAGGCAATGGAACTTTCCTTGCTGTTTAGGAGCATTGCGTAATGTACTAAGCTTAATATATATATAATTATGTTTACCTTTTTATTTTTGAAGATGGGAAACATATCGCCTTTAGAGCAAAAAAACGTCATGGCTCGTTTTATTACAATTATAAAGGATTTAACAGCATTATATTATTAGCTCTGGTTGATGCTGATTACAATTTTCTGTACGTTGATGTGGGGTGTAATGGCAGGACCAACGACGCTGGGATTTATAATAACTGCACGTTATGCAGTCCTATTAAAGAAAATTTGTTAAATTTTCCTTCTGATAGAGTCTTGGAACAAACCACACTTAATGTACCATATATCATCGTTGCACACGATGCCTTCAGACTAACTTCAAGAACTCTAAAGCCTTATGGGCAGCGATCTACAAGAAAAAGTATTTAATTATCGGTTAAGCCGCGCACGCAGAGTCGTAGAAAATGCCTTCGGTATTTTGGCGAACAAATTTCAAATACTTCAAAAAGAAATAAATTTATCTGTGGAGAAAGTCGAAGATCTAGTAATAGCTACTTGCATTTTGCACAACTATATTCGAAGAGAGGATGGAAAGAAACACACAGCAGAAGTTGACCGAGAGAATACTTCAAGTATATTATTTCAACAAGGAAACTGGAGAAGTAATGTTTTCTTAACAAAACTAAAAAGAGCTACAGGAAATCGATCTATCACGGCTGCGATGGTTGTAAGAAATAAGTTTTGTGAATTTTTTATCACGGTGGGTCATGTTCCTTGGCAATCGGAAGCAATTAAAAAATTTAATTTATAAAAAAAATAATCTTTTATTCCATATATCAGTTCAACATTAAAAAATATCACTATGTACATATATTATCTATGTAGGTACGTTAAAGAAAAATATACATATTTTCAGACTTATCTGGACTAAACAAAAACTGTCCTTCAAAATTAAAAAAAAAAAATCACTTCATAAATCATACATAATATGTTTAAGAAAAAAAATACGTATTTCACAATTGCTAGTGATTTTCAATCGATACTGTTCTGATGAAAAAATTATACATTTTTTTTGCATTTTTCAAACCATTTCTTTTTAAATTCATAAATAATGTTATGAATTTCATGTTTCGCTTCATTTAGCATTTCCGGATCTTCAATGGGTTCCAGTTCGGTATATATAAATTTTGAGAAGTTTTCCAAATCTGTTTTCCTTGTTATTGGCTCATGTAACTTATTTATAGTTTCAGCAACTTTTTCCATTGCTTTGGAGGTCCTCTCCAATAGCATATCATCCTCAATTTTCCTTTCTTTTCTTTTTTGAGCTAAGCTCATTGTTGCAATCGAAGTTGTTTAATTCCATAGAAAGCTCTGGAGAATAAGTAATAAGATCGTTCATGTCGTATGTCATGCTAATTTCTTCTGGTTCCTAATTTAGAGAATTAAATTTTTCTTGAATTAAATTTACTATAATTTTATTATAATAATCGCCAACTTACCGGCTTATAGCAGGACTTGCTCTTACGAGGTTTTATGCAAGACTCCAAAAATTTTAGATTTTGGAACCAGTATGTATTGGAGTGATATATTTTATCACTGCCAGCACCACTTTTTTTACTTTTTCGTATTTTAGCCACTCATGAGAGTATTGAGTTCTAAGGTAAGTTAGTTTTGTTTTAACTTCTTCGCTTGTTATGAGAGGCAATATATTCTTAAGCCCGTCCGCAATCTCGTAAAATGCATTATTCCTGGCGTGTTTATTAGAATACAGACTATCAGTGCTGTCGTATATGCAAGGATAAAGCTGCCATAGCTCCGTCAATTTAAAAACAGCATCTTTGGTCCAGTCAATCTAAAATTACATTTATATAGACTCTATGTTCTTATTAAATTATAAAAATACCTTGTTTCCGATACTCATTTTCAAAAAATTTCCTACTTTTTACAATACAATTTTAGGTTAACTCACAGCAAATTAGAACCGTTTCTATTTTACTGAAACTCATGTGAGTTCAGAAAATGACGCTCACATGAGTTTATTTTTCGTCTTTACATTTTGATATCTGTCATTTTAGGGAACTCATGTGAGAACTCACGTAAGCAACACTCATAGTGTAATATGGCCTTAAGAGGCAAAATGCCCCTGCATTCCTGTATGTTTTATTCCGCCATGTCAAATTCATATTTACTTCGGTAAAGGTTTTGGGCATGGCATATTGATACAAGAAAAACCGCTAAATAACAAAAGGAGCGGGAAACAAATTTGACTAAGAAACTTCTTACCGCTGAAATTATTTTCCTAATTATTAAGTTTTTAATGTTCATATTTGCAAACTCAGTAGATACTTTTGAACAACTGTACAGAAATTTCACAATATCTAAAATGGCCGGACTGTGACAAGCCATGTTTCGCGTAATGAATTCTAGTTGTATTGGTAGTCCATATTTTTACACGTATTTATACGCCGTTGCTACCAAAAAGTAGTCAGTACCCTACCATAAATCCTAACAGGAAAGTTAGGACTACACATTTACATAGGTCAATATATTTTAAATGCGCAAAAAAGACTCTGACTATGACGATGTCTAAAAGTAGTCAAAGATATTGTGCGGGGTATCTGCGGTAATAATGTTCTTTTTCTACTTTATTTTGCAATAATTCACAATTTAATTTATATAAATCTTTGCTTCTATTAACAAAAAAAGATAATTTACATAGTGCACTTGCCTCATGTTTATACATTTGAGTTTTATATTTGTTACGAAGGTTTTAACAGGAACTAGTGGCACTATAAAACTTTGCACAAAATAAACTTCAAGGACAAATTGTTTAAAAAAAACTGCTTCTATAGTATTGTTAAATTTCGCAAAAGAATAATTTTAAATTGAGTAAACCTGTTCACAAAAAATAAGCACATTTGACAATCAGGGTGCAGTTTTCACAAAGCGTTCGTCCGGCAAATTTTGCTACCTCCGAGTTGGTTGAAATCACATCTAAAGCTGAAACTGAGCGAGCATAGCGATAGCAATAAAATAATATCATACAATTACTTTGCGTGAATGGGTGAAAAGAACTAAACTTTGCATTATGGTAGCGCGACTGAGACAACGAGTTAAAAACAAAAATTGAGAGAACGCTAGATTATCATATTGGATGAGTTTTGTACAAGCTAAAAAAAAGCAAATGCAAACAATTTTTCGCAATAATTCATAACTACTAACGTTGATTTTTTTCTTTCACATGTCAGCTTCAAGGAGAACGTTAAAATTAAATTTTCAAACGCACAATTTAACTTTTCTCACAATTTTATTGTTTCGTTTTACCGAAAAGTTATAGTTTTAACAATTTTACTTGTTAAATGGGTTTCAAGGTCAGAATTTTGAGAAAATTTACGTCCGACAATTTTAAGTTGTAAAATCTACCAATATTTTTCTCTCCGTGCATTCATCAAGTCCTTTATGATTTGTTAATTACTGACTGACGTACAAGAGAGTAGTTTGCGGTACCGAATTCTGTCGCATCTAACGAGCAATGTCAACTAACTTTTTAGTTACTAACTATAGTCGGTGATTGTGCAGTATGCAGCGCTTGCTTGGTGCAAGGGAACTTGCTGTACACATGCTGCAAGGACTTTCTTTTTAGCATTGAATGCGTACAACTTTTGCGTCAAGCATTTTATAAATGGACTATACTTAGATGACATATTCATATATATGTAGGGTGACGACATGATAAAAACAATTAATTTACAATGTAGGCACTTTACTTGGGAGTATACAGTGCAATTACTCTTCTGGTCAACGGCTTTCTATACAGCGAGGTACTTATGCATGATGTAAGTGTAGGGTAACTTTTTTTCACGGGACAGAATCTATAATTGAAACAACTCCTTATTATTAACACATTTTTTTTTATTCAATCAACTTCTTCTCTTTTGTCGTGTCAGGTAAATGTATATCTAATGCTTTTTTAAGAGCATAAAGCGAATGCATAGTGCATGGGCGAAACACTTGCATCTTTGGTGAGTGGCCTGCTTTAGAGTTTTTCAAAATCAATAAAGGAAGATCAAGGCCACAAGTTTTTTTATTTTGTGTATTTGTTGTTGTTTTTTTAATTTTCAGCAACAATGTAAATTAGCAAAATCACATTGACTCAGTTCACTATATCAACTCAATATGTTTTAAATTAATGCCCAAGGTCAATAACAGTGATAGAGCGCACAAAATCCTTTTTTTTTTTTTTGTAAAACAGTTTGCATAAAAGCTACACATGCAATTTTACATTAAGTTTTTTAAAGGAAACTAATTTTTTTTTTTTAATAATTAATTTTTAAGTACACATATATAATAAAATTCGTGAGATCGAGGTTATGATAATTCTATATTTTAGTGTTTCCGACGCAATTAAATTAGTAAAATAAAAGTAAAGTGAAAGCGCGCTGCATGAACCATTTAATTTTCAGGCATAATTTTGATCACTCCGGGTCGTTTAATGGAATAACCCTTAATAGATTCGCGTGCTTTTGATTTCATTACTGAATGTAGGTGAATGCTTATATTATAGTATTTATAGTTTTTATGCTAACATACAGTTGAGTTAGGATAATCGAGAAGTCATTAATAGAAAGCTTAATTCAGCCAGTTTTATAATTTGGAAAACTGGAAATGCGGATGAAAGAGGGTTCGAATAACCGGGGATGTAATAAAGAGAACGATTCAAAAACGAAAATAAAAAGTAATATTCCTGATTTATCATTTAATGCGCAGAATAAATAAATCCAGTATGATAATACTCTGCAGCACATATATTGCAATATTTTTATTTAGTTGGAGTAAATAGTCGCAAAAAATACCCCACATGGTACCGGTGCTTAATTAAAGTCATATACTTTAAGTGTTACTAGACACTCTTCGGTATATACAGTGAAGAGCAAAAATGGATAGATGATCCACACTTTTGCTTTTAAATATCTATTACTGAGTGAAATGAGAAGAATGTTGTTACTTACAGTTAAAGCTGCATATTCAGAATATGTTGATTTTAAATTTTACTTCATCTAAATACTAAGAAAAAATTACAGTTATGGCTTGTTCACGAGCGCGATTTATCGCATGCGACAGAGCTCTGATTGGCTGCAGCAATGTAGTTGTCGCTGGACATGTTTACTCTTTCTACGTTTCGTGCGATACAAAAATTTATTGCAGCAATGCTCTTAGTTTGGTGCGATTTTCAACTTAACCTCAACATTTATGTTTGTTTACTTTTGTAATCGAATGCTAAAGCTCCGCAGTGATGTCGAAATTTACTATAATATGTAAATATATAAATATAACAAGTAAAAAAGCTAGAATTGGTCTAAGACCAATTCTTAGGATACCCTAGATGAATGCCCGTATTAAATTTCGTATGGTCACCGATCTATTCAAGTATTGATTTTGAAGTTGTTTTTCGCATATATTTCTAGAACGGTTTGTCGCACAGACAAAATGATTATAACCAATTTTATAGGATTTCGTATTCTGCAGAAGTTTTTAGTACCATAAAAATGTCTTGGACTGATCGTTTTCAAAGTATACGTAAAAAACCGAAATTTTATATGGCAACACCAAGAAATAGTTGCCCGATTTAGTCCATTTTTGACATTTTATTTGCTAATGTAGTAAAAACATCATGTGCGATTTCAGATCTCTACGTCGACGCGTTCTCAGGCAGTATCCAAATATATAGCGGAAAACGAAATTTTTATATGGCAACCCCACGAAGGAGTTGCCCGATTTGGCTCATTTTCGAACTTAATTTTACTTTTTTTAAAGTCTGTGTACAAAATTTCAGCTCTCTACGTGTACGCGTTCTCAAGTTATCGTGCGCACAGACGGACGGACGGACGGACGGACATGCAAAAATCGAAATAACTTTTAATATTATGAATGGGTGTCCAATCCATTTTGCTCTACCATCATTATTTCGAGGTGTTACAAACGGAATGACAAACTTAGTATACCCCTATGATTTCATCTAGGGTATAAAAACATAAGATATGTAAATTTCATACTAATATCTCCTTGTCACCACAAAATTAAACATATTAAGTTGTAACCGCTGTCAACCTTGTGAACGTATGGCGCGATAAAAACCAGTCGCAAATAGAGATAGATCTATACAAAGAGCAGGACATTACCAAAATATCGCACGTATTGTATCGCGCTCATGAACAAGGGTTTATGTCGAAAAAGTCCACTTTTGCACCACACTCGGCGTACGTGACCATTTCGTATTTACCGCTATTTCAGAAAGTTCTTTACAATCCAATCGAGTGAGATCCATAGTCTTTCAAAAAACGTTAAACGAAATTGTGAAAATTTCCACCTTAATAAGTGTATTTATTCAAAAGTAATCATAAAGCCAATTGCAGTGCACATTAAGGAAAACGTCCATGAATTTTCTCGCGAAGGAAAATCTTCAAGAGATATTGCTGAGAAATGTAAAATATCCCAAAGAACAGTTCAGAAAATTCAAAAATGTGCGAGCCAGGAATTTCTCAAACCAAAAATTGGCTGACCAATGAATATCTGTGATCAGGCGGCCCGGGAAATGGCTCGAAATGTGGGGTCTGGAGTAGCACTCCTCAGTAAGCTGCTCAACAGATCGGCAATGAAACCAGTAAATGTCGTAGTGCCTTAATGAGAATTGGCCTAGAGCCTAATGAAAAAAAGAAGCCTGCTCTCTCTGCGAAAAATATTTTAGCACGCAAGAGGTTTGTTGAAGCACATCGTAACTGGACAATGGAGGATTGGAATCAAGTACGTTCTAAAGAAATTGGTCTTGCAGTTATTTCTAATATTTCACTTTCAGGTAATTTGGTCCGATGAGTCCAATTTCTACCGGTACGAGTCAGAAGGAAGATCGTGGTACTGGAGCCGTCCATGCGAAATATTTAATCCGACAAGTGTGAAGGCGACACTGTAATTTGGCGGTGGTTCACTATAACTCTTAATAGTGTTGGGCCTTTGGTTTGGGTCGTAGAGCACGTCTGGGCTTACATGAAAAGGAAACTGGCCGAGTACAGTGAACCACCGTTAGGAATAAATGAATATAGATATAATAATAAAAAAATATAATAAATAAATATTGGAAAAATCTTTACCCTAGAATAACCGCAAAAGAGTCCGCAGTGGATCTATCAAGAATGCGAGATTTACTGAGATAGCATTCTCAGATTTATTTAAAGCATTAACAAATGAGTTTAAACTTTAAGTAAATAAATTTAAACCTTAAACAAATTATTTTAAAGCCTTAACAAATTAATTTAAATCTTGGACAAATGATTTTAAGCCCTTAACAAATATATTTAAACCGATAACGATTTAAACTCTTTACTAATTAATAGTTCAACTTAAGTCAGCACTTCATACATTTTTTTCTTCATATTTGGGGTACATATATAATCTGCAATACTTCTGACTTTTCAGTACAACGGTTGACAATCCACTGCCTTAGGAGTAAGTAAAACAAAATCCATTATATAGTTGGAACAGTCCTTAGGTGTGATATGTTGCAGGCTATCTTCGATCACTGAGAGAAGATTATGTTCTTTATTCATGTCACCTAAAACTGAACGTGTATGTGCCTCCATTTTAGAAAACGATTTTTCGATAGGGTTTAGCATAGACGAGTAAGGAGGCAAAATTTTTAGTGTCAAATTCGTCTGAGATAACACATCCCGAACTTGTTGTGTTTTCTGTATTTTTGCATTATCCATAATTAAAATTGCGTCTCTAAGCGATGGATTTGTTTCCAGTTTTTCAACCAGTTCACGTAGAAACAGTAGAATTTGCAATTCCTTTGTTACTTATCGCAGCAATAAGTGTGTCGTTTCTGCCACGTACTGCTGGAACAATAACTCGAGCACGGGTGCCCCTTCTTGATCGAGCTTGAGATCTCCTAAAATATTTGCCTCCTTACTCACCTATGTTAAACCCTATCCTAAAGTCGTTTTCTAAAATGAAGGCACATGCACGTTTAGTTTTAGGTGACATGAGTAGAGAACATAATCTTCTTCCAGTGATCGAAGATAGCCTGCAACAAATTACACCTAAGGACTGTTTCCAACTATATAATGGACTTGGATTTACTTATCCATAAGGCAGCGGATGGTCAACCGCTGCATTGGAAATTCAGAAGTATTGCAAATTATATATGCACCCAAAATTTGAAAAAAAAAAGTTATGAAATGCTTACTTAAGGGCTGTTACCACCAAAAAAAAGCTCACGATTTCTGTTCTCAAAAGCACAGTGGAACATAAACGTATAAAAGTATGCAATTTGAAAATTGAACCATATCACAATATGTACATGCTAAGCGCTAAGCTATATGATGCTGTGGTATTCGTGTGCATTGTACTCCAAAGCCTTTCGAGCATCTGCACAGCATTAAGATTGCATAAGCGTGGCGAGATTTTAGATTTACTGACGGATTTTTCATAGATTTTTTTTTTATTGAACTTATAAAACGTTTTGCTTGAGGAGCAGGCAAGGGACGAACGAAATGTGTGCGCTCTATGCTGTTGGTCAGACACTTTTCCTTGTAATTTGTCTGGCATATTTTATTGCTAGGGCAAATTTTATTTTACTGAAGCCGCTCATCAAATAAAACTCTTAGGAGAGCTCTGAGTTGTAATGTTTGATATAATTTTGGCAAAGCTCCCACTCTATCAGTTTTAACTTTTTATTAACTAGATAATCAAAGAACTACTTTAAAGAGATAAATTTGACGTTACCAACAACCATTATCTCTTTCCTACAGCTTCACTAAAGCCCATTAAGGATTAAGATCCATACAATAACATAAAAAATATCGGGACTGCACATTTTGAGATAATCAAGAATAACTGAAATCTCCTTTATCCTTGAAAGCAAAATTTTAGAAAAATGACTTTGATTAATTTTTCTCGGAAACCTCAAAGCTTCCCAAAATAAATAACGTTTATTTCATGGAGATACAATGATAAACTTACATCTACTACTCTAAATTTCAAACATTTTTCAAAAGACCGGATCTCGGTCATATATGGATCACAATAAATAATTACTATTTTCGATATTGTTAACCTTCCTGTAAAATTTCATCAAAATCAAAAAAAAAAAAATTAGACAAAATTGGTCGATTTTCTGTGTAACGGCTTATAGGATTATATATTCAATGTACGCAAATTTGCATATAAAGCAATATTCAGTTTTCACTTCTTTATTCCATAATATTATTGGACAGAGTTTTAATAACAGGTCCCATAATAGTTACTCACAATTAAAAATAAATAGATTATAAATAGAACTGCCAAAATAATTCCTTGCCTCCCAAGCAAAAATAAGAAATTCACAATTATAAAACTTAAAATATTCCTCGAAATCTACACTCATATACCTAATACAGAAAATGGCGGCATACACTTTCCGGGCACACACACTACAGCCCTCCGCAGAGCTTTCAAAACAAATGAATGCTTTTCGAAAGCACATCGTTCCATCTAACGGTTATGAAATGAATTAAAAACGCCAAATTGTATGCAAAATATATAAAAACAAGAAATATTTGTGATTACCATGGTTAACATTATTGATTTTATTTCCTTTATCATTGCACTAAAGAATTTGAGTTTTTCAATATAAACAGAAAAAGGTTCGATCTTTGTTACAAATTAAACTTTCTCTCCAATAATATTCAAATTGAGATAGTTATTTGTCTCTGAAAAAAAAAAAACAACTTTCAAACCAAAATATGTTAGTAACGAAAACTTTTTTACTGGTTTTCTCTACGTCGCTTCCTCTTCCACTTCAAGATCTTCCATACTCAAGCACAATTGTATCAACTTGATGTGCCATTATTACGTTATCATGTACCAAACTTTGCAAATTTCATGAATTTGTGAATTTTCTAAAGCCAATTACATACATATAAAACCCCGAAATCTTTATTTTTAACACGTCATTACCTAAATTTATGCTTTTTCTCAAACTATGTGGATTTTAGATTATGATAATATGCAAAGTCGTATTAACTTTTCGTGTTTTTTAAGATTTCAGTAATAATCCCCCTTAACTCAAAATCAGATATTTTAAATATAAATTTGTTAGAGTCTAAATATATTTGCTAAAAGTTTAAATCTCTTTGTTAACAGTTGAAACTCATTCTTTAAGGGTTTAAAATCAATTGTTTAAAATTTAAATTTATTTGTTAAGAACTTAAAATGATATGTTCAAGGTTTAAATTTATTTGCTTAAAGTTTAAACTCAGTTGTTAATGGTTTAAATAAATTTGAGAATGCTATATATGAAGGCATACGCTAGTTACAATATAAAATTACACACTTGTACGACTTAAGCCATACCATACCATATCCATATTTGAAATATTAGAATCGGTAATCTCAGAAATTCCGGGAAACTCAACATTTATTAATGAATGATGAAGTTTTGCTACACTGTTTTATATTCGAAGATGGCAGAAGGTGTTATAAGCTGTTAACATTCTCATCAATAAAAATTATTCAAAACGTTTTGCAACATAACAACTTCTTCTACCTATGGCTTCAATTGTCTATCCTGTATAATGTACATACATGCTTACACTCTAAATTTGCAGCCATATACATGAATCATGATAACACCTTTTTACAAGTATACAAATAAAGCCATTATACAAAACCAAAATCTAGGATACGTCTTACAAGATATTCAAGCATAAAAGCCTCAGCACAGCTCATATTAGAGAAATTTTATTATTTTTGGTGAATTATTTTTTTCGGGTGTATGATACTTCAGTTCATCCTTTTCATTAAATAATATCCAACTCATATACAGGGTGTCCCGTAAGTCGACGTCAAGCCGGAACCGGGTGATAGACCAAATCGTAAAAGTTACTAGAAAAATATAAAAAAAATGTCATGTATTTTTCAAATTATAGGCATTTCTTTTGTTTTCGAGAAAATGTACATCTTGTGATGGTTTTTTAGCTCCTGTTGCTACAAATCTTTACTTTTTGTCCTACGAAATCCCGAATAATGCTTATGTAACCTGTTGCTTTAAGCTCTAAGCCAACTGCTCCAGCTTGGAAGAAAATGTCACATTTTACCGAACCAACAATATAAAATTAATAATTCGTTGAACTTTAACTGACTGTACTGAAAAAAACAAAAGTACTACGCCAGTCTGGCAAGTAACTTTCAAAGTAGACGCATTTAATAAGGATTCTAAAATGGTATAACACTTGCTACAATATTTCGTAGATTACGAAAAAAAAAAAATTTCTTCAAGAAACCCAGTTTCGAAAAATTTCTTTTCACCTACTAAAAATGATTCTAGTGTACCCACAGCTTGCCGTATGACCGTAACTTTAAGATTCTAGCTTGAGTGAGACAGAGAGTCATTCCATGAAGTGTGAGTGAGACAGATAGTGACGCTTTCAAGTTAGAGATGCTAACTTTAGGACAAATTTTCCTTAATTTTAAAATTAAACACCAATTATTTGGATGCTAAGATTTATTATTTACAAAAGATGTTCAATCTGCCTTTCTTCAGCTTCAATACAAGCTCGACATCTTCTTAAAAAAGATCGGGTTATCAGACGGGCAATTTTTCCGTTGTTGACAAATTCAACTGTTTCCGTAATTCTTTGCCGAAGCTCAGCTAAATTTTCAACTGACTTCTTATAAACTTTCTCTTTTACTGCTCCCCAGTAAAAGAAATCTAATGGATTTAGATCAGGTGAACGGGCTGGCCACGAGATCGTACCAGACCGTCCTATCCATCTGTCTGGATATTCTTCATTGAGATATTCTCTAACTGAAAGGGCATAGTGCGCTGGGCAGCCGACTTGCTGATACCACATCTCTCTGTAAATACTTAGTGGCGTGTCTTCCAGTAAATTAGGTAAATGGTTTTGCAAAAAATCTAAATAAACTTCAGCATTAAAGACCTCTGGCAACTCAAAAGGTCCTATGACTTTTCCGTTTAAAATTCCGGTCCACATGTTTATTTTAAAACGATATTGAGATCTATTTAGTCTCATTAAATTCGGATTCTCTACGTGCCACTCGTGTAAGTTCTGTAGGTTCATGTAACCGTCTTTTTTAAATGTCGATTCATCCGACCACAAAATTTTCTCGAAGAATCGGGGATCTTCCCGTTGTCTTTGTAGCACCGTTTGGCAAAACGCGAGGTTGATAATCCCGAGGTAGCAGGGTTGGAACTCGCTGTACATGGTATGGGTGTAGCTCATGGTTTTGTAATATTCGGTGAGCTTGGCTTGGAATATAAAGCAACAGCTTACATAAGCACTATCACTAAGTCACTATCTGTCTCACTCACACTTCATGGAATGACTCTCCGTCTCACTCAAGCTAGAATCTTAAAGTTGCGGTCTTAATTGCCTTACACTAGAATCAATTTTAGTAGGTGAAAAGAAATTTTTCGAAACTGGGATGCTTGAAGAAAAAAATTTTTTTTCCGTAATCTAAGAAATAATGTCGCGAGTGTTGTACTATTTTAGAATCCTTAATAAATGAGTCAACTTTTAAAGTTACTTGCCAGACTGGCGTAGCAAATTTTTTTTTTTTTTAGTACAGTCAGTTAAAGTTCAACGAATTATTAATTTTATATTGTTGGTTCGGCAAAATGTGACATTTTCTTCCAAGCTGGAGCAGTTGGCTTAGAGCTTAAAGCAATAGGTTACATAAGCACTATTCCGGATTATATAAGAAAAATAAAATTGAAAAAAAGTGAAGATTTGTAGCAACAGGAGCTAAAAAACCATCACAAGGTGCACATTTTCTCGAAAACAAAAGAAATTCCTATAATTTGAAAAATACATGACTTAGATTTCTTTTTCATATTTTTCTGGTAACTGTTACGATTTGGTCTATCACCCGGTTCCGGCTTGACGTCGACTTACGGGACACCCTGAATATATTTTATATAAGTACATATATATTGCTAACAACTCGTTAGATACTTCCGGAGCTATAGAATTTTAAAGGTAACGCTATAACAACATTTTAGGAAATTATGAAATCACATATCTCGTGAAGCGCACAAGGACGCTGAAAATTGGACAGTTTCACACTAAATGACCCATAACGTCTCTCCCGTTGCATAAATATTAATGTGGGTATTACAACAAATATAAGTTCATACTTTTATAATAAATACAGCCTCAATATAATACGTTAATGCCAACACCTGCGGCGTCCTCGAATCTCACAAGAAATTCATCACGCAATAGTTGAGCAAAATCTTCTGTTCAGGCAATATATAGGAGAACTCATGATATGACGGTATTCACTAAATATCGACAAATCTTAACAAGGAAGATGGTATATAGTAATTGCTCGAAGACCAATTGTTGCGATACCCCGCAAGATGAATGCCCGTATGAAATTTCGTATGTTCACCCCTTTGTTAAAGTGGCTTTCGCATCTATTTATAGAACTATTCGTCTGATAGTAAAAATGATTATAACCAATTTCATAGAATTTTAAATTCTGAAGAAATTTTCAGTACAATAACAATTGATTAACTCCTACCAGTGATACATTTTTATACATTTCTTGTGAAAAAAAAATATTTATTATTCAGCGACCATAAGAATTGTTGTCATGAGAGACTACGAGTTATAGTAAACAAATCCATAATATAATAATTACATATAATGTAATATATTATATACATATATCATAATTACCTTTCCGTTCAGTGCATTAATTATCCCACGATCAGACCATGACACCTTATTCCATCATCCGGTATTTTCACAGCACGAAACCGCTTACGCCTGAAATTTATAAATATCATATTATCATCCAAATAATTCTTGAATGCAATTTATTAAGAATCCAAATAATACATTTCCTTTCACACAGAACTGAAAACTTAAATTTGTCACGTACACATTCTTTCACACGGGTGAATTATCAAGCTAAGTGAAATATAATCCGCCAACTGCAATTTTCCAAAAAGCTCGTAGAGCAAAGGAGATATAGAATGATAAAATGTAAGTTAGTCTAGTAGAAAACTTAATTCGGCACGGCCGCGAAATATTAGTTCGTTAAAGTAACAATCGGTGTAAATAAAAAGTTTTATAATAAAGAATTTGTTGTATTAAGTGAAATCTTTGATTGATTATTTCCTTTTTTTCCTTTTTTATAATTTTTTTTCTCACAATTGTAAGAGCAATTGTTAAATGGCGCAGTCGGTAGGATACACATCGCGAGTTATTTTCGTGTGCATTTCAATGCTTCAATGTGTGATCTAAAACGCACAGATTGTGAAGATTCAATTATTATTGCGAAACTATAATACTAAAAAAGTTTTTAGTGAAGTTATAATATAACTGTCGGATTGTCCGAAAAAATTAATACCCTAGAAAGATCTAGATTAATTGTGATCAGTGAATTATAATAATTTGCTGCAGCAAATCGACCAAACACACTCTAATCAACAATAACTAAAGCACGCCGTGCGAAGAAACGAGGAAACGAACAGGACCAGATTTATTACCGGAAGAAGGAAGAAACTTAACCAATATCTATATATACATACGTAACACCAAGGTTCACATTTGGGATCCAAATTTTACGCCAATAACTGGATAAGGAATACATAAAAAACAAAACAAAAATCTACTTAGCAAGGAATATAAATTGTAAGGTCAGAATTATATTTTACCATAAATTTATTTACATTTTTATTTTATTTAAAACTACATAGATCTTGATTGATAGATTTTAATTAATAGATTTTAACTGACAAAATTATTTAAAAAAAAAGAAAAAGGTGATAGAAAAAATATATGAAAAAAAATCTTGGACATAGGAAAGTGATAAAAGTTTTAATTAAGAAAGTTAAGAAAGTGAGTGAAAAACCAGAATTTTTTTTTATTATCCTCTCTTAATAAACGCCCAAATATATACATATTAAATAGATAATAGAATATACGGAAATCGTAATGTGAAGAAAGTAATATTATGACAGACCCCAATCCTGAAAATTTAATTGAACAAATTGTAAACGACATCAATACATCCACATTACCAGAACAATTTGAGTCGGCATTAGATAGATCTAGGACAATTTCGAATATAGTTAATAATTTTTTCACCGTTCCTCATCAACAATCAAACATGCTTTCGCTCACCATTGAGCCCCTCAAATATATATCTAAACTCCCCGATTTTAGTGGCGATTTCAGAGACCTTCAAAACTTCATCGATTTAATCGATAAAATTCACCCCACATTAAAGAGATATGATGAACTATCTCAAAATATATTTTCAGACCACATTAAATCTAAATTAAAAGGGAAAGCCAGGGAAGTGATAGAAATTAACGCTCACATAACTTCTTGGACTGACATTAAGAGTACGTTGATACAGAACTTCGGAGACAGACTTACAACACTGGAACTCTTTGACGAACTAAGAGCCACTAAATTTAAAACTAACAGCGTAGATTTCTACAACGAAATTAAAACGATACTCAGGAGACTGAACGTTAAAATGAAACAAGTCTCAAAAGATGAAACAGAAATTGATAATACTATCGAGGCAAATAAATCCGCCGCATTGACGATTTTCAAAAATAAATTGCCAGAACCTATGCGTTCTATTCTCCACTGCAGGAACCCCAACAATTTAGAAGGAAGTATGGACATACTTTATGAATGCGGATATGCATTTTATAACCCGTATCAAAAGGGACAAAATAGTCAATTAAATAAACCCCTTTTTAACAGAGAATCAAATAGAAATAACAATTATAACAATAGACAACAAAGCTTCAATAGTAATCCAATAAACCACTTCCCTAATCATATTAGAAATAATTCTAATAGACCACCTTCTAACGAACAACCAAGACCTACTCCAAGCCAACCCTTCTTCCGTCCAAATTTTAATTCACATCGGCAACAGAGTAATGCAAATAATAACTCCCACAATAATAATCAGCCGAATTTTAATAATTTCAGAGCCAATAATAATCACCCCAATTTTAGTAATTTCAGACCCAATAATAATCATTCGAATTTCAGTAATTTAAGACCCAACAACATTCATAATTTTAACACAAACTACCGATTTGGAAATAATACACAAGACACCACAAATAGCAACTCCAATAGGCCAGAACCTATGGAAGTTGATTTAGTGCGTGTTGCGAATAGATCAGCTGCCGCACAATCAGAAAATTTTCAATCTCAAGCCTCCAACACAGACTACCCTATATAGTCGTTAAATCAAAAACTATTCCTTTAAGATTTATCATAGATACCGGGGCAACCCATTCCATAATCAACCCTAACCTTTGCCATCCAAAATGGAGAAGTAATAATGAAAAACCCCTTAAATTAAAAACTTTAAACCACATCGTGGAAATTAATGAAAAAGTCAACATACCATTATTCGAAGAGATAGGAAACCCCTCAGCCAAAGTTGAATTTTTGGTCTGTAAATTCCATGACCAATTCGATGGTCTAATCGGTAACAATATACTTCTTCAGATAGAAGCAATTGTTGATTATAAGAACAAAAAATTAATATCGGGAACAAAAACGGTTGACTTGAACTTTGAATTAAAGAACGATACAGATAAAAATATACCTCAGAACAAAGAATATGAGGAAATCGAAATGAACCTGTCCGTATCGCAGAAGGAAGGACTAGGCTTCATTAAAGAACAGACAACTAAAGACAACTCGTTTATTGTCAACGAGGGAATTTACAATATAAATAATTTTCAAATTCGCGCAAAAGTTAGGAAGTTAAAAAATGATATAACCAAATTAGAAATTCCTCAACCACTGGAGACAGAGAAGGTCGACCAGCAGAATTTTAATATTATTGAGGAAAAGGATAAAATACCTGTTATGGATCAATTGAGAATAAAGCATTTGAATCTAGAAGAACAATTTGCACTTCTAAATGTAGTGAAAGGATACACTGACATTTTCTACGATGAGAATTCAGATCTCACTTTTACTAATGTTATAAAACATGGGATACGCACCATAAATGATATTCCTATCCAATGTAAAACCTATCGCTATCCTTATATACATAAGGAAGAAGTTGAAAACCAAATCCAAGAGATGTTACAAAAAAATATTATTCGTCACAGCAACTCCCCATACTCCGCACCGATATGGATTGTACCTAAGAAGGCAGATGCCAGCGGTAAAACGAAGTGGAGACTTGTAATCGACTATCGTAAACTTAATGAGGTAACAGTCGATGACAAATATCCCATGCCTAATATAGACGAAATTTTAGAGAAATTAGGGAATTGTCAATACTTTACGACACTTGATTTGGCGAAGGGATTTCACCAAATTGAAATCGATCAGCAAGACGTACACAAAACGGCTTTCAGTGTCGAAAATGGCCACTACGAATTTCTACGTATGCCATTTGGCTTAAAAACAGCCCCGGCGACATTCCAAAGATTAATGAATCATGTCCTAAAAGAATTCATTAATAAAATATGTCTAGTATACCTAGACGACATTATAATTTTTTCAACATCTCTTCAAGAACACATCGACTCTTTAAGGAAGATTTTTAATAGATTGAGGGAAGTAAACTTAAAAGTCCAAATGGACAAATCTGAATTCCTAAAGAGGGAAACCGAGTTTCTAGGACATATAGTCACCCCAGAAGGTATCAAACCCAACCCGAGCAAAGTGAAATGTGTAAGGAACTTTCCGATGCCAAAAACTAGTAAGCAAATTAAGCAATTCTTAGGGCTAACGGGATATTACCGAAAATTTATAAAGGATTATTCCAAGATTGCGAAACCAATGACTAAATATTTAAAAAAGGACACCAAAATAAATCTATCTGACCCTGAATATCAACAAAGTTTTGAAATCCTAAAAACACTTCTGATAAACGACCCCATTCTGCGATACCCGGATTTTAATAAAGTTTTTACCCTTACTACAGACGCCAGTCAATATGCACTGGGTGCCGTTCTTTCACAGGAAAACCATCCTGTATGTTATGCGAGTCGTACCTTAAACGACCATGAAATCAATTATAGCACAATTGAAAAAGAACTATTGGCAATCGTGTGGGCTACGAAATATTTCCGTCCATACCTCTTCGGTCGAAAATTCATAGTAGAAACCGACCACAAGCCATTAACGTGGTTATTTTCAATTAAGGAACCAAACTCTAAACTTATTAGATGGAGGTTAAAACTATCTGAGTTTGACTATGAAATCAAATACAAAAAGGGTACAAAAAATAGCAATGCGGACGCATTGTCCCGCATATAAACTACAGAATGGAACTTATTAATTGAAGACCCCGTAATACCCACCAGCAATTCAGCACTAAATGTATTCAAGACCCAATTTGTAATCCATAAATCAAATACAGGATCCCTAAAAATAAAAATTAGTAAAATATTCGATAAAAACCGTACCACCATATACATGAAATTTTTAGACGAATCAACCGCTGTTATGTTACTAAAAAACCATTTCAACTCAAATGGACTGAATGCAATCTATATTACGGACGAAGATTTCTTTCATACTATTGAAACCACATTTAGCCAAAAATTTTCAGGCAACCGCAAATTTAAAATAATACGCTGTCCTATATTCTTAGAGGACGTGACCGACGAAGAGAAACTTGCAAATTTAATAGAAAAGGAACATCTGAAAAATAACCACAGAGGGATAGACGAAGTTTTTAAAGAATTAAAACTATGTTACTATAACCCAAAATTAAAGCAACGCATAACACAATTTATAAACAATTGCGATATATGTAACACAGAAAAATACTCTAGGAAACCATCAAAACCTTTGTTTAAGTTTACCGAAACACCTCAGAACCCAAGAGAAATAATACATGTAGACGTATTCTACACATTAGGAAAATCCTTATTTTTGACCGCCATAGACAAATTTTCAAAACATGCCTTCGCAATAAAACTTCTAGGAAGGACGTGGACAGAATTTAAGAGAGCGCTTTTATATTACTTTAGCCAATTCGGTGATGTCAAAAAAATTGTAGTGGATAATGAATTAGGCTTCAAAGCACTACCTCTTAGAGAATTCCTGGCCAATCGAAACATAGAAATACATTTTACATCTAACAGCAATCATACGTCAAATGCTGACATCGAGCGATTACATAATACCATTAACGAGCACATTCGGCTCCTAAAACATGACGAAATAAACAACCAAGGAACAGTAGAGGAGAAAATTTTAAAGATCATAGGATTTTATAACAACACCATACATTCAACTACTAATAAAAGACCTATCGATTTTATTAATGGAAAAGTACACCACGAAGAGTACAAGGAAATTTACGATAAAACCTTAGAGAAAAAACAAAGGGTTATTGAAAAAATTAATCAGAATAGAAAAAACATCCCGCTGGAAGATGGTCAAAATTTTATAAAAGAAATAAGAGGAGGTAAGAACCACTCAAAATATAGGAAAATCAACACAGAAAAAGTGGACGAAGACCACGTTGAAGACGTCAATAATCGATACAAATATTACAGGGCACACGTTAAACCAAAGAAAAAGTACCAAACCATAGACAAACCAACAATAAAAACTAACAGTACACTGAACCGAACAAAACGAACTAATAGACAAAAAACTTTCATTTCAGGAAACAATGATGAACATAGAAAACATTAAGGTAATAAAGACTTATCGCAAGGTATTACATATAGTCAATGTAACGGAATTCGAAATAGCAAAGAATCGCATAAAAGCAAACTTCCTGGCACTCAAACCCAAGTCAAAGTTAGTAGAACCAATGTATAATACCATTAACCAAAGCCTCATTTTATTAGAAGCTAAAATAGAAAATATCAAACCCCACTTTAAAGAAAAAAGAGCACTCATGAACATACTAGGTACAGGCCTCAAATATCTAGCTGGAACAATGGACCACGAGGACGAAGTTCAGATCAAAAACAAACTAGATAAACTATTTGAGTACAATACTGAGTTAACCAATGAGAGTAATAAGCAGGTCCTTATAAATAAAGAACTATCCAACCAAATTCAAAATATATCTTCCCACATCAGAAATCAACAGTATACAATAGAAAACTACTTGAACTCTTTTAACAAAGAATTGACAGGTAGGGTAATAACTCTAGAACAGGAAATGAATTTAATACAATATATGTACCAGATCAATCATGACATGATACTTCTTAGAAGCCATGTAGACGATATAGAGCAAATTTTGTTTTCTAGCAAATTAGGGATACTCACAAGAAATATCTTAGGTAAAGAAGAACTAGAACTAATTACAGGTACCGATAGTCTCCAGGAAATAAAGATGGCAGTAACTATTTACCGAGATCAAATAATAATCGTCCTACTTATTCCGCAATTTGCCGAGAACAATTATTCGAAAGTCCTAATTGAGCCACTCCCAGACTCCCAAAATAAATCCATACTCTTAGAAAACAAAGAAATTCTGGTAAACGATAAAAATGTAGCATTTGAATTTCCAGTAAAAGACAACCTAAAGAAAAATCTTTTAGAAATAAATGATAATTGTATTAAAAATATTATGAGCTCAAAAGAAGCGTATTGCACTAAGATAATTGCAAATATTGTAGAGGTAAAGGAAATAACTACAGGTGTTATAATAACAAAAAACATACGAGAAACAATAATGAAGCAAAACTGTAATAACCTAAATATGAAATTGAGTGGTACTTACTTAATAAAATTCAAAAATTGTAAAATAGAAATAAATAATAAAACGTTTGAAAACTTTGAAAAAACAATATACGACAAAATCATATTACCAAATTTTGTAACCAAAATTAAGGAAGGAAAAACCATACCAGATATAAAATTAGATGAATTGTATTTCAAAAATGTAAGAAATAGGGAGTTAATAGAAATACATTCAAAGAATAACAGAATATTTAACATAATATCGTCAAGTATAAATTTATCAATTATTGTTAGTATAGTTGCCATTATTATTATAATATTATACCTAAAGAGAAATAAGAAAATTGCAGTTAGAGAAACTATTTTTAAAGTTTCGTCGGAGCCTCAATCAAACGATGGGGGAGTTATAGTAAACAAATCCATAATATAATAATTACATATAATGTAATATATTATATACATATATCATAATTACCTTTCCGTTCAGTGCATTAATTATCCCACGATCAGACCATGACACCTTATTCCATCATCCGGTATTTTCACAGCACGAAACCGCTTACGCCTGAAATTTATAAATATCATATTATCAACTACGCTCCTGTCGCTAATAAGCTCTGTATTTATACCCTATAAATATTCCAATATCATATTGAAGATTCCACTCCAGAAACACCGATTTCCCATACAAAAAACTGTTCCGGATCCGCACTTTATTACTTATTTTACGCGAACCTTACATTTCCAATAGACGTGACTTGTCCCTTTTTATTGCACGTAACAATACTCTACAAATTCTCCAGATCCTTCCGAAGATTCCACTCCAGAACCGTAAATTCTTCACACCTGAAGTTGTTTAATGTCTGCACCTTATTAGTCATTTCAAGCTGATCCATAAGCCATTAGGAATATAGGAATATGTCGATCCCAATCGCTTTGATGATAGTAGACTCTCGACTACCTTCCTTAGATGTTGCACCAATGTTCTATTGAAGTCGGCCACCATGCCATCCGATTGTGGGTGTAGAGGAGTTGTTCCAGTTTATTTTCCCAATATTTTACACATCTCCTGGAAAGTCCGTGATTCGAAGTTTCATCCTTGGTCCGAATGGAATTCATGATGCACTACAAACTTTCTGACCCAATTTAGTCAATAAATCCTTTTTCATATCTTGGAAATTAGTTTAGAACATTATTACCCTTCGATGCTGGCACGATTCTCTGTATTCGGAATAATTCGCCGTTACTTGCTTTCCACTTTCGTTTTAATGTACCATATTCACCGTGAAGAGAATTCCATTCCATTGAATTCAGTAGCTTTTCAGTTCCCTGCTTCACATTAACATCTTTCCATGTCTTTTATTAAGCTAGAGTAGGCGATATGTCTGAATCTTCTCGTAGTGCTTTTCGCAAGTCCCCGTTGTCCCAACCTGCCTATGGTTCCACAGTTACTAACTGTACAGTTGCTGTTGTACACTTTTCTTCCACCGGACACATCCTTGCATTAAAATTTGCGTGGACGTCGTGATACGTCGTCGTGGATACCTCTTTTCCGGAGTTGGATTTCGAAGTCATAAGCTTGGAGATGCTCTATATAACTAGCCACTTGCCCCTCAGGGTTCTTAAACTGCAAAAATGGTTTAATCGTTTCATGTTCGGTGCAGAGAATAAATTTCTGACCGTAAAGATATTTATGAAAATATTTTGTTGAGTTAACGATGGCAAATAGCTCTTTTCTTGTAGCACAATAATTTCTCTCTGAATTTGAAAGTGCTTTGCTATAATACACTACTGGCACCTCTTGACTATCCTCCTCCTGTAAAAGCACTGCCCCGATACCTACATTGCTCGAACCCGTGTCCAATATAAAACTTTTTCCTAGCTTTGGATAGTGAAGTACTGGAGCTTCAGAGAGTTGTTGCTTCAAATTCTTGAAACTCCCATTACATTTATCCGACCATATGAACGGCTTTCCTTTTTCTGTAAGTTGACGTAGGCTCCTAGCTATATCTGCAAAATCTTTTACGAATCGCCTATAGTAGGTAGCGAGTCCTTTGGTACTGGCCAATTCTTTACTGCAACTATCTTCTCTGTATCGGTACTCTCCTCAGAATCTGGTGCTGCCATCTTTTTCCTGATCAGAACAACCGACAATGTCCAAAGGCTATTAAATTCCTCTAATATGCCTTGTTCCTTAATGGAGTTCGTCACATCTACAACGTCCGGTTGTTTGGCTAATGGTAGTACTTCATAGTATCTGCCGAATGGGCCTGGAATCTCCTGTATGAATACGATGCTGGACAAAGTTTACTTTACCATAATCATCATCATTCATATCAAATAATACCGAAAATCATCGGTCACCGCTTTGGCATCGTTGTATTTTTGTTAACTTTATGCACTAGAGAAAAGAAGTTTCTGAACCTAATGAGTTGGTGTAGCAGATGTAGGTTCTGTCTACTTGACTTTACTACCATTGTCCAAATTAAAAATCCTGTAAACGGGCTAACAAATTCCAATTATAGCTTCTTCTTTTAATTGTATCTCATTTTCGGATATGTTGAGCACTCTGATTGGAATTTCTTCACTAAATATTTACCAACGATGATGTGCGATGTAAATTCTGCAGAGTTAGGCTCCGCCGGATGGAATCGGCAAGTCCCGATGTCATCAGTAATAGTCCGGGAGGTAGCGTTGAATTTTAGGTAGTGTTTTTATACCGACCGATTGCTATCTTTTCTAATAGAACTGGTATGACTAATAAGTGAACCAAGCGCTAGTTGACGCAACCGCGGTGAGTGTAGATGTGGGAGCCTCCGAAATTGGTAAAAAAAAATTTAAATAATAGTATGCCGGCTGAAACATTTTTTTATGAACAGATGACGTCGAAGTGAGTTGAAGAAAAATCAGTAGCTGCATCGCGGAGGTTGGATTAGGCGTCAACTGCTAGCATGAACTTGTAGAAAAAAAAACACGTAAAATGAAGTGATAGTAATAGCCTGAGAGCGCGTCGGCGTAGGGAACTCAAATTCGGTACATGGTGTTTTCATAGCAATAGTAAATAAAATTCCGAAAATGGACTAGAACGGGCAACCCTTGATGCTGGCATATAAAAATTTTGGTTTTTACGTATACTGTGAAAACGATCAGTCCTAGACGTTTTTAGTATACTGAAACGTTCTTCGGAATATCGAATCCTAAGAAATATGTTATAATCATTTTTACTGTCCGACGAACCTTTCTAGAAATGTAGGCGAAATACTACTTCAATATTCAAATTTGCTTGATAGGTCGCCATACGAAATTACATACTGGCATTCATCTAGGGTATCATAAGAATTGGCCTGACGCGGATATTTGTATCATAATTCTCGACAATATGAGTGCTCTCCAGAATAACTTAAAAATTACAATGCACGTTTCCAGTACAGTAAAAACGTCTAGGACTGATTGTTTTTACAGTATACGTAAAAAACCAAAATTTTTGTATGGGCGCACCAAGAAGTGGTTCCCGATTTTATCCATTTTCGAAATTTCATTTACTATTGCTATGAAAACACCGTCTACCAAATTTCACCTCTCTACGTCGACGCGTTCTCAGGCTATTACTCTTACTTTATTTTACGTGTTTTTTTTTACAAGTTCATGCGAGCAGCTGATGCATAATCCACCCTCCGCGATGCAACTGACGATTTTTTTTCAACTCACGATGTCAACTGTTTATAAAAAAAAAGTCTTAGCCGGCATACAATTATGTAATTAAAAAAAAAATGTTTACCACATTCACAGCCTCCCACATCCACACCAACCGCTGCTTGAGCAGGTGATGGTCGGTTCACGGATTAATTGTATGAGAACAATTATCAATATCAGTCGGCATACTATGACTTTTTAATTTGCAACGGTACCTCCCGGACCATAAGCTTTGTTGATACTAGCGCCTCGGAGCATGCAAGAGAACAATATTTTTACAGACCGTCGTCCTTAATTTTCGTAGGATAATCCACTCCTACTCCTAGTTTCATAGGAATTTATATCTTTTCATATTTGAGAGTCCGTTCTCCGATATCCAGATTTATTTTGTATTTAGTCATGAAGTCTACTCCAAGAATGCATTTATCCATTATATCTGAAACTAGGAAAGTGTGAGGAAATAGTAGGTCGCCTAGTTGAACATCAAAAGTTATTTCTCCAAAAAGTTGTGCTCCTGCCCCCATTGCTGTTTTTAGTAAATAGTTGGTGGTGTTGTGAAGCCATTTGTTCTTAACAAGATCCACTCTAGTAATTGATCTCGAAGCTATGCAGTCATTTTCCCCTACACTTCCATATGTATTGTAAGTCCGGGACGTTGTGCTTGCCCTTTTTATGTAGGATAATAACGCCCAGGGGGAGTCCAGTGTCATCTATGTAGGGCCTTATGCTACTTATTTCCAGAATACCTGCAAAGAAATCTTCCAAAAACAAAACATTCGATTTCGTGCGCAATTTTGTATTTATTTTTTCGTTAAACTCTTTTAATTCAAACTAGCAATGCTTTTCTTGTACATGGTATGCAAACTATACATTAAATTAATTTTAATCATGTCCTTTTCAATTAGTTTCTATAGAACGAGTGCGAGGCTCAACCGACTTTCATCAATATTGACGCTGACCTCCCCGACTTGTACTTTTCAAAAATCTTACTTGCGATTACGCCTTACCAGTAAGATATCGTTTTAATTTGATTCTAGAAAATATAAACGAAAGTGGAGAACGTTCAAATAATCAAAAGTTTCTTACTTCGAGACAAAATTTAAAACTTATGGCGTGTGAAAATGAATCAATTAATTATGATTTTTGCTGACCGAGCACTATCACAACCTCTGCAACTGGGCTACCTGTATGATAAGCTCGGGACTGTCGACTATATCAACAAACTTCTGTATGTTTTGCGTCTGCTCAACAGGAGGGCTGGTGCAACTAGTTGTAATGACGGCATTCTGTTGTAAGTGCATTCTTCCACTTTCACACGTACTGCACTCCGAGAAGCTTGTCTGGCAAATTCATACGTTAATTTATAAACTAGTGCTCTTGCGATCGACTTCTTTCCTGCTAGCCTTAACGACTGATAGAGATTTTGATCAACAATAACGTTCCAAAATGCCTCCGGTCCATATTTGTTGTTGCAGTGATTCTCTATGCTCTTGGATCCTGTTGCAGGCTTGCTCGTGCTCGTCTCCATAACGTAATTCTATCACCTGTACCAATGAAGTATATTCATGTTGCTTTTCATTCGATATATTTTGTAGTAGGTACGCAGGACCTCGCGAAGTGCTAATACCAGGGCTGTAGATTTGTCTTCACCATTCCATCCATATACTTCAGAAGCTGCCCTGAACTCTGTCTTGATAATATGTCACGAATTTCGTCTATCAAATATTGGAGGTTGCATTATACCTACACCGGATATTTCGTTAATTCCTCTCAGAATTTGTCGATGCTTTATCCTATTGTTTTAAAGTTTTCAAACTGCTCACCGACTTTATGGTGAACTTCCGATACTTCCTGCTCGATTCCTTTAATTTTCGAATTTTTTATTCTAACAATTTAAAAAAAAAAATTTCTATTATTCCAAATTAGTCTGTAAACAATTCAAGAGTTTTCTTCTTTTCATCCAAAAGGTATTCTTTGTTCGTACGAATGGTTTTCAGAGATTTCTTTTATTCCTCGTCATCTATAAAGCTTCAATTTGCTCATTGAAACAGCCACAAGTTGTTCCATGTTCATTCCACACTTTCCTTCAGCTTCAGATTCTTGCGAAATGTCTTCGCAAACAAATGTTCCTTCTTCTAGTCAAGTCGTTCGACTAGAACATTCTTTGTACCTGACATTTCTAATGACCGCTGTGGGGACAACTCCACTCCTGTTATCGAAGCGTCTCATTACTTTGGTAATTCACGCGTAATTGAATATAAATAACTTTCGGAAATTTCATTCATACAACAAAATTTCACGAAATGAATCACATTGTGAATTTATTTCACTTCAAAACATAGATATCCACAGATATCACAAATTCTTTTTTTATTTCACTCTACTATTTACTTTTACAAACTTCCAAACAATTAATTCTCATTTCCATTTAATTATCACTAGCTAGTTCAAATTATCGCAATTTATATTCTACAAAATCTTCAGAATCTTCCATCACATTCCACTCCCGAAACATCTATTCTCCACTGCTAAAATTGTTTGAAGTCCACACCTTATTACTCGTTTTACGCGTACTTTCCATTTGCAATGGACACTTGTACCTTTTTATTGCACGAAACAATATGTAGTTTATTTTTGCAGTATGTAACAATATATTCCCTATTATACACGATTCCAAACAAGATTCAATTATCTTGTCTAATTCTAAGCTTGGATTTAGATATTAGGGTAGAATGAAAAGTTACTGAATTTGAAGAGTAGGTACATTAATAGCATGCAAGATACTTTAACGTATGTATGCAGTATTTGGCTGTATATGTATGTATATTTCATATATACCCATTTTTTATATTTTTAAACCAAGCTCAGGAGATAACCTTTGAAGGGTCCCAGGGACCAGATGGGCCCCAGGGACCAGATGGGCCCCAGGGGCCAGATTCTATAACTCGGAGAGTTTGGGAGTCTGGGAGATGAGAAATTTCGTTTTCCCCGATTAAAACTCCCTAACTCTCCATTCGAAATTCTCTAACATACTTGGGGAGTTAAAGAAAAGTGAGAAGTATCGAAATATTGAAAGACGGCTAACTTTGTGTGGGAGGGTCGTAGAACGTTGGGGTTTTTTTTCTATGTATTTAGGGTATAGAGTACAAAAATACAGGTGAGCAATTTCTGGGGGAGGGTCTTTTGTGGAAGGAGGGGGGGGGGTACCACTCCCAAACGGGGGTTGTCCAAAATACGTCATTTTGTTATCAAATTAAAGAGGGTGAAGCCGGTAATCGAGTAGTGTAGTCTTTTTTGGTTGATCATTTTAACTTCATAACTGACTTTTTATCGCCGAAAGACGGATTTTTTGCACTTGGGTCATATACACCCCAGTTCCTATATTTTGCATATACCTCCTCCGTTCTGTATTTCACCTCCATTAGTACTCTGTTGTAAGCATTTTTCTCAAGGAAAGTCAATTTCCACGACACGTTCGTCATATGAGTTGAAAATATGCCCATTTTTGTACCAAAAAACGGCCATTTTTTCATCTAAAAAAGGACTGATTCAATTTTTTTTACAGTTATCTCCAAAGCTATATACCGAACTCAAAAACTAATTACATATCTAATTAGGGAACAAAATGTGCATATTTAAAATTTTTATAGCATCCCTTCTGTACAGGAAGACGGCCAAATTGACCATTTTCGCGTGAATTACAATTTTTAGCGGGTACCTTGAGACACCAAAATCATTATTTCTCTGTAAGTTTTACAAGCATTTCCATAATTTGTTTTTGTAAACATAGCCAGGATATGCAGTGAATCCATAATTCAATTTGAAAATCCTAGATACATTGGTACCTTCACAAATTACCATAAAAGCAGACAATACTGTCAGTTGAGAAATATTTTTCTTACTTCTCCACAACTAACACAGCCAAGAGTTTTGCCGAGTGCAATAGAAAGTTTGGTAAATCTCAATACAAATTCCACGAGTTACAGAATTCCGAGTGGAGAGTTAAGTGGCAAAAGAGCTCTCATCTTATCTCCACAGCTCCACAACTCCCCGATTTATTGAATCCGGCCCCAGATGAGTATCCAAACCGGAAGACAATAGCTAGCCATACATGATGGCATTTCCGTGTGAGCAAACATTGTTCCTGTTGGTTTAGAAACGATTGCGTGTTCGTGTGCGGTTATGACAGGACGACGTTTTTGCGCGTGAGCGTGTCAAAAGGGTATAGCAGTGGCGTATCGAATGTTGAAATTTTCAAGAGGACAACACTTTACTCCAGGTGACACAAGGTTATATGAAAAATGTCCAGTTCACGTGAAAGCTCTAAGTTACACAAGCTTTTCATTCGGAAAGAATGTACTGTGCGTTGCGACCGAGCTTTTTAGCACATTCCACGTGATCGTGTGAGTTTTCCGGAAAGAATCATGGTCGAGATTGCTCACACGTAAATCCCATCATGTATGGCTAGTTATTGGCGATCGTTAATTGAGATGATTGGTGTATAGATATTTTATTAATTTTGAATAAAAACATTTCGAAGAATCGAAGTGATTGCAATTTTTCGATAATTTGAGGGACTCTTCTTCTTTTTTGGAAGTAGGCTGGAAGTTGGCTAGTTTCTAAGCAGTTGAGAAGTTTCCTGTCGAATAAGACAAGTAGAATAGTGTACAGAAAAGTTTCGCCAAGAATGGAGCGCAGCTTTGAGTAAACAGTTGCTGATAAGCGGTCTTAGGGCGGGGGGGGGGGGGGGGCTGGAGAACGAGAATTGGAAGTGAATCTCACAGTCAAAATATGAGCTTTATGCAGGCAGGCAGTAACTACTTCACCATAATTAAGTAGTACAGGTATTGAAGAGCTCTTGAAGTTGTACTTGATGTTTTTGACGGGCGATCAGAAACTTTTGCGGCTTGCCAAGATTCTTTGTTTAACCCTCTGTCCAATAAAAAAAAAATTGTTCTGTGAATACTAAGCGCACAGATGATCTATGAAGTCTTTAGATTTACTTCAAGTCTGGACATGGATGCAATTATAGCTTTGTTGCACTTATCGTTATCGAAATTGGTGGTAAAGTACCCAGCGGTGGTACCGACCAAGACGGAATATTTGTCAGGGTGAAATAACAATTAAGTAGTACTTGAATACCGTAAAATCAATTACGTTCGTATTTTCATACTTCACAGTATAATTAGATTTCTCTGTGTCAATTATATACGCATGAATTAAAATATTTGTGTTGCTCTAATTTTGAAACTGTTAACATAGCAATACCTTTCGTCAGAGAGTAGACAAAATAAAGCAATTTAAGGGGAAAACAGACTAAATCCCTAACTCAACCTTACACTTATCAAAATGCAAGAAACAATCTGCAATCTTAAGGGAAAACAATTCAACAAATTAATGCCAATTCCTGAATATGAGCATTAACACTATCGGAAACATATAGCCAAATATATAACACATTTATCAATCTCTGATTACTCCCAGCATACCTGCATGGTATCCGATTCATTTATAACTCTCTCCAATAATCATGCTCTACATGTATCCAAATTTAGGGGATAAATACAGAATTGGATGCGTGAAGCCCACACCCTAATTAAGGGGGATTGAATGTATGCTTGCGACTAGTGCAGAATTTCTTATTTAATCTCAGCATTGATATAATTCAAATTTGTTTCTATCGATTTCAGATTGTCAACGAATACACGGACTGGGAACGTACATCTCAGCATCCTATCAACACAAGAGATACAGCTGTTGCAGCACTATCCGATGCACAGTTTGTAGCGCCCCTCATTCGAACAGGGGATATGTTGGCCCCACCGCCCTACCCACCCGTCCAAGAGAAGACTGGACCTAAATGCTACTTTTACGTATTTGATTACCAAACAAAGGATGGAGACTACCCACAAAGGATGGGCACTGTCCACGGTGAAGACCTACCATACATTTTTGGTGCACCACTAGTGGAGGGATTCAGCCATTTTCCGAGCAATTACACTAAATCTGAGGTCGCCCTTTCTGAGGCCGTTATGATTTATTGGACCAATTTCGCTAGAACCGGGTAAGTGTGTATCTATTTCCCCAATCATTCTGTATTCACATTCCGGGTCCAATATGGACCCATATCCCATACCCTTTCTTTTTCCTGATTTATAGGCATTTTTATGTTTTGTGGATTTTACGTAAGTAATCCAAGTTGATATTCTCCTGTTTCACTGTAATTCCCAAACATAAAAGCAACCGACCAAATTTATTTTTATCCCTAGACATTACTCTCTCCTGCATGAATGCACTTGAGTGGAAATGTGCCAACACCTTCAATTCCAGATTTTTATTTAAATTGCAATTTTGTCTCGGGCTCGAAGGGAAATGAAATGCCGACGGTAAAAGATAAAACGCTTTTAATTAAGTTTTGAATTTTGTTCACAGAATAATGGGGAGCTTGAAGCGTATTGTGTATCCCCTATTTTTGTGGGGATATTATGCAGTGGGATGACATAATAGCATTTTGCGTTGCCTTCTACATATGACATATGAATAAAATTTTCTTTCTAAAATTTTTTAGTTCATTGCCCTTACTATTTTTAGCTTTTACGTAAAGTGTTGTTATTATCCTCCATTTGCACTTTAGCATTGGCAGTTTTTTTCAAGCACAAGGAGAAAGTGTGAAAAGCAAGATTTCTTTACAAGCACCCCGACCTCATATTCTATGGCATATAAATATAAGCCTCAGCATTATCATTCATATATTTTTGCAAAGTAGAATTAATTCATGGGATTTAAAAAAGTTCCGTGGTAGTATTAATGATTACTATAAAAGTTTTCGAAATCTTTGTCAATTTTTTGTCTTCCACTGGCTACTATCAAGGGCCGACTAGAGTTTTGAATATCCCTCCTTCTTGATATGAGCTGGATGCTACAATTCATAGACACGGTTTCATTGTGATATGAAACTTACGGGAATCCTGTGGAATAAATTGCTTCCATACTAATTGCTTCAACATTGTCGCCTTTATTGAAATGAGTTTTTCTTTATTCCACACAAAGTTATAACTCTTAACTTTAATATAAGACAAAGTTTTCTAAAATTAACTAATAAAAAACATACGCGCCAAAACCCTCGAAAAATACTTTCCAAGTTATTAAACAGATTCTCTCACTAATATATGAGTGCCCTAACTTAACCCTAAAATTCTAAAATGCTTTGCGATATTCTTATGTAAAACTGACAAAAAGTTCTCCTGCGCCCTGAACTATATTCATACAAAATAATGATCTTCTGATAATCTTAAGCTTGCTTTCTTACATTTCCGACCGTAGTCAAATTTTTCTATGTTATATACATATACACATGGGGTAAGTTCGGGAAAAATGGTCAGCTTGGAAAATTTTTGAATATGTTTACAAAGTGTTAGGAACAAAACAATCGAATTAAAATAAGGGGAACCTGAATATATGTTAACTTTTGATTTCCAGCGAAGTTGTACCGATAGATGCAAATTGTTTATCAGTCCCGTAATGCCAGATTGAGATTGCTGGTACATATTTCGACACTGCGGGAGAGGTGGATACTGATTTTTTTTTTCGCTCCTCATATAGTCAACGCAAACACTTAATACAACGTATCCAATCCGCTTCTTCTTTTTGTTTCGTCGAAAAGTAACTTTCCAGATAACCAACACCTTCATTCTCATCAAAATCCTTTTCTTTGTTATCGCCTTCCAGAACCATGTCAATTTCCGACTCCGAGCTAGAACTGACTTTCTTCGTTTTCTTGTATGATTTTTTTCGTAGTTTTCCTTTTGGACTTGATTTTTGGCTAAGATTTTGTTTTTTTTAATGGTCCTTTCTTGCAATTCATTAATGTTTTCGAATGATGTTAAAACTATTCCAAGATTTTGTGAACCTCTTAATTTTTCATGGACTGTAGAAATCGGAGACATTTATTGAAGGAGATTTCCTGGATTGATATTTGCCTAAGAAATATTTTGGTATAGTATCACTTGTCCAGAACTAACTTCATTTATGGATTTTGTATATTCTAATGCCTAATATAAAAGGACATTTGATTTTTGAGCTACCATAGTACGTGGCTCGAAAGAAGCCTGCTTATGTGTCGTTGAACTTGTTGTGAACTTTCCACAATTGCATCCGAAATTGAAAACGGATGGTCGAAAGTATCATTACGGTGAAGCGTGTAAATTCTAGTTGCTTTAAATCCTGATATAGCATAAGATACCGTGCATAAATTGAAGTCGGGTTAATTTTCTTCCAGCGTTAGTAGTAACCCACTGTTGGCAGGCATTGTAGAAATAAGACTACAAATATTTAAGCACTACACCATCGAGTAGTTGTAGGTAGTCAGCCGTGTGGCTAGGAAGACATAGCGAGACAGCATCATTATCCCGAGCCGTTTGAAGTAGTTCCACAGAGCTAAAATGCGATGCATGCGCATCCAAGATCAGTTGCACCTTAACTACAGGCTTTCTAGGAATAAAATGATCTCTTAGCCATCGATAAAATTGTAGTGTTGACGCAATACGCAGGTTTTTGGGGCATAAAAGTAACGAAGTCGGATGGCATACCATCTTCCTTTTTATATTTCCCCTAGAAAATGCAAGCTGGTTGGAGAAATTTACCTTCTGCAATGCAACAGCTGATACACGATATTTTTTCTCCTTTTTCATATATATTCTTGCAACCTTTTTTTACTACTGCAATATCAATTTTATTGTAGGCCAATCTCATCGTTATTATATATACAGCCCGGTTTGTTAACCAAATTATCTTTTTCTAGAGTTTTTTGAAGAAGTTGGAACTAGTTTTCAACCTCTGCTCTATTCATTCCTTGACTTCGTGCAATGGAGATACATTCTGCTCTTCTGAGAGATAGATGCGGATGTCGGCATACAAATAGTTAAAAAAGGCGTATCCCGCTGTCACCTTTATTGAATCTTTTCGGTATTTTGAGTTGTTCTGCAAAAAAGAAAAAAGAAAAAAAGTGCTACTCTACGCACATCATCAATACTCAAATGAAATGCGGACCCTTGCATTCTTTGCAACTGATTCGGATGACTTAAGTAATTTTTTTCCCCACATTTTCTAACTACAGCATTAATCGAATGGCCGTTTCTGACAGCCAGCATAACATAACACTACTTAAATCATCTTTATTCCATGAGCCCATATCTGATGTTGCTTTACGCTTCTAGTGGGTCGGCAGTTTGATTAAAAAAAGGAAATTATCTAATTGAAAGTTACTCATCTGAAGTTACCGGAAATTTCTTGGCCATCTCTCCGAATTATATGGAAAAGATTGCCACCGCAGTATCAGCAATCAAAACGATAGCAAAGCGATGAATTTGAGTTTAAATTTGAATTTCCATCTATTTTTAACTCACCTAATGTAAACACCAAATTAAACGGTCCTTACAGAAAAACTGCGGTGGAAATTATTAAAGAGTACGAATTTGTGGCGACGTATAATTGCTATTTTGTAAAGAAAACTCAGTTGTATGAACAAAGTGCTCTAAAATTCGCATGCAGCTGACACAATATGCAAGTAAGTGCCGTGTGCCGTCGTAGAGTACATTTCAAGTCAGCTGATAATTTTTCGCGCATCTGAAATATTTGGCCCATTTTCTGAAACTTTCGCTCATTTTGCTATTCATGCACAACATGCATTATGTACGAGTATGTATGCACGTTTTTTATAAATATTAATCACAAGTTTCTCTCCTATTTAGAAATTTCATACACAATAAAGAAAAAAATTACAGGCCCCCATAGCAACCGCCTCTAGCGACTGTCAAAAGCAGACTAATTTATTTTTAAATGAGAAAGTTTGCGAGCATGATCTGTTTATCTGCGCTGGGGTACACTGTTAGAAAAATTATGTTGAAATTGCTTTTCAGTAAAATTTATCGTAAAGAAGTGAATTTCATTTCAGATTTTAGAATATTTTAATATTCTTAATTATTGTGAATTTAGATATTTTGAAATTTAAAAAAATTGTTATGATTTTTTCTTTCTTTGTGTCTAAAGAGATATATAAACAACATACCGGAAAAATGCCATGCAATGCAAGATAGAACAAAAAACAAATAAGAAAGTTAAATAGAACAAAAAAATTAAATATTTTATACACGTTTTTTTAAAAGCTGCTTAGAAACGTAACCAACAAAATGCTCAGCCATATTATTAAGAGCATTTCACGCGCAATTAATAAGTTCGTACAAGCTAAAGTTAGACTTTTAGTAGTTAACATGCAACAAATGTAGCCTTCTCTTTATTCTGTAGAGAAAAATGTTATTTGCAAGTTGACATAACTTCACTCTGTAGGGGGACCCGCTTCTTCATCGTCCCTACTTAAAACACTATCGCCAGATAAGGAAATAATCAACTTATCTTATAACTTGTCCAAAAAGGCTTCATACCCAATATATCCTTCCTCGGCTTTTATAGAATTTTGATATACGCTCCTCGAGTTCTCCCCCGTAATTTTTTTCGAATTCTTCCGTTGCTAACTGCTTCACATCACCTAATTTGAAGGTTGTATTTTTAGAACCAACTCTGAATTTAAACATAGCCCAATTTTTTTTCAATTGGATCTAAATTGGGGTTGTATGGTGATAGACGTAAAACTTCATGCCCATAACTCCGAATCAGATCATCCATTATATGCTTTCTTGGAATACGGTGTATTTTAATCAAATTACACAACTGAGGCTTAAACATATTTTTCTCAAATTGTTGCTCATTGTTGCATTTTAGGCTTAGTATTGGCAGATGTAATGTTTAAATTTAATGTTTAAATTTATTGTGATATGATGCATTAAGGATTAAGCAATTCCAGTAGTGTCAGCGGTCCATATTATACATGTCAGTTGCAGGGACCGTATCTCCAGCTGGAAAAATGCGCATGCTTGACTTAGTTAAGTTAACTATAAGCATTACCTGGAATTCATTTGTAGATCATGAATATACCTTACATTGACCTAGTTTAGGAATGCAGGCGTCATGTATTGATGCGTCGTACTTTTCTGCATGCTATGTACCTTTCAGGGAATACTTAGAAAACGCAGAAGTAATGATTTTTGATTTGTGCATTATTTTAGAAGAAGAAGTAGATGATTATCATTTAAATACGTGATACGAATAAGTGAAGGTGTGTGTATTTTCCATACCGTCTTAAGAAAGCAGGAAGAGTTGTTCCCTTTACCTCTCAGTGAAAACAGAAAGAAAGCCCAAACATATATCATTTTTACCTGTTACCTACGGTAGTCTTGGATGTACATAAGTGTCGGAAGAAATATTTCACATGCAGGAGATTTTAAAAATTAAGGCAACGAAAAAAATTTTTACAGTGTTCTCATTTCATTCTCTCTTTGCTTGTTCGCAACATTTTAAAGTGGGAGGAAGCTGGTACCTTCTGCGTATCTATGGAAATTATCAACTGTGTTGAAATGTACTCTATGCGTACAAACCTTAGATCATCTAGCAAAAAGGATAGGCTATGAGAAAGAAAAATTTAAGTATTTTTCTTCATGTAGTAGAACGACATCGGTGTATTCGTTTTAGTCATGGAAGTAGTAAACTACGATATTTTCATACCGGGCACATAATTTAATAGGTGAAATTTTATTAAGTATTGAAGTAATTCAATAGAAGAGATGCTATTATATTGCACAATTGTTAAATAAATTTTTAAGTCTATAATTTTGTAAAATTTTTATAGGTTTTTAAATTTTTAAGAATTTTCCTAGTGTAACGATCGTCGCCAAACAAATCCCATCTGGCGAGATCATTGTAAACAGTTAAGTAAATTCAAGGTCCAAAAAACCTTCTCGATGGCTCGAGCAATAAATCGACAGTTTACCCGGGGGTTACACCTGCAAGTACAGCTTGCATGCAAGCCTCCCTTCCAACAAGATTTTTAGCTTGACAGCAGAAGGAATCTCGGTTGATGTCTTATCAGCTTGCATGCAAGTTCATTTAAAAAATTGCATTGAGACGTAAACTCTTGCGTATATTGGAAAATTATGGCAATAAAGGAAGTATCCCAATGATAAAAACCCAAGAAAAATGGAAGATGTAGGTGTTGGTAAATGATGTATTGCAAATAATCCCAGATAATTTCATTTTCCCGGTATATATTTATGAATTTCTCTCAAACATTTCGCTTCCGCCATTTTGAAAATTGTATAAATGTCAAATCACTATATCCCAGCTGCCATGATTTACCATCATGCAAGTTCGTTGAAAGTTGCATGGCAGTTGGATTACACGTGCAAGAAGGATGGTAGTGCAAGTTGCATGCAAGCTGTACTTACAGGTGTAACCCCCGGGTTAGAACAATTATAAATTCTTGAGAAATGCATTAAAAGTAGACGAAGAATAGGTCACAAATTATATCACAGGTTGTATACGCTGGCTCCAGGATTATCTGTACTGTAGCTAGAATACAGTACAAAAAGGTAAACATAATTAACAGCGGCGACAGCATTTGAAAATGCATAGCTAAGGTTAAGTAAGGTATTGAGTGGTAGAAGCAGCTCATTCATAATTTGGAAGTATAGGCGGTAAATTGCTATCGGGCGGGCCGTCGAGTTGGCTGACTTAAATTGAGATCTTTACACTAGTGACCCGTTTATTTTCTGATAATATTTTTTGGCGTTGCCTTTGTATGGCTGTTGTAACCTAAGGCGACAATGACAATTCAATTTTAAAAAAACAAACCGGCATTGGAAAATATTAAATTTTTTTGCCACAGCTGTTTATTTTTATAAATATTTCACCCTTATTTTATGTAAAACACTAGGTATAATTCATTATTGAAAGAATTAAACTTGCTTGAAAAAGGATTTCCTAAGAGAATATCTCTGGATAATTCTGAAGTACAGCACAGTGTCCTTTATCACGATAGTTCAAGAGTTCGGAGTCTCGATTATATAAAATCTCATTCACAAAACAATATTTCACTATTGTTTCTCACTTTTGTTAAGTATAAACATTTTCTAGTCATTTCTATAAC
Organism: Dioctria rufipes; assembly: GCA_963924295.1. Taxonomy (NCBI): domain Eukaryota; kingdom Metazoa; phylum Arthropoda; class Insecta; order Diptera; family Asilidae; genus Dioctria; species Dioctria rufipes. Next base: position 77,497,882 of record OZ002741.1, on the reverse strand, counting down.
ACAAAATAATTAAAACAAATTCAAACTTGTTTTCATAAAATCTGATATGTCAGAAATAAATCAGAAATTTCGAACTGACGGACAACATGGCGATACCCCTCTAGTCATTTTCCCCCATTTCTACAAAAAAATGCTTATAACACGTACACGAATTTTACACAGCATAGAATATCCTTTTTGTTATATGAGCTAAGGTACAGACCCATTGACGCCAAGAGGAGGGTGGAATGGGGTGCACTTGCACCCCTGGATTAGAAGAAATATTACACCCCAAAAATATGATGAATTACACATATTTTTAATTAAGTTCTGGAGAGTCTCTAAATAAAAACTTGAGGTGTCTAGATTGTTGACCAAAATTGTTCAACGTCTTGTCATTGATTTCAGTGCCTTCTTTTACCCTTTTTCTGTGAACACTGTTCATGGACAGACCACTTACCCTCATATCTCCGATCGTTGATCGATTCCACGGCTTGACATGCCGTAACGTACTAAATAAACGTTCAGTACTATACATGTTGTTGCTGGAATAGTCAGGCCAGTCTTAATTGCATTTCATACCGTTTCGTTTAAAATCGCAACACTCGCATCATTTTCCTTACACATCTTGTATCACGTGGTAGTCTTGTCAATAAAATTCTGTAGAAAATCTCCGTAAAGGTTCTGGGTATCTTCTTTAATGGCTAAAAATGAAGATTTGTCCAAGTTTCTTACATGTTCAGGGTGGAGTTGCATAAGTGAGAATGATTTTTTGTGTGTAAAAGAAAATCAATCTCTCAAAAATAAAAGTAGAAAGCCTAAGTTTGGAATGATGATAGAGAAATGTTCATCATTTTCAGACGGATAATTTGATCGATGGCTTTAGGCCCGGAGCATACCGGCTCCGTACCGGCGATCGTATCGGTAGTGGTACACAGACCAACTCGATAGCGGTAAGTGATGTGAGCGGAATACACACGTGGAATTTTATACTCTTTATGAAGATTTGCGATTGGATGAGAAACAATTTGACAGATACTTCTGGATTTTAAGTTGTTTTGATGAAGTTCTAGGTTTAATATGATAAAATATACAGAAGTAAGAATTTTCTTACTTGTCGTATTCACTCAACTTCACTTCTATTTCGTCCCATATTATGGCTGAAACTTCGACGCAGTAGCGGTATATGCTTAAACTCGTATCATCTAAATTTCGTTATTTTAAAGAGTTATGAAGAGACATTGCTAAAATAGGAAAATGATTATAATTCTATTGAGAGTGACGTAGATTCAGATGCCGACCATATTCCAAGCAACCATGATAGTGAATCTGAAATAGAGTTAGATGTAGGTACATATGGACAGAGAAGAACACACAAAGAGAAAAAGCAAGATGAACAGTCAGAAACCATGAATGAAAGAAATTATTTCTATGGGACAAATCGTTTCAAATGGTCGAAAGACGCACCATATATTAAAAACACTCGAATATTACAGCATAATATTGTTCTAAAATGCCCAGGTTTGAAAACATTAAATGTCCAAAATGCTGATCCAGAAGAAGATTGGAATCTTTTATTTGATGATAAAATTATCACACACATTCTATAGTGGTTTAATGTACGCATTGCAAAAATGAGGACAAAATATAAAAATATCAATAAAAGTGATACTCGTGACTTAGATGTTATAGAGTTAAAAGCTTTTCTCGGATTGATTTTGTTAACATATATTTATAAATCAAATCACGAGAGCATAAGGTCTCTTTTTGCCACTGATGGATCAGGTAGGGACATATTTAGATGTGGAGCTAACTGAAACCGATTTGCAACAATTCTGTCATGTTTACGATTTGATGATCCTGAAACCAGAATTGAACGAACAAAATAAGACCCGTTAGCTCCAATTTCAGAGATCGTTAATGCTTTTATTGAAAATTGTCGTAGCGTTTACACCATAGGAACAGGTGCGTGTGTGGACGAAATGTTAGTTTCATTTAGAGGCCGATCTAAATTCAAAATTGTTATGCCTGCAAAGCCTTGTAAATATGGTATAAAAGTAATGGCTCTCACGGATTCAAGAGCATCAAGAACATTTTTACCAAATAGGACAAGGCGTGTCGATTCCAGTTTATATGGATTTACTAATGCTCTAAGCATACTAGCACATGTTCCAAAACAAAATAAGGCGGTAATATTAGTCTCCTCAATGCATCACAACATAGATATTGACAGTGTTAACGGAAAACTAGAAATAATATCTTATTATAACTGCAACAACTGAGGCTTAGATAGTCTGGATCAAAAGTGCAGCGTGTATTCGTCAGGACGAAGAACAAGACGATTGCCAATGGCGATCTTTTTTTGGATGTTATACATTTCCTTTTTTAATTCAAACATACTCCACCAGCCTTACAGAGATAATTCCAAAATGGAGCGTTATGAGTTTATAAAACAATTGGGAATGAAGCAACTAACTCCAGAAATGAATAGACGATTTCAGAATCTACACACCATCCGTGAAGCCAAAAGGTGCATCGAACGAGTGCTAAAAATTAAGGAAGAATATAATGTTGAAATAGAGAAATTTGAAACCAGGAAAAACTGCAGAAATTGTCCTTCAAATAAAAGAAGAAAAACCTCTCACTCATGTATTATTTGCAAAATTCCTATTTCTATGGAATGTACAAGACGTGTCTGTAAAGAATGTGCAGCCTAAAAAAATCGGGCCGTAAGATTAATGCACGATTCTTCACGCTAATATTTTTTGAATCTTTATTATATTTTTTGTGTTCATCTTGGCTTATTTTAGGATATTCTAAAACCAAAGAATACATTTTTAATATTTTTTTTTAACTATATAATGTTAAATATAGAGCTATATCAAAATTAGACTAAAAAAATACATCATATAAAAATCTTCTGTAAAAACCAGTCTTTCTTTCATTAAATCAATAACTTTTGATAGGAATATTTTAAGATTATTGTCTGATTATTATAACAAAAGAGCATTACTACACTTTCTTTTTTTTTAATTTTTTACACATTTTTCAATACAGGGGTCAATATGACCACACGTCTGTTAGAGCGTTACTCAATTTGCACGTCTGTAGTTACAGCTTTTTCGATGGCATTACCCTTGATTTCGCTTACTCCTTTGATATTCTTGCGGACTCCAGAGAGAATGCTGCACGTGTCAAACGAGATTGCATGACTTGATCATTGAATAACGATCTTGATATTACATCCAGGACCCAAAGCTTTTTCATCTCTTTAAAACAAGATCACCATTTAACCACTCCCATTTCATTTGATGGAGCTTCAATTTCAGATTCACCGTCACTAAGCATTCTTGGCATTAACATTTTGAGTAAGCGAAACTGGACCACATCTTCTCCGTTGCGGAAGAAGCATCGAAATGTCTTGGGTTTCTGAAAAAGTGTAAGAAATATTTCGGCCCATTAAATCTAGCGCTCCTCTACAAGTCCTATTAGACCTCGAATGGAGCACAATTCTCACATCTGGGCTGGAGCTGGCTGTACAGCCTTAGCTTCATTAGATATCATCTTAAAGAGAGCCTTTGAGCTCATTGGCGATTTGGCAGTAATTTGTCATATCGATAATATTAGATATCTTTCGCTCCTTTATCGCTTTACGCATGGGCCAATGTTCTGATGACATATCTAGTCTGATCATTGTAGATTAATTCATGCACGGAAATTTCGCGCTGCAAGCAACGCACATCCTCTCACCCTTCAAAATACTTTCGACCGTACAGTAAAATTGCTTTCTTATCCCGAACTGTGCGAATGTGGAACAATCTACCATCTTCTGTTTTTCCTCGGGCTTATAATCTGTGAAGGTTCAAGATATATCGGCACCTCCGCCACTTTCCTCATGTTGCCTTATCCTTTCCCTATCTCCTTCCTGCCATGCTGTGTTTTGCATCATTGAGTATCCCCTGAGCTTGGTTTCATAATAATAATAAAAAACAAAAACAAAAAAAAAACTTAACATACAGTTCGCTGCTGCTCGATATTAGAACATTGAAATTCCATTAGCTCTGCAAAAAAAAATATTAGGAAGTAAGATTTCGTGCCCAGATGGTCACTGTTTGGTACTAAAATGCTGCAGTTTCACTATCCGGTCAACGAGAGTGCTAGCATATCAGATTTCAGGAGAATTATCCGACAGATAACCATTTAGTTTCAAAATGAAATGTCATAATTACGATAGTTGTCAAGGGAAGAAGCTAGATATTGATTGTATGTCTTATAGTCAACCGCTAATTAATGTTAGAATACTGTAAATGCATTAGCTGTCTGTAGAGAATGCTAGAAACCAATATCCGTCTAGCTTTCTGTCGACTGCTATGTATCGTTGGAAATTACGCTAATTATCCATAAAAAATACTAGAAACCGATGTGCCTTTATCTTACAGTTATCTATAGAAACTGTTAGAAATCGAAGATCGTTTATCTCACAGTGATTCGCTTTATAATGTAGGAAAACCGTTAATTTCAATACTTAAATAAAACAAAGGCCAGAGAATTAGGAACTATTGGGTACTTACATTTTTCACAAGTCGTCCAGAGATTTGTGGTTATCAATAACAGGACGCTGCGTAGAACCAATACAATCAATTCTCCAAAGAATTCCTTCTGGAGCTATTCCTGAGATAGGCTTTTTTTTTAAAAATGAACGATATTTGATGGTTTTTTATGCACACTTTTTAATAACAAAATAAACGGAACTGGTATTAATAACTCCTTCTTGAAGTTTAGTTAATCTCGAAATAAATTTCACTTCTTTCAACTGCATTTAAAAAAGATCTAATAAGGAAACGGGGTATCGCTCGAATACAGTGTACGTGTGTAAGCCATTCAATGACAGTCGGATTACACTTGGTGTCACTTGCTTTGACGTTTCTAAAAGTTAATATTTCAGAGTTCCGGGTGTTCAATTCAACTTTTTTAAATATAATTGTTGTAATAAATATTAATTATTTGAAATTGTATTATTTCGAAAGCGTGAAGTGTTAATTTTGGTGGAATTAAAGCTGTTAAAAATCGCCAAGATTCAAACGAAAAATTGCATTTTAGGCAAGTGAATATATTTAAAAAGAAATACATTCTTCTATTATAATTATTAGTGAAAATTTCTTTTTAATATATATAACAGAAACATAGAATTATACGAAACTTCAAGATGGTTTACGATCACGTGCGATGTATTTATTTGTGAAATGTCAGAATGTTTCTTGATTTCAATGGCAGCCCTATATTTCTTTTACCTTAAGAAAGTGGGGTACTAACGATATGTTTCTTTTACACTGCAATTTGAGTTCTAACAAATGTAACCCTTCAAAATGTCACGATTTCGCAACTGCCATGACGAAACTAATACAAACACTGCACACTAATACATTTCGCGGGTGGCTTAAGGTTTTACCCGATATGCCTCTTTCTTATTAGTTCTTTATTCAAATCTTCACATACTGCTCGCTGTCTGCTCCCTTCTCTTTATTCCTAGGACACGATACGATAAGACTGCCAGTTCGACTGCGAAACCATGTGTGTTCCCATCGCCATCGCCATGGTGGTTTTCCGTGCTTCTCGCTCAGGCGTGCTGCCATACTCGTCTTGTTATTTTAGATTCACTATATTAATATATCATCAATATATTAACTGAAACCTGTGTTGTTTCATTGTCATGCTAGATTTTGTAAGTGCTAAGCGTTATTAAGATACGTTTGTAAAATCAAATCAAATAAATACATGTACATTTTAACAACCTAAACCATCTACTTGTCATTTCTTCTGTCACAATATTCTAGGCCCACCCCAGGTTAAAAATAAATATTTTCGGCTTTGAAAGATTAACTGTCAAATTTCAAGTTTGCAATAATTTTGAAGATAATTGTACCACCCAAAACATTCGGCTTCCTTGCAAGAACCAGTACGTCGTCTGCGTACATCAATAACCTACAGAAAAATTAAAAACGGTTAACATTTTGTTAATTGTTTCCTACTTAATCTTTTAGCTATATTTATAGTATTACATACATACAAAAATTCTGTAGCATCGCAATGCCGTTATTGGGACAAATACTGTTTCGATTCTGGCGAAATAAATATGTGTTCTTTTCAGAGTTTTACTTGAGTATTAGAAATAAAATGCTTCACACGTAAGTCAGGGAATCACTATATTTTCCTTAGCACCGCCTTACATTTTTTTTTTCTGGAGACTGAAAATAAATTTACTCGCATTTGAACTTTGAATCGGTGTGTTTCCCTTGTTAATTTTTCAAATAGTTTGTAGTGCTATAAAAGACTGTATTAAAATATGTCGAAACGATCATATCACAGCGGATCAGTCAAAAGAAAAAATGCTGCGCATTAAAAGGAAATAATTGAAAAATTACCAAAATTAACATTAATTAAATACATCAGGAGCTTCTGTAAGTAGCGCTCAAATTATATGAGTCACACCGACACAATATTGAAGGAACTTCAGAGCCCACTACTCCTAAGCTAGTTTCTTCCGAGTCAGAAAAAGAGAACAAGAAATCATATATAACTTAGGCGACAAGATTAGATCGACTTCACCGCCAACTGCTTTTGTTGAGCAAAAACTGTCTTCAGCCACAGAAAATATTTCTCATGATGCACGATAACTTTCATGAAATAATAACAGAAAAAATATGCGAATTTTGGATTTTCAAAGGACTTGCATTTTTTCAAAATAAAGCATCCAGAGCTTACATAGAAGCAGATGGTAGATCAAAAACTAGAAATTTTAATAAAACACTTTATCATCATAAATTAAAGAACAATGAAAGTTATATTCGCCTCCGAAGAAACCCCTATTTTGTTTTTCATGTTGTTTATTCAACCCTTTTAATATAACCTTCTGGTCTTTGCGTGCAACAATTGGAAACATATTAATCACATCATTTTGGAGCACGAAAATAACTCAGAACATATACAATCTACGATGACTTATCACGCACGAAGTAAGACTGTTGGTAGAGTAGATACAGACTTGCTATCCCCATAAGGGACCTTAGAGGACAAAGCTACGACAATGCCTCAATATGTCGGGAAAATAATCGGGATTGTAAGCGAGAATCAAGATTACATGTGAAGTACCACGAAATGTGATATTTGCTACCTTTGTTCTATGTGCAGGACATTCTCTTAGCTTGATAGGTCTTCATGTTGCTGAGTATGTTGCAAGAGTCAAATTATTCAAAAACTGTAAAACTTTTTCGAGTTCTACTTCTCCCCATCGATGGAATAAATTGACAGAATATTATATTTACACAAATATCATGCTCAGTTTAATAATTTTTTGGCTTTCTTGAAATGTTGTCGTTTCAGTATGTCCAGTTCTTAACCCTTTCGCTGCTAAATAGTTTTAACAAATGTGTCCCGTATGGGCGGAATTTATCACTCTATGTGACACATACCAGTGCTGAATACTTTTAATAACCCGACAATTTCTGATTTGTATGAAACTTTCACAGTTTCTATAGAATACCAAAATAGCTCACCCCTATTTTTATTTGTTTCCCCTACTACCACCCCACCCCCCTCGGGGGGTAATTTCGTGATTTTACGATAAAACGAAATATATCTTGAAAACGGAGGAACCGATTTTTCTCATTCAAATGCTAAATGAAAATATAACAGCACCGAACGATAGAAAATTTTTGTTAATAATACTATTTTTTTTAATAGTATTTTTTACTATTTAGGACTTCTAGCACTTTTTTTCTCTATCTTAACTATATATGTACAAGAAATTGCGATGGTGTTCAGAATTGTAATAATTATTCCTAAACGACTGAGAATATGAAGATGACACATTACAGATAATCCTAAGATTAAAAATTGCAAAATTTAGCAGAAAGACGGCATTGAAAGTATTATAATGGCCGATGAAATGTGTTATGTTACGGAAATCATCTTATAATTGGTAATTAGAATCGGATCGAGATTTAGTGAAAATAATTATTTTTATGATAAATAGGGGTTGTAAATAACTACCCCTATATAGCCTTCCTAGGTAATTTCCGAACAAAAAACTTGATTTGAAATAAATAAATTATTTTTTTAAATATCCGAAAATGTTGCCCTTTTTTTTTCTTCACCCACTACTCCACTGGGACCACCCCTTAAAATTAGATCACTAGTTTTGTAGCATATCTTAGCTATATTCTGAAAAAAGTGTTATTGAAAAGAATTATCGATTTTGGTGTATCAAGATAATTTGGGGTAACCGGAAAAAAGCATAATTTGGTCTTCTTTCTGCACAGACTCTGCACTCTATAAAACAGAGTTTCTACTCTATAAAATTTTTTAATATAAACGTTAAAGCGCGTTTATGGAATAAAACCGCATCTATATTTTGTCTTCTAATCACATATAGAAATAGTTTTTAAAACCAGTAATTAGTTTCGGAGATAACTCCAAAAGAAAAGAAATCAATCCTTTTTAAAGTGAAAAATGGCCGTTTTTTTAGGGAAAAAATGGCTCTTCCCTCTTTAATTTGATACTCTACACGCCCCATTTTGGGGACCCCCCCCCCGCATCTACCAGAGCCGACAAGCCATTTTTTCAACTATCGCCCGAGCACCACAACACAAATACAACCAAAAGAACGACATTGCTCTATTCCCCTCCCACGCAAAGTTACTTTTTTTTAATGAATTTTTAAAATCACCGTATACCGTAAAATAACGAAATATTGAAACTTTTTCGTTTGGTAGCTTTATATTTTTTATGAAAAAAAAATAAAGCATTTAGCTTCATTTCTATTTGGCATATGAATCAGAAATATCAGTTGCTCCGTTCTGTCTGTAGATATGATTTTTTGAAAATGACATTTCATCGTAAAATTACGAAAGTTCTAACCATCCCTAGAATGTGAGGTGGGGCATGGTAGGGGGAAATTAACACGTATTTAATCAATTTTGGTATTCTATACAAACTCTGAAAGTTTCATCCAAATCAGACGTTATCAGTTCACATTCAACAAATAAAAAAGCTCGACGAAATACGGATGTATACATACGTCCATAGCGCTCGCAGTTTCCAATTAGACGGTGACCAGTGCATCATTTACTGGACCAAAACCCTCGAGAATACTTCACAAGCCATGAAACAGACTCCTTCACTACCACATGAAAGCTCCAACGGAGTCCTCACATTCTAAAATATTTGCAGTGCTCTTATGTAAAACTGACAAAGGTTTGATTTCAATAGCTCCTCCGCGCTAAACTATTATTCATACAGAAAAATGATGTTCTGATAATCTTAAGCTTGCTTTCTTATCTTCCGAAATGAAATAAAATTTTTATATCTTTTTTAACAAAATTATTTAAAAGAAAATATTTGAACCACATGACTACGATTCCTCAAACAAAAACTGTCAGCTGAGTAATCATTTTATATTTTGTTAAGTAAGGTATATAGGAAGTATAGCCTTCGAGAAGGTAAGGAACTAAGCTTTGAATTACTAGAATACTATTTTCTTGTGTGGATAGTAGTTTAGGCTAGCATATATAAAGTCCATGCTTGGCATTTTTCCATATATATCAATATAGAACATTTTAGAAAACGGACTCACAACGCATACACATAGATTTCTGTTTCATGGCTTGGGAAGTATTCTCGAGGGTGGACGCATATACACATCCAAACATAGCACCAAAAGGATTAAAATTACAACTATAAATGTTTAAAATTAGCATGAGTTTACGTGAATCAAGTATATGGTGGGGTTAAAATTACCGTAGATTAATACTAAGATCAACCACTTATGCGAAAAAAGAATTGAAATTGTAATATGCACTTTTAGAATAGGTATGCTGCTTGTTAAATTACGAATGTGCTGTGGTTGAAATTACTATATACATAAATATGTGGGGAAAAGTTGCCCTGCAGAATTAACCCACTTCTACAATTCGAAACAAATACCTCCATCATATCAAATTTAGCGAACTCGATTGATAGTGGAATTTGTTGCGAATTACAGAATGGTTTCATTTCGGAGATCATTTAAATTGGTCAATGCTCCTCCGTTCCAGGTACAAGCATATGCCAAATTTAAAGTAGCATCCTATATATGGTTTAAATACGTCACTCTACTACTACTGAAGTATATCTTGAGAAACCTTGGATAAGAAAATCTAATATGTACAGTGGTGAAAAGCCAATACTTACCTCTAATAAGTATTATTAAATTTGTAAAGTCTGTCCTGGAACAATAAGAAACAATTTTCAATAACAAAAAAAATTATTTTTCCTATATGGTTATTAATGTTAAGAGTAACGGCGACTAGGCCTCCAGGACCTTGTGGACACCGCGACTATACTTGATCTAGAGTGCTCAGGCAAAATCGAGCCTTTCTACGAGCTCGATTATTGCTTTTGCTCCTCCAGTGATTTGCAGTCTTAGACCTGCAAATGCTCGGTTCTAACATACAACATGCATCAAGGTTTCATCTTCCTCTTAGCACAGTCGGGACAGTTCACTATCGGATTTGCCTATCAGGAAGCAAAGGAAGGGGCCACGACCAGTGACTGCGTTAGCAAATAGTCTGAGCGACTGTATGCTAGGTCCAATAAGTTGGCCCGTCTGAAGATGAGAGGGATTGAAGATTTTCTGCGCATGCCTTATACCGGGTGCGCTGCGCCATAGGAGATCCAGTAGCCTGATTTCCCACTTAAGCAGCAGTTCTCACTAAAGTTGTTTTTTGGTAGGCCAAATGTCGGGTAGGGACCAGTATACTGACATTCGGCTCAGGTTTTAGCCAGTTCGTCCGCTTTTTATGAATACCCACTCCTTCGTGTCCAGGGACCCAAACCAAGGTTATTTGGTTGTGCCTAGACAGTCGTTGGAGTTTCGAGTAGCAGCTCCGGACTAGTTTCGACACAAAGACTTGAGAGAAAAGAGCTAGGAACGCAAATGGGGATGTTGGAGCCCTTATTTAGGATTTCCTTAGCTCCAACCTCTGTAGCATAGACTTCGACCTGAAAAATGGAAAGTGAGGCACTAAGCAGAATGGATAGTTCCACTTCTGGATCAAACACCCCTGCGCCTATTTTGCCATCCTTCCGGCATCCTTCAGTATACCATACTTGGGCCCGTTTCCGAAGCTGGAGTCCTCTCTCTAGTATCTGGCTTCTTTCAAAATAAAGTCTCTTATCCAAAGTATCGGCTGGAGCTTCTATGTCGTTAATGTTGTCCTGCTCGAATATAATTAAATGACCCACCCTGGAAAACGTGCGCTCATCTGGCTATCTTTCGAAGCATACTAGCCACTGCTTCCCTCCTAATAAAGAGGCAAAGAGGCTGTAAGCCAACAATGGCTTCAAGTGCATGTCAGGGATATGATATAAAGGCGCCAGTGGCGCCTAAGCATGCTATCTTTTACACCTTATCAAAGGTTATTTAGATGATTTCCTGCAATGTTTTAGGCCACCAAACATTTTCATAAGAATGTATGGGTCTGACTATACCCTGGAAGATCCATAAGAACATTTGGGTTTCATTTCCAGGTGGGGATTCTAGGTAAGGATTCTGTCTAGGATTAGTCTTAGATATTTTGCTTCTTATGAATATTCTATTGTAATTCCATTCAACTTAGGAGATGGGATCTAAAGACTCCTTTTCTTAGTAAAAGGAAGTAGCAATGTTTTACCTGAGCTTATTAATATTCCCATGTTCTGGCATCATCTGGTAACGATGTTAAACGCAGTTTGCATAAGTTCCGGAAAAGCTGATACAAGCTAGCTCATCCATAACTAGGAGCCATAGAAGTGGAAATAAAGCCCGCCTTGTGGCACCTCTAGTGGCCATGATTTTTGTGGATTCGCCATTCATGGTAGCTGTTATGCAGCGTCTGTCGAGCATGTTGCTAATCCATCTGACGATACAGGTTGCTATGCATCTATCTTCGGATACCCTCTTGATCGAGTCAAAGAGATTGTTGTCGAATGCGCCTTGTACGCCCACAAAGGAGTATATAAGGACTTCCTTTTCCTGTAAGGCTATCTCGGTAGTCTCAGCCAGTCTGCTGAGAGCGTCCTCAGTAGATTTTCCGGATTGGTATTCATATTGATTGGCATTGAGTGGACAGCTTTCGAGGGACGTCGTCCGAATATGGTTGTCTATACTTTTCTCCCGAGTTTTCGGGAGAAATGATGTCAGGCTGATAGGCTTGTATGATTCAGCTTAGCTGGGTAGCTTTTTACCCGATTTAAATAACCTTGGTTAATCTTCATGCCTTGGGGATGTATCCCGCGCACAGACCCACTTTAAATATCTCGATTTTATCGGGTTTAGTATGATCCTGTGATTCTTACAATAACGCCGGAAATATACCATCACCGCCAAGAGCTTTAAATAATTTGAAGGACTTGAAAGCCCATATAACCTTGACTTCGGTAACAATCTTCTTTGCTGATCGGTTCCCTGTTTAGGACCTCTGGTATCACTGAGGATTTGGCGTCTACGCCGGGATACTCGGTCACAAAGTTACAAAGTACGTTTTGAGGAGAATCTCTTGCGTTCCCTTGGTATTAATGGAAAGGCAGTGTTTACAGGAGCCAATGTCGATGTTATGATCCTTCGAGAAGGCTTTTTGGAGTCGCGAAGCATTTGAGGTGCTCTCAATTTCCTGGCAAAGTTTTTTCCAGCTCTTTTTGATCTATTGAGCTTTTTTGTTGTATTCGGGAAGAGCTATTTTGTATGCCTCCCATTGTTGAGTGTCTTTAGCTCTGTTGAACTGCTTTCTCAGGCTTTTCCTTAATTTGCCGAGGTGAATGTTACCAAGGAACATCATTTGTCTTTTGGATGGTGGTAATAGGGCAGCTCAAACTCGAATAAGCGTTGTTTGAAGTTGGTCTGCTAGGAGATCCACCTCTTCGATCGATTTGATTCTTTTTAGAAGGCCTATTAGTTCGTCTTGGACTAGGGCCCTGTATGCTGACCCAATCCGTCCTTCTTGGGATTTTTTGTGTTCCTTCCTTGTTTGTAGAGCCTCAATTATGAATCTTATGTACCTATGAACTGATATCGAGGCTTGGTTTGAGACATGCCAGTTCGTGACCATTTCAACACCTTGCCTATTGGTGATTGTCAGGTCAAGGAGCTCATGTCTGATTGCATTGACGAAGGTGGGTTCTATTTGTAGGTCTTTTGAGAGTACATAGTGTAGAACTTCCTCCCCTCTTTCGCTGATATTACTGCTATTCCAAGCTGTATGAGGACCATCTTCATCTCAGCCGATAATCAGTTTCAGATTATTCAAGCTGTAGTGCAAGATCTTTAACCTCCTGGGGTGGTGGGAGTTCCTGATCTCTTCGGAAGTAGGCAGACGCTAGCACAATCTTCTCCTTGCCATTTTTGGGGATTTTAGAACTCGATTACCACTGCAGCTAGATCCCTTGTAATGTATCTGTGCAAGGAAAAAGCGACAGTATGCCTGCCGCACATAATTGCTGCACGGGGTCAGTCGCTATTAAGGTAGTAAAATCTATTGGTTTCCTTCGAACAAGAAAGGCCACAGATTTTGTCGTTATATGCCCAAGGTTCTTGAATTAGGGCAATATCCCATCCAGATTTAAAAAACCGTTCAGAAAGACCTGCAGAAGCGCATTTTGCTCTGTGAAAGTAAATCTGGGCACATTTAATATTTGTAGCCTTAACATTGTCCGAGGGGGTCCGAATGGGGGATCCCTCTCGAGTTGAATGCTACGGCCTACTTGATCTTTGCCGCAAGGGCCAGTGATATTTCCTGCCTTGTCCGTCGAGAGTCCTATCCTGTCAGTGTCCATACGCAATAATGCTTCGGTCAAAGGTATCATTTCGTTGTCATGTCTTTAGAGTCCTTCGATTTTCCCTGGTTGGATGTTGAAGTACCCTTCCCCAGACCACTGGGTCCTGCCTTGGGGGACATTTTAGCCCCGCCCCCTACCTCTGTAATCCTTGTTCTGGCCTTGGCGCTTTGGAACAGTCGCTTTGGCAGGTGGAAGACCATGTTTGCGGCTGATTTTTACATCATTATGAAAGCCTTTTAGAGGTAAAGACTTTGAGTTATTAAATTTAGTGAATGTTAATAAAATAATTTCTTAAAAAGTGTTTTTTTTTTTATTTTTATAAAAAGTTGTTTATAAAAAAAATATAAAAATCAAATGAAAATATGATACCTAGTAACGTATTTAGGTATTTTATGTAAGTAACTTAACTTAGTTTTTATAACTAAAAACTGCTTTCGTAGTTTATTTCTCCATAGTTTAATATTAGTGTATTATAGGCACACTAATTATGAAGATAACTCAATAATACATAAGGACTTTTGACATACATATGACTAAACTGTACTTTAATTCTGAAGCAAATCTATTACTATTTGGTAAAACACAGGAATGAAGTTATATAAAAAATGGAATAAATGCCTAATTTATTTATAATTTCATATACTCTGAAATGTCGGTTAATAGCTTTCGTTTCATAGTTTTGTACAGTTAACCTAGAGGTTCAAATAAAGTTCTTGGAAGTTTTTCTGAAACCAGATTATCTACACGATACGATGCACTAAACCCTTTACATTGAGGTTATGATTGAATTCTAGACGCCTTGACATCTGTCGCTAGAGATAGCGAGAAGCCACGAGAAAGTAGAAAGGAAGCTGTCGAAAAAATTGGAATTTATTATTCTAATAGAAATGTGGAATACCATATTGGAAAAAATAGACAAAACAAGTAACAGCCGTTAAAAAGAAAGCATAACAATGGACGTTGAAATAAATTTGTTTACTTCGCATGGTAATTTCATTAATACTATCAGGGATAATTCTGATTAATTCAAATCGTTCGATAAAGAATAAAATTCAGAAACTGACTATAAGGACCTATCTCAAAGAATCAAAGCTAGAAGTTCACGTATGACATTTTTTGATGGCTCCGCGCAATCTATACAACTGAATTGTAAAGAAGATGTTCTTCCACCTGACCGTTTGTCTAAAATAGCGACTAAATTTCTACAAGGAAATCAGCCAACAATTCGGATTTTTATCGCACTTGAAAACTTTGAATTTAAAAGAGTTAAAAAGAAAGATGGAATGTCTGTATTTCACAGAATATTTGAAAACTGCCCAGATTAGTGGGAATGAAGAAGGATTAGTATTTCCATCTTATCAGAAAAGATAATATCAAAGACACGTTTCCAAATGCAGTAGTAGCAATACGAATCGAACAGTTTGTCGCTAATGTCTATAGAAAGTGATGTGCTTCTAAAAAATGCATTTATTCATGAATTTACAAATCCACAAACTAAAAAGGTACCTCTTATGTTCGTGTAACTTTTTTAAATATGTTCGCACTTTTAAAATATTAAAAAAACCATTATACCTAGAATGTTGTTTATTCCTTTTAATACCCCAAAATATATAGTTTAAAAAATAATTTCTGTTAGAGGGCCCCATCTCCTATAGCACAATGGGCATTCGTTAGGCTAAAGACGGACATTGTATGCAAAGAATAGTTCATGTTATTACATTTACAGAGAAAAGTTATCATTTCTTATATAGGTAGTAGCAATTAACATTTTTTGTAGTACATTTATTTAGTCTTTAATAATTATACGTAAATAATAGTTTTTATACGCATTCTAACAAAAAATTTTTTCTTTATCCCGTAAATTTTTATTCAAATTCTTATCATGTCACATTCCTTCAAACTAGCAATAAAATTTATTTTATTGATTCGCTGCCATTAAGAGGACAAAATTTCTAAAAAACAAAAATATATAAAAAAATCTGTTTTTCTCTTTTCCAACAATAATAGAAATCCGAACGAACATCATCGTCAGGATTCAGTTCTGCCAGCCTCAAAAGAAAGGAATCGCTTTCGTAGCATCACCTGGGAGGAGTACGATTCACTTCATCAGAAATATCTCGAAATTGGTAGGCTATAACTGTTTCATATCTAAACGTGACCCGTTAAAATAAATAAAGTTTTTCTACTGATATCACATCTGATGTGCATATACGTACACACGAATGCAAAATAAATGAATAAAATATAGTAATAAATATAAATGAGGGAAAACACTCAAAATATGGAAAGTGAACAGCCCAAACAATGGGGTATATGTAAATGGTTGTAGTGGCTGATCGAATTTTCGATATTTTCCATATCTTCAATATTTTCAATTTAAAGTTGATTCTTTATGTATTTCCCTGATGGCTTTTTCTCTGCTGTTTATTTTTTCAGGCATGAAACCCCGAATAAAAAATCACTTCCGGGCCCATCAGCTATCGATCTGGCTCCGACTAATCCCAGAGCTCCACAGGGCCGGAATGGAGGACGTTATAGCCCGACACAATTTATTCAAAAATCACGACGACATGGATCTGTACGATGGACCCGTTAAACCTGACTCATTATCCCGGCTGACCATCCTGGAAGATGTCCTAAAGCGGAGATCCGGAAACGGTAGTGACCTAAGTGGCGTACTCAATGGTAAGAAAAATCAATATCATTTCCTTTTATTCGCTCTTATGCTTTATGGAAGGAGATTCCTTTGGTGTGCTGCTTTCTCATGAATGGGTTCCCGCAAAATTAAGAACCAGCTATGGGACATTGAAAAACAAATAGAAAACTTTGTCACATCCTTTGGTGTACTATTCAAGAATTTGTCATTGTTTCACAATTTCAGAGGTTAAAGGGAATTTTTACATTTTATTTTTTTCCTGTCTAGCATTTCCTGAATGCTCGAATTTAATTCAGCGTGCAATGACTTTTATTAAACTTTTAACTATTTAATTTTTTTTAACCGTTATTCTTTTTAATCGTATCCACCAGAAAGAAGAAAAAAACTTTTCCTTTCTTCTTCTGTACACTAAATTCTTGGCAAAGCGACAAGCTTTTTCCTATTTCTGGTAATTTGCAAGCATTGCAAAACCAGCAAGTCTAATGTGGTCTTCGGTGAAATAAAATCTCTGAAAGACAAATTTCCCCCTAAATTTCAAGTTTCCGCGTGGCAGTGTGGAGGGAAATCAGCTAAATAAACTTATTTTTCCGCGCTACTTGAAGCTAAGTATGCTAATTTCTTTCAGTTTTCTAAAAAGCAAGTTGATTACGTAAATGATTTGAATAGTTTTCAGCTTATTTGGTATATTGTAGAGACTTTTTGTATAGCTTCCACAGATTTACCATGACATAGAGCTTTTACTTAAGGAATTAAATGATATTGTACCGTCGTAGTACAGAACATAGAGCTAACTCAATCCCACAAAATTTGTTCTTATCGTAATTCTTTGTGCAATTATGTTAATTAGCATTGCTTTTGGAAAAACTTATTTATTCTACGTTTCATCTAATCATCTTGGAAATTGTATTTTTACAGTGTTTATATGGAGTAGTTATTTCCAACAGCGATGGCACTAAAATTATGATTAAAAAAAAATTTTCCAGTTCAAATAGGTCAATGTTACATACTAATCGACTTATAGCTATTTTATTTTAAATGACGAAGGAGCAAGTCGCAGCCGTTATTGATTGGATGATCTAAATGGTAAGCTCAGACCAATTATCACTATTAGAATCACATTTCGATTCCACTGTTTATATTATCTGTGTACCGTTCAGACTGTGAGAGAGAGCTTTGGGGTATAGAAAATTCTGACCACTACTACATACGAATGGAATTGAGGACACAATCATTTTATATCCACCCGAATGAGTTTCAAAATTGGATTACTTCCTCTATGCTTTTATCTCAGATTTTTTTAAGATTATCGATGGAGAAATCATCTAAAATATGATGTCACGCACTAACGAGTTACTTAGTATGTAATTGGACAGCGGTTTCCTCTTCGTTGAATTCTTTATAGAAGTGGCCGCTATTGTGAATAGAGTACCAAAACTAGCTGAGGCATACTTCCCAATTACCTAATGGCCCGTGAAAATTACAATAACTGCGACAATATTTTTGTGGGGTTTCAATAATAGGAGTGCGACCGTTTTCTTTAATTTATTTTAAAACCATACCTTCTATATGAATGAAGGAATGGTTTTCAAAATTAAATAAGCACACCTTTTTAGCATTATCCTGCCTAGATTTGTTCCAGAGGTCCCTGGAGAGACTAACTCTTTCTATCTAATCAGCCAATTCGTGTTAATCTATGTTCCTGTGTATATCCTACAACATAAATAAAACTCACAACTCACAATGTGTCAATTTCCTGCGATAGTGCAAGTTCACTACGTCTTTATCTCACCAGCTGAGATGATACATATACATGTCCATTCCGTTGCTCTAATTGCAGCCTGTCTATCGGTAAAGACTACGACACCTACTACGATCCTGCAATAGTGTCAAACAAACGTTGTAACTACAAGTACAAGTAGAAGTAGAATCTACAGCTGTAAGAGGCTACAGATATGTGTGAGCTCAATTTATTTGCTTAATCTAACAATGATTAATGTTTGGTGCTAAAAAAGTACACTCGCACTCAGAAGAAAAACAAAACTTTCATTTTGAATGTGATGCCACCTAGCTTTTGGTTTAACACTTACACCATTGCAAAAAACATATGTATATACAGGTCAGGTGGAAAAATATGTCAGATTATATTAAGGAATTGTTGGAATTGCTCCACTGAGGATCATTAAAACTCTATCCAACTCGACTTGATCTCGTCTGTTTCCCTAGTATTTAGATCCACAAAACAAATCAAGGCCAAAGAACCAACATCTTTATACAGGTTCTCTTGTAGATTTCAAAGGTTCCTTTTCTGTGATAGTGCTTTGCATTCAGCTCATTATTGGGTCAAGAGAACCATCCGAATACTTTTACTGAAAGAAACTTTAAGAGTGTGCGCCTTACAAGCTTTTAAAGTTGACGACGAAATTATCTGTTAACGTTACCATAATGTAGAGTAAAAGGGAAAGGACGCTACCCTGGCAAACACCTCTGCAGATGCTTTGACGATCTGGGCGCTGCTTATTTTACCCTGATTGATCGCTCCTCCTCCTTAACATTGTTATTACCCAATCACGTAGATATTGCTACACTCTTCCTGAAAGGGACGTTTTTGAATGTCCCTTCAATACCTATGAATGCAGTTAGTATAGATTGTTTGTACCGAATTTAGTATTATATAGTTCGCACTACTTTGTAAAATTCGATCTGCTGAGATTTATATCTTGGAACCCTCGTACCTCATGATGTATATCCAAATCACCTTCCGGAGTTTTAACACAAACAATGTTAGACTAATTGCTCCAAAGTTTTTCGCGAGCGTTTATTACTGAATGTCATCCGTTGAAGTAAATAACGTCTTAATACGTCTCCAAGCCTATGCAACGTGATTGAGTATAGCATGCAACTCCTGAAAACCTCAAAACTATGTCTTAATGTGCCTTAATATTTTCCGAACATATAAACTGTACGCCAGCTAGACCCCGTTAATGTATTGAGATATAAGGGAATATATTGTGTTCAGTTTAATTAGATTGCCATCCGTGTTATATAGGTCTGGTTCATTGAAACTCTTTTAACTCAATTTAGGATATTTCGTGATCAGTACCAAGAACTCCGGAAAAACTATCACTCAGGTCCTATATAACTACGTCAAAAATGGCAGTTTGGTTGATTGGTTGAAGAGGGAGCAGAGAAGTAACAAAGCGCTGCGGAACACATATTCTGCGAACCTCCCAGCTCATCAGGATCTAGCTGTGGCTTACCAAAAGTTTTCATTCTATACCCAGCTATTGCCGATCTGCGCTTCCTTACCAGAATCAGGCCATTATAGGTAATGTAATGTGTCCAGCTGGCATAGAGTGGTTCGGTTAATTTAATTATTTCTTATTATTGACGTTTAATTAAAGCATCCCACTGGGCAGGTAGAATAGAACATTTGTGTATTTGGAAGATACACTACAAGATTTACAATCTTTTTCTTAGTACCAATTTGAGTGGAATACAATAATACAAGAGAAAATTTAAAAAAATTAATCTAAGTTAAATGTTAAAAAATAGGACAACACCAAAAAATAAATTGGAAAACAACGAATGGTATTCGATGAAGGAAAAAAAAACAATAATAACAAATAAATAATGAACAAATAAGTAAAATTAAGATAAAAAACAAAATAAAAAACGAAAAAATTGTAGCAAATAAGAACGAATAAACACGATTATAATAATATAATAATCTACGCGTACGGGTCATCAAAAGAGAAAAGACAACAAAGCCACTTATGTCAACAAATTTTTAAGAGGGCGCCTAAAAGTGCCGATCGGTTAGCCTTCTGGATTCCACATTCGAATAATTTGAACAATATAAGATTTATCAAAAACCGAGTTCCGAAAACGTTTAATTAGCAGTTTGTAACCTCTGGTATACTTCAAGAGTTGAAACTTGGTCCTCAAATAAACGGATTGAGAGTTGTGAAGTAAGTTGAACAGGAAGATAATGCTCTACGCTTTAGATATACATCAATCTCGCAACCTAGTAGTGCAAAATTCAGGTGATACACATGATTGTATCTTCGTAGCCCGAAAACAAACCTTACACAATCATTAAATGCAACATGTAATTTTCTGGATCAGTGTGAATCTAACATCAGGAAAACACGTGAACCGTGTGTGAAATGCTGTAATATTAGACACTTAACCAGATGACAGCGTACCTTAGGCGAAAGCATTCTAGCGGACAACCATAGGCGGCGCAGGGTGGCGTAGATCTTTGATAGGTTAGAATTGACGAGATCACAACATTTCATATTAAAATTTAAGGTGACCCCGCGATTACGGACTTTATCCACATAGGTAATTGAAATGCCATTCAAAAGAATAGGAAGAAGTGATGAAGAGTCAAAGTACCAAAAAAAAAGCAATACACTGTGACTTACTAGGATTTAGTTTAAGTTTATTGTCAATCGACCAGGTGTATATGTTATATAAATCGCAGTTCATTCGAGCCATGCAGTCTTCGATAAGACCTGGAGGACGACTAAAATAGACATGAACGTCGTCAGTGAATGTTGACATCTTGTATTATTTCAGGCTCATTAATGTATAGGCTAGGCTGAGAGGACCAAGAATGGAATCCTGTGGGACGCCACAAGACAGAGGAAGAAAATTTGAGTAATTAGTGTCCCCAAGGGTAACCTTTTGCGATTGCCCGCTTAGAAATTCCTTGATTAAATGAACAGCTCGACACGAAAAATTAAATTTATTAAACAATTTGTCTAGCAAGTTTACATGGCAAACACTGTGAAAAGCTTTGGAGAAGTCTAACAGCGCCAGAATACAAATCTCTCTTCTATCAAATGCAACGCGTATGTCTGTTGTGACTTTAATGAGAGCATTTTCGCAACTATGCTTGGGTCGAAACCCAGATTCACAGCTACTTATAAGGTTGTTTTGCAGAGTCTCCTGTTGAGCCTGCCAATATAGTAGCTTCTCCAGAGCCAACGAAAGAAAACAGATTAAGCTGATGGTTCTCTAATCAGCAAGAGTTGTAGCCGTAGCCCTCTTAGGGATAGGCAGTACGGTTTTGAGGATATATAAAAGTGGGCCCATAATGAGCGGCGCAATTAGCTTCACAAAATGGGGGTGACATATTGTCAGGGCCGACAGCATTAGATTTATTAGAGAAAATCGCATTCAAGACTTCAGTTCGATACACTCCCCGGAAAGTAAGCCCATTAGTGAATCCAAGCCTGCCAAGAACAACTGATCATTGTCTTGAGATTGAAGATCAGCTATGAAAAATTCTTAAGTTCCTATGGGCTCAGGTTGCACTTAGCCATCCTGCCTCCATAAATGCCAGCATCAAGCAAGTTACGCCATAATATTTTCGGTTAAACACTTACATCAAACTTGCGCTTATAATACGTACGTTTAGCCTCGCGAATTTTTACATTAATTTTGTTTCTTAGGAGTGTGTAAATATTCCGAATTTCAGGAGTCCTCAAACTGTGATACTTGGAAAAAAAAATTCCCGCTCTGCAATCAAGGATTTTATTTCGGTGCTGAACCAGGAACAGAAGCCGCTTTTTTTTGCCCTAGTGCGTGGAGGTACATATTTGTCATAAAGGTACTGAATGGAACGATTGAAAGAAAAACCGGATCGTCTATATGCGGTTAGCTGTAAATATCGTTCCAGTTATACGATTTGCATTCAGAGAGAAGGGATTCCAAGTCAAGGTGGTTGCAATCTCTATATCGAAAAAAAAATGATAGATTTGGATTACTATTAACTCTAAGATCACAAGAAAGGAAAATAATATCAGGATCTAGGCAACTAAGGCAAAGCTGATTAAAAAAAGCACTACAGAAGGGTCAGAAACATAAAATAAATCTAGAAGGGATGGATTAATACAATTTTGATAAGTCGGATAAGTGTTAACTAAGTTTAATGCGCTGCTAGCATATCGCATAAAAAATGGTCAGTATTGACGCTTTTCTTGAGGATGTTGACATTGAAGTCACCGACTACTATTAGATTAGAACAGCGCTGGGTAACAGATGAGATAGGCTTATGAAGTACCCAAGATGGAGCTGGTCAATAGAACTATTACTCCAAATGACTTGCACAGAGTAACTGAACAACACTGACTCTGGATATACAATATGTCTTTATTTGATATTCCCTAGCTTATTGGTATAAAAATCTTACCCTAATCGATAATCAAGAATGAACCTAAGTATTTCTAAAAGTTCAATATTCCTGACCCAGCACTTTACCTTCTTGCTTCCTTTTAATTTCTGCTGTACCTTTTGTACGAAGCGATGTGCGTCGCGTTTATTTCACTGCACTCTCGTTTTTGCTACTTGTCTCGCAGTTCCTGTAAAATTTGACGAAATTCTTAAAATTGTACGTCAATTTCCGTCAGTAATCGGTCGATCATACCCGAATTTAGCAAAGTGGGAGCCCTGGGCACTTTAGGATATGGGCCCCCTAACAGATATTACTTTTTTAAATACTCTGGGTTGTCAGCAGGAATAATAACATAAAATATGTTAAGGTCTATGCCGCAATGAAGACTTTTTGTCATGTAACTATTTTGTCACTACCATCAATTTCATAGGATTTAATGTAAATGTGCGCATGAAGTGTTGTGACATCCAGGTGAGAGGAATATATAAATAATGAAGCATTATAAATAAGACCGCCCCACCCCTATACAAGAAAAATTTGAAGGAAAAATCAGAGCAATTTAAGGATAAAAAACTGGGGAGAAATGTCCCTGAAAGTGTTTATAGACCATAGGATTTAAGTACCTATTCAGGTTTAATTGATGATCGCATATTGGTACTTTGATAAGTTATAGGAGGTCTAAAAATCTGTAGTAGTAACTTATCAAATTTTTCAACAGTCATACGGAAATATCAAACGAAGTTTGCAGGATAGGATATTAGTTCATCAAACATTATGTGAAATTTTCCTTTAAACAGCCTTTCTGTCCAAATTGGAAGAACCCAATAGCGTTTCTTTCGTTGAAATTTGCTGTATCCTTTTGATAAATACACATATCCCAGCTGCCCCCTCGACATTTTTGTTGATGAATGGTGATATAAACCATGCATTTTTGGGGTGACAGTTACTCACAGTGGATGGGGGAAGTAACAAGAGAATTGCGTGATAAAAAGTCTCCAGTTCTCGTCAGGCCTAACATGATCCAATAGTAAAAAAACAAAGTTGCTGATTTCCAAATACATTGAGTTTGGCTACTGTAAGGATACCATGAAAAAATGCCGGAAATTTAAAAAATACTATAGTCTGTAAACACAGTCACTGTACGTTACTTGGTATGAAAATTTGTTGTCATGTATAGACGTTCGAATAAATCCCACGGTCTACTTTCAGTAGCCAAATTCTAACAGCTAAACTAACTTATAATAGGTTGTCTTACCGGTTGAAGAATTGTTCATCGATTGGAATACTATCGCAGGGACTTGGATAGCGGGGCACTGAGTCCAGCCACAGCGGGACCATGTGTAAAGATGGCACCGGGCTCGAGGGCTTCCAACACTTTTCGGTTTTCTATAATTTTTGGAGCCTTAAAGTAACCCCGCGATATAGAAGTGTTCTGCTTAATATTTTTGCTATTTTAGCAATACTCATACTTTCCTTTTTGAATTTTTAATTGTTTATATTTCACTGAGAGTAAGTTTTTTACATCTACCCATTTTAATTAATTACTTAAAAACATAAAAACTTACAACACTCTACAATAGCTATTTGTTGAGCAACAGCTCTTAACTGCACCAGTTACATCTTCTGTCGTATCTTTTTGTCGCACCAGTTTTTCAATAAATCTAGAAAAATTCATGAAAAAATAGATTTATTGGTAAACAGAACACTCGTATGCCAGTAAAAGGTACTTTACAACAGGCAATAAAACCTTACAGCAAGATTCGTCAGTTCAGAAAATCGAAAAGAATTTTAGAAATGTCGTATCCATGTGTCGCGATGAGAATTTTAGGAATGTCGTATCTTTGTGTCGCGGAGTATACTCATATTCCAGGTTGTATCAACACCCAGTGCTTTCACGATTCTGCTTTATTTTTTACTATAATTCCAAGGTTGGAGAAATGAATCGAATAAATCTTGACGGATGTCATTATTTTCATTCGCCTGAAAGTTGAATGCAATGCCTTGACATGAAACGACATCTCCAAAGCCCTTTATATAGTCAATATGTTAACAAAAACGCAAACTTTGAACAAAAACACTGCTCCAGGCAATTTCTTGCTGGTTGGAGAGCTTTTCGAATATTGAGGCCAAAGTGGTTTCACTCGCACAGTGTCTAATACCAAACATGTTTCTTGCACGTTAATTAACTATTCTTCGCCTCAGGAGCTATGATAGCTTTTGCGGTATATCGAATACACACGCACTAAGCATCCCTCTGATTTCTGATCCCTAGCGCGTTGAACATAATCTCTCTCGGTAAATTGGCATCAACTAAGGGAATTCAAGTGTATTCCGTCTCCATCAACTGATTAGTTTGCAGTACATGATTAAATGTTTGTCTTTTCTTCTTCATAGTAAACAGTTTCCACTACAGAATTGCCTCACACCCTTCTTCTTGTAGGTTAATCCTCTAATTAAGCTTTGAAACTTACATGAGCCGGCAGTTACAGAAATAGACTATCAATGATATGATCTTTTTATTTTTTTCAGGGATAACTACTGCGGAGCCCTCCTCTTTTACCACTTGCATTCCACTAGGCAACTACAGCGCATTTGCCCCAACGACAATTGTGAACGCTACAACGGACACCCTCTCAGGATTCGAGGCAGCCGGATATGCAGCGTATTCAACCGCCCTAAGTGTAACAATTGCAATTGGATGCAGTCTTCTAATTTTAAATGTGTTAATATTTGCTGGGGTGTATTATCAGCGCGATAAGACACGATTAGAGGTGAAAAGTCTTCAAAAACAATATCAACAGAGGGGAATGCATCAACAAGTCCCCTTCGACCCCATCAAGCACGCACATTACCATTTGGGTCATTCACAAAGTGCTAACGTAATTGTAGATGTGGAAAATCACGAGGCTGGCACAATCCTTTTATCAGGAGATGTTAAATCACCCCACATTTGCTCCAACACGATGCAGATTAACACGGGGTGTGGGATGACCACCAAGCTACCTCTGAATGACACTGGCTCCTATAATAGTAAACCACCTCGGGAACATATATCAATGAAGAGCTCTCAAACTTTTGGTCGCAACAGTAGTAGTGGTGGTGGTGGTGTTGGTGTTGGCGGGGGAAATGGTAGTTTGGTTGTTGGTAGTGGAGGAACTGGTAGTGGAGGTGGGGGTGGAAACAACGTTGGAAATGTTGGAGGTAATGCAAATTACAATCCCGGTATGATGACATTACCGAAGACAGGAACAATGCACCACTCAACTTCAATGAATTACAATCGTGGTGTCGGCAGCGGAGGAGGCAACGACTGTATGACGCTTCCCAGAAACTTGTCAACCTCACACAGTAATTCCCCTGGAACAACAGGTAATTGCTTATCGATTTAAAATTGAAGTTTTGACAGGACCACATTTACGCCCCTTCCAAATCTCACGTGTATGTCAGTTCTCGTTTTCCACCAACCATGCTTTCACCTTTTGTCCACTCTGTCCCTTGCGGATATTGAAAACTCACTCTGCCATCAAATCCGAATTCATTTTCCATCATGGAGGCCCCTGCTGGGAACCCAAAACTGTTTCATTTCCATAAATTTTATGAGCGCATTAAGTTTTTTTATTTTTTTTATTTTTGATTTTGTGCGTCCGGTGAGCGTGTTATTGATTTAATACTGATTTTAGTTCAGTCGTGACATTTACAGTGGTTGGTAAGTATATTATTCTGGAATTCAATTCATAGTTAGCTTAAATTCATTATATATTTGAAATTAAAAAAAAATTCATCCGACTTAGATTATTATTTGTGTGAAACAGTAAAAATTTCGCCCAAATTACTGACTTTTCATGCCACGTAGTGTGATACCAGAAGCATACTTCGATTTTAAGTTTCACAGATTGCAAGTAGTAATTTTTATAATTTAATACGTTGATACTCTTATGATACAAAACTAGTAATTTGTCGATTCGAGCTATATCTGTGTACCCCGAAAAAAAACCACTGATAATGAATTAGCAATTTATTGTGGTAAAAAATAACTCCATTGCCATGATTTTCTATTGACGTTCTGGAGTGTCAGCGCAAAAGTATTGTTGTACCTTAGAATGACTTGTTGGATTCAAATTGAATCCTTTTCGACATATTCTTTCACATATTTAGAACAGACAGATCACCAGATAAATTTGTATTGCCCTTGCCTTATAATTTTTGTAAATATGTTTTAAGAAGGTTTTCTTCTTATATTTCATTGGAAACCTTCCTCTTCTTCTTCCTCGTTTATTGGTTTTGATCCAGAACTATGGGCTCGGCACGCAAGCTGAAGTTCCTTCACATGGTTTGACCATATGGGGTATATCGCCAAAAAGTGTACCGTGTCCGGCTAAATGTTGATTGCCATATCCAGCTATATTTTGTTTTGTAATTGTAGTTGTAATTTGTGTTATAATTATGGTTGTATTTTATTTTTTAACTGTGATTGTTTTTTGTTATGTTATGTGTCGACTTAACACATGCAAGTTTCATGCAAATGAAACTGTTACAATTTATGAATCAACTGATGAGGAAGACTTTGATTGACGAAGCACGAGAAAACGAGCACTATATACTGAACACGGATCCCAAATTATATCTGAGAGATTGAAATCTAATGATGCATAAATGACATCATTAGGGAGAAAAAATCTCAAGGAAAACCCCTAATCTGGTCCAATCGTCGAAGCGAGCGGATTAGGTAAAACGTCCGACCGCGCTGAAGGACAACTTGTGACTGCTATGGAAACGTAATCTCTTCCAAATTTGATAACAGATTCACACACAGCTCAATATAGCCTTTTATAGTTGATTGATAATTTACTGTCAGGCCAGGGAAAATAGCAATCGCGATTCAAAAAAGATTCAGATCTTCTCATTTTCAGATATCGAGCAGAACTTTAATTCTTCTTCTTCTTCTTCTACTTTTGTGATGAGTTGCGAGTCTTTGGGCCTTTCTGTAAGGCTGGAGAAGCGCACCTCTGGCAGAACCCTATGGGGTATAACAGCCAGCGAACGAATTTATTATACAGTTGAATGATCGTATTGCTTGATGACTGTTGTTAGTTTGCTTCTATGATGTGAGCTGATTAACTTATCTTCTTGAGAGTCCTGATTGGGTGTTTATTATCGACTCTTAACAGCGCACTTGTCACTTCTTGAGACAATCTACAATCTTTGACTGATTACTGCGGGCGGCGTTAGTGTTAATAACTGGGAAGGGGAAAGGAGAGGGAAGTGTTTCCAAGCAAAGCAATGAATGCTAGTACCATACTGAGTTTGAGGGCCACCTAGGGTCTGATTACGTTTGCAGAAGACCTGCAGCTGAATCAAAGTTTTTAAGCTCATTCAGTGAGTCCTGATTGATAGGAAACAAGATTTCCTCTAGTGTGGCAGCTCTATGGATCTGTCTGAAATTGATTCTTAGGGAATTGAATCGGGTGCACTTAATTATGCTGAGCTCAATAGTGTTTTGAGTGTTGCAATTCAAACAATTAACCAAATCTAACTTGCCAATTGTCCGGAAGAGTTTAGCATCGTAGCTGTGACCTGCATAAAGAAGATTTAGGAATCGGCATTCTTTAGGGGAGAAGCACCAATCTAGCCAGGGAGGCTTTAGTGGACATGGAAAGAATCTAGCAAATGCAGAACCTTTGGTGCAGGAGGCAAGGGTGAACTCATTGGTCCACTCTTCATAGATTGCAGTTCTAATGTCAATCATAGCATCATCAAAGGAGATTTTGGTCTCAGATACATGGTCATGTAAAATGGCTTGTTTCGCTTTGCTATCAGCAAGTTCATTCAGTCCTAGGCCTTTGTGACCTGGCATCCAAATGATGTGGAACCTGCGTGAAGGGGTGGAGCAGGCCGCTTTATGGATTGAGTGAGTGTGGTATGGCAGTGCAGGACTTTTCAAGGCTAGACAAGCCGCTTTGGAGTCTGTAATGATTAATTGTTTTCTTGTGCTTACATCAGTCAACTGTTCCATGGCTAGATGAATTGCCAAAAGTTCTCCAGAAGTCGAGAATCTGAGTGCATCATACTTCTTAGTGATAAAGGAGAGAGAGGGGTAGCTTACAGCACGGATGCCAGTGTATGGAAGGGAGTAGGACGCATCGTTCCCGTAAATAATCCAGCCATCAGTGTGATATTGATCTATTATACTCAAGTATATCTGATTGAGTTCTTCGTCTGCGATGATTGATTTGCATTTACCAGCCCTGTCGAGTATTCCACAGTCTATGGTAAGGTTGCAAGCAATTTGGGCGAGCGAACATATACCCATTTTGATGAATACGTCTTTGAATTGTTTCGCAATGAGTGCATGACTGGATAACTATAATTCTTACGGGGGAAACACAATTAACGGTGGATCTGATTCGTACAAATGTCAAATTTGCTTATATGAGGCATACGTGCAATTGGACACATTACACCGAAATGGATCGAAGTGGATCCAATTGAAACGGAGAAGTTGAGCAAATTTGAACTATTACGGATGACTTAACCTAGAAAAATCATCTGTAAGGATTTGTTTATACTCAAACATGCATGAAAAGGCTTTTGTTGAGAAAATAAAAAACGGTTTAACTAGCTCACGAGTGAGTGTTAAGTTTAAATCTGAAAGTTTGTTTTCTTATTGGTGGGTGAAAAAGGATCATGCAAATGCGGATTGGTATTGATTCATTTTATCCTGCATACTGTTAATTGCAATCGTGACTTCATACGAAAAGGAGCGTTTACAATGGCGTTTAATTTTTGTTAGTTAAAGTTTGCAAATATCAGTGCGACATCTGTTAAAAACTAGTATGTTGAAGCAAATGTTGAAAGCTTTCGAAACTACCAGCGTGAGTTTACAAATTGTTCAAATCTGACGTTACTCTGTAAAATCCACTCTGGTGGGAAACGCGAAGAACTTATATTAGAGTGCAAGCTTGAGAAAAGGAGAGTAAATGCAATCTGATGACTACACTCTACTCTGCCATTGTAAACGCTCCTTAATACTTGCAGTTTCTGGTAGGATTTATGGGTAGAATTAAGTGCTTCGGTTTGAATATGGGATGGCATAAAGTACTTAGTTATAAAAAATATATTCCATATAATGATATTGCAATGTGTTTAGACTGCGAAAAAAAGTTGAAAGGGAAGTTAACGTCAAGTCAGTCATTCCACACCAAACCGATCACGCAGGAACCCGACCATCTCCGATTTCGATGAAACTTTCGCAGTTTGTGGGGAAAACCATAATACCTTACCACTATTTTTATGTTTACCCGTACCACCTCGCCTCCATCCCACTAGGGGGGTTAGAAATTTCTTGATTTAACGATGAAAAATCATTTTCAAAAAATTATATCTCGAGAATGGACCAACCAATTTTTCTGATTCAAATGCCAAATAAAGCGAAATACTTAATATTTCTTAAAAAGCAAATAGAGCAGCACCGAACGAAAGAGGTTTTATAGTTATAATAGTATTTTTATTTTCTTGTCAAAAATGAGGACCTCTAGCACTTTTTTTCTATTGTTGTTTTGAAGCTAGAGACCTTATCTATCTACGTACAAAAACTTGAGATGGTGTTCGTTTTTAAGATATGAATTTTAAATTCACCTTTTACCTAAAGTAAGCTGTATGAACCCGTTATTTGAGGGAAGCGCATTATGCAGCCTTCACCGGTCCGCTCTAAAAATTTTCACAGACGACTGTCTCACTAATGAGGGAGGCGGGGCAGATGTCTACTTTGCTGAACCTGACATTAGGTTGGAGTATTCACTTGCAAAGTACACTATTGTCTGCCAGACTGGAGTCTTCGCCATCGCAATGGCAGCAAAGATAGTTCTTGATATAAAGATCGAGGGTAAGAACATTGCTATTCTCCCGATAGTCAGGCAGCCTTGATGACTCTGAGTGACCCTCGGATAACATCTGAGTTACTGGGGGACTGCAGGTAGTCTGTGGATAAAGTGTACATCTACATAAATGTATCCCTTTAGTGTGTTCCTGATCACGTGGGGAATGAAAGGGCTGACCTTCTAGCCAGGTCTGGATCTGGTTCTCCGTTCCAAGGACCAGAACCCGCCGTAGACGTTGCCACCTCGGTTATCGGGTCCCTCATCGAAGTGAATGTTCATAGGAAGCATCAGCAAAGATTGGCGAACCTGAGCACTAGCAGGTGCACGAAACTTTTTTTAATGGGCCCTATAGGAATTTTTCGATTAACTCTTGATGCTCGGAAAAAAACAATGTAGAACTGTGGTTGGCATCATCACCAGCCACTGCTCGCTTCACGCTAATATAACAAAGATGCTAGTTCTTGACAGTCCTGGGGGTCTGTCCTGCCTGAAACGAGAACCTGAGACAACCGAAGACTTTTTTGTGCTTGCTGGGCTTTGCCTGGAGCAGGCTGGATACGCTTGGGTCTGCCCTAATATCTGTGGATGAGCTGATAACTCACCAGCACCTAATGTGCTTCATTATGAAGACAGGAAGGTTTTGGTGATGCAGTTTCTAGAAGGTTAACACAATGGATAGCCCTGCTTACATCCTTGGGATCTCTCGTCCTCCTGCCTATATGTATGGGAGCATTGAACTGAGGGATATGTATTGCTTTTTTTTATTGGGGACCCCTCTTTTTTCTTGTGGTTTTTTTTTTGTTGAAGCTAGAAACAAAATTTGGACATGATATCAGACAGAATAGTCGTTAAACACAACCTCGCTCCACCTCTCAAAGAATAATTACCAAATAGGGAGAAGATAGATAAAAGTCTAGAAAATGAAGCCATAATCTGGTATACCACCGGCTCTAAAACCGAGAGAGAAGCAGGAGCAGGAATGTATTGTGTAAAGCCAGGAGCTTATACTCATCACTAGATGTGCATACGAAAACCTCATCTGATACTTTACTAATAAACAAATATATTATATCTATACAGATAGCCAAGCCAAATTTAAAACCGTCTCATCAACTGATGTCAGAACGAAGATAATGTGAGAATGCATTTATTTAAGCTTTAACAAAGCTTGGCACAAAGAACCACCTAACCGTTCAACGCGTGCTTGAATAATCGCGACTTGATGGAAGTGATAATGCAGACTTACAAGCCAAAAGAGGAGTATCAATGCCCTCATAGGACCAATAAGTTCAATTGATTTAAGCACTTATGACATTAATTCGCCTGAAAATACCGATGGAGAATATGAAGAAATCCATACGCGCCATACATCTGTTGCAGCTCTAGTCAAGTCGAGTCAAGTGCATTTTCGCCTTTCAAAATCTTTTCTGTTTTCCTTTTTTGGATAAGATTCACGAATATTCGAATCCTACGGATTGTCTTATTTAGGGCATTGGGGCTTATCTTTGGCGTTCAATTCGATTTGATGTCTTCTCTTTTCTTCTTTTAGATGTTTGGTTTGGGGGTTGTTCACTTCACGTAATGTTGTTAATTCTTCCTACAGCTGCTGCGCCACATCAATGAATTTCTCGCAAGAGTTTGTTATTTAGTTTGGGAGGGACTAGAAGCGAGTTAAGATTGGATTTTTAGCTGTAGTAAAATTAGCTGCGCATACCATCCAACTTGCAGCACATGATATTTTAAAAACAATAGAGCCAAATGTGGAAAACTGTAGAAAAGTAGCAGTAGAGGGGAATTCAGCTTTCCTATGCCAATCTTTGATAATAAGACGAGTTCTGGATAATAAAACGAATTCACTACAGAATATAAAAGAAAACTTAGAAAACAATGAGATTGAACTCAACTTTGAGATAAATTCGGTTTTCATAAAGGACTTTCAAGCCACATGCCGAATGTTCCAAAAAGTTTCAATCGGAGCAGTAGGTTATATGTGACTTTTATAGAGATTTGCTTTGTTGCGAACTTACAGTGGAAGAGATTGCCAGGACCAACGCTTTTGCTACCCAGCTATTAGAATCAATGACAAGAGAAGAAAACAAAATTCTTACCGAAAATGAAGGTTCATTGCAGCTGTTTATTTGAATCCCCGCTTCAATTTTTGTCATATACCATTTTTAAATGAGGAACAAAAGCAGGTTGCTATAGTAGTTTTTCACGTAAAACACGTAATCTCCTTTGTAGAGAAGTGCTTAAGAGGTCAAGTTCAAATTAGCAATGAGAAAATTACTCTAAACAGTAGACAAGTTCCCGGACCAAGTTCATCAAATTCCATTACTTTGGGACCATTTCAAAGGTTAGAGGCCAAATTAAATTCCTTGTTAGAAATAAGAGAGACAACGTCAACAAAAACTGAAAGAGGCATAAATGATAAAGTAGCAACTTTTGGTTGCAAAGAAATAGTATCCTTCGACGAAAATGTAATAGATTATTTTAGCCTTTTAGTTTAGAGGAAATAAAAATAAATCAAAAAAAATTATTTTACTTTGTAGCATAACAAAAATAATAATACATACATGTAAGTATGTAATAAAAAAATTCGGAAGAAAATTATGAGTTCTGAAAGTCTATTCAATTCCAATTTATTTATTCAAATCGAGAATTATTCAAACGTTCACTTAAAACTTAAATCGGTTGTGAGTGATATGGACTGCAGCTGACGAATTGAAAAATAAAACTCACGAAAGAATCAAAAATAAAATATTCTACGATTGATTCATTTGGAGTAAGCGAAATTTTTCGACCCTCCTTATCTTAGTTTCTACCTGACTCAAATTTATCTCTCCCTTCAGACTTCTATTCTTGAGCTATTTGCTTTAATTGGAAGTCCTTATTTCGATATTGATTCGTGATTCTAGTAAAGCTCTTTAGAAAACTACCTCTGCCTTATATCGAATGCGTGGGCCGCCCACTAAATTGTAATAGGCTTAATTTTAAGGTTATGCAACAAAGTTCTGTTTGAATTTCAACTTCAATGTTTTCTAATATAGTTAATCTTTTTTTATAATAAAATGTTTCATTTTTTCGTTGAGAAATATCAACAAATCAAAAAGATTAAGCTTAAAGGTTCGCAATGCGCATACGCGACGACATGTAGAAACGACATTTATGCGGATCAGTCCACACGTTTCGGAATGTTTGAAGCTGGAGCGGTGGCGAGTACTTATGTCGATAGTAAGTGTCAACTAGTAGAAGAAAAAAACATCTAACAGAAAGAATACGCATCTCGTATATTGAAAAGTTTTATATAGCGGGTCGTAATATTTTGACCGCTTTCACAAATTTTACGAAAACTTTGCTTTTTCACAACCCGCCACTCACCACCCAGTCACTTGTGGTGATATTACGACCCGTTCTCACAAATCGTACAAAAATTCTCTGTTTTTTCACAACCCGCCACTCACCATGGTGGCGACTGACGGGTCGTCAAAGCACCAGAAGCAGTGCCAGTACTCCGCATCATTCCAATGCATTGCATTGGGCCATCCCACATGATTATTCTTGATGTAGTATGCAAACCGGTTTTTTAGGGAATAGGTGAAAAGTGTAGAAATACATCTTTGCTTCTTTTCACCTCTTCCCTAGAAAACCGATTTGCATACTGCATCAAGAATATTCGTGTGAGATGGCTAATTACATGTTCTCTTTGCTTCTTTTACCTCTTCTCTAGGAAACCAATTTCATCAAGAATACTTTGTTTGAGAGAATTTTCATTTTCATTGCATTGCAAGTGATGCCAGATATGAAGTAATTACTTAATTTTGAAGTATTTTTAACGTGGATAGGTATTGAAGTATTTTAAATATTTCACTCCATATTAAAATTTTGATCGTTAATGTTTAATTTGTCCCAAATAGGAACTTATTTGTAATATTGAAAGCAAAAGTATGTACAAAAAAATGCAAGAAATTTGTCCACTTGCTATCTGTTTTCTTCTCATTAGTTATGTAAGAAAAAATAATTTGAATCTGTACAACCGTATTCTTTTTGGAATTCACTACAGAAATCTCAGAGATTAACCAATGAAAATATAACCAGTTGTACAATTTCCGGTGGATTTTGTATGGGACTATAAAAAGAATCCCCAAAAAATACGGCTTGTAAAGAAATTATTTTCATTAACACAAAACATCTCCTTTGACACACTTATGCGTGATTTATGAAACTTTCTGTAACTGCCTTTGGTGAACTTATGCATCATTTGTGATTCTAATATTAACGGCAATTTAAAACACATTAGGTCATATAATAAAGCTGATATCGAAAATTACATATAAATTAAATAAGAGTTTTTAGTTAAAAAATTGCAGAACTTTTCAACATTTTCCATGAAATAATTGTTTTTTCAATTGCCACTTTTTGACCCCTTTTCATAGATAGGTACTGCTGGGGTTGTTTGATAATTTCATAATGGATTGGTTGACATATTTAATGATTTGTTCTGTGTACATCTAAAAATTAGAGCAACTACTTGAAGAGTTATAGCAATATTAAGAAAACATTAAAAAATTACATTATTTTGATCATAAACAAGGACCATTCTCCGTGCATAAAAATTCGTAGGTAGCATCAACGGACTGTATAGTTAAATAAAATATTAAAATCCACCAACTTCTTATTCATTCTATACTATACTTGAAATGAAGAATTTTATGTTATAAAAGTGAAGTATTTAATCAAATATTGTCTGGCAACTCTGCATTGCATTGCAGCAGTGATGTTAACAGTACAATAATTATCTACTGTTTTTAGCAGTAATTCCCAGCACCGTACAGTAAAACTATATATTTCTTTAAAACTTCTTCAACTTTCAATTCAAACATAATGCCGAAGTTAGATAACAAATTTATAAAGCATTGCAAACAGTGCGTGCGTTGACAGATGAAATTGAAGCAATGCATGGTTGTGTAATGTAATTGTAGGACTATGACGGCACGTGGAACATCTCGTCGGAGATAACTTTATTATAAATGATGGGAAAAGTTTTTCCCATTTATAAGTACAAGTAAGAAAAGGGTGGATTATTATCACTGTAAATCCTGTGACTCCAATCGTAATGGAGGGATAACAGAAATAAGACACCATAAAAAAGTCAGAAGCATATTTCCAATTCAAATAGTTTCAAGAAACAATATTTCCTAACTAACTTGATGCAAAAAAAAGCATTGGTAGTTCGTTTATTTAATTCTGACATATTTGTTTAGAGGATACATTTGTAGCATTAATAGAACTAAATGATAGTACTGCTGTACAACTTGTTTTGAAAATAAGAATAAATATTCCATTTCAAATTGATTTAAAATGTACTTGTAACTTTTTCAATCTGTGCTTCTTACGCGTTTTGAGTATTACCGAATAATACAGAAAGTGGTTTGAGAAGTCTTCACTTTAGTGCTAAAAGAACTTTCGAACTGCTTTTCAAGAAGTATGGGACCGCAAATGACCCTTCTTTATTGAGAGTATACTCGGGCAGTTTTTTGAATCAGTCAACATGGACGAACGCTTTTTCCGCCATGATAGCCGCTTTAAGGCCTAAGCACAATTGCGACAGCGACGGTAAACGGCAGACTATTACAGTAATAGGAACCATTTTCTCCAGGAACATTTTATGAAACGGGTATACATAGGAATCTGCAGTTGCCGCCGCCCGTCGGTCACTCTCGTTGTCGAAATTCAATTAATTCAATTACGACGGCGATAGAAGCCAACGGTCGACGACAACTGCATATTCCTATGTATACACGTTCCATAGAACGTTCCTGGAGAAAATTGTTCCCATTACTGCATTAGTCTGTCGTTTGCCGACGCCGTCGCAATTGTGCCTAGGCTTTAAAAGAAAACGCTGAGATCGAACAAAATGGATTTGGGCCAGGGAATGGGTGAAAAGAAGAGAACTTTTTGGTTACTTCAATACTTTGCTTCGCGTATCAAGTGTTGGTAATGAAAGGTTTTATAACAAGTAAAAAAGCTAGAATTGGTCTAAGACCAATTCTTATGATACCCTAGATGAATGCCCGTATTAAATGTCGTATGGTCACCGATCTATTCAAGTTTGATTTTGAAGTTGTTTTTCGCATAAATTTCTAGAATGGTTTGTCGCACAGAAAAAATGATTACAACCAATTTTATAGGATTTCGTATTCTGCAGAAGTTTTTAGTACAATAAAAATGTCTTGGACTAATCGTTTTCAAAGTATACGTAAAAAACCTAAATTTTTATATGGCAACACCAAGAAGGAGTTGCCCAATTTAGTCCATTTTTGACATTTTATTTCCTAATGTATCTATGTCGACGCGTTCTCAGGCAGTGTCCAAATATATAGCGGAAAACGTAATTTTTATATGGCAACCCCACGAAGGAGTTGCCCGATTTGTCTCATTTTCGAACTTAATTTTACTTTTTTTTTAAAGTCCGTGTACAAAATTTCAGCTCTCTAACTATACGCGTTCTCGAATTAGCGTGCGCACAGACGGACGGACAGACGGACGGACATGCAAAAATCAAAATAACTTTTAATATTATGCGTGGGTGTCCAATCCATTTTGCTCTACCATCATTATTTCGAGGTGTTACAAACGGAATGACAAACTTAGTATACCCCTATGTATTCATCTAGGGTATAAAAATTGTGTGCATTTTTCAGCTGTAGAATTCGATATTTTACTTCCGAAAATTGCGTCTGAAATAAAGAAAGATGTGATGAGATGAAGAAGTCCATATTTGCATTAACAAACCAATTTTTAACTACAAGTAGGATGCTCATAAAAGACTTCATGCGCCATTATCTCATACTTTCTCGCTTTTTTAAGGCAACTTCATATCTTTCCAGTGCAAACTATTTGAAAAATGCCGCCAAGCAAGCCATATTTGGGGTTTTGAAAAATAAATACTTAACAAAAGTAAATGCATGTTTTTATTATGTGAACAGCTAATAACACTACATATAATAGTTGAATAAAATATCATTTGAAATATTAAAAGAAGTAACTTAACACTTTAATTAACCATGAAGGTGCTAGTCCCTTCTTCAGTAGTTGCCCATATATTGAGGGTATTATTGAGAATTGCTAATCCATATGCTACATCCAATTCTTATTTATTCAAATTATCGCCTTATATTGTCCGTTTTTCTTGCATGCGTATTTAATTGTTGAACGTTTCGTACGATTTTGGAAGCCCTCTTGTGAAAAAATACAAAACCGAGGAATATCTTCCACAATAGATATTAACTCTTTCTTTTTGTCCACGCAACCATTGAGACATATTTAATTAGCCACACTCGAATAAATTTCCGGAAAATTGGAATCTACATAGCTAAACTGAAGAGACTGCAACTTTCTATAGCTACACTATTCTAGGACATCATACTCACGCTGATATTTAGAATACACTTGATATATGGTATCAAACACATTTTGCAGAATATGTTACACCTATACCTTCATATTACATATATTAGTATATATATTTGAAGTACGAAACAGCCTACTATCCAAGCTAACCAATCCAAAGGAAACATATCAGAAAGATAAAATTAATGCAAGACAAAAAATAAACTTGGAATAAGATAAAAGCTCAGTCTGCCATCAATGCCATTGACCCATCCAAAACACGAAAGATAATTAGAAGTGCTTAAGAGCCTTGTCTTCTTTCCGAACATAATATCCTGTGACGGAAATTCACTGTGCCTTGCCTCTGGCGAAATGGGACGTCCTTCAATTACGCAACTCTGCAAATACTCCCGCATCTTTTTCATCACTTGGTTTGTGATATCAAAATCAGATTAACATTAATATTGTGACCATATTCAAAAGGCATTTCAGTTCCACGGCAACGATTACATTATCTCATGTCTTATGGTTCTATAGGAAAATTATGCAAATTTAATGGATATCTTATGTTGTGCAGTCACAACGGCTTTAACATGATTCTTCCGCTTTTTTGAATAATGTTATGAAAAATAAACGATAAAATGTTGCCAGTTTTTATCACATAATTTTTTTGTAGGTGAGCCCCTTTTACTTAAAAATTTTAAATGAAGGATACAAATCGGGTGTGTTTGTTCTTATCCGAAAACTTCCCATATTAATGCTGTTACGTTCTCTATGAACTTTAGACCATGTCCACTTTTCATGATACCTGAGAAAAGGGGTGAATTGGCAATTTTAGTACTATTACTAATAAACAAGAGAGTAACATAATTAAATGCCTCGACTTATAGAACAAACGTCTTTGTATATTGGCGACCCAAAAAAAAACATAAACGATTTATATAAATTAAGAAAATGTTATACAGGGTGTTACCTTCATGGTAGTCCATAGAGTGGGAAGTGGTAGTACTCACCTAGGCAAACAAAAAATTGTATGGCAGGGGGTCTATATCAACCGTTTCGGAGTTACAGAGTGATTAAGAAAATATGCTAGATTTTCGCAAAACACCCTGTATCTGAAAAAATACAGGGTGTATGGTCACCGGCGTAAGCGCATTGAATGCAGAACTTCATGGCGTTTCGAATGAACACTTTGGATTTTTTTACCTTTTTTTTTTTAATTTGACCTCTATTTTTTTTCGTAAAAACGTAATTAACATGACGTTTTTTTTATAAAAACTGTAAACTGTGGACTCTTCTCTTTAATTTGACTTATCACACCCTAGGTGCTAACTGTAGCCGTTAAGGAACTATTACCTCATAACCTTTACATGTAATACCGAAATTAGACGATATATTTTTAAAATAACGTATTATCAGTCACTAACGGAACAAATTATCCTGGAAATAGGTTTGATAGCTTGATAGCAGATAGCACATAGGGTGTAATAGGTTAAACTTAGGAGGAGAGTCTACAGTTTACATTTTTTATACATAAAAGTTATGTTAACCACCTTTTTGGTTAAAAAAAAAAATATGGCAAACTTCAAAAGTTAGAGAATCCGAAATTTTTACTTTAGGTCACCATAACTCCTGAGAGAATAGAGAAGGAGTATGCCCCTGGTTGAATAATCGTTAGAAAGGCAATGAAGATTTGCATTCAATGCACTTTCGACAGTGACCATGTACTTTTCCAGATACAGGGTGTTTTGTGAAAACCTAGCATAATTTCTTAATCACCCTGTAACTTCAAAATAGTTGCTATGGACCCGCCCCCTGCGATAAAATTATTGCTTGACTAAGTATGTGAGTACTATCACCTCCCGCTCTATGGACCACCATGGAAGAAGCACCCTGTATTGCTAGCAAAAACCGGCTAGCGTATAGTAACAACTCAATTTTCTTGAACAGCTGTTCCATACAAAGAGATTACCCATCAGAGTAGGCGTAATTTGAAAAAATAAAAAATGAATGCAAATTTTTAAAGAAAGAATTGTACGTAGGAAATTGATTATGTGTGTGATAAAGAGAAATATGCTTGCTTTTATCTGGAGGAGAAATGTTTACATTTTTTTACGTTCTTTTCTACGCATGGCCGAATTAGCGTTTATTGAACTGGTGTTCAAGAGATTTCTCTTTTTAGTATACGCTTGCCGCTAAAATTTTGCATACACAATCAGCTAGCCAAGCCACTTGTGTCTTAATCAATTACGGGTCTATTCACACGAACCGCAAAATCTGGGAGCGGGATATGGGGGGCAGAGTTGGCAGTTTTAGCGACTTAGCGCCAGACTGGCTCTTTTTGAAATCAGCTCGGGTGATTCTTTTCTTACCGAAAACGCCAAGGTAGGACTAGATACATCATTTGGCTTTCTAAAACAGGAATAATTTCAAAATAGATAAAGGATCTAAGGAATCTCATATTTGAACAACACAGGTGGTAGGTACTACAACTCCATTTTGAACTATGAAGTTCCGAGCGAGTGCTGAAGTGCAATGAGCACAGTGCCGGAAAGTTCCACAGTGTGGAATATATGGGTTTCATAATAACGCTTTTTAGAGGAAACAAATTTATTGGATTGATTTGGACAAGGACTAGCATGCCAACCAATAGGTTTACCCCGCGTGGTATTGTTTTGTTGGACTCCAATTAATCCAGAAAAAGTAGCAATGCCGAGCAGTTTCAATGAAAACTATTTAGTACTTAGATGAGTAAAACAGTGAGGCAACCATTTCTTTGATTTTATATCAATTTTGCAAAATCTTTTGAAAATCTCGAACATTTTATTTATTTCTATGTGTCTGGTGATTGGTATTTTAATGGCCGCAAATGACATTCATCATGAGGTTAAATTGTGTAAAATTTATCATTTTTAGAAAGCTCAAGACTTCCATCCACTATTTGCACCCACCTTCAGAAGTGCATAAAAATTTAACATACGAGTAGTAGGAATTCTGGGAAAAGATATAAACACAAATCGACAACCAAATTGAGCTTACATGCACCAGTATTTCAGATCTTTTGACCAAAAGGTCTATATAATCGTAGGCTTTTTCGCAATCCAAATGCGGAAGAGTTGAGCGTTTGAGAGATTCAGAGTCTAAGCATTTGTTACCAATAAATAATTTTATATTATTAATGGAATTTAAAAATGAGCACATAGATGTACATACATACATATAGGGTGATAATTAAAATTATAGAAAGTTAACGAAATTTATAAATCTTATTTTTGATAAATATTGAACAGAGGAAAATTTAAATATGTTAAATACATCGTTGATAAATAAACGAAAGGGAAGGCTCCCTGGATGGCTATTCTGAGGCACACCGAAATGTACCAAAATCAACGTAGAGTACAACTTATTAATTTTGAAAATTTCTATGTGATTGGTGAAGTAGGAAGAGAACCATTCAACTAGAACAGAATAAAATCTAAACTCCTCAAGTTTATAATAAATTTATAAAACTTATCAAACGCTTTTGCAAAATCAGTATATAGTGTTACAACTTGACCAGCTTTTTCTATGACATTTAAGCAAAGGCTGACATAGCGACTAAATTGGATGCACTAGAGCGCCCTTTTACAAAACCATGTTGGTGTATAGTAATGCACTCTTTAACTAGAAAAGAAATTTTATCAGAGACAATGCTTTCAAATAGGTTCGGAGTTGCAGAGATTTTACAAATTGGATGGTAATTCCTAGAACAATTTTCAGCATCAGCATAAATAGGACGAACAAATGAAATTTTCCACTCATTGAGGAACAGTCCCTAGGATAACGATAAATTAAAAATATATTAAAAAGGCACTGATATAGGATCACGACATTGATTTACAAATATTATGGAAAAGTTCAAGTCCTCTAAATATACAGACTCAACGTATTCTGCAAAAAAGGTTACATGAATCTGAAATATTATTCGCAGTTCTTTTTTAAAGCCAATAGAAGAAGAAATACCATACGAATTACTCTCGCTATCTATAAATGACCAAAAAGCTTTTGAATTTATCTTTATACTAGACTCTCAAATATTGACTATAAAGAAACTAATTTAAGAAATCATATTCTTACCGCAACCTTTTAAAAAGCGTGTGATCATCAATCATTCCAGACAGTTTGAATCTCTTATGAGCCTTGTTCCGTGTATTTATCAGTCTCTTCAACCTATAGTTCATCCACGGAAAACTAGAATTATTTCTCCTTCTAGTTAGAGGAACATGTAAAAGAAACAAGTCATAAAGAACTCCCAGATAATATGACTAAGCAGCATTTAAATTATTCAGGGAAGACCAAGGTTCCCAATTATATGTATATATATTTATATATACTAGGGGGAGCCCGTCAGCGTTGCCTGGCGATAATATCGATACCTAGATGGGTGGGGGTGGGGTGGGTTGGTTACAGATAAATAATATCTAAGCTATAATCTGAATCGATCGCGCGATTCCGTAATCTTCACTCTGTGTCTGTATGTGTGTGGCTGTGTGCGTGCATGCATGCATATGTGTGGGAGAGTGTCGTCGACACATTCTCGTGCAGTGCCCAAAAATACGCAGTAAAACACGAAATTTTGGTATGGCAACGCTACGAACGAGTTGCCCGATTGATCCCACGTCATGTACAAAATTTGAGCTCTTCGCGTCCACAAGTTATCGGACAGTTTCCAAATATATAGTGAAAACCGAAGTTTTGTTTGGCAATATCAAGAAGAGGTTTCTCGATTCAGACCATTTTTGTAATTTTATTTACTATTGCTATGCAAACACCAAGTACCAAATTTTAGCTCTCCACGTTCTCATGCAGTACCAAAATATATAGTTAAAAACGAACTTCTTGTATGCAACCCTACGAAGAAGCTTCCCGATTTGTCCCATTTTTGAACCTAAATTCACATTTTTTTTTTTAGAACGCCGTGTACAAAATTTGAGCTCTCCACGTAAAGGCGTGTTCAAGCAGTTTGCAAATATATAGTGAAAAACCAAAATTTTGTATGGCAACACCAAGACGAGGTTACCAGATTAAGCCCATTTTTAAAATTTTATTTACTATTGCTATGAAAACACCATGTACCAAATTTCAGCTCACTACGTTCTCTCGTTGTCAGGCAATGACCAAATATACATATACTGAAAACGATATATTTGTATGACAACACTACGATGGAGTTGCCCTCTTTAAAACATCTTTGGACTGGTATTTACAATTGTTATGAAAACGCCGTTTACAACATTTCAGCTTTCCGGATCTAAGCTTTCTCAGGCACCTTACTAGACCTCGACAACAGCACCATCTATCGTGTCCAAAACTATCCCATCTTTCAAGCTGAAACCATCCAAGCATATTCACAAAATTTCATTGAAATCAGAGATTAGCGTATACGAACACGAGGCGGTTGTTTTTTCCTCTTGTATTTATGATTTGATTTAGAATCGTTAAAAATAAAAGAGGTTATTTTTACCTGAATCCTCTGTATCGGCAAGAGAGACCTGTGACGTAATGTCTCAATATTACATATATATACATTTTTATTGGAAAGATACAGAGAGAGAAGAGAGAGTATTGTGTTCTATGTACCGTGCTTTCCTATGTATTTTCACGATAATTTGTCACTTATGGCGGAAAGTGGTTCGTAATGGGAATACCGTATATTCTTTTTACCTTGAGTAAACACTATGTTTACTTTATTCTTCCTGCGGTGATTGCATCTGCAGCCAACATAAAAACATCAAATGGCATAAGAAAACGTTCAGCAAGCGATATTTTGTGTTGGTGGCTCCAACTCTGCCATAGCGCGAAAGAGAAAACTACAAAACTTGTGTCATTCCTTCATACAGGAAAATGACAATGCGCTCAGTCCATTGTTATAAGTCAGTGGTCGCTGCACTGTGCAATTCCTCAGTCAGACAGGCATCAGCAGAATTTGATTGTTTTTTTTTTTTTTTTTTTAAATATTCACTGATAACGGAAAACACA
This sequence comes from Dioctria rufipes, assembly GCA_963924295.1. NCBI lineage: Eukaryota > Metazoa > Arthropoda > Insecta > Diptera > Asilidae > Dioctria > Dioctria rufipes. The sequence continues at coordinate 77,453,934 of OZ002741.1, read as the reverse complement.
TGAAGCATTCTGCTTAGATGAATTAGAGTTCTGTTTGGAAGAATTTTTCCTATTTTTGTTTTAACACTCTCTAGACAAAGTCGAGGTCAACGCACTCCGATGAACCACTTGAGGCAAAGCTAAAATCATGGAATTATTTGATAAAGACATATACTAGCAAAATCTTGCAATTTCACGGGAAAGCATCGATGTTTTCTCGAATAAAATATATACGGAACAGCAGTAGAGATTCAACACCTTCAAGAAACACCAGAGTTATTAGATATAAGGTTTAGAGCTACGTCGTCCAATTTATCACAGCGTTTATGAAACCCGACATTTCACTATAGTGATAGGCTAATTTCAGCACGAAAAAAAAATTAAACATGTCCGATGCCGATGAGAGCTCAGCGTTTAAGCCTATAGTCTGCATATATCGACGATATGCCAGAATAAGATCGCAGCTTTGGTCCTCGTTTTATGTAACACTTCCTTTATGCAGTTATTGGCGTTTTCACTAAATTTAGATAAAAAAGTGAAGAAAACACTTCTAAATTAACTATACAGCACTAATTTCGGGGAACATTGACATGCCTCATTAATTTGGCCAACATTTTCTTTCATCAATTTTCTTACCTCTTCTAAGAAACAAAACTACAAGTGAGAAAGGGAGGCTCTTTTCTCTTCTTCCTATGTGAATCTCTAATCGTTTCATTCTCGTTTTTCTGAAATTCCGGATCTTCCTGTTTCTCTTTCTATACATATTTTCTCTGTCTATAGATGTACTACTAATCTGGGTGCAACTTTCCATAATTTATCGCGGGTAAACACAACGTTTTATAAAAATATTACAAAATACTAGAAAAAGCTATAATTGATCTAAAAATACCCTAGAAGAAAACAAAAGTTAAATAAAATGAAAAATCAAAGTTTCGTATAGCAGCGCCAAAAAGAGTTTGCCCGATTTAGTCCTTTTTATACTTTTACCTAAAATTGTTATGAAAGCGCCGCGTTCAAAATTTCAGCCCTCTACGATGACTCGTTCTCAGGCAAACTCACGATAACTCTAGAATGCTGTACATACTTAGTTAGCTGAAATTTTTTTAAATGGGAAAAATAAGTTATTCTTCGAAAATGAGACAAATCGGGTAATACCTTCGTGGGGTTGCCATACACAAATTTTGTTTATCACTATACATTTGGACACTGCTTCAACGTAGAGATCTGAAATTTTGTACACGGCGTTTACATAGAAATAATAATACTATTTTAAAATTGGGTTGAATCGCGGGCAACTCCTTCTTGTTGCCATATTAAAAACTTAAGTTTTTTACTATGAAAACGATTGTTATTGTACTGAAAAGTTCCTTAGAATATCAAATCCCTTGAAATTGGTCACAATCATTTTTATTGTGTAACAAACTGTTCTAAAAATATATGTGAAAACGCACTTCAAAAAACAAACTCACACAGATGGGTGACTATACGAAATTATATTCATTAAGGGTATTATAAGAATTGGTCTTAGACCAACTTTAGCATTTTTAGTTGTTGAAATTATTATTTACTATTTATTTACAAACGCCGTGTACAAAATTTCGGCTCTCTAAGTCGACGCGTCTAAATATATAGTGAAAAACAAAATTTTTGTGTGACAACCCTAGAAAGAAGTTACCCGATTTGTACTATTTTTAAACTTAAATTTGCAACTTTTTAAAAAAAGGTCCTGTTCCAAATTTATAAAACAGAATTGAAATTAACTTATACTTAGAATTGGGTGAATGTATGATCTTCTCATGAGTTTTTTTATATCTGCTAAATATTTGTTGCTTAACATTTATTATCGACTTAAGAACGAATTAGTTATGTAAGAGATTACTTACATATTATGAAAGGGAGGTTTTTTTTTTATTTTAGTGAACCTTTGACATAGTAAGCGCAGTTTTTTCATATGATTGAACGACAGGCTAATCATGTTTCTAAGCATCTTATGAAGATGTAAGGTAAAAAATGTTATGTCCTTTCAGGTTTTTTTATTATTTATTCATATTTGTGTAAGGGGATGTCGTCAGGGTATGCCGCCCTTGTGACCTTTGTCCATTACTCCCGTTTAAGGAAGAATGTTATCTATTCAAGCACATCATTGGAAAGGCCTGGGAAAAAGGAATACTTTTACTATACATCGCAAATTGATTGGGTGCAAAAATGAGAAAAAATATGCATTTAAACAAAGTGAAATCCTATCAAGGTTGGACGTTGATGTCTGTGTATGTGTGTCTATACGTAGTGACATGATTGAAAATGACATGCAAAAATTAGTTGAATGAAATAAAAGTTGAATTTGCTGCATTTTTCTATTTTTGATTCAATTGAGTAAAACTTGAATGGCATATTATTCGGAATCGTAGCTCCGGCAAATGTAATACATAGCTAGACATTATATTGGCCCACTGCAAATGCACTTCTATCTTGGATCTGATGGACATGCGCATAGCTAAGTAGGGGCACGGGTGGGCACGGCCCACCCCAGTGAACCCGAAACGCCCCCCCCCCCCCCAGCAACTTTAGACAGAATACAAAACTTACAGCTTAGAAAGGATTTTAAGAAATTATATTTATTAGATTTATTTGTACTGTTAATATGGTATAAAAAAAAAGAATAATTCAAAAATTAAAAACAATTAGCGTTTCCAAAGCACACAAAAATATCCGGAGTTGTACAGCACTATAAATTAAATTTTAATATTTGGTTGGATAACCGTTAGATTTTAATACACTTTTCAGTCTGTTATAGGCATTGATTGCAAAAGTTTTTTTGTTAAGTCGGGACCTATTTTGCTCCACTCTTCTTGAAGATGTTGTTTCAACATACTTTTGCTCTAAATGTTATGTTGAGTTAAGGACCTTTTTAATTCTGCTCATAAATGTTCTATGAGATTCATATCCGGCGACTCCATCATTTCATCAATGAAATGAACACTTCCAACACCAGCCGCCGACATACAACCACATACCATAATAGCACCACTTCCATGTTTAAGGTTCGTTGCAGGTTTTCTTTGTTGAACTCAATTCCTGGCTTTCAAACAAACTGTTTCCTAGATGAGTTAAATATTTCAAATTTACACTCATCGCTAAAAATTACAATATCCCAAAAGCTTTGAGCTTCATGAACAAATTTTTTAGCGAACTCGATTCTCTTTTTCCTATTTGTTTTATTTATTCACGGTTTTTTTCTTGAAATCCGTCTACGGTACCCGCTTCTCCTTATCGTTCAGCTCACTGTTTCAACACTTATTTTCTTTTCCAGTATTTTCGCGAACTTCTGTGCGCAAATCTTTTAGCACTAGTATGAGGATTCACTTCCGCTTAAAATTTTTCTTCCTTCTCTTTCATTTATTATCCTTGGTCGCCCCGTACGCGGGTTATTTTTTAATATACCATCACTTTTATACTTATTAATAATTTCTTTTACTAGTACACATGTTGGAGTTTATAAATGTACATTTTTTAAATTATTAGCAAATTAACAATCTAATAAATTACATGCAGTTTGTCGGGAAGATTAGATGGGCGGATACTTTTGTGACTAATTGTATATACAAGTCGAAAACGTGGCTATACAAGTGCCGATACAAATCCAGATACTTCTGTAAACTTACCTTAACAAGGATTTTACTTTTTCCATTTCGACCGACTGATAACAAATCCATCAGAATTATTGTCAACTCAACATTTTTCCATTCTAAAGCCTTGATTTCCAACAGAATGCGGCAGCGCAATTGCAATTGCGCCGCATTTTCTTCAAAACGAAGGCTTTAGCATAATGCCACAACGCACTACACTGTTTACGTAGAAACAAACCACTCAACACACCAATTCTGGTCATGTAGTGGAACTGGGCTCTCCCTGACTTACCATACAGCCAGTGTTTGCTTGTTTTAACCATATGTGAGGAAATATGCGTAGTGTGCCCAATGTTTGACCTACAAATTGGGCTCTGTATATTGTCTTTCGCTCTTTCCAATTTTCGCTCCCTTTCCTCATATGTATATAGAAAATACTATGCGCAATATGTATGATGCCCACATACTGGAACTAATGACCTTTCTGATTATTGGCCATGCTAGCCAATAGCCTGCGTTTAATTTTCTTATGCGTATGGGAAAATGTTCCATTTCGCTTGAATAAGCGAATTAGACTATTTCCAATATTCAATTAATATATAAATCGGAAGACGTACCCAAAAATATCCAATTACGGATCACCAATTATCGAAGAAAATCGATCTAAAAAGCCGGTGTGTCGCTCTAACGTAGGCAGTAGTTTTTAAAACTAAATCAAAAACGAACCAAGAGACCCCCGACCCACGGTAAGGTCTCTTGTTCCCCTAATAAAGAACAAAATGGAAAGTTAAGGAGTAACTAAACAAATATTAAATCAATAAGTCAAAAATAAAAAACATAATAAGAGAAACTTAAGTCACAGTATATATCATACAGAACCCCAGCTATGTCAAAACTGTCAAGTGACTAGGATGCTTCTATAAAGAGACTATACTTTCTCTTTCAACTGTTTTAACTAACACAATAGTCAATTTCTAATGCAAAGGTTCCTATGTAAATCTACAGTGGAAGAAACAGAACTTACAGCATGCACAAACTTGTACTAGAGGAAGAGGGACAAAATGACAATCAAAACTATTTCTGCAAGAAAAAAAAAAAGCTAAAAACAATTTATTCCACTTCCTATGTCAGAAATGTCACAAGCATTATTACCTTAGAATATGTAGCAAATAGGAATGGTTGAATCGTGTGTAATTCGTGTACATGAGCGTTATTTGTCAAAGCTGCGTGCAGGATTGTCAAATGTGCTTTTGTATTGTGAGCAGTTTTAGTCAATTTAAAATTATTTTGTGAAATTTAACACAAGTACGTAATCAATTCTTTTCAAAACTATTTATCTTTGAAGTTTATTTAGTGTAAAGCTTTATACTACCACTAGTGCCTATTAACATTTTCATATCAATTAGAAAAACAGAAATGAAGTGCTCGGTCAGTGCTTGCAAATATAAATTGGATTATAAACTAGGGAAATCCTGTTTGAGGCAACCGCACTATCTAAATTATCTTTTTTGTTAATAGAAGCAAAGATTTATATAAATTAATTATGTGAATTGTTTCAAAATAAAGTAGAAAAAGAAAAAATTGACAAGTTGCTGGGAATAGGGATGGCGTGTAAATACATGTAAAAATGGACTACCAACACAACCAGAAATTCATTACGCAAAATCTGGCTTATCACCATTCCTATTTGCTATATATTCTAAGTTTATTACAGCTATTTTGCCTGTTACACTGTCGATGGAACGAACACCACTTTGCAATCAAACAGCTGTTTGGTAATGGAACAATACATTTGCAGACTGGTGTTGAGATGTGTACTTACATAAAACTAATACTTCTCCCAACCATTGTGCAACTAGCTACTGTTCGTTCATTTACATCCGTATCATACTTAATAGTTCCCTCTTATGGGAGAAATTTTGAGGTTTTTTTTGTAATTATAATTCTAAAATTCACTTTTCAGTAGTTTGCTCTAAGCTGGGCTTAAATATACTGTGCTTAAGTTCTGAGTTTAGAAAGTCAAAATGTAAAGAAAGAGATCTAAATCGAGGCTGGTGAACTTTTTGCATAAAAGCACCCCCAGTCCTTGCTGTAATTGGAAAATGTAACAGCAGCTTTAACAACTGGAAAAAATTAGCAGAGGTAGGGTAATTTCTTGAATATTCCTTAATTTTCTTGTAAATATGATGATAAATTTCTTACATTTATCAGTAATTATAAAAAAATCTTAAAAATTCATACAGCCTTGGAAGCTGAAGCGATAGTTATGTAAAACATGCTTAAATTAAAAAATTATGAGATAAATGCTGCAAATTTTAGATAAATATTTAAGAAGAATATAAACTTTCTAAAGCGGCAATATTACTCCCAGTGAACTCCGCCGGCTGTGAGAGAAGTTTTTCTGTTATGAGGTGGATAAAAACTTTACTTAGAAGCACAATGCTTCAAGAACGATTCTCTCGCATGTCACGCATGTTACTGCTCAACACAGAGAATGCCATTGTTAAAAAAAATTACAGCTGAAAAGGTATTGAGCCGATTTGCAGAAAAAAATAGTAAACTAAAGCTTATTTAATTGGTTTTTGGTGATTTCGGTTATGATAATGCACTGAGAGAAATTTTCACTGAGAATAAGCTCTGTTCCATGTGTATCAAGGAAAGTTAGCTGCGATTTTGAGCTTAGCAGACATTTCCTGGATGTAAGAAAACAAATTGCTTCGTCTTATTCAAATGAATATAGAAAATTTAGATTAATAGTAGTAAATATATTTTCTCAATTATATCCGATTATGAAAATAGCAGTAAATTTTCAAACAGAAAATGAGAAAAGGTTATATATCCTATGAATAGAATTGATGATGATGTTTACTTTTCGTTATTCTAGAAAAAGTTTTATTTTAAATGTTCCAAACTGGATAATTTGTTTATGTTGACTTCATGTAAAATGTTCTTCTTTGTAGCAAGTCAGTTCCGTTGTATAAGCGATAGTTTTCTTATAATAAGAAGAATTTTTCTCAATACCAGAAGTGTTTCTACGTATGTATATTAATTAACTTTGGCTTCTATTAAATCTACGGTCTTATTGCCATTAGAAGAAGTTTTCTTCTTTCTGTAGAAGTTTTCTCACTCAAGAAGAAATAAATCGTAATGCTAGTAGAATAAAAAAAAAACAAAATACAGAAATCACATGTATTTTGCATTCGGTCTAAATGAAATCCAGTCAAATGAATAGGCAATATTTATTAATGACTGAACCCTTGCTCAAAATCAAACAACGGTAATCAATAAAACAGTTTGCTTGATCTAAGGAAACTTGGCGTTAACACTGATTAACGTTTTAGAAACTTTTACCCAATTTGGAAAAACAATAATTGATTGAAGAATGTTCGTTTTCAATTTTGTGTCAGGCTGGGCCCTACTAGCCACCCCCCCCCCCCCACCCACCACAAAACCTAGCTACGTCAATGCATCGAGTGCGGAAGCAACCAATGTTGAACTGTGGTTGGCATCATCACCGGCCATAGCTCGCTTCATGCTCAACCAACAAGCATGGAAGTTGTTGACAGCCCTGAGTGTCTGGCCTGCCTGGAAATGAGAACCTGAGACAACCAAACACTTTCTCTTTGCTTGTCCGGCCTTTGTCCAGAGCAGGCTGGATACACTAGAGTCTGCCTTCCTACCTGAAGATGAACTGAAAAATCTTCCTCACCAAGAACTGATGCGCTTCATTTAGAGAACTGGAAGGTTTAGTTGTGATGGGGCATCTAGCAGGATAGCACAACGGGCCGGTTTGACCTCCGTGCTTGGCATCTGTCATCCTCCTGCCATAAAAAAGAGAAAATATCTTAATGAAGACGATTATACATTAATAAATTAGTAGAAGATTTTTTCTATAGTATATACCTGTCAACAGCTGACAAGGCCCGATATGAAATTTTTTACAAACTCTGCAAGCCTACATCAGAAAGAGTTTCTGGGCTTAACCTCTCAATAATCAACGCCAAAGATCGCAAATATCCGATGTAAGTGATATTTTGGAAAAGGTTTATGAGATTCACTGCCACATTCACACTGATATTTCTTGTCACCATACCTTTCCCGTCCTATAAGCACAATCTCTACTTTACCTTTATACATAAGTAATGAATTGTGTGTGTGAACCCCTCAGGAAACTGCTTATAAATTTTTCTATTATAGGTTTCGAAGAAAGTCTCCTACCCCCAAACAAAGCAGTTCTGTTGCAACAAATATACAGAAGCAATTGTATATAGTATGTTGTATATAGAAAAAGGCGGTGAAAAATGAATTAATTAAATTATCACCAACACAAAGTGTTTGGCTGTTAGTAGAAAATAAATTGAAAATTAAATGGTACGAGGGAAATGCCACACCAGAATGACTGTAAGATTTCCTTAAAGTTAAGGCAATTGAAGTAAACGAAAAAGATGTAGTACTTGCGATTCATCAGATGAGAGTGAATCTGAATGTGATTGCTGGAAATTACAAGATTTGTTTGATATTTGTCAGTACTTCAACTTTGTCTGGCAAGGGGTTATAATCAAATGCTAAGTGAGGGCGATGAGCAGTAAGGGGGTAGGTCGCGTCCAGACCTGCCAGACAGTCACACACAAGCACGCGCGGCGCGAACACACAGCCACACACACACACATGCTGGCGGTTTACATTATCCGAATAAAGGCTTGTAGCATTTAAGTGCACACTGTTAAAGTATCTGCCTACATTTCATGAAGTTGCTATACTTTTCGTGAAGTGCTGAGTTACATCAAGTGTCTACGATATATCGATTATTGGAAAACCCAAAATTTTCAGTACTTAAACTTCGTCTGGCGAGGAATTAGACTCGCACAAAACGTCCTGGGAGTGCATTTATATTCTCAGGGAAACCTCTCTGATTTTAAGACACTCAATTTACAAAAAACACGTAAAAAAGCTAGAATTGGTCTAAGACCAATTCTTATGATACCCTAGATGAATGCTCGTATGAAATTTCGTATTGCCACCCTTCTGTGCAGATTTGATTTTTGAAGTGGTTTTTCGCATAAATTTCTACAACGGTTTGTCGGACAGAATAAATAATTATAACCAATTTTATAGGATTTCGTATTCTGAAGAAGTTTTTAGTACAACAAAAATGTCTTGGACTGATCGTTTTCACAGTATACGTAAAAAACCTAAATTTTTATATTGCAACACCAAGAAGGAGTTGCCCGATTAAGTCCATTTTTGAAATTTTATTTGCTAGTACAATGAAAACACCATGTACCATATTTCAGCTTGCCCGATTAAGTCCATTTTTGAAATTTTATTTGCTAGTACAATGAAAACACCATGTACCATATTTCAGCTCTCTATATAAATGCGTTCTCAGGCAGTGTCCAAATATATAGTGGAAAACGAAAATTTTGTATGGCAACCCCACGAAGGAGTTGCCCGATTTTTCTCATTTTCGAACTTAATTTTACTTTTTTTTTTCAAAGTCCGTGTACAAAATTTCAGCTCTCTAAGTATACGCGTTCGCGAGTTATCGTGCGCACAGATGGACAGAAGGACGGACAGACGGATGGACGGACATGCAAAAATCAAAATAACTTTTAATATTCTGCGTGGGTGTCCAATCCGCTTTGCTCTACGATCATTATTTCGATGTGTTACAAACGGAATGACAAAATTAGTATACCCTATAGATTTCATCTAGGGTATAAAAAGGTATTTCCAACATACTATTACTCACTTAGGCCGCGAAGATTTCCTCCCAGACGATGTTTTTGGCACTTTCTTTCCTTGAACTTAATACTTATGTATGCGTTCTTTGGTTATACTTCACACCCAAAATTTACTGCGGGCTCTTGATCTATATTAAGTGTATATGAAGAATAGATATTTGTAAGTCCGATGACACACGATGATACACACTCGAGACTATACATGACGTAAAAACCGGTTTTTGTATGGAGTGTGTATCAGCCCATGGTACACGTAGTTTATACACGGTTGATACACGCTTGAAACAAGCAAGTCCGGTGACACACGATGGTACACACTCAATACACCGTACTAAAAACTGGTTTTCTTAGCACTATTTTAGAACATTTTCGTGTATAGCCCAATTTAAAGCAGAGGGTTAGACACGGATGATACACGAGTGTTTTATTACATATATATGCGTGTACTCAGATTGTGTGCGTGTAGATCATATGAAATGATGAATTTTCTTTGCTACCTCAAGAACGTATTTCAAGCGTGAATAAACTAAGTGTACCATAGGCTGATACACACTCGATACCAAAACCGGTTTTTACGTCGTATCTAGTCTCGAATGTGTATCATCGTGTATGAGAGGACCAAGGAAAATACATTATTTCCATATGATCTATTCGCGGCCAAACTGAGTACACGCATACCCTCTACTCTAAATTCAGTTATACACGAAAATATTATAAAAGAGCGCTAAAAAACCAGTTTATAGTTTGGTGTATCGAGTATGTTTCATCGTGTGTCACCGGATTAAGTAAAATAAAAACCAGAAAATATCCGGAAATAGTAACTGCCTAATGTGGTTATGTACATAATGTGATGTCATTGTAATGTGACGGTAATAACAATATCTGCACATTGACAAATCTAACAAACTTTCATAAAATTCGAACAGATTGCGAAAACTCACTTGTGCTTATTACACAACTCATACACCTCACGTTTGCACACAATCCACTAGTTTTTATAATCATTGTTAACACGCATTCTTAAAAAACTTGCACCAAGTCCAATAAGTTAAAAAGTAGGCGAAACTCATAAAATAAAAAATAAAAAAAACATACAAAATTTAACCAGGGCGAGAACATCGAAACGTACAAGTCTGATATATCCTGTCTGCACCAAAGCTCGTAAAAATAACAGAATTTTCCTGAAAAAGTTTTTGTTTTCTTATAATTGCTTTTATCAGAATCGTTTTCTCTCTAGTTTGTCGTTGCTTTCTTTTCCCTACTCCTTGTTTAAAGAAAACTCCACTCTGATATATCTCAGTAGCAGTAGCTGTGGTTAGTTGAAAAGAGTATCTGATTACTGCATCCAATTACTGTATTGCATTCACGGTGTGTAATATATGTATTGTATGTTTTAGTATAACTAATTGATTTAATTACTTTCAAGTTCCTAGCAGTGCTGTCATCTAGAAACTTTATCATTATGCCAACAAACGACACAAGGCTTAATAGAAAATCTCTTATATTTGATAACTTCTCTCCAGCTCATCTTGCTGGCAAGAAAAGGCTATTATAAATTTTTAAAAGCTATTGAAAATAGTCAGACAAACATAGCAGCGTAAACAATAAAAAGTTTCATCACTTAAAAAATTATATATAATAAATATTTTAGCCTTGGGTGAGGTTAAGTTAGGTTACGTCATGAGTAGGGACGACTAGTCCTCTAAGACCCGGCGGACATCTCGAGCATAGTTGTCCTCCCCTAAAAAGGTTAGGTAAAATCTAACATTTTTACGAGCCCAATTGCAAACCTTATTTGGATATTTTACTACTTGTTCAGTGACTGGCAGCTTTAAGCTGCGAGAAACCATTAGTTTACCCAGCCTGCTTTAGCTTTACAGACCTCCAACCTCTACAGTGTAGACTTCCACCTGAAAAATGGAAAGCGAGGCACCAAGCCGAATAGAGCGTTCCACTTCTGGACTCACCACCCTTGCATCTATCGTACCTACTTTCTTGAATTCGGGACTATACCAGACATGGGCCGTTGCAAGAGCTGAAGCCCTCTATCAGGTATCTGACTTCTCTTGTTAACTCTGGTTACCTGTTTCAAAGGAAAATCTTCTGGCCCTAATATCCGTTGTAGCTTCTAGGCCTTTAATGTGGATCTGCTCAACGATGTTAAGGTGTCCTACGCCGGAAGAAATCTGATCTGACCTTTTCTTTCGAACCATACTATCTGCTGTTTTCTTCTGGATAAAAAGTTAGAATTGTTGTAAGTCAGTGCCCGTTTGCCCGTTGAGGACACGAAGTGAAGGCTTCAACGGCGCTTAAACCGATCATCATTTGCATCTTATTCATGTTCATATTTATATTTATATTCATATTCAGTTTATTTAGAGAACAACTACACAATTAAATTCTTCAATTTATAATTACATAAGTCCAGGATCTACGATAATTCAAAAAACGAAATAATATACTTAATAATATTTATATATATTTGATTTAGCTATTCTTGAAATAATACATAAGATGTATGCTAATTAGTAAATAAAGAAATTACATCATTCACTACAGAATATTGTATGTTTTACTGTTGAAAAAAGCTATATAACAAGGGTCGGAAATTACGTCCATTGCCGCTTCTCTTTATCTTATTTTGGAGAGCGTTCCACAGTCTCACAGTTTGTACCAAAAACGGACGTTCAGTACACTGCAAAAAAATTATTAGTTAAAACGACAAATCACGATTAGTTGATTGTACATTAGTAATTCTTGTAAATTGATTTGGAAAACAATTAAGTGAATAATAAAATTGCAAGTGCTAATTAGTTGCAATTTCGAATTGGAATTAGTAATTTGCCCTTAGTTGTTTTGAATAATACTTTAGTTGTAGCTTCGAATTCAATTAGTTCAGTTAACAAATATTTTATAATAAATTACATAATCATATGTCAGAAGACATATTAGTAAAATCATCATATAAAATTATTAATTTTTTTGCAGAAATAACGAAATTGTTTGTTTATTTTTAAGAATATGATTTGTTATATTGACGAATTTATGCAATTAATAAATTCAACAGATAAATTGATAGATTGCTTTCATATGATGTAACCTCACAATTTTCTAAATTAACGAATTACATTAGTTGATACGAATAATACTATTTTTCGCGTAACTTTAATTTTTAAATCATTGCATCATTAATATTTATTTTTATACCCTAGATGAAATCTCATAGGTCACACTGAGTTTATCATTTCGTTGGTAACGCATATTACTGATAAAGGAAAAATGGATTGGAAACCCACGCATAATTGTTATTTTGATTTTTGCATGTCTCTCCGTTTATCCGTCTATCCATTCGTCTATGGCATTTTCGAATAATAAATATAATTTCATAAATGAAAGAAATCTTAAAACCCGCGGTGTTGTCATACAAAATTTACAATATTTTAAGTGTTCTGGGAAAACGTTTAGGCCAATTTATTATTGTATTGAGAAGTTACCTGCAAAATAAATTATAACCATTTTTACAGTCGCTTCATCGTTGTAGAAACTTCTGCGCAAAACCAATAAATTAAACCAATACATTTGTTGAATCGAAAAATCTGAACCTTTGCTTTGACACATCTTTTTTGAATTTGAATTTCGTTTGGACATATTAAAGCCCAATTCGTAATGTCGGCTTATACATTTGATGAATCAACAATTCAGAAATTGTTGCCTCATATAATTCACACTTAGAACTTATACTGAGTGTATATATTGGGCTTGCTTAATATTTTCTTCAGCGTCTACAGTAGGCATACACTCTCAGTCGTACTAATGAATACACATAGAGTTTTTGCCCATACAGAACGATTTTTTCCCTCTTTATTCGAAATATTGTCAGCCTACTGCAGGCAGATAATAAAATCATATAAAAATAATTTTTTATGTGTATAATAACTCGTTTATTGTTGTCTCTTTGGTTCTTTTTAAAAATTCCTTAAAAATAGGTGGCAAAAGGCTCTACAAAGTGTAAAAAAGGACGCTAGCTAAACTAAAGTTGTAAAAGTCAATGGGGACAAGTAAAACAAGTAAACTAAACAAATCACACAAAACTAAAACAAAACGGCACAAAAAGTAAAACAAATTCAAACAAAATGCTCAAAAGGGTCTAAAAATGGTCACGAGAATTTTGAAAAAAAAAAGTATAACCAAAAATTTAAAACCAGTCCCATATAAAAATAATAATTATAAAAATAATGAAAATCATAGCATTTTATTATTATGATCAAATAAAGAATTAGTTGAAATTTCTAATTTCATTATATATTTTAACAAATTCGATTAGTTTATTATTAATGTATTCAAACTTGTGTTTCAGTTATTTTAAATAATGCGGTATGCAAAATCAACCAATCAATTAGTTAATTTGGAGAATTGAATTTGTTGAAAAAGAAATATTAATTAGTCGATTGTTCTAACAAGTGCTTCTAAAGACTGGATTAAACAACTACTCTTTTAGCTGATATTTCTATTTTTTTCGACATTTATTATAGTATAAAAAGTAGTTAATTCAACAAAATTATTAGTCGAAAAAACTAAAGATGCTCAGATACGAAATTCCAAAATATTATCAAAACTAACTAAACAATTATTTGAATTCACAATGTTATGACAAAACAAGATTAGCTAAATCAACTAATGCCAATAAGTTTTCTTAACGAATATGATTCGTAAGCTGAAATTCAACTGATATTATCTGTTGATGAAACAAACTCATTGGCGTAAAACAACTAATCTTTTTTTTTCAGCGTAGTTCGATATTTAAAACTCAGCTGAATTAAATTAAGTGTTCTTGATGATTGTACAAAATTAATTTTATCAATTAAGTAAATGGGCTTCTGATTATAAATTATATTCCGCAGAAACAGTAGAAATCTTTCTCCCAAATACGACTTATGTGTACATCCAGACATTAACTTTAAATATGGTAAGACATGGTCATAGCGCTTTAAATCAATTATATAACGAATGGCAGAGTTAAAAGCAATATTTAGCTTTTTCCAGGTTGTAGAATCGAGTACATATAAATCTCACATCCATAAGTTATGAGAGGCACTACAAGTGATTTTACTAAAAACATGGGGGTATTTTGAGGGGTATATACTGCAGATGCTGAGAGTTTGCAGAGGGTAGCATATACTCTGCAACTAACACGGTTAATATAAGCACTCCAGCTTAAAGTTTGATTGAATACTATACCCAGGTTATTAAGTGACTTGCTATATGGGATAACCTCATCAGTAATATTCAAAGCAGGGAAAAAGATGTATCATAAACTTTAAATATAACTATTGAAGCGGACTTTGAAGCATTAGAGCGTAGCTTATTCTGCAGTGCCCAGGAATGTAGTGCATGAGATCGGTATTGGCGAAGAGTACTGGTTAGAGATATAAAGTTGAAAGTCGTCAGCATACACATGAAATTTACAACATTTGACTACTAAGGTTAAATCATTACTGAACATAGTGAACAGTAATGGGCCTAAAGTTTATCCTTAAGGAACCCCAGCAAGAACGGAAAGAAAATGAGTGGCTCTATTTCCACTAACAAATCGCTGCTAGCTGCCACTAAGGTAATACATTATAAGCTTACAGCCTGATGAGGAAAAATTGAAGTGAGCTACGAGCTTATTAAACAAAAGTATGTGATCCAAATGGTCAAAAGCTTTGGAGAAGTCCAGCAGTACAAGTACTGTTGCCACATTAGAATCAATTGAATTACGAATGTCATCGGATATTTTAATCAAAGCAGTTATCCAGCTATGTTTAACTCTGAAGGCAGATTAATATTCGGATATCAATTTATTATTTTCAATATAACAGAAGATTTGGTTATGCAGTATTTCCTCGAACACCTTAGAGAAGAATGGAAGAATAGAGATAGGACGGTATGCTGATGAAGATTTTTTAGGAATTGGTATTATCTTAGCTAATTGCGATCTTTTGGGAAAGCAGGAGAAAGTTATGATAGCGTTTAAGTTCAGTGTAAGATACGGTAGCAAAATAGGTAGAATAGCTTTAACGAAACTAGGATGTATGTGATCGAGATCGCGTTCGATCGTGTTATAAGATATCTCTTGTTCAGTTATATGCACAAAGGAAAACTTGCCCGAATTAGATGTTGAAATAAAACTTTGATCCAATTCATTAAGATCAACATTCACGTCAATAGGCTTAGATTTCCCAACGCCAATATCTTTAAGGTTCAACCAAAGTTTTTTAGTGGAAACTCTGCCATAAAACTTGGTTCTAGAGTAAGAGTTTTTGGAATGTGCGATTTCTTACGCATAGATCGATAAACATTCCAACATTCACTGGTGCGAAATTGTTTCCATCTACGGTAAGCAAAGTTATGTTGAGAAATAAGACTTTCAATTCTTCTAGTAAAGCATGGACAGCACGGATTAATTATAATTCCCGTTTTGCTTGGAACGTATTTATCAAAAAGATATTCAATGAAATTCTCAATACAACTTTTCATCTGTACAACTGTTTATCTAGTTCAGCACCTTGATTTAAAAGACTATCGTAATAAACACAACTGAAATCTCGGTATGAAAAAAAATAATTTGTAGGGAAAACAGGCCCTAAATCGTAAGTAACAAAAATTAGATCATGTCTAGAAAAACTAAGAACAGAGATTTGATTAAAACAAATAGCAGCTTCTTTTTTAGCAACGATAAATAAGTCAAGCAAGGTAGAGGAACTAGATGTAAAATGTGTTGTGGCAGTAGTGTTAACGAAATCTAATCCATATGCATTAGCTATAGTATTGCGTCCAAGTAAGTCCTCATTAAAGTCGCCAAAAATAATTATATGTGAGTATAGATGTCCAAATCCAGCAAGGACAGCTTCCAAAGTGGTAGTATCGTAAGAAAGTATGGGTCTGAAGATCCATAAAATCATTTTGGGATTCAGGCTCCACTTTTATCCGAACACCCTTCGGCTTGATCCGAATGCCCACATAGCTTTCTTGGTTATCATTTGAAAACCGGGTAAGCTTAGTATCAAGATTCCTCCTAAATATTTGGCTTCATTACAATATTCTAGTGTAATTCCATTTAACCTAGCAGCTAGAGCCTGGAGGCTTCTTTGTCAAGTTAAAGGAAATGGCACCGCCTTACTTGGGTTTTTTAATAATCCCATATTTTGGCATTATCTAGTGATTGCGTATGTATGTCAAAGGCAGTGTGCATAAGCTCTAGTAAAGCTTATTTAAATTTTCTCTTTTAGCCTTGAAGCACGTGTTGACTCTACTGATCCTTATCAGTAGTATTTTGATAGTTCAACAACTAGAAGATAGAATATAGGTTAAGCAGTTTTTTAGTCTCAATACAAACTGAACAGAAATTGGGATTGCAACTGTAACTAACGATAATTTCGCGATACTGATGTAATAGAGATATGGCTTTAGTAGTAGTAGAATATATTGTATTTCATCTTTAAAAGACGTCATTGGGAATGGAGATATTTATTACTGGTTCCTGATGGGTGTACTTCCCTTGTTGTGAATTGTTTTCTATAGCTAGGAATTGTTATTAAGTACAGTATTATCTAATTGGATTCACATTACTCCACCTGTCAAAAGTCGCAAGAAGAGATTACAGTTTTATCAGTAAGAATATTCAAAATGAATTAATCAAAATTATGTCTAATGCAGCTCAAAAATACCATGACCATTGTCCACTGATAATTTCTCACCGTGTACCAACTCCTTCCTTGGTTGCGCCCTAATAATTTACTTCAAATTTCGCTACTTATTGGCTAGGACACTTAATACTCGAAACTATAGCAACTTGTCTGATATACTTCAAACTGCGAGATCAATTCTAAAATCCTTTACGTCTAAGTGCATGTCCTTGAAGATTTGACTTAGATTTTGGAATAAAGTAAGAAGATTAGATTAGATTTTTATTTTTGATTATCAATTTCGAATACTAGAGGTCAAGGTTATGGCAACAGCTCAGAATCTTAAAAAGAAATTTTAGAAAAATAGAACCCACTGGACTGAAAGCGTTTCACACTCCTTAAAATTAATTATTAATTATGTATCCGGACTCAGAAGCAATTAGTTTTTGTCGATACTGGCCAAATTTAATATGATTACATCTCCGGCTCTAGGAATGGGTGGAAGGATTTATAAAAAGAATTTTTCGATTTTAACTTCTGTATCATATCATATCTATAATTATAAATACATAACTTTCACGGCCTTATAATCTTCAACTTCAGAGAGAACTTTTGGGGTACTTCTGAAGATGAATTGCATAACCTTGGCTCCATATATTGATACCTTCTTTAGGGCACGTATCGTATTAGAATATATCCCTGAAGTGTGGAGGAAGATGAGAGTTCTCTTCGCTCCTAAGTCTAGCAGGGCATTGAATATGAACCCGAGAAATTTCTGAACAATAAGCATTTCCTCATTCTATTTTTTAATTGTCTATCAAAAATGATGGAGCTGGTGCAGGTGTTTACTTTCTCGAGGCTGACATTGAGTTGAAGGACTCACTTCAGAGGTACACTACTATCTTCTAGGCCGGCCAAGCTCTTCGCCATCCCAATTGCAGCGAAGTGAGTTCCTGATATGGAAATCAAGGGAAATGGCGTTTTGGGGCTCGAAAGAAAACAATGCAGATCTGTGTTTGGGATTACTGATAGCAGCTCGCTGCACTAACAAAGGCAGACGCAGATTGAAGTAAACTCTTTGCCTTTTTTGATAATAATAATTTTTATTCTGAATTATTCCCAAATTTATACATAAATCAATGCAAGCTTGCAATTATGATAATGTGTAAAAATGTGTGAAGAAGAATTCAACGTGAGAAACAAAAAGGGCAATCTTGCAGTGCAATGTGGGAAAATATTAAGATAAAGACAAAATTCTCCCAAATAAAGTGCGTGTTTTTAATTACATGCGATAAGAATTTAAGCTTTTCCCACAACGCATGCAAGCCAGTAAGAGTGAGGTTAGAATTTGATTCTATGTGATTTTAAGTTAAAGATGATTTAATTCATAGGTAATTTGTATTAATATTTGTGTATATGTGTCTCGATGAGATTTTTACTCATCACTCTCATCTAACAACGATAGAAGTTGTTGAAATCTCTAATTATCTGTCCTGCCTGAGAGATGAGCCTAAAGAAACCGTACACTTTCTCTTCGTCCCGTGAATCCTAAGGAAGTACGCGTATTGTATTGAAAGTTTGTATTGATATTGAAAGTTGTTTCGAGTAAAGTTTATTTCAAAAAACTAGTATCAAAAACTAACTAAAAGCTCTAAACATTGTGGAAAGTTTTTGAAAATAGTGCAATTAATTTAATTTCGGCCGTTGCTATGACGACGTGTATAAAGTTCTCAGTGTGAATCAAGACTAGGTATGATTATTTAAAATTTTTAGAAAAATCAAGTAAAAATAAACTTTGTAAATTTTAATTAAAAAAATATATAATATATATATAATTATTCTGCCGCGCTCAAAATGAGCAGTAGCGATTCTGGGGGGACTGATGACCCCCCAAAATTAAATGGTAGGAGGAAAAAGGGCACAAGCGCCTCTTTTTCTTCAAAAAGAAATTTCCAGAGGCCCACAGAAAAGGCCGGTAAGAGCCCAAATAAAGAGGCCAAAGGAGAGGTCTGCAATTAAGACAGGAGTTATTGGATCATTAGATTCATACACAACCACCACAGCAGCAACAGAAGCAGTAGCTACAGCTTCACTAGTAGCTGTAGCAGCAGCCACAGCAACAGCCGGTGCAGCCTCAACAGCAGCAGAAGAACTACCAGTCACTACATCAAGGCAAGTACAACGTCCAAGCTTGGTGGAAGTTGTCAAGCTGACATCAGCCACAGCGCCAACACCTACTAGTGCAATAATAAGGCCGCCGCTTTCTACGAAGGCGCATATTGCTAAAAAGCAACAATTAGGACCAGCAGCAACAGCAGTGAAGACATCAGCAGCACTACGATCCCGTGCGTTGCGGTTAGGGATGTCATATGCGCAGGTAAGTGGCAGTTCTAAGCAGGCTTCCACAATAGAATTTCAGAGTAGGGGCATCACTCCTCGTCCAGCCCCATTGGACGCAGGTAAGCCTCGATCCAAGACCAATGCGGGTCTCCAGGGCTTCTTCGACGGGAGATGACAGGATGAGAGCTACGGTATTCAGCTCGATCACATCAGAGGATATCCTCAGAACTCATACCTGAAGGCAATCTTCTGCGTCATATTCTGTGAGCAGCTATTCTCCATGAGGATAATAGCTGGGGGAATGGTTGAGGTGTATACCACAACCCTCGAAAGCGCTACCAAGCTTATGCTTGTCGGTATCGTGGTGGAGGGTAGACCCCTTGTGCCGTTCCCACTCAGGTAAAAGCCTACGAAGGTCGTATTTTCGCGGGTCCCGATACGAGCCCAACATGAAAACCTCTCGAATTTCCTTGGGAGATTCGGGAATGTTCATGGAAAGGTTCGCGCCATTCCCATTAAAATTGGGACGATGGTCTCGGGCGGGGTATCTTCGGTACCAGCCGGGAAGCGTCCATTACTTTGAATAAGGGATGTACGCCTCCAGCAGGCTTTTCCGTGAGCTTATCCGGATCGAAATACTGGATAGGCGTGGGCACCGAAGCGAAATGCCATGCTGGCCATTTGGTAAGGCATTTTATTGCTGACTGTCCCAAGAGAAGCGGGAAGAAAGCTGAACTGGAGATTCCCTCGAAGGAAACCACTACTACAGTAGTGACTCTGGAGAAGGAACCTTCAGCTAGCACTCAACCTGCTATTTTGGAGCAGCCAGTGACTAAAGTGCCTGAAGAGGCAAAAGAAGTTCCGGCTATAAACGGTGCCACGTCAGCACGTGAAAGCATGGCTACTTCTGACGAGGAGTCGATTAGCCATGTAGCAAAAAAAGAGGACTAGGAGGACGAAAGTTGACCGGGTGATGCTGTCTCCTCCAGAGCCAGCAAAGCCAGTCACCCCACTCGGAGGAGGATGACAGTGGAGCTCGCGGTTCAAAGGTTGTTGTGAGGGACACGGAAGTGTCTCTCGAGCGGCTTTCGGACTGCGACATGACCGGCTTAGATGAGACTGGTCTCTCGAGCTTCGGTGGCTACGAGTCGTGTGATAGCATCATTTCGACTGGTAGCCAATTTGAAGTCTCGAACGGGATGGGAAACCTTTCTAGGAAGAAGATCTCCGAAAATCTTGCCCAGCTCCAGTACAAGAAAATTCCAGATAAAATCTGGAGTATTCTGGTAAAGGAGCTATAGAGGCCAGAGTTGCTACTTAATCAGTTTCAACTCCTACAACAGGATTCCAAGAAGAAAAGGAAGTACAACGATGCAGATCGGTTAAAACTACTTCATAGGAAGGTGGAGGAGTTGATTCAGGACCATCGCTTGGCCGACTCTTCTAGTCATTAGATGTCGTACCATCAACTTTTGAGCTTCTTATCTCTTTGAATGTGTAAGATAGCGTCTCTTAACACGGGAGGTTTAAGTGCTCATACAAGACTACACAGTACTATCGAACATGTCAAAATGTTCGATATATACATTACACTTCTGCCAGAGACGAATTTATTTCACCCAAGATACTTATACACAACGTGAGCGCTATGTTTATTTACACACTGGCTATGCAATGTTTGCCATACCTGTGGCTCGCCGAGGCTCAGGGGTGGCAATCATTGTATCCAACAAATTTACACTATCGTCTCCTCTCTATACCGATATCTTCCCAGGATTTGCTTCTTCTTTGGATTTCGTCGTTCAAGACAAACATAGCAAGGTAGTAAACGTGTACCTTCCTCATGACCAGGATATTACAAGACAAGTTCTTGGTAGTGTTCAATCCTGTCTAATGAATTTTAGCGGCGAAACTATCCTCGGGGGTGATTTCAACTGCACGCTGAATCCTTGAATGTATCGGCATTCCGGAGATGAGTTCAATTCCGTCAATGCTACTTGATTGACGAATTTTGTTCGTGTTTTCAGACTCGTGGCTATCTATCGTTGGATGCATCCTACGACTAGATCATATACGAGGGTCTCGCGAAATATCCATGGAAGTATCGCAGGCTCCAGAATCGATAGACTTTACGTCTCACCTGGAATACTAGAACATTTCGTTGGTGTCGCTCATGAAGTGTGTTCCGTTATTGATCATCTTCCTGTAGTGGCCAGCAGCACTCTAGTTGAAAGAAGAACTCCATACTGGATATCCAACAACTATTTGTTGAATTCCGAGCAGTTCATCAATGAGTTCATGGAATTTTCGCACGATTGGCAAGAGAGGAAAGCTGACTTTCCTTTTCTGAGTCAATGGTGGGATGTTGGGAAGCTCCAAATTCGATTTCAATCGAAGTGGGTATCAAGCTTCTAGCTTGTCAGCCGAAGTATCTCGAGTGGCAGCTCTTCTCCCAACTCAGCCGGAGTTGATTTTTATTTTAACAGAATAAAGGAACGCATGGCAGCACAAATTTACAAGCACGGCTTGGAGTTTGTGCTGCGCAGCCAATCACGCCGGCTGAGGGAAGGCGATTATCCAACCGAGTACTTCTTTCAGGCAACTAGACGACGTACTGCTTCTTGTGAGTCGAATCGATAGTTGATGAATCTGGACAACTCCTCAACGGACAACAGCTATCGGAATTTATTCGAGACTACTCCAGTAGATTTTACTCTGAATCGACGTCGACAACATCCTCGACCACTCGTGAATTTCTTGAGAATATTCCCACTTTCTCTGAAGATAGCAAGGAATTCCTGGATACAGTAATCACATTGGAGAATATGATCGCTGCGACGAAGGATCTTAGGCGACGCAATTCACCTGGTTATGACGGCTTGACTCCAGAATTCCTCAAACGTTTTGGAAGTCTTCAATTCAGCGGTTGAGACACATTCAGACTTTCCTTCTAGTTGGTGGAGGTCTGTTATGCGATTGATTCCCAAGAAAGGAAATTTGCAGAGGATGGGGATCTGGAGGCCAGTAACCCTATGCAATCTGGACTACAAAATCGTCTGCAAAGCGTTAGGGGCGATACTCCGCTCAGTTATTGCTTCGGTAATACATCTGGGACAGTCCTATTGTGTACCTGGTCGTAGCATCTACGGCAACATCGCAGTAGCCAAGCATAAACAGACAGGTATAAAATGGCCATGATTTCACATACCAACAAAAGGCTTTTGATAGCGTCTCGCACGAGTATCTCCTGACTGCTCTCATGGCATTTGGGTTTCCGCCCAGGTGGCTCGACATCGTCGGGAAACTGTATAGAGATTCAGCGATTTTGATTAAGCATCAAGGACAAGCTCTGGCTCCTATCTCGTTTCATCGAGGCATCAGACAGGGCTGTCCATTTCAGGTATGATTTATTGTCTTTCTTTGGAACCGCTACTGGTGAATCTTCGTCGAATGCTCGGACAATATTTAGTTCATCTAACATATACCAATATGAAGCCTCTTATGTTGGCATATGCGGATGACCTATCTATTTTCATGACAAGAGATAGAGTTTTTTCGGTCGCTCGTGCGGTTTTCGAACAGTATGAGCGTATAGCGGGCGCTAAAATCAACCTTAGTAAGAGTCAAGGCTTACGGTGTGGAAGGTGGAGAGATCGTACAGATCATCCATCGTCGTCAGAATACCCAATGGACTAATACTTGCCTGATGTATTTAGGTGTGTATATCGGACGCGAGAGTAAATCAAATAATAGACGCATCGCTCTGGAGAAAGTCTCTAGGGCTGTAAACTCATGGCCAGTTATGAGAAATTATTTGATTACTTCGTGCATCGTTCATCTGCTGAAGTCTGAGACGTTTGATGAAGGTTTTGTAGGTTTTCTTCAAGCAAAAACGATAGACGCCTTTTGGTGCGGAAGATGATGGGTTGCTGAACGCATCCTCTATCTGCCAGTCAGGATAGGTGTATTAGGTCTCACTAACTTGGTTGTGAAATGAAGGTGTCTCCAAGTGCGTGCATTCCAACGAGTATTTTGCCAGAGAGACACCTTGATTTCTCAGCTGTGGGTGAATGTACTGGGAGGTTTGGGCATAGGGAAGTATTACTATCTGCTCTCTGTTCGACTACCCTATCCTCGTGACTGGCCACAGGATCTAATCTCAACGATTCAGGCCTGGGGCAGAATCAGGCCAGCATTTCACCTTAAGTGGAATGCTCTACGGTACATGAAATTCGCGTCGATTCCAAACAGGTTTAATCCTGAATTAATAGATTCAGTGTTCAGTAATGCTCGAGGTTTTTAAGCTGACATGCATACACTGACAGTTCTCGGAGATATTATTGATATCTCTGGAAACTGTCGAATAAACACTAACACTCCACAACTACATTACCTGGCGTCTTCTGCGCGGGAGAGATTTCGCCAACTTGAGACCAGTGACCCTGGCACTAAGTTGGAATATACTTTCGTTCTGAATAGACCACCTCACACACCTTTCAGCACACTTACAACACGTGTGCTCCGTGACGTGCTTATGTCAATAAGACCTCCTGAGTATACAGGATACAGCAGATGGCGAACACACCTCGGCGTGAATATGGGCGTGATGGGAGGGATAACTTGCATAGTAGTCTACAGTTATCCATCTAATTACAAAAATGCTGATGTAGCATTCAAATTGCTGCATCACAGTTTTATGCATCCTAATCAGTTGTCACACATTGACCGGCGAGTTCAGAGGATTTGCACATGTTGTGCTGGTGAAGGCACCCTGTTTAACAGGTTCTTCACTTGCCCAGCTTTGCAAAATCTAATGGCACTCGTGCGCGATATGTGGCAGTTGATCCACCCGAATTTCGGCATTACTAGGACATCGTTTCTATGGGGACCAAAGGTTAGTAGTCGGGAGAACTGTTTGATTAGCTTTGTGTTGACACTGGCCAAATCTACAATTTACTTGTACTACATGAGAGCCGGAGATGGGAGTCAGAACACTGACCCACAATATCACGCATAAGCACTTAAGCGCTACTTCATTGACAGATTTAAGAGACGTTTACGTCTTGAATATCTGGCAACGAACGCAGACACATTCAACTGCACATGGCAACCACTATCGTTGGTGCAGGAGCCCTTGTCTTTCGATGGTGATAGCAGGCCACAGCATTTGCAATACTAGTCCACGGGGCTTCTCCTCGCTTAGGAATCGTTGCAAGTGCTGTGGAAAGGACAAGTACTCTGTTAGAGATGCTAAGCTGGAGGGATGATGAGGGCAGTTTGTAGAGGTCTATGATACTACAGGATGCCTTCGCGGGACTCTATAACGGTATCGCGCAAATTTTTCGTTCGTTCGGCTATTAAGTTTTTATTCGGTTTCGGTCTCGGTGCTAAATTGCAAAACTCTTTGTTGAAATTCGCTCGTTTAGAAAATAATTTTTATTAGATAATTTTTGGGAAATCTCTGCTTGGAACTGCCACTTACCCTATTGTCAAATTTTTGTTTTTCATCTTTTAGGTATTTTCCAAAATTCTTGTAACCGTATATATTGTCTCTTTTGAGAACATTGTGTTAGTTTGTGCTTCTTTGTGCCTTTAAATGCTTGTTTATCTTGTTGTCCCTATTGACTTGTATATTGTAATTTTTATATTAGTAAGTTAGAGTCTTTTCTCCTTTTTACAGAGTCACTTTTTGTTTGTTTTTTAATTTTAAAAGTCAATTTATAACGTTTAATAAAGATCTTATATACATAAAAAAAACTATGTTATTATTTTAGTGTTATGTATTACAAAACATCACTGGTTGAATGTGTAAAATATAAGCAAAGTAATATAACTATTGCCAAGGAAATTCTTAAAAACTTTTATATAAACTTTAATTCAAATTAGAACTGTTGAGAAATTCAGTGACCTTCTGTAGGAATTTACTGTGAAAATTATAAAAACACGTCCGATCTCTAGTAACACTTTATTTAGAAGAATAATTTAACAAGAGGTCATTCGTTAGCTCTGAGGTCAGAACCGATCGATCGTTATCAGCGATCACGCACACATATAAAGAGACAAAATGACAGCTCTCAATCACCATATTAGATCGGCTGACAAGAACCGGACGGTTCGTTCCTTCACAACAATATTGCCTATACACTATTGAAGATAATAGAGAGCACTTATACTGTAAATACCTAGACCTACAAGTATACATAAAACGAAAGCGATCAAAGTGATCGCACATTTAACAAAGATGAGTCTGCGTACCATCGGTTGATATTAATTTACAATCTGATAAAATTGCATCGACTACACTTCTTAGGAAAGCCGAACTTTTTTACTATAGATTTAGAAATCCGCTGTCAATTTCGATATAGAAAAAGAAAATGTTTTCCGAAGGGAGATGTCCAAATAAACCCAACCCATATTGCATCCCAAATAAGCTTTTAAAGTCTTTTTTTTTTTTTTCAAACATTAGATCAAGGAATAGTAGTTTAGCAATAATTGCCACTGAATAGTTTAGTTAGAGCAGTGAAATAGTGCTGTTGGTATAATTTTTATACCTTGTTTTTTTTAACTGTCTACAAAATCAACAAAAGTTTTGCTCATACTTTCTTTCTTATTTGCTTATTTCTTTTTATTATTTCGCAGCTTATACAAAATTGTTGTTAGAAAAATCTTTCGCTATAAGAAATTGAGTTTGATTGCTTTTCTTCAAGTTTGGTAAACTTGAAAATTTTTTTTCTCCCAAAGCTGTCCAGGCTACACAATTCTCAGATAAATTTTACAAAGTTTTAAATAAATTTCTAAGAACAATTTAAGGCCTAAACACACGAACTGTCCCAGCAAATGTGGGCACGGACGTGTCATGTAGGAGGTACACGAAAACGAGAAACACTTAATTTTGTAAAACAGATGCGTAAATATTACGCACTTTCTATTTATTACAATATAAGTCTACATAATCCTTTATTGATATTTACATTAATTTATTTTTGACTATAAAATTTATTTTAAGCAAACTGAATCAAATCCCTAAATTTTGCATATTAAAAATACCCAATTTAACCGGTAAATGAAACTGAAAGTCTTAGTAAATGAATGGAACAGCAATTTCATTATTTTTAATTCTCTTCATTTTCTATCCATAACAATATGGCGTATTTATTTATGACTATATAGGGTGTACCAGACTAATATGTCAATATTTTTCTAAATCATTTCTCTCGTCCAGGCAAGTCAAAAATTGTATGGCATGGCAAAATGTCACCCAACCGAGTTACAGGGTGTTTAGTAAAATATATCCTTTTGGTATATCTTAAGAAGTGCATCATGTAAGGTCTATTTTTAGACGACATTGTATGAAGAACTGGCCTTTCCACACCAGAGTTATGATGCTTCGAATTCAAAATTTCGTTATTTTTAATACCCAGACTAACAGATACGTTTTTTAAAAAATTTCGAAAGAGCAAGGCCTCCTCTTTAATTTTTTGTATCTGGGACGGTTAAGGAGTTATTAGCTCTTAACCCATTCAGGTCGCAGATAATTTGTTCCCTTAATAACTGAAAACACGTCATTTTAAAAAAATTCGTCTAATCTCGATACGACCTGAATAGGTTATGAGCTAAAAACTCTTTAACGGCTACAGTTAGCACGTGGGCTGTTAGGTCAAATTAAAGAGGAGACGACTCTGAGCTCTCGAAAGTTTGTAAAAAACAAGTGAATGTGGAAAAATAAAAAAAAAAACGCAATTTAAAATCCGAAATTTTAAATTTGAAGCATCATAACTGTAGAATTGAAAGGGTATGGTAGTGATTGCGAATTCACAGGAAAGCCCCAGGACTGTGCATACAATTTTGGATTAAAATAGACCGTACAGAGTGTACATTGAAGATATAGGGTGTTTCACGAAAAAAGAGCATATTTTACTAACCACAAAATTGTATCTACCGAAAAAAAAAAACTGAGAAAAATTAATTTCGGCAATACCACCTTCATAGAAAGATAATAATATATTACGATGGCAGAGAAATAAAGTTTCAGTTATATGGATAATGAAAAGTTCTTTAAAACTAAGAATTTGAAATATGCAAATATAACTATTCTCGACCTAGATGACATAAAGCTTCGATCCTCTTTTTCGAAAAGGTTCAACTAATAACTTAAATTTATTCTGGTTTTGCAAAATATTATTTTTACTTTTAGATTAAACACTAGAAAAAACTTTAATGTAGGATTGTTCCTTCTTTTTTAACTCCGGATTTGTTTTACTTTTAATATCTAATCATAGTTATAAGAAGTATCATCTCAAAGTAGCTTGGTTTTGATCATTCTAACGTCAAAACTGACTTTTTACCGTCGAAAGAGTTAGGACTTCACTACAACAACCAACTACCACACGACGTATATCCAACCGTAATACGTATGGCTGTTTTATTTCGGTCATATTAGCAATGTAAAACAGTTACTATAATTATTTCGTGACAGCAATACTCCTGTAATACGAAGTGTCGTTTGGTTAACGTGTATATACCCAGTAAAAAATAATTCCCTAAAGTGAGTGGCAACAACTTTTGCCACCTTAGAAAACGTAGATTAGGTAGGCTTTTTTTCCTAAAATATAGGGAATCTTCAAATTTTGTTTTGTTCCTTTTTAAAAAACATAAGAATGAGCTGAATAGCGGCCCGTACTACTAAGTAGTACGAAAATTATTTTGGTGCACTGGGCACGCTCAAACAAGTTATTGAAAAGCAATGTATGACTGATTTTTAAAAACAATGTGTGAATTATATAAACGCAAATATATTTCCATAAAAAATGTAGCATAATACTTAATTTATTGAATGTTCTCTTCCTTATATCCAAGAGAGCTTAACATTTCGGAAATTTTACGTACTTTATATGTTTTATAGTGCCAAATATCTAAATTCATTGAATAGAACAGGGTTTTTCCTTTATATCAGAGAAAATTACATTTATTTTTAGGAAAAAAAGGGGGCCTTAAATTTAGGGAATAGTCCTACTTTTTTTTACATGTGTATATCATTCTTATAGCTGAATTTATTTACTTTATTTAAAAATTTATTTAACTTGTTAATAAAACTAATTAATTGTGACTATAATAAGATTTAACTTCTATAACAATTCTGTCGTAAAGCACAGTTATACCGACGGTTTATACGACTTTTATGTTATATGATGCTACTTGGGTAATTACTATTAGTACAGCGTAAATTAATTATTTTTATCGTTATTTGTTTCTTTAAATCATGAAAAAACATTACACTATTAAAATGTAAAGGTCTTTGCTCGCCTATTCTCTTCTCTTCTATTTCATTTCTCTCCGTATGCAAAACTTTCATAGTTGAGAATGAGGCAAAATCAAATGCAGCTTGGATTTCCATGTAGCCTTCATGGAAGTTCTCAATTAAAATAGTGATTAGCACACCAGTCAATATCTTCCGATTTTCACCAATTCCATCGCAAATAGAAGTTCACAAGAAGTATCGGCATCTTTATGTATCATTCGATTTATTTTTATTCGTCTCTGGTCAGACTTCATTGCTCTTCATGATCTTCAGTAAACGCTGTCATGATTCAACATCCCTCCTTTTTCAAAGAAAGAAAGAAATTTTACTAGATTTTGGGCAAGCGATTTATCTATCTTAAAAAGGTTATGTATAATCTTTGCGATCAGCGTATCTGAGCTATTGAACTTAAAAAAACTGAGAAGACCCAATTCAGCTAATGTTCCCCAGGCGAATTTCCAATGTTTTAGAATTTATTATTGCATTATTTACAGGAGTTGCTTTACATGCTCTGCGAAACTCAATTTAATATTCGCCGACCGAGCTGAAAGTTTACTTAACAAATTACTTTTTGAAAGCCGTCCATTAAGCTATTAACATCACAAAGTCTTTTCATTTACCAACAATTTTTCATTCTCAAACCTTTCTCTCTCCAAGCAAGCACTTTTGTCATCATTTTAGATTTAAGGTTCAAGTCATTCCTTTAACTTTCAGTTCTATGGAAAAATTGTTCAGAAAAGAAAAAGGATGACTGGTGTACAGAAGATTATCTTGAATTGTGCTAAAAGGACTTTGTTTATGTCTGAGAAAAAATACATCTGAGAGCTATAAGCTAAAGGCTCTTTACTTGGGAATATTTTTAAAAAGAAAAAAAATCTTAAATGCAGAAATTGAGAAAGTTGTTCTCAAAGATTGTAATTTTGTTTTTTTTTTTTTTCATACAAGGATAATAGCATGTATACTTAAAAAGATATTAACCTGAGACTCAAGGCCAATTATTGGATACTTTTCTAGTCTCACAACAGGAACAGATTTTCTCGTTTGGTGCTTTTCAATTTCAGATATTGAAAGGATCAATAAATTTCCAATTGATTGAATATTACTTCTTCTTATAGACAGGGAGCCACGTAAATTCCCTGCGGATGTTGGTTATCGGAATAAAGAAATACTCGTCCCCTTTCCTCTATTATGATATAAAGTTAAAATTTTGCCTTAAGGAAAACGCACCACTGACTTTTTCGATTTGATGAGAGTAAAACTGATTTGCTATATGGAAGGAGGAAATATTGTTTGAAAAATCTCCCGAACCTCCCTTTTCACTTTATATTAAAGGTTTGATAACGTCAGCAGACAATTGTTTGCCTCCATCTTTTCCGAATAAGAAAAATGAACAACTATAATCGTGATGGTATTTTCACTAACATACGCAGCGACTGTAATATATGAAGTGAGCCTCAATTTAAGAAGTGTATTATGGAAGCCATTCGAGCAACTGGAGTAAGGCACTATAGAATTAGCAGAGCTTTTTGACACAATCAGTGAATTGTGAGATTCAAGGGCGATAAAACTCGCACCACGGCAGCAGTATATATTCTTAAAGTAGATCCCATTTTCAAATTAGTTCGGCTCATTGCTTCGCTTTGATACTGGCAGCAATTTCCCTTTTCTGTGGTTACTACATTATGACATTCTACAGTGAACTCTCGTTTATCAGTTTCTTTTGGTAACTTAGGAGAAACGCACTTTTATACATTTTTCCTATATATTTTTTGAAATTTATTGGATGAGGGTGAGTTAAGTGCCTATCGAGAGACATTCACTGGACTCCACCAGTTCCTGCTATTGATTCATACATTGTGATTGCTCATCATGAATAACTGTCGCTTTGATCCTTCCGTATCCTTTCATCTATTTTTTCTGTGTAAATGAAAAATTATACTCTAGAGTGATCTCAATTCATATATGAAAACCCATATGTATTATCTCATACCTATATTTCGAAAAGGAAAAAAATATAAGAAGACTTTCTGATTCACTATATCATATGTCACCTATATTTTTTTTAGATATCTTCGTCTGAGAAAATAAGTGAACTGATGATTTATAATCATTCAAGACTTAGAGTTCTCCACAATGGAAGTTTTTCTGACAATTCCTAAGTGGATTCTTTAATTCTACAAAAATGTCTTTTGTCAGCAATACTCACAGTAATCAATGATATCCTATAAAAATTTAAGTGATGCACATGATGTCGGCTTCTTTGCCCACAGTCATCAGAATCTAAAGCATATGCTTCAGAGCGTCTCAATAAAGAGGATTACAACTGGGGTTGAAATTAGTTTCAGTTAGTCCTTACCCATCAGGGTTTTGTTGAACAAAATACGAATGTCTTCCAATTAATTAGATTAGCCCAGTCAGGTTAGCATATGACCCTGCAAATATTCCCGTCAGTAATTTTATTACTATAACCTTTAGGAGGGCTGGTAGTCTAAATTCAAAATGGCGACCATCTTGAATTTAAGGGGGAACTGTTTTTGCTCAATATCTCGGCCATTTTCAACTTTTTAATAAAAATTGTAAGGCCTTCAGTTGTTGTAAATTCGGTTCTCTAAAATTAAAATTTTTATCGTGCGATTGACATTAAGCGGGGAAAAGTGATAAAGCATAATTATCGAATTATCTCGTTTATTATTAGCTTTAGGACATAAATGTACCATGAGAAAAATGTATACACCGTAAAAAATATCTATTGAAAATTCCACTACTATAATAGGCAACAAATTGCCAACAATGGTAGAGGAAATTTACACAACTTTATGCGCACTGCATATCCTTATGTAAAGCAATTTCGCACTGTATGTAATTTTACATTGTTTATGTATTTTTCAATTTCCGATGTAAAATGCGATATGTAAAATTACATCATGCTGTGGAACTAAGTTACATAAGTTGTATGTAATATTACATTGTTTACGCATTTTTCAATTTCCGATGTAAAATGCGATATATAAATTTACATCATGCTGTGGAACTAAGTTACATAAGTTGTATGTAATTTTACATTGTTTACGCATTTTTCAATTTCCTATGTAAAGTTACATCATGCTGTGGAACTAAGTTACATAAGTTTAATGTGATTTGACATTATTTATGATTTCTTCAATTTCGTATGTGAAGTACACAAAATGTGAATTTACCAAAATTTATGTAATTTATTTCAATTGCCAATGTAATGTTTCGTCCGGAAATTAATAAATTACATACATAAACAAGTGAAAAAGCTAGAATTGGTCTAAGACCAATTCTTATGACCATGGCACTAATAAGTATAGATTAACAATCAACACGTAAAAGAAGTAATACTAGTTTCGAAATCAATAAATATATGTATGCAGTATTTCCATGATTGAGTTTTTTTGAGCGAAATTCAATTATAAAATACTGCGTATCTAAAAATATTTTTTGATTTTTAAAAGGTTTTTAAGGTAACTGTTAGGATCGAAACTAGTAACATTTCTTTACATGTTTTATGATAATTAATCCATCACAAACTAAACTCCACAAAATCATACTATACACTGACCAGCGACCACATTCTGATAGAATTTCCCGTATAATGATTCATAGCAATGTATCCTGATAAACGTATGAGCATGAACAGAGTACTGAAGGAAAGAATAGAGATAAATGCAAACATCATTACTTATGTTTTATTGAAATTTCCTTTTTAAATATGGGGAATTCAATGCAAATTACAGTATTGTATGGAATTTCACGCAAATTTACAGTACGATACAAATGTAAAATTACAGTACTGTATGTACTTTTACACAAATTGACAGTACGATACAAAATGTTTGTGTAATTAAATGTAAAATCACATAAATTATCTAAAAAATTACTTACTTTACTTATTTTTCCAATTAAAAATAGGAAGTTTGCAGATTACGTAAAAAGTATTTAATATCTTAATGATTATGTGTATATACATACATTTTAAGCGGTAGTGATTATTTTAACCATAGTAATTTTCCACAAAGTTAGTTCATGATTTTTTACGGTGTAGAATTACATTTCATATAAGTTTTATCTGTACGACTTTTTTCCTAGAACAAATATTTAAGGTCCTACGCCTGTGACAAGCCTAACGGAGCACAAGCTATCAGCGTACTCTAGACGCTGACGTAAACGGCAGGTGGACAACGAACAAGAGTGAGCCTACAGCGTCCCTTCGAAATGAAAATCTTCAGTTCGTCGACTGATGCTCTACGGAGTAGACGTATTGCAAGCAAAATGAGGGATTTTTTTGTGTGTGGAGAAGCTACAAGCGAAAATAACAGTGAAAAACGTGGTGTTCAGTCACTTTTATCAGAAAGTATTATTCGCGGTGATGAAGAACACAAGCGTATGCTCGAAACTGTTGACAGCGTTGTCATGCACCCAGCGTGCCAAATCATCGTGGTCATCATCATCATCATTAACAACGCCATCATCTGTTGAAATGCAGGTATTAACAACATTTAATTTCAAAAACTGTTGATTCATATGTAAAGAAAACGTCGAGCAGGTCATGGAAAAAAAGGCGTTCTTCATAAACGTCCTATTTCGGTGGTTCGAAACCGTGTATTCCGGGATGCTATTGTGAATCATTTGAGTAAACGCATCGACGATTTGGCACGAGTAATAATAGTACGCATCGAAAACTTTGATTTAACGGCTGTTGAAACGCTGTATCATCGCACTTTCTGAAAACTAAGCCTTAAGCCCTAGATAGAATGAGCGCCGCGCCTTTTTTTTTTTGCGGCGCCACTTTGAGGCGTTTATTATACAATGAGAGCCGCGCATTTTTTTATACTTGACACACTGAGAAAAATTATAGGCCCGTTCGTTATAATT
Source organism: Dioctria rufipes (assembly GCA_963924295.1). NCBI lineage: Eukaryota > Metazoa > Arthropoda > Insecta > Diptera > Asilidae > Dioctria > Dioctria rufipes. The sequence continues at coordinate 77,420,384 of OZ002741.1, read as the reverse complement.
TATATATGCTTCCAACAATACGTATCTGCGATTTTGGAACAGTGATAATTTATGGAATTCAGAGCCATACAATATGGAAGCTCTTTACTTAGTGTAAGTGACTATATCAAATAGTTTTGAACACAATATCATTATTGCGATGTGTCTATGGATATTACTCCTATATAACGTGCATATAATACATTTCGTTAAGTCTTATATAATGTTTCACTCATTACCATATAAATATATATGAACAGTATTACTGCATATCACTAGAAACCATTTTATATTGTGATTTGCACAATATGTAGGTTGCCCTAAAACTAGTTATATATTAGCCATCTATATATTATATAGTACTGTTTCCAATACTATGTTCGCAACAAGAGATAAAAGATATTAAATATGGCATTATGTAATGTAGAAGGTGAGACTAAGTTATAATAGTAAAAAAATATTACAGTATAGCACTAGATCCAATGAAAATGTGGCAAAATGCAGTACACAATATTTACCTTAAAACATAAAATGTTAAGGGCACATATGCATATCGAAATACGACCCATTCTCAAGGACGAGTGGTTACTTATCATAGGAGTTCAAGCTATATTATATTAGTACAGCAATATCATAATATTGTACTTTGTCCACTGTATATGTTACACAACACTATATTTAATAGTCCCTCACTAACATGACTTAGTAGGAGCGCACAAACATATTGGAGCGCTAGCTATAGAATAAAGGCGGATTGCTATTTCGCATAGTATCTGAGATAATATTCCATAAACGAGAGCAACGTAATATATAGGACATTTGCCCACATGTATTGGATACCAACCCAAGCTATACTATTGCTAACTACCTATTACATTACAGAATTTCCCATAGTACATAGGAATAGAGCACATATGGCTTCGGCGGTGATTGAGTTCTTTGAATACCTAATAAATGTTATACCTACATATATTTTTATAAATAAGCACCCTTTGGCCCATCGAAAAAATATGTTCGAATTGAATATTGAACTAGGAAAAAAGTTATAATTGGTCTAATTGGTGTGACAAGCGAAATGACAAAGTTAGTATACCATAGGAATTCTAATCTAGGGTATAAAATATAATATATTAACATAGGAAAAATAAAACAAAACTTGATTTGATAATTAACCAAGACTTTAATACTTCAGTAGGTACACAGTGCAAGATATTTTTTAAAAAAATATTTATTCTTGTTGAGACTTGATAAAAATAAATATATCAGTTAAATTCATTTTAAGTTATTTAAAACAACTAAAATAATCTTCATATTCAATTACTTATATGAACTTCTTTATCAGAATAAGCTTGAAGCTTCAATCAGTTAGTTCTTTTTATTACTAATATCAAATTACACATTAAAGTTTGTAATTATATTAACTCAGAAGAATTTGTGTGGAAGAAATATAAATGTAAGTACAAATGTAATCCACAATGTTTCGTTGTAAATATATAAATATTAAAAAATAAATATAGAAAAAAAAACTCAGAAATATCAAAATATTTTTCAACACAGAATTTTTGTTAATTTAATATCGTGGTAAGAAAAGCTTTAAAGTCTTCAATCATTTTAAATTTTCCAAGAAATTAAAAGTGTTACATATGTTTAACTATTAGGAGATGGATAAATATGATTAGGTAGTCCTTTGAAAAATGTTATGTTGAAAAAATATGTAAAACTTCATACGATTGAAAACGTGTACAGTACAAACTCTAACAAAACTGTATTATTGGAACTGTACACATTTTCAATCATATGAAGTTTTGAATATGTTAAATATAACACTTTTCGATCGACTACCTATTCATATTTATCCATCTTCTAATGGTTAAACATGTCACTTTTAATTTCTATGGTTACGAATTATGTATTTTGTTGCTGATGAAATATGTTTAAATAAAATGTGTAATTCTAAGTATGGTATTTTATTTATTTTTCTTATTTTTGCTGAGTAGGTCATATATTTTTCTCCGATCTTTATTTAAAAAAACTTCGATCAAAATAATAGATATGGTAAAGCAAATAAAAAAATTAACAATTCGATTTGATTTAATTGAAAATTTTATAAATGGGAATTTTGTCAAATTCATGTCTGACAATTATCGTTAACTAGCTTTCTGGTCGTCTTTTGAACTTATCTTTTTGAAGTTATTTAAGTGAAAGTCCTAAATGTTGATAAATAAATCATAAAACTGTTGTTTGATATTATATTATATTATCCATTACGTTTCTAATCGAAAATTATTAATGATATATTTTTATTTAAAGTTTTGTCTCCATTCACCCCACAGTTTCTATTCATCCATTTTGGCTATATATATATAAATTGGTGGTCTTAAATGAAAGAGTATAGGTTGAAGTATTAGGAAAAAATATTGTATGGCAGTATGGTAGGATCAAATAAAAGGTAACATCCTGAGGTTTCCAAATCTTATTAAAAAATGTAACAATGAATTATGAAAATTTTACAATTTTTTACTTTGATGTCCTATAACTAGCGATAGGAGGTGGTGGAGTGATGTTTAACATTCGTTGGAAAGCTTATGCGGTTTGATGGTTTGCTATTACCTGAGCTTAAGATCACTTTCATATGTTGTACTAAAAACTGAAAAACTAGTATATTTTCTTAATCACCTGTAACTCCGAAACTTTTGAAACTACCCCTGCTCCCCTGCCATACCATTTTTTGTTCCTAATACTTAACGTATAATGTTTCATTTATGACAACCAATTTAAAATCACCCTGTACACGTATATAACAAAAGTGGTTAAATAAACACCAAAGTATTAAACCGAATATTGAATTTTCTTAAAACGAGCATTATTCAGTTGAACAAAATACATAAGTAGTTGGAGCAAGCACGTGAGATTTTAGCTTGACCATGAAACGTATTGAACTAACCATTAAAAGCTGTTATTTTACCACCATAACTCATTACCGAACAACTAAACATTGTAATTTTACTACGTAAACATACTAAACCAACAACAATATTGACTGCAACGATGATTGATTTAAATAATAAAAGTGGTAACTTTTTTATAATAAAAACTGTTTGTGTTTAATGTAAAATCAAACACGTTCTTTGTTTAATTTTAATAACAGATTATTCTGAGTGAATATCATTTTACAGTACATATAATTGGGAATTCAATTTAATAAGTGATAACACTTGATAGTAATCTTCACAATACTCTTTAAAAAATATATAATCTGTTTTAGTTACAACATGAACACGTCTATGTACATCGAAATACTCTGTCTTTAAACCCTCAAAAACATAAAATATTTTATCACCACACAAGCATAACACTTTCACAAGTCCATAAATGGGATAGTCACCATCGTTACTGTATTGGATTACATTTCCAATCTTATACTTAACACTATTAATACTTAACCAGTTATAAAATTTACTTTGTTTGTATATTGCAATTAAGGAAGTTACAACTTTATGAATATTTTCTTTAAAGGACAATATTTCTTTTCCTGTAGTTATTGTATTTTTAAGATAGTTCTCATCTAGGATTTTTGAAAATTCACTGAGTAAATACCTTTCAGTGATTGTTTGGGTTATATTTTTACGGCTAGTGGTAGACATCGCAATTCGCTTTAATTCTTTATGCTTTCCCTCGAACCTCATTGACCATATGTGTTTTAAGGGACCGACATTGTTCATTACCATGGGATAATGAAGCATCAAATGTTGTTTAGGTTTGAGCGACTGAGAAAACTTTTGTAAAAATAACTCGTGATGAAGAGGTATAAGATATTGTAATGCTTTGACATTATTATAATTTATACAATCGCTTGTTACGATATTTATTATATTCATAAGCGTTAAAAATATGCTCCAAACTTCATTGTCTTCGGGTATCCAATCTCCTATCATGATTCCCAAAAATTTAGAGAACCACATTGATTCAGATGCTGAATATCTCAGTTTCCCATTTTTCAAATATTCTTCAGCAATTTCTTGAGGTCTATTTATTGAATCTATTACCCCAAAGTCAAACAATCTTATTCGCCTATTTAATGCCTGAAGTGTAAAGTACTTTTCTTTAAAGATAAAATGTTTTAAGATAAGACAAATTTCAAAATTTAAAGCCCCCTCGAAAATATCATGCATGATATCCACTGCAAAGTTATCAGTTACTGCAAATGTTTCAAGTTGATTAAAAGAACACTTTGAAACAATACCTGTTTCAGATACATTATTTCGTTCCACATCATGCAAATAATCATTTTCGTTTCTTAGTAGCATCGTGTTTTCGGTACACTTTGTTTTAGTTTCATTTCTATGCATTTTACAGAAACGGCAAAAATAATTTGCAACGAAACATTCTGTGTATCCCAGTATTGAATTTGTTGCTTTGTTATCGCCTATACACAACGCTAAAATAAAATATACTTTCTGTCCCAATATATTAATACCTTCACTTTCTAAAATCCGAAACTGGTCTACAATTGGCTGAAAAATTAGATTTCCAAATTGTTTTCTATCTAATGAATTAAACAACATAATTAAAAATATATTTTCCAGTTTGGATCTAAGAGTTAAAGGAATGCATGGAAGGGATATATACAAGGCACCTAAATTTTGTAACCCACTGCGTGAACCCATAGGGTTATTTACTTCGAACTCATCAAAATAAAGGAGAATTGGAAATACTAAATCATCCTTAGAAAAGGATGCGGTTTTCTTTTTCCACAGGATACTTTGCATGATATTTGAAATGACATTATTTTCTTCTTCTAGTTGGCTTTTATATTGCAATATTTTATTTAAAACGCCTGCGCTTTCAAAAAGTTGCTTAAGAATAATTGGCATAGAAATAATATTTGCTTTTACAGGTACCGTTTTTAAAATGAGTTCATCATTTTGTCTTATGCTATCAATTCGATTTCCAATTATGACAGATATATTTTGCTTAAAATGTAAATTTTTTTGTAGAAACATTTTTCTCTTGTGCTCACTTTGAAAATTTTGTGTTATATTACGGACGGCAGAAAAGTAATTTGCAATCTGTTCTTTATGATCAATGTTACAATTTTTCAAATTTTTCAGCATATGTTCTATATCCGAAAGTATAAACTGAGAAAAAAATTCAGAAAAGGCCTCAATTGTTTGTTGGACTGTTTTCCGACAAACATTCTTGTTTTTATACAAATTGCTTATTAAACGTAAGCTGGCTTCTTCAAGTTTTAAATGAAAATTATTAAATTCGCTGGAACCAGTTTCCATTTGCACTATTTCCGACTCATTTGTTTCATTTTCAGTTAAAATTGTATTTTCTGTAATTTTCTCCTTAGCAATAGGTATAATATTATTAGAAGCAAAGTGACGGATAATATGTTTTTTGAAGCATATTATATTGTTAAATGCACGCGAACTAGGGCACGCATTGCACTTAAATGTTTTTTCAAATTTGTGATATAGGTTAAAGTGTTTTATGAATTTCCTACCGTCCTTGAAATTCTGATTACATTTATAGCAGTCCATATTTTAGCTTATAATTAATTTGTATCAGTAATAAGTGAACTTACAGTTACAGAATGTCTATCATACTCTGTCCTAATATTATATACTCTTTGCTGAATGAAAGTCCAAACGGGCTCACTTGCCTGTGGGAACTTGGCATTTAAAGCGCTAAACGCTTTAAAACATATATCAACAGCAACTAGAGGACTGTCTACAGCGAATAAAGCATCATCGATGGCCACATATGACACTGATATTTTATCTGTAAAATAAAGAATTGTCATATGTATAATATGTATAAGCAAAAAAAAATTCAAAATTATATATCCAAAAACGAGTTATTTCGTACCTAGACTCTCTCCTGCTAACACCACGGTTGGCTGTAGAGTCCCTTTGTTCTTCCTTGCTTGATTCCGAATATCTTCTAATTTTTCTTCCAGCAAATTCGCATCCTAAATATTTAGAAACTGAAGCACTTGGTATTACAAAAATACAAAAGTAAACACCTCACCTGTATTTGAAGTATAAACGATTCAGAAATCTCTTGAAGTGTATATTTAATTCGCTTTGAACTGTCCCTTTTCCGGCTGTATGCACATGATCGTAATAATCGAGGTAGTAAAAAGAACCCCGTTAAATCATTTTCAATGTAGTTATCTTCATACTCCTTTTCAAATTCGGCTTTTGCTTTTTGAATTAGTTTTTGGTTAATTGTTGGCCAATAAACGAACAAGTTATTTATACTCTGTGGATATAATTGTTCGAAGTCGTAACTAAGGAAGTAGCACCCTTTTGCACTTTTTAATATAGGAAATGCATTTAAATATTCAGATATGCTTAATTTTGAGCTAGGGGATTTCAGCAAATTTAACCGATGATCAAAAGTATCATTCCAATATTTTTTAATTTTGTCGATCGGTTGCAAGTTGTTTTTTAAGAAAAATATAGCTCCCGTTATGTCCTTGTTTGGTAAGTCTGAAGTTGTTGCTTGTGTGCTGGTTGCTAATACAGAATTTTGACGTAAATTTCGCTTGAGCCTATTGAAGCACTCCCACAGTTTTCCTGAAGCCAATATTTTTGTCTTGGGCTCATACGGCGTGTAGTATATTTCTTCACTTTCTGTTGGAAATATTTCTATAATCTGTTTAGCCAAGCACTTAAAGCGCTCAGTATTTATTCTGAAGTTGTCTTTAAAATGTTCAAATTCCTTTTGAATTACAACATTAGCTAAAAGGTTTCTTTCCCTATTAGAAAGCTTTTTGTTTATTTCATAATAGCTACTAACTATACTTCCATTTGCAGTCTTCAAATAATCTTTAACATTATTTGAGCCTAATTTATTATTAGATGCAGTCAAAATTGATGAATTCAAAAACTAAAATATAATTTATTAGAAAGAACGCTCCAATTTGTATATTGCAAGCCTTACATTTTCTAAATTACTACCATAAATGACCTGTGGCTCTGAACTTATGTATTCAATGTCCACAGATTTACTTGACAGAGTCGTCTCCAGATCGTTTTCTGATTCGCAGTTAATGATATCAATGTCCACTGGTTTTGTTAATAATGCACTACACGAACCTCCCGACAAATACGAAATAGTGCTCCCTGCATCTGAGGGTTCCTGCTTCATAGGAAAAATTGCATTTAAATAATGTACATAGTAACAATATAAAAAAATATATGTGCATTGATTATTATTAATTTATCTTTAGGTTGTAGAATTAGAATCATGTGTATAAGTCAAACTCATACTGAAATCATTACTGGTTTTAGATCTTTAGTTTTAACAGTATCTATATCATATGGACTATTATATATATAAATATCCTAAAATTTATTCAACTCCTAGGTGTTCTTTAATATTTACATAAATATTTTCTGTTTTTCATAATAACTGACCTTATTTAAAATGCCCATGTGCCTCTTATAACAAAGCCAGAATTTTTGACGAGGACCAGCCCTTGGAATGAGATCCTTAATAGTTTCATATTGTAATTGATTGAAGGCTTCTTCGTCGATTTCTTCTTCTACAAATATATTCCAAAACTTAGTTGCGTACATATAAATAAAAAATGATCTTTAAAAATTTAAGAATATGGAAACTACCAGATTAGCAAATTTTTTTAGTGAGCTAGGTCAAAAGTGAGCTAGTTTAAAAGTGAGCTATCTTAAAAATTAGCTAGCTCTTTTGTACCAATCGAATGAACTAGCTCATCAATTTGAGCTAGCTCACTCCGAGCTAGCTTTTCCATGTGAGCTAAAATGAGCTTGAAAAGCTCGGCTGAGCTAGCTATTTTACATCCCTGCTGCTGAGAGGCTTTTCTCAAGAGCATCCTTTGTAATTCGCAAGCACTGCAACAGATTGAATAACGAGTATGCACGATGGTTACTTTGTATTACCTCTTGACCGACAAGAATACAATAAACTTACGGTGTTCATAATATATTTAGTGTTTTACTCTAGTTAATCACTAGTTACGACCTTCATTTCAATAGAACAGGTAAAAAGACCTAACAAATTATACGTCCGTTTTAACCGTGGTAGTGATAACATTGTCAAAATTAATAACATAATGGAACAACACCAGTATATAAAAGGAAGAAACAATGAAACCACATTTCACTTGAACAATGCCAACAACTTATCTACAGTATGCTGCGAAGATGTGCCAAGATAATGAAAAATAATGGATATGTATCATTTTACTAAACTAAGATTAATTAAGTACTTGGTTTCATAAATTATAGACCAAAGTGTGAATTATTAAAAAAAAAACACAATTAAGTGTTTTAATTAGTTGACTGCAATTGTTACAGGTATAAATTCAGCATTGTTCATAACACTAGCAGTAATATAAAGAAGAATTAGGTTTATCGTTGAACCAACTTCTAGAAGAAGCAGCACTTTTAACAATTTCTTTGTATTTCGGCCGCTGTTTTTATGGTAAATTATTATGTCACAAATCAACCAAAATTCAGATATTGATATTTCTGATGCTTTTTGATATTGAAAATCATTTGTTTCCGATATACAAACGACCTTTCCTAAAAATAGCTCACTTCCACTTACGCAATCTGAATCAATATCACATCAAAATATTTTAAACAAAAACCCCTTAGGTAATTAAAATACTTCACAGTTAACTAACTAAACAGTTAATAGTTTTACCATATTTTGGAATAAAAATTATAATTTTATTAAAATTACTCACTTAAATTTTTTCACGATACATTATGCCACAAAAATGCTTAAATCACGTTTAAAAAGACAACACCATTTGAATAAAAGAATCGCTATAAGAAAACTGATTTTTAACTTAATTAATTATTTTGACACTTAAACTGTGATTTCACGGCTTCACAACTCAATTCAGTAATATTATTAAAAGAAATTAAATTATTTTTAGAACATTAACTAAACGTGCAATAGTAATAAGCACGAAAAATTGCGACATTTCCCAATACGTGGTAGAATTTTGTTTATCTATTCGTTTTGCTCATGGAAGTAGTAAATCTGAAATATTTTTGAAGGGAGTTTGGCATAATTATTTTAAAAAAACACAAAATTGTGAAATGCCACTGACCCATTGAAGAACAAAAAAGTTAGGAACGCAAACGCAATATAGAAATATTTTGAACGCTATCTTGATATTTTTGATTTCTTTCCCTTTTTTCACTTTCTACTTTGATTTCAGCATTTCAACCTGAAAACGTCTTTTCGAGATTATTTCGGCACCACACAGCACAATTTATTCTTGAAATATTTACATTTTTATGAATTTAAGTCTAATTAAGGGAGTAAATATTATAATATTTTTACTTACCTTTAAATTTCTCAATGAGGTTACTAAATCCCCATTCTGCCAAATACTTTTCGAACATATTCACTTGAAATTTGACTGCTTCACTTGCACTTCAGAAACCAACTGTACAATGAACATAACAAAGCACGCGCAGAATGATATTTCGCACACTAACAACTGGCAACCATATAAAAAGTTTCATTCCATATGCGTATTTCATTTACCACAATATTTTATGGCTCTTGAAATTATATGCATTTCGCATATTGAAAATAATATTTCGCACACTACCAAACGGCAACCATATACAAAGCTTCATTCCATATGGGTATTTCATTTACCACAATATTTTATGGCTCTAGAAATTATATGCATTTCGCATATTGAAAATAATATTTCGCACACTACCAAACGGCAACCATATACAAAGCTTCATTCCATATGGGTATTTCATTTACCACAATATTTTATGGCTCTAGAAATTATATCCATAGCAAAACGTGTAGATAAAGCCAAAAAGTCGCCTCAAGGTACGCACAGCATGATGGTAGTAGGTAAGCAGTCGCCTCGCAATATCAATGCCATCAAAGTTTGTTGCTTTAATCCTGTGATATTTTAACAGAACGTGCTTCTGTTTACATTCGTTTTGCTCTGAAAGGTTAAGTGGGAGAAACTCATGCTGGATTCTGTGATGTTTTTTTGGGAAAAATGAGAATTTTATTTGACAGAAATTTTACATCTCCTTTCATCACCTTGACCAAAGCGAAGTTCAGCTTTTTCTTTAAAAAAAATAGGTAGTGTGACCTGATGTACAATATTATGAAAAGTTTAAAGGGATTTTGGAGATATTTAAGATGATTTTATCATTCGGGTAATATCTTACGTTCTCTCAATTTTTGATTTTAACTCGTTCTCACTGTCGCACTACAATAATGCATAAGCAAGCTCTTTTCCCCCATTCATACAAAAGACTAAAGTATTTATTAATTTCTTGAAAAAAAGAAAAATTCCCAATTTTGTTCGGCTCTTGTATTATAAGTTACTTTGTCTAGAATCTCCTCTTTCCTGTAATGTATTAAACAATTTACCTTCTAAGAAACTTACGAGCATTTAACGATTAAAATAGGACAGTAATGCTCTTTTTATCAAAACAACAGCAGTTCGACCCACAAACAACAATGTCAAGCAACGTAACTAGCTGCGGGAAAAAATCAGAGCTTGACTTGACTTACTTTGCTTTTAAAATGATTGGTTTCTATAAAAATAACAAAATTAGTTAAATAGCGTATATTTTTTATTGCATTGTAGTAAACTTGAGATTCTAGGCTTATTATTGGTAAAATATATTTATTAGTAGGAACGGATGGAAACAAAATTTTATTCGTTTTTAGAGAGAAAAACTAACGTTGCGTTGTAGGCTAGGCTAGTTCGTGCGGCTTGTAGTTTTGAAAGCCTTTGGCATAGGCATTGGCATGATATAAACCAAATTCATACAACTCACAGGATGATTCTTTAGTTTTGTGTATCCATTCAAATGGCACATTACCAAATACATATTATGATAATCAGATAGTAGTATACTACTATAGATATAATAGCACATATTACTTCAACATAGGAACGCTGAATATTTGTAAAACGTTGTTTACAATATAAATAGTAAACAGTAAACAATCAAAGAATTACCTCTGTAACAATGTTTATTACCCAAATTTTATGGTATTAGATGCTATACGCATGTCTTAAGAAGCTATATATATTTCAATAGAGTATACAATATGTATATATTGTCAATATGCACACATATAGTCGGATTTGATACAAATTTTCACTGCGAATTCGATAGGTATTACATATAGTGCAATAAACTTGAGCTTATAGTGTATTGGGTATGATCACATTTTGATTTTTCTCAGTGCAGTGCGAACTATTTGAGGTGTGATTATTTCTGTGAAATTGTGAAAAGTATTTAAAAATGAATGGAAAAAAAAATAAGTATGATAATTAAAGCAAGTATTCTTGCCCTAAAAGTTTATTTAAAAATTATTACCAAAAAAGTGAAATTTTTATTGCAAACTTGTCAGTAATTTCATTCGTTCTCTTAAAATGAAACAAGGAACAAACGAAGAAAAAAACAACGCGCCGCAAAGTTTAAAGTTTGATCAAACTTTGCGGCGCCCTAAAGTGGCGCGGCTTACATTGGCTCTAGCTATAAATGAAAACCATTGATTCAAATTCTTTTTTCGGCGCTTAAAAAACGCGTGGCGCTCATTGTATCTAGGGCTTTACATTATTACGCGTCGCATGAGACATCAGGAAGACCGGTTTCTTGTGAAATAGACCGTGCAATGGAGTACGTTTTCGATTATGTTCATAACAATGCTGACGAATATCAATTTAGCCTAAAACAGCTGGAGAAAAAATCGAGGGAGACTTTATCGAAGGACAATAAAAAAACTTTTACTAGAGGAGTACGGCGATGAAATTGTAGTTCTTGTCATTGGTCACAAAATCCTCTCGCAAGTCTGGTATGGGGCAAAGTAGTTCTACCTTCAGGAAGAAAGGTTGAGAGTTTTTCATGAAGGGCTGCAAATATTTTACAAAACGTACGTTCCACACGGTATGATACGAGATCATATCCCCCTCAGATAATTTTATAGATAACGTAGATGATTTTATCCCCATTTCTCTTAAGGTGCTACTCGAGATAATTATTTTAAACTCCAAAAAGGGATTCTTTCAGTCGTGAAAAAGGAAATGCACTTCTATCGAGAAAGCAACTATATCCGCAGCATGTCCTCGTCCTTTCATTTCTTCATTGAAAATAGGCATCAGTGCTTTGTTTTACAAAATATTTGGGTTGATAAAAATTCTCTCGTCGTTGGGTTTAGGTTGCTCTATGCCTTTATCGCAAGCGTAGGAGCTTAAATACTGTTTCTAGGAAAAAAGTCGTACAGATAAAAATTGTAGTAAATGTAGTTCTATACAACTTTGTTCCGTTAGATTTATATCCTAAAGTTAATAATAAACTAGATAATTCAATAATTATACCTTACTACTTTATTACCGCTTAATTCTAAAAATATCAATCGTACGAAAATTGCAAGGACTAAAGTTGTAGAGAATCAAATTTACAATAACTGAATGCCTTACAATTTTTGGTGAAAAGTTGAAAATAGCCGAGATATTGAGCAAAACCAATTCCCCTTAAATTCAAGGTGGCGTCTAACGCACCGGCGGAATTTAGTCGCCATTTTGAATTTAAATTACCAGGGACACCCCCCACCCCCTAAAGGTTAGAGCAATAAAATTTTTGAAGGGAATTTTTGCAAGGTAACTAACTGGGCTAGATATGCGCCAACTGAGTTGGTTCGGTCTGAATATCAGCACTTAACAGCATGTAGGATAAAAGCCGGATAGTTGCCCCACTTTTAGAAAAAGCTCTATCATTCAATCATTCAAAAATATGTACTTAGTAAGAATAACGCAATATGTATATCAAAACATAGGTCTTTGAGCTTTTATAGTAGCCTATTTTTGTAAATATAACTAATATTGGTTTTGAGTAAGTCCTGTTTTATTTGCCCTCTCAAGAAAGGGATAGTTGCCTACTGTAGCGGATAGTACCCTATCGTTAAAAATGCTTCAGGGGATACTTGCCTCGTGCGCGGATAGGCGCCTTACTATGTTTGTTTTTTTAGATAGAAACGAATTTAATCAGTCTCTTTGTTATTTACTGAGATCCTTTATTAAGTACTAATCAAAATATTAATCAACATTATGAAATAGTATTAAGTTTTAATGTTTTAAACTATAAAAATACATCAAAAATAGCATCCAAACTTTAAGTTAGGTAAGTTGTTAGTAAAATATTATTATTTATCTTAAAGATAGAACAATATGGCAATCAACTTTGGCATTAGAATTAATTATCACCAGAATCCAGAGTTTTCAACTTTCCACATCTCATACAATGGTTTATAAATGTTGTTCAAGTTTGATGCAACCACATTCGACATATCTCACATTGAATCCAATCTGATTTCGATTTAGTAAAATTGTAGTTCTCAAAACATTCTGTGCAATAATCATCAACTGAAACTTTTTGACTTTCATTTTCTATTTTTTAATTAGCGTTTTTCATTTTTAGTATCTTTTAAGTGTCTTTTAGCGATTTTAGCGATGAGCAAACTTAACCATACATTTATTTCCAACCGTTAACGCCACATTTTTTCTAGAGTTTATGAAGTTTGTGCAAATTTTTATTTTCTTTTCCTTTAATTCAAATCTAAAACTCCACACATAACGAAGAGAGCCTATTTTTTGTTGTTGGATAATGGAGCAGGAAATGAAATTTCGGCTTAAGACTGTTTTCCAACTGTGTTTGCCGACTTCAAAATGGTACATGTATTGTTATCAAACTTAGATTTTAAAATCATATCCATTATTTCTATCAGCAAACAAAGCAGCTTCCAGTACTTCTCATTGACTGGAACAAGGTCTTCTATCATAATAGGTAAAAAGTGGCAAAAAGTCCAAACTTCTCTCGCAAACATATTTAATTTATAATTTGCTCAATGAGTAAGTTTCAAAGGTGGAGATATGTTTCCTATTTCGGTTTCGCCATAATTAAAGAGTTGCTTTCTTTCATTTAAAATGTCAATAGTGAAAAGTTTTTCATTCTCTATTCGGTTATATAAAATTTGTGTGATATCGTATTTACATACCCCTTCAAAGAGGTCGTGCATAATATCGCCAGTACAATTTTCTGTAACGTGAAAATTGCTCAAAGTGTTGAAAATTGATGTTTCTCTAATCCCGGATAGCTTACCTCGCTTGGCTGGAGTATCTTCTTGTAAAAGATCAATGGCATAATCAGATGAAATTCTAAACTTGCTCTATCATATTTGCAAAGCCGACAAGGAAAGTTAGCTCTAAAGCTTCTAGTATATCCTAACAAGAAATTCAACCCTAAGTTATCTCCCACTACTACCAAGATGAATGCGAAGGGAATCTTCATCTATCTGAAAATATAAAACTATTAAAATTTAAAAAAAAAATTAAAATTGATGGTCTTACCAAATTGTGACCCAAAGAATGTGTAAGATGGCACCAATGTTGCAAAAAAATCGCTATGTTAATATTCTTTCGGTTAGACAAGATTCCCAAACGACGCTTACCGAAAGTTGGTGCCAATTTTTTTGCACATCAACCCATGGTGAATTATTTACTTGCAACCAAGCGTAAGCTCATGAGATTTCTATAAATGAAGAGATATATTATCAAATGAAATGGAAAGTTAAGTTCTTATACCATCTAAATCAACGTATTTATGGATGTTGATTGCATATCTCTAGATTGAATATTGCCGCTTTTTCTCAAACGCTTAGTATCATTATAATATTTGTAGTACAAACGCCCAGATGGTGTTAGCTTAGGTCCCATTTTATTGTAATATATTAGCTACAAAATTGACGTATACATCGGTAAGTATTTATGTGTTGCACCGGCTTCAACTTAACAATAGCAATAGATTCGAAAATTTTTCGATTGACCTTTTTCTTTTTTCGCATATACCACAAATTAACTGCATCAATTAAAATTTTTCGCGATAAGTCATCAAGTTTTTATTCTTTTTGGAAATGTCGTAAAACATAGTATCCCTTCTGACACTCCTCCAACGCAGCTTTGAGACTCTGCGATAGAATGTGTAGATATAAATATGTTTTATCTTATTGTACAATTTATGTTATTAAAATATATATTAAGTCGTCTCCAAAGTTTGTTGAATATGAAGAATTTTCTAAGCTTTTTGGCGAAGAAGGTGTTTTAAAACAGTGCTCGTTAGTTTTGAGGCAATTGCATACGAAACTATAAAAGTAGGTATTTGTAGAAGATGTGTCACACAGTGATGGTGTAGGTATATTCTTAGAGTACAAAGAATACTTATCAATATTCTTATATACAGTTGCATAGATATGTATAACAAACAAATCATAATATTTCATACATTTTCTATTCCCCATGTAATCAAATTCTGCCGAAATTCGATATGAGCGACTAGCTTATAATTTTTGAAAATATTCCAAGTCAATTTCGGTCAAGAATCCCAACCTTGCCAATGTAATATCGTGCGCTGTATGTCGTGAAATGAAACATGTAATAAATATTATAATAACAAATTAAAAATCACTATATATTGCACTACATATGTATACATGCTGTCCTGCATAAAAAAATACCAACCGGGTATTTCCTTGAAAACACTCAGTTCTCACAATTAAATACTTGGTACGTATACATATGTATATATTGTGGAAAGCTAGTATTCCCACAATACTAAGTAAATCACTTTTAAAATCATCGAATATAAACTCAAATCCCCAGCCCTTTACTAAGTTGTAAAGTTCGATATCATGTGATGGTATTTTTTTCACTAAAATTAAATTTTGTTCAAGAAAGAATTTTTTGGGATTCTCCGGTATTTAGCAAAAGCTAAAAAATGTTCTAATTTGTTATTTCATCACACAACCCATTAATTTTTGGTGACAAGTTTCCAGTGTTGGTTTGACTCATCAACAGGTCACAAATAGCGAAATTGTGAAAATGAAAAAAGAAGAAAGAAATGAAAAGTTTGAGAAAATAGAAAAAAAAACAATTTTTTTATTTATTAAAAAAATTTAAAAAAATTTAAAGAAACAGATTCATTCGAAGCGAATCGAACCTGTATACGCCACGCAGTGGGCTGAAAAATAAAAAAGAAAAGGAAGAAGAAGAAGCGTTTCGTGTCAGCAGAAAACCTTACACTCATCGGTGCAGCTTAGTTTTCTGCCTGCTGCAGACGCTTGAAAATAGATCAAACTGATCTCTTCTCATATAAACTCAGAAATAAATTCTGGGTGTGAATTATATGAGGAAAAAACACTCCTATACATGCCCAGGAGGAAAAATAAACAGATTACGTTTGGACTTTTTACCGGGTTAAACTTAATTTTGTTCAAGAAAGAATTTTTTGGGATTCTCCGGTATATAGCAAAAGCTAAAAAATGTTCTAATTTGTTATTTCATCACACAACCCATTAATTTTTGGTGACAAGTTTCAAGTCTTGGTTTGACTCATCAACAGGTCCCAAATAGCGAAATTGGGTGATTTGAAAAACAAATGAAAAAAGAAGAAAGAAATGAAAAGTTTGAGAAAAATAGAAAAAACAATTTTTTTATTTATTAAAAAAATTTCATTTCTTTCTTCATTTTTCATTTTTTCATTTGTTTTTCAAATCACCCAATTTCGCTATTTGGGACCTGTTGATGAGTCAAACCAAGACTTGAAACTTATCACCAAAAATTAATGGGTTGTGTGATGAAATAACAAATTAGAACCTTTTTTAGCTTTTGCTATGTACCGGAGATATCCCAAAAAATTCTTTCTTGAACAAAATTAAGTTTAACCCGGTAAAAAGTCCAAACGTAATCTGTTTACTAAAATTAAACTGCAGTTCTGGCCCTTCTGCAGAGAGTTTGTCACAATCATTACTTATAACTGTACCTTCACACATAATATCAATCACTTTGGCAAACCTATCCATGGTAGCACACTATTTACTTTAAATTCATTGCCGGCTCAGAAAATATTTGGTGCGACCTTTCTTCGTCGCGGCTGACTTCAACTGTGGCAATGAAAATGTTGGCAACAGCTCTGCTGCTCCAGTAAAACATAACAAATTTTCAGTTGTTTTCAGTAAAATGGGAAACATTTCAACAAAGTGAATGGTTGAGTAACAATCAAAACCGTAGAAATATTTCAATTCGATTTTCCGAATAACGGTCTGTTGAGACAGCCACGCAAATTCGCATGCCTTGCTTAACCAAAACAACTGTTCAGATAAATATCAACAAGAAAAACAGCGTGGTTGCGGGTAAATATTTGTGAGGTGGTAAATTTTTTGTATGGAGTGGTTTCATTACTATTTTTTTTTTTTTTTTGGTTAATTTAACCAATCTTTTTTCTTTGAGTGTACCTACTATTTTAAAAAAAAGCGAAATTTTAGCAATAGTTTATTATTAAATTAAAAGCGAAATTTTCGAGTTATTTTACTTTTACTGCAAAAAATGTAATATTTCGCGCCAAAAATTAGTCTGCTTCAAGATATGTGTTAGATTTCTATCCGATGTTGCGTAATTTTGAAGATATAGACGGACGGACGGACTAACGGATGGGCAGACAGGCGGACAGAAGGATGGACGGACGGACGGACTGATGGATGGGCGGACAGGCGGACAGAAGGACGAATAGACATGCAAAAATCAAAATACTTTTATGCGTAGGTGTCCAACCATTTTTGCTCTACCAGCATTATATGTGTGCGTTACAAACGGAATGACAAACTTAGTATACCTTATGACTTCATCTAGTGTATAATAAAAGGGCTATCATTTTTCCTTAAAAAAAAAAACCAGTAACACAACGGTATAAAGAATAATTGAATATCCCCACACCCCCACTGAACAATTTATTACATCTGAGTTCTGTGTCTGGCATGTTTTCAACCAATGATGCTAGTTGCGGATGAGTTTTGAATAGCCATTAACCCCTGTCTACTAATGTTTTTCCTCTCGTTATATAGACATTGAATTTTTATTGTAATTCTTCTCGAAAGAAAAGCTGCTGCTCTTTGAATGGGTAATGTTTAAATGGTTAACTTTCAACTTTCAGACCATATTATACGTATGTATATTCTTGTCAATCTGAATAGAGTCTCTAACGAGTTTACAGTTCTAACTGCGACAACAGACAAACTCTTATACACCTTGTTGTCCAGTGGAACGAACATTTTTGCTCTACTTCGATACGCCCCCATTAAACCTTTCCAGATCTTTCAAGTCTGGTAATCTCCAGAGCTCTTGGCTTGTTTTACCTGTTTTCACATTTGTCTGAGCTGGATAGCGAATGGCAATATTTTCTGTGCTATGGATACAGAAATGTTCGTTTTTATTGATTTTGCGAAATTAATGGTTTCTTTTTTTTCAGGAATAGCTAGAAACAACCATGTTAGTGCTCTCCAGGGGAAAATCAAATATTTTGCAGTGGAAAATGTTTGCATACTCTCCCTTTGGAGTGCATTTTTGGTAGTAAAGGGAGAATTCTTTATAGGAATTATCGAAAGAATCGTAGCATGTGGAGTTGTTTGCAAACAAACCAAAATGATGAAAGCAGCAATAAATATTTCTTGTGTTGCGGTTCTTTCTTTTGAAGTGCAATCATACATATAGACATAAAGGAAAATACTGGGTTTATGGAGAAATTTTTTATTTTATATTAATAAACATTGATGTTTCACAGGAGATTTATTTGATTGACCATCGTCCAAGAATAATATGTAATTTCGCATTCGAGAAAATATGTTTGAAGTATTTTGACAATATTTGTGGGATGTGGGAGGGCGTTGGTCTCGTACAGGTCGCGATGGCAGACAGGTCCATACAATACCGATATATACATATATACAATATACATACATATATTTATTGTAAATTTTGCTTGGTTAGTTCTAAAAATACTTGAAACTTTATGGGTATCTCCTCCATATAGTCTTCGAGTTGTATATATGGATCACAAAATTCGAATATAGAAAGGCTTGGAAGTGATGTTTGTTATTTAATGGGACTTGCAGGAAATCTTTAATTTAACTTGTAGTTGTCATAATTTAACTTCATAATGTAAATACAGTTATAAGTAAGACCATAGTTATAAAGTTATAAATATGCAGTAAATAATTAAATACGCCATGGCGCTCAGATTTTTTTTTTAAAGCAGTTTAAAATTTTGAAAAACCAAATATCCTGCGCTTGTTCAGAAAAACTGTAACATTAATGTAAGAATATAGTTTTTAAGTGTAATTACCACAGATTCAATCAAAATCTGATGTAGTATGGGCAGGCAGGGGGCAATATATGCGACAACGAGGCATATACAGGGTGTCCCGTAAGTGGTGTGAAACCCGCACATTATGAATAGGCCATTCTTAGACGAGCAAAATATTGAATGGGAGGTCTCCGATATAACGGGACTTAAAGATATTTGGGCATATTTTCACAAATCTCCCTGTAACTTCTCCACGTTCCACCCTATGATGATAATTCAATGACTTTGGTAGATAGACAATCGATCCAACCTTATATAAATTTTTCTCGTCTCCTTAAATCAACATTTCGGAATTTTAACTCGTGTTTTTTTTTTTAACTACTGTTTTTATAAATGGGCACTTCATCAAGACAATTTTTTTATATTGTATTTAAGAAGCCCAGAAATTTAGTTTTAAAGTGAAGTTTTCCATTCCGTACCCAAAAAATGACTTTCCGAACTTTGCACTTTTTCTTGAGCATATGAAATGAAAATTCCTAAAAAAGCTCATCCCCAAAAGACAATTGCCTACTTTCTGGCACTTATAGAACTTTTTCGCTGGATTTTCTTAAGAAAAATTGCAAAAAACGCTGAAGGGGCTCTTTTCGGGTACAGAGCGTGCTGAGTCATTTTAAAACTAAGCCTGTGAGCTTCTTAAACCAAATATGAAAAATTGGTCTTGTTAACGTGTTTTTTGATAAAAGTACAAATTAAATTTAAAAAACGTGTTAAAATACAGAAATTTTAAACGATAACTTTGAAACCGAAGGAAAAGAAAGAAAACTTTATAGACCGTTGGAAAGGTCCAACGATTTCCTATCTATCAAAGTTTAAATCATCATCATAGGGTGGAACGTGGAGAAGTTAAAGGGTGATTTGTGAAAATATACTAAAATATATTTAAGTCCCGTTATCCCGGAAACCGTTAGGATTTCCCCCACCATCAATACAATTTTTTGCTTGGCTAAGTATAGGTTATCCATAGCGTTCGGGTTTCATACCACTTACGGGACACCATGCATAGTGTGTATAATGCCTATAGGTAGTTTACACAGATAATACAAAGGAACACACTATAACTGGATACTTTTGGAAAGATTAAAGAACTAATTTTAGGTTTACCGGGGGAGAATACGCATTTTTAGATTACATAAAATAACTCGTAAAACAATTTATTGTTGGAATACTATAATGTCCGAGGATGTACAACATATCCATAAGGTTTCCATAAACAAATTACGATTAATTGTGAATACTGGTAAAAGTGTCGATCCTCCAAGTTTTAAATGTTTTAAATGTCTTTCCATTAATTTACAAAACTTTGAAATTAAATACATACGACCAATTTAGGCATCCTAAAAATCCGTTTAAAAAGAAAAGCAGAAGACAACTAAATTATCTAACGGCCTTATTTACTAGGGACATATGTGTGAACACAAGAAATTTAGTGGGATGATTGGCATTTGCACTTATTCGTTCTTCTGCTAGTATCCTGCTCCCCCAAGAAATTTTAATGCCCACTTTGGACTCCTGTAATAATTCAATTTTGGTTCTTTGAAGAATTTTTACGACTGCTCTTTCAGGGCCCGTATTTGGATTGACCAAAAGTTTTGGCCTACTGACTCCCGACATCGAAAGCTGAGGACGAGAATAGCCGGCAGGAAGAATACCTTTCGGACTCTCTCCGCAACCTCCTTATATGAATGCTTCTTACACGAAGGCAGGAACACGTGCTTCTTTGAAGAATTCTCGTTGCTACCTCACTGCGTTTAGCACTGCATTACTCAACTTTCCGTGAAAAGTACTCAGAGCGAGTCCCTTTTTTAGAGAGCTTTGCCCTTTGCTCTTTGCTCACGAGATTTTCAAAATTCCCACTATCATACTGTGAGGTTCCTACATACCATTAATTGATTAATAACCTAATATATCGAGAAGTTAAAAACATAATCATTTTTTAAGATAAGAGCGTTTTAAGCTTGTAGTAAGGAATAAAAGGTAAAACTTTCCTTACGGGGACTCAGAACTTTGTACAGAACTAGGTACACTCGACCGAAATATTAATATAAATTGATAACAAGTTGTTGTATTGCAAGATTCCCCATATTATGCACTGAACTGAAAAATCCCAGCTGAAATAAAAGCACTTAAAAATCTTTTTCAAACGCTTCTATGGAAGCATAAAATGCTTCGATTGTGCATCAGTTTTATATAAATTTTAACATTGCAAGTCCACAGAAGTAAGTGCTTCCTTTTAGTTTCGTTACCTATAAATTGCTTTCAAAACACTTTATGGCAAGCTTATTGGAAACTCTGCACGATTATTGAAGTTACCAGTATTGCTTTCAATTACAGAAAATTAAATTTTGACAAAGGAGCCGCGCTCTGCAACAGCACACTTCATAATTTTATTTGCAGCTTTAACACTTTTTTACTTTTATATCAACAAATTTTTTTAATTATCTAAAATCAAAACATCTACTTTGAAACACCCCGAACCACTTATAGTATCTACAACAATGGACTGATCGTATTGTCATTTTCCTATAGGAAAGAATGGACCAAGTTTTATAGTCTTCTCTTTCCCAATATGTCAGAGTTGGAACTACCAACATCTTTTGATGTTTTTATCAAAGATAACCTAATAAGAAGATAGGAATCAGCCGAACAAAATTGCAAATTGTTCGTGTTTTTTAGAATGAAACAAATAATATGATATAGTTTCGTCTTTTGCATGAATGGGGGAAAAGAACTTGGCTATGCATTATTGTAGTGGGATTGAGACAACGAGTTAAAAACAAAAATCGAGAGAACGTAGGATTACCCGAACGACAAAATCTTGTTGAACATCCTTTCAAACTATTCATAATAATGTAGATTGGGACGCACTACATAAATTTTTTAAGAGAAGGATAAATTTCGCTTTGGCGAATGTGCTGAAAGGAGATGTCAAATTGCTGTGAAATTAAATTCTCATTTTTACCGAAAATATGGGAGAATCCAGCATAAGTTTCTCCCACTTAATCTCTTCAGAGCAAAACGAATGTAAACAGAAGCACGTGCTGTTCAAATATCATAGGATTACAGCAACAAACATTGAGATTTTAACAAAAAACAAAAACATTGGGATAAAACCTGTTTTCGCAAAGGCCCGGGAACTTTTTATGACAGTAAAATCTGGAAACTCCGCCACTTTTCATTTATTTACGAAAATGAATGATTTGCCATTCAGTTTCGTTGTATGTAATCTGCGCTTTCACAGTTTTTATCTTTATTCATAAAAGTTTTAAGGAGAGTTTTTATTTTCTTCTTTATTTCTTTTTTGCCGTGTACATTTTAAATTTAATTCACTCAGAAATCTCGCCTGATTCTCAACTTGTTGTTAAGTTAACTTTGGTTTTATGTTGGCTGCAGATGCAATCACCGCAAGAAGAATAAGGTAAAGCTATTATTTACCATACTCCGTCGCTCTTGCCATATGCAGGATTCGGTTAAAAATAGCCTTTTGAATATTAAAGTCGGAATGAGTTTAATCACTTATAAAGGTGCTTATAAGCGAATAAAATATGATTTGAACACAAGAAAGATACTTTTAAACCCTAAATGAAATCATAGGGTATTACTAAGTTTGTCATTCCGTTTGTAACGCACAGAAATAGTGATGGCAGAGCAAAATGGATTGGACACCTACGCATAATATTAAAAGTTATTTTGATTTTTGCATGTCCGTCCGTCTTTCTTTCCGATAACTCGAGAGCGCGTTCACTTAGAAGCTGACATTTTGTACACGGACTTTAAAAAAAAAAAGTAAAATTAAGTTCGAAAATGAGACAAAGCGAGCAACTCCTTTGTGGGGTTGCCATACAAAAATTTCAGTTTCCATTTATATTTGTACACTGCCTGAGAATGCGTCAACATAGAGAGCTGAGATTTGGTACATTGTGTTTTTATAGTAATAACGAAAAAAATCGAAAGTAGAATAAATCGAGCAACCCCTTCTTGGTAACATTATTATTTTGTAATGGTGTGAAACGAGTTGTGGACCTTCTTTAATTTTTTTTCATCGGGTTCGTAGTCATCGTTTGACGAAATGACACCCTCCACTTCTTCATATTCACTTCCTTCCACGACTTCTTCGGACTGAATCAACTCATTATCGTACATAAACGTATACTCTTATTACACTTCCACTATTTTCTCGTGTATTTTACTTCCGACTTGTATATTTTCTTCGGTTATAACCGCTGAACTTTTTGATGTGATTACATCTTCTTCGGCTATAAGATGTAGACTGTATTCGAGCGCCGCTTTTAATCGTTGCTTCGAGGCTTCGCTGTGGAGGCTTTCACCGTCTGGCTCCTGTTCTTTTTCTGCTGATGTTCCAAGCACATCAATATTTTCATTTTCACTATTTCACATTTGGTCGACTAGATATTTTCCACAATGTTCTCACAATATTCTCGTTACTCGGTCAAGAGCGAAATATAAAGTTTTCGTGTACGATTCAATTACAATTCCTTCTTATTAAGTTAGTGCTGCATATCAATACCAATCAACTTTTATGATGTATTTTCGTACAATTCATAAATTTTACTGAATGACAATTTAATTCTAACTGAATAGCATCCAAAACGTCTCAAAAGATATTTCGCATTTATTGCCTGAAATGAATACGTCGCCAAACAAGATAGCAATTAACAAGCACACGCCGGTAAAGAGACAGACTAACAATGAAGGATCCATCCTAAATCGGTGTCCCGATTCAAGATAGGCACTAAATAATAAAAGCAGAGCCTGGCAATCAAGTGATTTTACCAAGAAAGGTGTATAGAAATGCTGCCTCAAGTAAGCCGCCGCGGGAGGTAATAAATATAATCTAGGAAAATGGAATGAAAAATTTTTATCAGGTATAGGGAAGCATGGGAGGGGTTAAAGGAATGCATGATGAGGGGATTGGCTATTATATCGTATATATGTATGTGCATGCAAATATTTGAAGGAATTTCCCGTTAGCATAAGATAAATTGTACAAAAATAGCAGACATTCCAAGGATTAATATAGCTGTTTATAACACGTTGAAAAAATTTCAAGAAAGTGCCGGTAAATGGCACCATATCAGAAAAAATGTGGATCCCGAAATTCGAAAATAATGGTTTTTTGTGACCAATCTACCGAAAAGTGGAGCAGAAAACAAATCTATCTCATTTCTTGTTACGTACTCACCCAGAGCTTTCCAAAAAGTACCCACATGTCAGGATACGGAAGAAAGTAAGAATCGCGATTTTTATTAAAAATTCTCAAATTGGCAAATTTTTGTGGGAATTGTCGCGGTAAAATTTTTGTAGAATTTGAATAAAAGGGCCAAACTCATTCCGGTAACTTTCAAACGACTGAGGAGATATGTAGGTTGCAGATTCTGTAGTACCATGCCCATGAGCTTTCAGAGATAGCCGGCAGATGGCGAAAAGGGGGCACGTAAAATTCTTATAGATTTATGTTTTTTTTTTTAATAAGTAAATGACACCCGCTCTTCCTGAAGTTTTGTATAGATTATTTCCTGATAAGGGTTCATGCATGAAAAAATCGAAAATTGGATTAAATGATAATTCGTGGAGCAAAGTTTCGAAATGAATGCTCAAAAAATTATAAAAAAATCACGAACAAAAATTAGCAAAAACAATTTTACAAATCAGATAATATTTAGCCGAGATATGGGGTGGGGGTGGATTTGTACATTATGCATTATTTCGGTTTCGCTTAGCCATCTGGAGCTACGACTTGCAACACTTTCGTTTCTAGTCAAGCCCAACATATGCTGTAAATTTGAACGAAATCGGTGATGACGAGTAGGGACCCTCTCCTTGTTAGACCAATTCTAGCTTTTTTACTTTTTTTACTTTAATTCGATTTTCGGGTATCAAATTTCATCTGGTTGGTTCACAGTTCGAAAAATGGTGTTGTTTTCAATTTAAATCGGTGTCGAATATTTCGATTGAAATGGACGTTTACATTTACAGTTAAACTTTAACTCCTAAGTAGGTACAGTGATTGAACCTTCTGAATATGGTGTATGACGCCAAAAATATCAATAATTTAACTCCAAAAAAAGTTAATATGGAAATATGTAATGTGTAAATTCTAAACGTTATTGGCGTTAAAAGAAAACACAAAATTGCTAATTTAATTAAACTTTTTGAGTGCTAACTCAAAATACGAGAATATAATCATAAATAAGTAACTATACAGATAACGAATTGAATAGGAAAATTGAAAACCAGAAGTCAGATACATGTTGCGAGTTAAATAAAAAAATTTGGAACGTATCAAACGAATATGAAATCGACGATGCCTCGACCTGATGAAGAAGGCCTAAATTTTTCTTAGAAATTTACTCGAATTTGTTCTTTTGGCTATACGCCGTTTTATTGAAGGATGACGAGGAGTTCAAAGAGTTGTATGTATATTCGGATAAAGTCAGAAAATTCAAGCGCGTCGATTACAAAATAGAAGAACTACGAATATACAAGCAGATAAATGCGAAAAAATAACGTTATTGTCGCACACTACGGTATAAGATGGAAATACATAGTTGTAAGGGCCCCATGGTGGGATGGCTGGTAGGAGCATCTAGTAAGAACTGTGAAAAATGATTTAAAGGTTACAATTGGTCGAGCTAATTTGACATTTGAACAACTTGTGACAGTGATTGTGGAGGTAGAAGCTATTATAAGCTCTCGCCCTTTGACGTATATTTATCGGATGAGCTTCAGGATTTACATTACTTAACCCCTTCAAGTTTATTGCTAGGTCCGGTTTCAACCTTGTTGCCAAATTTACAATCAACAACAAGTTTGAATAGAGGGACGCTTAACATCGTTTGGAAGCAACATCAACAGTTCCGCCTTTGGAGGCAACATCAACAGTTTGTAAATAGATTAGATTGATAGCTCAATATCTTCACCAACTGCGATCTGCACATTACACAATTTTAAAACGAGGAGATAATGTCACTATCGCGAACGACAAATCCAGGCTGCTGTGGCAGTTGGAAATGATTTCGACAGTGTTTCAAGGACGCGAGATTGAGCTTTCGGACGTATATCATCGATATCCTATAATTTTAGGCGGTGGAGGATGTAGAAAACTTTTAAGCTGTAACCTCGGAGTTAGTACTTTCTAATTTCGTTATCAACTTCATACGATTGATTCTGTCTTTCTGCATCACTATTTTAATCTATCTGCCGTTCGACTAACGTAACGCAAGCAATTGAATATCTGTACACGCGAAATACCAATCAGTTAATTTTGCAATTATTATAGCCATTAAATATATAAAGCCTGAATTTGTTCAACATTATTTAATTTCCTTGGCGTTTAAAAAATTCGACTTTTGGCATTAAGTATTCGTAGAATCAATGGTCATCACTTTTTTCTGTTTTTCTTCAACCAGAGGTCATAAGAGGATTTCTTCATCGGAACTAGCATACAATTGAAAAAAATCCACTGTTCTCGATGTGAATACTCTACTTTACCACTGGGCATTACGTCGCGTTCGGTGTGACTACAGCTTTACTTTCCAAAAATAAAAGTTTGAAATTTTAATAACCGAATATTTTGCACTGTTCGTGCGGTGCATTTAAATTCCGATTAGAATCTGAATATCTACATATACGCAATTTTTTTGTGATATTTAATAGTTTTCGTATTGCTTCAGCTAGTCAGATTAAAATGCTGCTACACCGTAAATACAAAACCAAATGATTTTAAGTACCTACTAACTTTATTACAAAATAAATAAAAAAGCCTAAAAGTCCTCTAAATATGTAGGTATGCGTACGACTAAGATCCAATAGAAGAATCCCAAGTTATTTAAGAATCTAATATTATTAATACCTTCCTTTTTTTTGCCCGCTGGTATTATTGCCAGGTAATTTCTGAGAAAATCTGAAAGAAGCACAATTTAACAGTTTCAACTGGCATCATTTGAAGAATGTTCACTGATCTATCCAGCAAAACAAGCGAAAGAGCAAGTAACTAACTCAAGAACTTCTATAGTCATCACTTGGAAGAAGATTATTTAATGAGCTTCAGCGTGAGTGCAACAACGGGTGATTTCATCTAACTTTCCACGAATCTAAACTCTGGATTTTTCCATTATTGTGCGAAGTAACCCATTTCTTATTTTCAATGTGATATTCAGAGTGATTAGAAGTAATCTGCTGGGCTTCTTGTGATAAACTGGTAATAAAATTGAGAATATTGGGTTATTTAATCAACTTATAAAATTTAATACCATAAATAATCATTAGCAAGGACAAGCACCTTACTAATTTTCTTACGATGCAGTTTTGAAATACTCTTATGAAGTTAAGGAAGAAGCACTGCGATGATTATTCAAAAAGCCCATTCAATCTTTTGAAAGATACCGTCAAAAAACTTCTTCGCGCATCACTTAGCATACCTCTTAGAGCGGTTCTTAAGAACATCATTAAAGCGCTTGCCTCTACGGACATGCCAATGCAAAAATGCGATGAAATGGGATAAGGAAAAGAAGAGCTGCGAGCTTCCAAAGAGGTGATCTATGCAAGTTTGATTTTGAAGTAGTTTTTCCATATATTTCTAGAACGGTGTGTAGCACAAAAAAAAATGATCATAACCAATTTTATAGGATTTCGTATTCTGAAGAAGTTTTTAGTGCAATAAAAATAGCTTGGACTGATCGTTTTCAAAGTATACGTAAAAAATCCTAAATTTTTATATGGCAACATCAAGGAGTTGCCCGATTTAGTCCATTTTTAAAATTTTATTTGCTAGTACAATGAAAACACCATGTACCAAATTTCAGTTCTCTACGTCAACGCGTTCTCAGGCAGTGTCCAAATATATAGTGGAAAACAAAATTTTTGTATGGTAACCCCACGAAGGAGTTGCCCGATTTGTCTCATTTTCGAACTTAATTTCGCTTTTTTTTAATGGCTGTGTACAAAATTTCAGCTTTCTGAGTATACGCGCTCTCGAGCTATCGTGCGCACTGACGGAGATAACTTTATTATAAATGATGGGAAAAGTTTTTCCCATTTATAAGTACAAGTAAGAAAAGGGTGGATTATTATCACTGTAAATCCTGTGACTCCAATCGTAATGGAGGGATAACAGAAATAAGACACCATAAAAAAGTCAGAAGCATATTTCCAATTCAAATAGTTTCAAGAAACAATATTTCCTAACTAACTTGATGCAAAAAAAAGCATTGGTAGTTCGTTTATTTAATTCTGACATATTTGTTTAGAGGATACATTTGTAGCATTAATAGAACTAAATGATAGTACTGCTGTACAACTTGTTTTGAAAATAAGAATAAATATTCCATTTCAAATTGATTTAAAATGTACTTGTAACTTTTTCAATCTGTGCTTCTTACGCGTTTTGAGTATTACCGAATAATACAGAAAGTGGTTTGAGAAGTCTTCACTTTAGTGCTAAAAGAACTTTCGAACTGCTTTTCAAGAAGTATGGGACCGCAAATGACCCTTCTTTATTGAGAGTATACTCGGGCAGTTTTTTGAATCAGTCAACATGGACGAACGCTTTTTCCGCCATGATAGCCGCTTTAAGGCCTAAGCACAATTGCGACAGCGACGGTAAACGGCAGACTATTACAGTAATAGGAACCATTTTCTCCAGGAACATTTTATGAAACGGGTATACATAGGAATCTGCAGTTGCCGCCGCCCGTCGGTCACTCTCGTTGTCGAAATTCAATTAATTCAATTACGACGGCGATAGAAGCCAACGGTCGACGACAACTGCATATTCCTATGTATACACGTTCCATAGAACGTTCCTGGAGAAAATTGTTCCCATTACTGCATTAGTCTGTCGTTTGCCGACGCCGTCGCAATTGTGCCTAGGCTTTAAAAGAAAACGCTGAGATCGAACAAAATGGATTTGGGCCAGGGAATGGGTGAAAAGAAGAGAACTTTTTGGTTACTTCAATACTTTGCTTCGCGTATCAAGTGTTGGTAATGAAAGGTTTTATAACAAGTAAAAAAGCTAGAATTGGTCTAAGACCAATTCTTATGATACCCTAGATGAATGCCCGTATTAAATGTCGTATGGTCACCGATCTATTCAAGTTTGATTTTGAAGTTGTTTTTCGCATAAATTTCTAGAATGGTTTGTCGCACAGAAAAAATGATTACAACCAATTTTATAGGATTTCGTATTCTGCAGAAGTTTTTAGTACAATAAAAATGTCTTGGACTAATCGTTTTCAAAGTATACGTAAAAAACCTAAATTTTTATATGGCAACACCAAGAAGGAGTTGCCCAATTTAGTCCATTTTTGACATTTTATTTCCTAATGTATCTATGTCGACGCGTTCTCAGGCAGTGTCCAAATATATAGCGGAAAACGTAATTTTTATATGGCAACCCCACGAAGGAGTTGCCCGATTTGTCTCATTTTCGAACTTAATTTTACTTTTTTTTTAAAGTCCGTGTACAAAATTTCAGCTCTCTAACTATACGCGTTCTCGAATTAGCGTGCGCACAGACGGACGGACAGACGGACGGACATGCAAAAATCAAAATAACTTTTAATATTATGCGTGGGTGTCCAATCCATTTTGCTGTACGATCATTATTTCGAGGTGTTACAAACGGAATGACAAACTTAGTATACCCTATAAATTTCATCTAGGGGTATAAAAAACACCCATTAAGCAATTCGAATGAAATTCCGGTCGTTTTATTTGTCATTTTTAACGAGTTTACCTGGAAATCCGTACTATTTGCGCACGGATTTCTTCTTCTTTAACCGTACGGAACTGCGTCGAGATTCCAAGTCTTTGATTGTATTGATAGTTGGAATTGAACTTGGAAATCTAACAGATTTCCATGTCTTATCCTTATTATTTTCGCAGAGAATTCTAAGACTTTTCCATGGCATTTCTATATGGAATTCCTAGGGTTTCAGTGCTTTTTCTGTAATGAAATTGCTAAATTGAATTGTGGTGCAAAATCAATATTTAAGAACGAGTTTCTACTTAGTTGCTCGCACGAAATATTAATTTAGGGAGAAAGTAGTATCAGAGTATAAGAAAAACTTCAACAAAATGCTTATATGCTTATAATAATAGCGTAAAACCTTGACTCAAATGTATATACGACCTACTCCGGTAAACTGTAATAACCTTATTATTTTGTTTGTGAATGATATACATATGTAAACAGGAAATGGCGTCCTGTAAGCCTATAAAAACAGCTACGTGTGTGAGAATGCCGTCAGTTTTTCCACTGGGATTCTCTCACAGAATTCCACATCTGGAATTTTTGCTTATTGGGACACGTCCCTGCAAAGACAACAGTTTATTATACAATACTTTTACCGGTTAGTTTTCTAGTTAAAAAGATATAACACCGGGAAAAAATTCATCTATTTACTTTTTATCCGTGTGCATGTGTGTGATTGCCCTCTTTATACCGAAAAATAAATAGATAAAAGAAGGGACACAGAAGAGTGTTCCGATTGTTTTCCATTTAAATACACACTGCGAGAAAAGGAAGGAAAAAGAGAAAAAAATCAAAAAAATCAAACCCTCTTTGAACTTTTTACGAATAAGACAAAAAATGTGAAAGCGAAGATTACATGCAACGAAACGGAATGGCAAATGATTTATTTTCGTAAAAAGAGAGAATGGGCGGAGTTTTCCGATTTTACGGTCATAAAATGTTCCCGCGTTTTTGTGAAAACAGGTTTTTCTGAAATATTAAGAGAATTGTCCCAATGTTTTTCACAGGATTCTAAAGTTTGTTGGTGTAATCCCATGGTATTTGAACAGCACAGCACGTCTTTCTATTTTCATCTGTTTTGCTCGAAAGACATTAAGTGGGGGAATCTCATGCTGGATTCGGGGAATTTTATTTGACAGAAATTTTACATCTCCTTTTAGTGCGTTGTTCAATGCGAAATTTATCTTTTTCTTGCCAAATGGAGGTAGGATTACCCAATGTACATTATTATGAATAGTTTGAAAGGATTTTGAAAGGGTATTCAAGAACTGGAGTTATCTGAATTTTACTTTAAAAAATTACTTGTGATAGGTGTTTGATTTTTTTTATAAAAACAATATGAATAAATAAAATCGTAAGTGGAATTGTGTAGGTGGTGGTTGCGATGCAGTTAACTTAAGCGTAAAAATGTTTAAGGTACCTACCAAAGGACAAACAATATGTAAATGGAGAGAATTTTTTCGGATAAATATACCTACATATGGATAGTAACTATGCAATATTTTTTAAAAAACACCTTTTTACATTTATTAAGAATGGTCTTTCACGTGCATACCCGCCGTATGAGTTACAATGATGTCTTATGGCTTATTATTATTGTACACTCTTTAGGCAATTGATATGACTTCGCACTTTACAGAGATTGGACTCAATAGGTAATATCAAAGAGTACCACAAGATATGTCGAAAACATTGGACAACTTGGAAATACTGCTTTACTTTTATAGTTAATTTTTTTTATTCCTTTGCGTTACATATATAATCGATTAATTTATAAATCTATTACCACATCCTCAAGCTGGTTTTTGAACTATGTTTCAATCCAATTTTTATTTCACTCATAATTTTATGCGATTTTAATTTTGTTCATTTTGTAAATCTGGTAACGCTACAGTTTTTGTTTTTAAGTTTTTGTTTTTAAGTCTTTGTCTCAGTCGCACTGCAATAATGCATAGCCAAGTTCTTTTTCCCCATTCATGCAGAAGACAAAAATATATGACATTTACTTGTTTCTTTCTAGAAAACACGAAAAATTTACTATTTTGTTCGCGCCTCTCTTTACTTAGCCTTATTTACTTTGCTTTATACTATGTTCGGTAGCGCGAATTTTGCTTACCAATACCAATAAATTTCACAGCTTCATAAATATTTTTAATACCTGAATATTAAGATTGATATTGTGTGAACCTCTCTATTTTACCATGTGTCTATTTATATGACAACCTTTGTCATCACATTCAGGTTAATTTTCCTGATAACAGTTATAAAAAAAAAAAAATTAATTAACACGTAGATTCTTTATTCTTAATACTCCGAACGAAACTGAAATATACTGCAGTCACGGTTACCGTGACATTTCGATTTAATCATAGGGTATACTAAGCTTGTAATTCCGTTTGTAACGCGCAGAAGTAATGCTAGTAGAAAAAATGGTCTGGAGATCAAAGCAAAGAAAGTACTACAGTGCATAGGCAGAAACAAATGTATGCCAGTGTGAGATATTGCCAAAAAAGTGAACACAAGTGCAGCACCTGTGCAAAGAATTAAGAACAGAAATAATGTGAAGACATAAAAAAAACAAAAATGTGCAAAAAACACTGCAACAAAAAACATCAATTAAAGAACAAGAAACTTGTATAAACGTTTGCTAGCCAGTCCAGATGAATGCTTGATTATGGATGGTGAATCCTACTTTAAATATGATTTTAAAACGTTGCCAGGTCCTCAATTCTATAATGCTATCGACAAGAAGAGTGTTCCAGATGAAGAAAAAGTCATTCCACATGACAAATTTGGAAAAAAAAACAATGGTTTGGCAAGCAATATGCCAGTGTGGCCAACAAAGCAGACCCTTTTTTATGAAGGCACCATAAATTCTGAAATCTATATGAAGGAGTGTTTGTAAAAAAGTCTGCTGCCCTTAATTAAACATCATACTGCATCACCAGTATTCTGGTCAAATCTTGCAACAGCACACTATGCTTCTTCAACCTTGAACTGGCTTGCAAAAGATGGCGTTAACGTTGTCCCGAAAAGTGATAACCCACCCAATACGCCAGAACTCAGGCCTATAGAGATATTCTGGGCTCTGGTAAAGAAATTATTGCGGAAAGAAGGCAAACGTGCAACCCACTGACTTATAACAATGGACTGAGCGTATTACCATTTTCCTATAGGAAAGAATGGCACAAGTTTTACAGTTCCCTCTTTCGCCCTATGGCAGAGTTGGAGCTACCAACACAAAATATTGCTTACTGAACGTTTACTAATGCCATTTGATGTTTTTATGTTGGCTGCAGATGCATGCAATCACCGCAGAAAGAATAAGGTAAAGATAGAGTTTACCACGCGCCGTCTCTCTTGCCCATACGCAGGATTCAGTTAAGAATAACTTTTGAAAATTAAAGTCGGAATTAGTTTAAATTCTTATAAGAGTGCTTATAAGCGATTAAAATATCACTCGGACAAAAGAAAATAATTTTTTTAATTTAATTCGATTTACGGATGTAAAATTTCATCTCATTGGTTGAGTTTTACATATTTTTATGTAGTAAACGTTTTAAATGGTGCTCTAACGGTGATTATACAGAAACACAATATTTTTTGTGCCACATGAAATAGCAAATCGCTCAGTCCATTGTTATAAGTCAGAGGTGCAACCTCATTACCACATTTCAAGAATTTGTGCCAGTAGAAAAGTGTTACCAGAAACTTTGCAAAAATTAATGAAACTTGTTAAGGAAAGTGAGGTTATATTTCAGAAAACGTATAAATACATAATTTTAATAATTGTCCTATTATTGCACTATTCTAATGAATTTAAGAAAATAAAACAGATATAAAAATAATTTTAAATGGTTTCCAAACTGGTGTTTTATTGTGGTGCAGTATATTCTGAAACAGTCCTTATGTATTAAAAATTACTTTGATTTTTGCATGTCCGTCTGTCCGTCTGCCCATCTGTCCGTTTCTCTATCTATCCCTCTGTGCGCACGATAACTTGAGAACGCGTTTATTTAGAGAGCTAAAATTTTGCACACGGGCTTTAAAAAAAAAAGGTCGAAAATTAGATAAATCGGATACCTCCTTCGTGGGGTTGCCATACAAAAATTTTGTTTTGGACCAAATCGGGCGATGCCTTCTTGATGTTGGCATATAAAAATTTTGTTTTTTTTTACTTTTATTGTAAAAACGATCAGTTTTTGACGTTTTTATTGTACCGAAAAATTCTGCAGAATATGAAATGCTATGAAATTGGTTATAACCATTTTTACTGACCGACGAACCATTCTAGAATTACATATGTACCTATATGCGGATAAACCACTTCAAAAATCAAACTTGCACAGATCAGTGACCATACGATATTACATACGGGCATTCATCTAGGGTATGATAAGAATTGGTCTAAGACCAATTCTAGCTTTTTTACTTGTTTACTTTTAAAAAATTAATAATTTAATGTTAAATAAATTTAGAACGAAGCATTCCACACTATTATATAAAACTACCTGGAAAGTTACCCGATATTTACTGGTTATTAACAATTTCATAAGATAGCTTGCAATCGCATTAATATCAGTAAATTTTTTACGCTGGTGCTTGTAGTTTCGGTAGCCTTTACTTGCATGGATTATTTCAAAAGTACAATAGTACATATAATTACTTGGGCTTATCCTATTCTACTTTCACTTACTGTGAACGTTTTGTTTCGCTGATAATTTTCCAGTGAAAATTGGTATTACTTTATGGCCCCTTTCAGTACAATTGGAATTGAAACTGAAAAAATAAAAGAAATTTCATTAATGGAAAAAACATCAAATGAAATCGTACACAAATAAAAGTTCGTACGGAAAACTTTTCAATTGTTTCCAGGAACAAGGGGCAATCAATGAACAACACAAATATCTGTCGGAAAAAACAGTAGAAAAAAGATAAAAATACGAAAATGAGGCAATGTTTTTGGGGTGGAGGGAGAACAAAGTGATGATGACTGTCCTGCATTCACCAATTTACAATTTATTTACCGAAACTGTGTTTGGTTTCTTTTTTCCCTTTTGTAGGTACGAAGCCAATTTACTGCGCAAATATTTTCCATGAAATTGAATTAATTTTGGTATTCAACGTTTGCCCTCGTAGAGAAACAGAGCAGAAAACTATTGTGTATTTTCTGATTTTTGGTTAGCTGGAAAGTTCGCGTAACCTTTAGAGGCTTTATTCTTGAGAAATACTTTAGCTGCTTTTGGCTGCACTCACACACAGGCACACATACGCCGAAACAGTTCATTTGAAAATATTGAAATAAATTAAAAAGGAAATTGGGTTAACAGGCGACAATAATTTGTTTTGTTAGCCAATCCCGTAATAATGATAATACGAACACGCTTTCAAATAATAACGAGTTATAATGCTGGAAGAAAAGAAATTAGCATATATCTATACAATTTTATTATTATTTATTATTATTTTTTAAATAGTTTTATTCCAAATAAATATAATATTGTTTAAAAATTAAAATAATTTTCAGAATAATCACATAAATTTTATTGGAAGCGAAATGGATGCATGAATACAATAATAAGCCAGTTTGCATGCCCTGGTGATCGCAAATTAGAGCTGAATTTTTTACCTTGCGGCCTATAAGCAGAATCCTATTAATTAGTCTGATTTAATGCATCGAATATAAGGAAATATGGAAGGATATACTGCTACAATGCTAATTAAAGCATTGTCCGACATTCGGCAAGGAAAATTTACTATTCAAAAAAAAAAAAATAACTACTATAATAATTACTATTCTAAAATAAACTATTCCAAGAATATCATTGCAGGATGAATTGTCTGGAAGACATCCTGAAGGAGTAGAAAAGTCTGGAGTCCAAACTCTGGACCACAAAGCACTTTAATGGAAATCGAAGAAAAAAACTAATTAAGTGGTTATCAGCTAGTGTTCATGCTAATAATTAAGTAACCACTGTAGATGTATGTAAACACCGTTTAAAGACGTTGCCTTGGCCATTGTTTTTCAATAAACAATATTGTATTGTATTCTAAGTGGTGTGAGTCGTTCGCCAAATATGGGTTTCGTTAAGTCCTGATAGCATAATTCAAAACATTCACCAAGATGGTGGCACGACTATATCATTCAAAAATGGGCGACCAGGGTGAAAATAGTATAACCTTTTCCTGAAATGCAATCCAGAGCTTGCACATCGAATTCCCAAAGACCCATCTAAAGCCAGAAATACAGTTTCTAAAGAGGTGGTGTGATGAGCTGCAAAATTATATAAAGGATATGACTGCAGGAGACATATTTAAAGAAACAGTTGTGTACCCCAACGTACGACCACCTAGGGATGTAGTCAATAGTCATGCCAGAAGACTGGTTTTTAGGTCTTTCTGAGTCAAGTTGCATGAGAATATATCGTGACATACATACATGGCTATATAATGCACATATTCAAAAGATGTGATCAGTTTTGTTGACGGCAAAAAGCCCCATTTATCAGTGAAGCTAAGTGAGTCTCAGCGCAAATGGAATAATTTTATACACACTTCCGCCCAGCACAACACATATGCTGCTGGTTGTAGCATAGATTTTAATGTTTTCATCTAATGTTCCATCAAACGAAACGAGGGTGGTTAAGAGGAGTTAGTACTCAGCAAAAATTTGCAAAAATTTCAATTTAGATACCAGCGAGCCTGTAGGCAATAAAACTTACTATACGTAGGTTTGTATCCTGAAAATATGAAAATTCGTATAAAATTAGCCTACACCTAGACCACAAATCACATTAGAGACATCTAGCGTAAAAGACAGAAACCCAACATACGGCACTTTGAGACGAAAATGAAAATTTGCAGTTCAAAGAAATTGAAAATTTTTAACGAGAATTAACTCTTCTAAATTTTATTTTACACATAATTGTTAAATATACTATTTTTCTTTATATTTCTACAACTTTCAACAAAATATTGCAATTTCTCGTCGGTGAAATATCCAGAGAAAAAACAAGTACTATTAGAGTTAAACAATTAAAAAAAGCGCCACCAAAATGAAAAAACTCGACGTTTTTGCTTTATCTTTCTAAAATAGTCACAATCTAAAGAAATGAGAATACCTACTAACAGGAATTTGATGTGAAAAAAATCATTTTTTTACCATTTTTTACAAGTTTTCGAGTTAATTTCTCCATTCCAATACATTATTTTTATTTTTCTTGACGTTATTTACTAGACCTCTTCGTTACCTTTAATTTAAGAAATAAATCATTATTCTGGTACAAATAGTTTGCCAGAAATTCGCATTGAAAAATGTATGAAACTTGGAAATCTTGGTACTGACTCCTCTTAAGTAATAATCTTGTTTTAAAAAGATGTGACACATGTGGATCTTAGGCGCATTGAATTAGACGCGAATCACTTTGTCCCAAGTGAGGATATTGTCAAGATTTAACGATCTAATCGTGCATACTAATTTGACACATGCAACATTCTCTCTGGAGTCCGTATCAAATGAGTAAGTGAAATCAAGGTGAGAGACGCAGATCATTAATGAAAATTAAATGAGAGATAGAGATACCAGAGCCCTGGGCACATCAGCATTTATACGGTGAGGTTCAGATGTAACGCCATCTAAAACAACCCGTATTAGGCAACCAGATAAAGAAGAGTACATATGTTGAACTAAATATAGCTTCAGGGCAAACGTTTACTTTATTATTTTAATTTATAAAACGTTGAGTTCCATTGTGTTATATAATTCCTTCTTGAGTTCTTACTTTTAATTTAATAAGCTTCAAAAAATGCTGTTATCTAAAACAACACAATTTAAATTTATCTGAAGAATCTTACGTTACTGTGAATTTCATCAGAACTTTTGTTTAATTTTTTAATGGCTTTTCAAATCAGGAATAACGAAAAAAAATATTAAAGTGGTATCTTTCAAAACGACATTTTTTATATGTTTTTTAGCCTGGATGCAAATTGGCCCCTTGGGGTACGCAAACTGTCTTAAACTGAATACAAACTGGTAATTTCCGAATATGTACACTGATATTTTCAATTATAATGCAGACATGATAATTTAAACTAAAAGATAAATTTACAGCTTACTATTGTACTACAAAAGCTAAACAAATGACATTAAGTAAAGTCTACTAAAAACGTTTCTTATGGTTGACATTTCCTTAAATGGACGCGAGTTGGTGCGTTTACCCTAGGTATTATACACAGATATCTCTAATTTCGTTCTTTCTTAAAGTTAGACTAGAAGGCAAAATTTTAATGTAAAAATAAAACCACGAATAACAAGGAGAAAAGATGGAAATTGTCTATGATCAATTCTTAGGATACCCTAGACGAATTACCCGTATGTGATAGTGGTCAAAAAATGACCACATTATTTTGGGGTAAAAATCTAGTCTAAAAAAACATTTTCAGTGGCGTAGCTAGGTAGCGGAATTGGGAGGGGATTAGATAATTTTTTTTATATAAATATGTATATATAATAAGTATCATAAGTATCTACTTCTTAATATATAAAACTCACGTGTCACTGTGTTCGTACACGCTCATCTCCGAAACTATTTCATTGAATGTGATGGTTCCACCTTGAAATATTAGATATTTTTGGACACGATAGATGGCGCTATTGTCGAGATTTATAAAACTGTCTTACAAAGCGTCGACATGGAAAGCTGAAAATTTGTTCACGGCGTTTTCATACAAATTTCAAATACAAGTTCACAAATGGACTAAATCGGGCAACTCCTTCGTAGAGTTGCCATACAAATATTGGGTTTTTTACACTGCCTGACAACGAAGTGCGCGCAGAGAGCTGAAATTTGGGACGTTTTATTTTCATAGCAATAGTATATAAAAGTTAAAAAATGGACCAAATCGGGCAGCACTTTCTTGGTGATGCCATATGAAATTTTGGTTTTTCACTATATATTTGGAAACTGTCTAAGAGCGCGTCGACGTAAATTTGTGTTTAAAAGTGGGACAAATCGGGCAACTCATTCGTAAGGTTTCCATACGAAAAACTTCGACGTGTTGTTTTCATAGCAATGGAAAATAAAATTTCCGAATTGTGCTAAATCGGGTTGCCCCTTCTTGGTGTTGCCATACAGAGCTTTTGTTTTTCACTATATACTTGGAACTAATCGGGCAAATCTTTCGCAGGGTTGCCATACAAAAATTTCGTATTTTACTATATATTTGGGTACTGCCTGAGAACGAGTCGACGTAGAGAGTTACACTCTCCCACACATTTTAATATATGCACGCACGCTCAAACACACACACACACACACACACACACATGCACACACTCACACACACGCAGAGTGATATCTTTGAGTACGGGATCGCTCGATCGAGTCAGACAACCTACACCCATCTAGGTATATATAGTATCTATATTATCGCCAGGCAACGCCGACGGGTGCCCCCTAGTAAGCTATAAAAAATTATAAATTATTAATAAAAATATTATTTTTAAATTGTCAGTGGCGTTCGCAATTATTTTTGCCATAATAGGAATGGGACATAAATTTCATATTTTATTTTATTTCTTTATTTTTTATAATATAATTTAAAAATATTATAAATATTTTCAGTGGTGTAGGTATAAAAAATAAAATTAATTCAAAATATTTTATTTATATAAATTTATACAAAAAACTAAAATAAAATTAACGTCGCCCGTGACATATACGGGCACGATCAAAATTTCCAGTGAGCAGCGCGCGTGACAATCACGGGCATGTACATAAAGTGGTTAAGGCTGAATGCCAGAAAATAAAGCTCTCGGTTCCGAGCTTCCAAAATTTTGACTATGGACTAGTAACGTGAGCTTTCGTTCTAATCACATTACCAATGCTTAACAATAATTCCTATAAAGTGCTATTCATTTCTTTAAAAAACTTTTTCTTTACTAGAACTTTTGTTTATCAAAACTCAACACATTTCCCCAAATTCGGTGGCAACATTTTGTACCACAAGGAGAAGTACAGTTTGGGCTTTGGAGATAGGTAAGTTTCACCTATCTATAGAGAGTTTAAATTCAATAGGCTCGAATGAATTGTCTATCGGGAGAAGGGAAATTGTTTACATATAAGTTGGGTGATATTGAATAAATTAACTAAATGCACCATTAAATTAATGTAAATTTTTCGACAAATTTTGTGGAAATATCCGTAAAATTTAGAGAAATGTTTGAATAAAAGAAGGGTAGACAAGTGTTTGAAGTACCTATGATAAAGGGGCATAACTAGATGCGTACTGAGTAATTTTCTGCCGAATGCAGGAATTCTTTCCAAGCAGCAAGGGAAAATTCAATGCACTGTGTTTAATTTACTATTAAACAAATGTAAATAATGCATTATTATAGATGGAAATAAATATAAAGTATAGTGAATTGTAGACATAATGAATAATATTTTGCACAATTGATGTCTAAAAATATCTCTTTAATATATAGGCACAAATGCCTCCATTAATGGTACTTTTCCTTCAAATTAAGTTTTCCTAAAATAATTCGTTTTTTTTATTAAGGAATAGGTAAAAGAAAAAAATGAGTGTACAAAACAAAATAAACAAGTTTATTTCAAACAAAAAACAAAATATGGAATAGAATTTAGCACAGAGTGATGAATTCTTGCACAAATTGTTCTTACTCTTCACAATTATTTAGTGGTACCATATATAGTTTCAAGTTTTCACAATTAGTGAATTCTTAAAAATTTGAAGACACCTTTTAAAATTATTAGTTCGTGCACGTCTTAACCACACAAAAGTCAGAATAAAACTGTACACAGTACATACATGCGCATTTAATCGGGTTATAACAAGATAATGTATGCCTTGTATGTGGGGTATTTTCACCAAAGTGAAGGGCTTCGTTTTCCATAACATTATGGAATTGATATTATTTTTCCACATTTACCATATGAGAGTATATTTCTATTCGATTTAGTTATAAGATTTCATAACATATGTATTTGCCACAAAATAATAAAATATATGGAAAATAACACAGCTTAAATAAAAGTACATTCATCTAAAAATTCCTTTTAAAAATGGTCGTGTACACCATTTGAAAGGAAATTTACCCAGAATATGTTTTTTATGTACTATTTGATTAATTTTAGGTAGCCGAAAGGTATATTGCCAATTTTTAAAGGAGCACTAGACTTATTTTACGGAAATTCCTTTCACTGAATATAGGGAACCGTACATTTTTTTTTTGCTGTGTACTGAGACTTGGATTTTTTAATTATCAAATCAAGTCGTTCAGGATAAGGAAATATTTATTTTATTTATTTTTTCCTGAGAAAATTATTTTCACTGGACATGCTCAGTATTATTGCGACGGTCGATGGTCGAAAATGTAATTTAATATTTTCATAAATATCAAGCTATTGTCTTGCCTTTGGGGCATACATTGTTGCGCATGTAAAATGTATGCATGCGCAATTCGCTGATAATAGATTTTTCGGTGAAGACTTGATCGTTTCTAAAATTTATGTGCCCAATATCTATGTACATACAATGTACATACGTGCATACATATTGTGTTTTTGGTAAATCATACCTTCTGTAAGAGATTTTTCGTGGGGCTTTTTAATTAAAACGACTTGGGTTGAAATTTAAAACTTTTTTGGGAAATTATTTTTATTATCTTCAGCAAAGGAATTTAATTAAATTGCTGATGGCAATTTCTTCGTCATTCACAAAGATAAGGTTATCATATTCTTTAGCCTATATGTATGCCAAAAATAAATAACTTATAATCATTTTTAAATTATTCATTTTAGGCAATTTAGATGTACAATAGCTATTTCGACAGCAAGCACTTTAACAGTTTGCGTAAAAATATGAAAATATTACTCACTCAATTAGTAATTATATTTAAGTGTTTAAGATGCAAAGCGGAAGTATTAAATACTACCGGTGGTGTATGCTTTTGATAATGCCATAATGTGTAGATTTCCACAATTGAGAAAAACTTTCCAGTTCCATAACTATCCTGCACCAACTGAATTTTTCAAAAAATTGGAAATTCTAAATTCAATAAAAAAGGATTTTGCCAATACGAAATTCAAACGAAAAATACGTTAGAGATATTTTCGGTTTCAACTGACCTTTAAATAAAGAACATTATTTGATGTTTAAAAAGATGTCTTACAAAGATCACCAAATAATTTTTAGGAAACTACAAAAATTTTCCACAAAAGAATATTAAAGAAGATATTTGTAATGTCTCTATTTTTGATGATTTTATAAAAAACTTAAAATACTACTGTAATTGAACCAAATTCCAACTCTCCGGTCACCTTGACTGAAATACAAGAAATAAACTTTAAAGTGTAATTGTTTATGGTATAATTCATAATTACTTAAATAACAATATGTAAGCATGGACTTCCGTTGAAAATGAATAATATTTCGTCTTGACCATTTCTGTGGAAACTGGGATTATTTTGTTGGCATAAATTAAATGTTGGATTTCTTGGGGAGCATGCTCTTCTACAATATATGCATGCAAAATTCATATTCAGACTATGGCAGATAAGCCATACATACTAGAATTTTGAGCATACCTCCTAATGCTTCACATAGACCTTTTCTATAAGAACTCAGAAAAAAGTTCCATTCTGTATCAACGATCCCGAAGTCATCTTTGTACACGGATACATTGCTGACATTTTCCGGTCTTTGTATTGGCCTCCCCATCCATTGGGGCTGAATTTCTTCATAGCTTTGTCTTACAAAATTCATGTTATTCTGATGAAGAAAATGTGCAGCTGTTGTGCTTCGGACAGTCGATATAATTATAAGGAAATTCATGCTCTACACTTTTCCACGGCTGTAAAATAAATGAATAGTTTGCCAATAATACCACAGCGTATGTCTTGGGGCCAGATTCTGTAACTCGGAGAGTTTGGGAGTTTGGGAGATGAGCATTTTCGTTTTCCTCGATTAAAATTTCCTAACTCTCCAGTCGAGATTCTCTAACATACTTCGGGAGTTAAAGAAAACGTGAGAAGTATCGAAATATTGAAAGACGGCTAACTCTGTGTGGGAGGGTCGTAGAGCATTGGGGTATTTTTGTGTGGATTTAGGGTCTAGAGTACAAAAATATAGGTGAACAATTTCTGGAAGAGGGTCTTTTGGGGATGCGGGGTTGTACCACCCCAATTGGGGGTTGTACAAAATACGGCATGTTTGGTATCAAATTCAAGAGGGGAAGCCGATAAGCGAGTGGTGTGTTTTTTTTTATCAATTTTTTATCAATTTTTTATCAATTTTCGTTTTCCCTGATTAAAACTCCTTAACTCTCCATTCGAGATTCTCTAACATACTTGGGGAGTTAAAGAAAACGTGAGAAGTATCGAAATATTGAAAGACGGCTAACTCTATGTAGGAGGGTCGTAGAGCATTGGGGTTTTCTGCTATGGATTTAGGGTCTAGAGTACAAAAATATAGGTAAACAATTTCAGGGGGAGGGTCTTTTGGGAATGGGGGTCGTACCACCACCAATTGGGATTTGTCCAAAATACGTCATGTTTGGTATCAAATTAAAGAGGGAGAACCCGGTAATCGAGTGGTGTAGTTTTTTTTTTGATCATTTTAACTTCGTAACTGACTTTTTTCCACCGAAAGATGAATTTTTTGCACTTGGGACTTATACACCCCAGTTCCTATATTTTGCATATATTTCTTTCGTTCTTTGTTTCACATCCATTAGTACTCTGTTGTGAACATTTTCCTCATGGAAAGTGAATTTCCACGACTTACCAGTTATTCAAAAAGATAAGTTGAAAATATGTCCATTTTTGTACCAAAAAACGGTCATTTTTTCATCTTATGGAGGACTGATTCACTTCTTTTGCCGTTATCTCTAAACTTATTTACCGGCCATAAAAACTAATTACATATCTAATTAGGGGACAAAATGTAAATGCGATTTCATCCGACATACACAAACTTTAACGTGCATATCCGAGTTAGTGAAGCCGGCCCCTGCAAGCTATTTTTGATGCGTTGGGGGGGGGGGGGGGGGGGGGGGGGGGTACTTACTGCGATTGCGAAGAAAACATGCCGTAATAAACCTGATAAATGCATCAAGCGATCAGTGATGAAGTCATCGACAGGCTGAAATTTCATCTAAAGTTTGGAATGGTCGATGTAGATTCACTGGTGATAAGTAATATTTTCAACAAAATTGATCTCAAAAGAATTTTCAAACAGCTGCCTGAGTTTCTAATATTTACAACTCGTCTCGGTAATTGTTCAAAACAAAATACATATTGATAATTGAAAGTTAAAAATTCTTCTACAGACGTTAAATATTTAATACCAGCTTCTCTTTCCAAGCAGGCTAAAATTTATCACTGCTGCAGATCTTTTCAACTAGTTTTAAATCATGATCTTCTGCGTTGATGATGTCTGTGACCGTTCCCCTTGTTGTTTTTTTTTTATTTGTTTGCCATATATAAATGTCACGTATCGAGAAACTTCTTTGTTAATTTTTTCTGACAGTCCTCGTATCC
The DNA here is from genome assembly GCA_963924295.1 of Dioctria rufipes. Lineage (NCBI taxonomy): Eukaryota > Metazoa > Arthropoda > Insecta > Diptera > Asilidae > Dioctria > Dioctria rufipes. Next base: position 77,375,817 of record OZ002741.1, on the reverse strand, counting down.
TTCTTGTCTGTAAAATCTGCCGAGGTATGCACGCGCAGGTTCAGAATGCAATTCCATCGCAATTACGGATACTGCTTTACTTTACTTTACTTTCACCACACTGAAGATATTACGTATGAGATCAAGTGATTCATACTTACCAAGTCCGTCCCCATCCCATACAACAAGTAATATGATTTCTCTCGGACTTTAGTCACTAAAATAATTATGATAAGTGAACCCGTGGAGACCCAAAATTAAAATTCATACAAATCGTTTCTTAGATAAGGCCCAAATCTAATCCAGTTCTGAAAAAGGTCGAAAATCGCAACATGGCCCAACAAGAACTCTTTCAAGGATAAAGGACATCTCCTACATATTCTCAAATTTTCTTGTTTTACAAAAACAGATATTTTTTCTACAATGTATGAAATATATTCTTTCCAAAACGCTTTAAGATCATTAAATTCAGCTTAGTATAACCGGAGATACGAAATTTTTAAGTAAAGCCAAAAATTAGCCTTTTTTCGATTTCAAAGAGCTGTAACTTTCGCAATAAGCGAAATTTTAGGAAAATATTTAATTTGCATTTATTATTTATATAAGGCTGACAGGATTTCAGCCAAATCGTTGACGTCGATTCAGAAAGTTGTTCACGCAAAGTGGAATGTCCCTATATCAATTATTATGCTATAAAAATTTTAATATTTCTTATTTTGAATGCTTTCCTGTTATAACTGTAAAAAAGCTGATTTTAATAAAATGAATGAGTGGCTATCCTCTTGTGACTGAACCAGTGTTTTAGGTAAACGTGACATTGATAAAGCTGTAAACTTGTTTAACTGACTATGTACCACTTGTTAGTTCGAATAGGTCTTCGAATTGCCAACCGTAGTTCAATGGCTCTTGAAGCATCTTAAAACTTTTAAGAATAAAGTGTGGTGGAGGTTCTGTTCCTCAAGAAGTGATGCTGACTATACGTAACTTTTCCTAATTTATTTACTTAGTACGTTTCGTGTTTAACTGACTCGTACAACGATTATGCGTATAGAATGAGGTCGGCCTTGCGTGCTGAACTTAAGCAATTTGAAGGCTTTTGAATGGATCTTTATGGTGACTTCTTTAAAACTGACTTCTGTGATAACCACTGTCATATTAGTTATAACGAGTTTATCCATTCGGCGAAGATTCCGCTGACTTCTCTTCAACCTAAACACCTATTGTTCGACGAAGCGTCTGTCTCCAAGTATATTTCAAGGATAGCTGATAGTTTTTCTAGCGATTCAAATGGCACTCCTTCCACGCTCATAAAACATTGTATTACGTCCATCGTTTCTGTTTTGAGATGTTTATTTAATTTATCTTTAATATGTGCTATTTTTCCGAAACAGGGGAAATTTTCTTTGATTATTCTCTTGCACAAGAAAGGCAACAAGTTCGATTTTTCTATCTACAGACTACTCGCTAATTTAAGTTGTAAGTTGGTAAGATATTTGAAGCCCTGTTTTGCGATGTTTTGTACTTCCACTGCAAGCCTTTCTTGCGCCTTTCTTGCGCCTTTCATGATTTATATGAATGGTAAATCTATTACGAATAATTTGGTAGAGTTTACCAATTTCTTCATTTCTGCTATTGAAAGCGGTAAGCAAGTCGCTTTCATTTTCATGGATTTCAGTAACGCTGACCCAATCAATCACAAAATTGTAATACATAACTTTACTATTCTTGGTTTTCCTACTATCTTGGTCAATTAGCTTCGTTCTTATTTATGTGATCTTTCTGACGAAATAGATAATACTTCTGGCGTTCCTCAAGGCAGTCATCTCGGTCCACTCCTTTTATAATTTACATAAATGATGTATCCCTGATTTTGGAAAATTGAAGAATACTTTGCTATTCTGACGATGTCATAATCTTCCGCTTTGTTTCTAATGAAAACGAGTGTGATATTATGAACTCGGACTTAGACACCCTTCATAAATGGTGTGCTATTAACTGTTTTCCTCATAATAACAACTTCTACCAATTTAGCACTGTACACTGATGTTATTGCATTAGATAGAAGCTTATAAGTCGATACAATATACACTAATTTTTCTAAGGCCTTTGATAAGATAGATCACCTACTCATCTTAAAAAAACACTTAGTAAACTCGGCTTCCATGCAAATTCAGTTCAATGGTTCGATTCATATCTAAGAAACAGAAGCTTGTCTGTAGTTCTTAATGGATTTAATTCATATACTTTTACCCAAAAATCTTGTATACCCAAGAAACAAGGATTGGCCCCCTCATTTACTTACTATTTATTAATGATCTCCCATTTACAATGTGATAATTGTGTAATTATACAAAATGATTTAAACATGATTGGTGTATAATAATGCCACCAAATCTGTTACCTCTTCTCGACAGATGGACTTACATAAACCAAATTAGAAAGCAGAGGCAAAATTTTAACTGAATGACTGAAATCATGTTTACAGATGGCTCCATCTATTAGAAAAATTTTTAAAATATGAGCATATTAAGTTATCTTTGATAACAACTGTTTTTTCTTCTGTTAGGTCTAGGAATGTGAAAAAAATGTAACAAAGGAATTCAAAGGAATTTCAGATTTTTTCTCAATAAATTTGCTTTTTATGAGGTATATATATAGAGAAGTACTTCGTAAGAGCTTTTTTTGTTGAATTTTGTATTCCTTCTGTTCTACAAGAAATTATTATTTAAATTAATGCATATGTAATTTAATATATATTTCATTTGAGACATTATTTCAGTAACTTATACATATTGTAGGTACCTTAGGTAAATAAATAAGTTATTTTCAAATTAGGAATGGTTTATTCTAATTACAATATCGCGTCAATTTTGCAATGCCTCCTTTCAACCAACGCGTCATCAACAGCTTCGTTTTGCAGCTGCCAGTTGCAGATGATTAAAAATTCTTACATATAACTAGTACGAAAGCTAGTAGCGTCACCATCTCAATAGGCATGCAGCCCATCTGTTTGGTGAAAGGGGTTGCGTTTACCTGTGTCCATTCCGTTCCACTGGTAAACAAAGCAGTTTTCAAAATGATTTTAGTTCGATTTTTTTTCTTTTTTATTAGTTTTTATAAACATATAAACATTGAATAATATAATTTCCAGACAGTTTCTTTGCTGCTAGTATGTGCCAGATGCTGTTTTCTCGATATAAAATAAATAAAAAATAAATGATTTTATTAATACTGCAATTTTTATACGAGCTGGTTTAGTTATCGAAGGAACAACATGAAATTAATTTGTTAGGCAGAAATTCGATTGATTGTCAATAGCCAAATCGATTGGAGTGTGATAGGGAATAAATGTGTAAGAGTACGGCCGACAAGACATTGGTTTTTAACGCAAAAAAAACCCGTCTAGAACGGTGCCAGCAATATTGTTCGATGTTTATGAAAATAGATGAAAAAAAAATCGAGCTAAAATCATTTTAAAAACTATTTTTTTTCACCTGTGTAACGGAAAGGGCACAAGTAAACGCAAACCCTCTCATCAGCCATTTCAGATCCTTTCCTGGCTAGTTAGCCCCATATCCCTATTTGCGATATTGCTGTGTAAAGGCATCCATATTAGTGCAAATAAATTGGAGTGCGTTAATTTAATTAACTCCAGCAGGCAGTCCCAAATCAGTTTGGAGTTAAATCTATTTGATTGAACATCCAGTAATTCAGCTCTGTCGTCAGAAAAGATATTATAGATATTTTTCCTAATTTATAGCTCAATTACATATATGTCGACCCGGGCTCTTGAACAATATGATCCTGCCCTATCTCCCTAATATGTTTTGGAGCCACCCGTAAATCAAAAGATTGTTCTATCTAGGCTCAGGCGCTGCAAGCACCCGAATCAATTCAACTTTATTAGATTGTTCTCGGCAACCAATAATGCATAAGAATTCTGAAGAAAAATTTCCAGTAAACACAAAAGCTAGAATTGGTCTGTGATCAGTTCTTATGATACCCTAGGCTCGTTTGTAATTTCGTATAGTCACCCATCTGCGCAAGTTTGAGTTTTGAAGTGGTTTTTGAATATATCTCTAGAGCGATTCGTCGAACATGAAATATGATTAAAACCAACTTGATAACATTTAATATTCTGAAGAACTTTCCGGTACATTAAAACTGATCGTTTTCACAGGATACGTAAAAATCCTAAATTTTTATATGGCAACACCAAGGAGGAATTGCCCTATTTGGTCCATTTTTAAATTATATTTACTGATTTTATGAAAACACTATGTACGAAATTTCAACGCTCTACATTGATGCGTTCTTTGGCGATGTCCAAATATGTAGTGAAAAATGAAATTTTTGTATGGCAACCCTGCGAAGGAGTTACCCGGTTTATCCCATTTTCAAACATGATTTTGCTCTTTTTTTTTAAAAAGCCCATGTGCAAAATTTCAGTTCTCTAAGTAGGTACACGCGTTCTCGACTTGTCGTGAGGACGGAACAACGGACGAACAGACAGACGGACATGCAAAAATCAAAATAACTTTTAATTTTATGCGTGGGTGTCCAATCCATTTTGCTCTAGCATCATTATTTCTATTGGCTGGATTACATTACAACGCCGACGCCGACGTGGTCGTCGTCGTCGTCGTCAAACGCCGGGCAAGTTACATTAACACTGGGCGGCAACGCCATATCTTAATTTCCCTTACATTTCACAGTTGAGTTATTTGCTTGTAATCTCTGCCGGTTTGCAATCAAATTTTAAATAATAATAAAAAATATATTTTCTTTTCCTTCAAGTACACATTTTTTTAATATAATATCATTTATTTTCAGAAATTTAAATATCGTTTCATTTTGTCATGTTTTTTTCATAATAGATTTAGATCTGGCATATTGGCAGCAATGGAGCGCCAGCGTTAAATTTAGGATTAGAGATGGGTCGACGACCACGCCGACGACGATGACGACGCCGGCGTGGGTAATGTAATGCATTTCATACATGCAGTACTGTCTCTAATTATTTTTGACATAAAACGACGACTACGCCGACGTCGGCGTTGTTAATGTAATCCAGCCATATGTGTTACAAACGGAATGACAATCTTAGTATACCCTTTAGATTTCATCTAGAGTATAAAAAAAGATATTGCTTTCTGTATACCGCGATCCGAACCAAAAATTCTAAGAAATTTCATCAAATGAGACAAATTGCTTGGCGGAAAATATTTCAAACTATTCACGAAAAGGTACCAGTCAACAACCAGATGTGAAAAGGCAGATCGCAGAAATTCTATCGTAAATCCGACCGAAAAATTTCTTGGAAGCCCGCAGTGCCTAGATAAGAAGACAGAACTACAATAGAAGTATACGTAAGTACATTTACTTACGTAAAGCAAACGCGCCCTTAAATTTAACAGGCGTACACAAATTAACTTTAACTCGTGTGAGGGTAACTTTCGTTAAGTTTAAATATCTAATTTTCCGTAAGCATAGTGCGCTAAGAATCGCTCATTCCGTAAGAACGCGATTTGTCCAAACAATTAAATTATTACTGAATGATTAAAAGTGCAATGTAAAAATTAAAATAGAATAAAAATGGTACTGCGAATTAATAGAAAGCACAAATCTTCAATTACATCAACTTCCATTTGTCAATTCTGTCACTTTTACCACTCTTTAAAATTAAAAATATTAAATATCAAGATAATAACTTTTACGGAATGTGATATATATTTAGGCTAAAAATATCAATTTTTCGCAAGTAAACTTCAGTCTCGTTTAATTTCCTAAAGTTCTTTACTTCTATTGTAGTTCAGCCTTTTGTCTGTTCTGCAACTTTCTGGTGCAAAAACGAAGTATGAAATTTTTTTCACTTAAATCACTGTTGTAAATTATGTAATTTATAGGTAAAGAAAAGATCTATCTTCATATATCCAGGATTCCACTTTATTATAATTATATTATTAATAGACAGCTATTATGGGACGTCCGTACGCCACGACAACTAGGAGGAGGAGGGCGTTCTTACAGAATATATTGTGATCTAATCTGTCATTTACTTAAAGGTGTTACCATACCTAATATACATTATAAGTACTAAAGTATTCTTAAAATAAGTATTGCCAAACTTAACACTCCTCCCCTCCTAAGAAGAAAAACCTTACTTGATTCTTAGCTTAACATTGTTCAATTATGTACATAATTTTACGTTAAGATTAATTCAAGGTTTAATATTTATACACAACTTTATTTTCTAGGTTTCCTATTCTTGCACTTCTCCTAGGGAGTTCATTAATTTGTATTTCTCTACTTTTGTTCAATTTTTCGAATAGCTCGTTTTGTTGCTGGAAATCCAAGAGGGAGATGATGAGTGGAAAAGAAGAGAATCGGTACTTAAACACAGGCAGCCGGAAGTGGCCGAGAATAAACAAGAGATAAACTTGGAAAATAAGTTGGAAGAATCAGAAGTAGGAAATATTTTCCAGCAACAAAACGAGCTATTCGAAAAATTGAACAAAAGTAGAGAAATACAAATTAATGAACTCCCTAGGAGAAGTGCAAGAATAGGAAACCTAGAGTTGTGTATAAATATTAAACCTTGAATTAATCTTAACGTAAAATTATGTACATAAAGAATTGAACAATGTTAAGCTAAGAATCAAGTAAGGTTTTTCTTCTTAGGAGGGGAGGAGTGTTAGGTTTGGCAATACTTATTTTAAGAATACTTTAGTACTTATAATGTATATTAGGTATGGTAACACCTTTAAGTAAATGACAGATTAGATCACAATATATTCTGTAAGAACGCCCTCCTCCTCCTAGTTGTCGTGGCGTACGGACGTACCATAATAGCTGTCTATTAATAATATAATTATAATAAAGTGGAATCCTGGATATATGAAGATAGATCTTTTCTTTACCTATAAATTACATAATTTACAACAATACACATTTGCCAAATCCTTCAAATCATCTTGATACTTATCAAGACAAGATATGCCTTTAAATTTCTTTATTACACATTTTTTCCACATTTCTGCACATCAATGGATAAATAAAGACGGAAAAAACAAAATTAGATTAGATTCTTTGCTGTGATATGGCGCTATTTATTATCGAAGACAACTTATTATCCTCATATTCGCCTAGTTTTGTTAACAGATGGCGGACCGTTTTGTGAGCAGATGATAAAGTACTACAGTGGCGACTCAGTGAGAAGAGGTAACAACATCTTGTTTCCGGCGGTGGCATATCTATATATGTATAAAATCAATGGCATATCTCAAGTTCTGCCATGCGTGTAAAAGAAATAAAAGCTTAGGAATTAGCTATACTAATACCATAACATAGCGATCTTTCCAATTATTAGGCTTCATTTTATCCTGGCTGTAAATCTTTCAAAACACCACTTTACTTTATAACTCTTTATAATTTGTTGGTTGGTCAGAAGTACCCTAGAATACTGCTGTGTTATTTAGAATCCATTCTTTCAAGTCTAAACACAATAGAAAGACTTCAAGGACGATTTACAAGGATCCTTACTTACAAATACGATCATTCGTATATCTATCGAATACCCAGGAAGGCTTCATAAGTACTCAATGGTAAGCCTCAAAATTCGAACACCTTATATCAACGAGCTATTAATTCTAAAAATTTCTAATAACCTCATACATAGCACAGATATTAATGCACAATTATGGTACAATGTTCCACCAATCCAAACTCGCCATATACACACGATTATACTTGAAGGCGCCATGACAAACATTAAAGACAAATCACTTCTATACAGAATTGAGAAAAAACACAATAATCGACGTTTAACAGCAAAAGTGTTCCAAGCGTCATTTTACAATAATTGAGATTTGTTAATTATTTGTTACCTTTTTACCCCAATTTCCAAATTGAAGTGAGTGATTTGCAGATAATTAATTATTTATTACAATAATTAACAAAAATAGTTGTTATATACGCCAAAGTATTCAATAGAATTAAAACTTTTTCCATAAAATGTTACAAATCCACGAAAATTGTTATAAAGGCCACTTTTCATTCCACTACATCTCAATTATTTTACCAATGTGGGGGCTTGTAACATTTTTCTTGAAGTTTGCAACCAATATTCACAATCTTAGGGTCGTAATTTTGCATGCTTAAATTTGTCAGTACTGTGTAAAAAATTCTAATTGGAAACAAGTACTGAACTTCATAATTACTTGCATCTTTTCATTATTACGGAAGAAACGTTATTGTGTGGTTTAAAAAAAAGTTTTGAGTTGATCGGCCTGTTTTTTTATTATAGAAGTGTAAGTGCTATGTAATATCTAAAATTTGTGAATTCTTTTCGTTGCATTAGTACACCGGGATTTTTTGGCAATATTGGTGCAAGTATTACTATGCAAAGTAGGCATTGATTAACAAGTTAATAGAGCATTGTTAATTTTTGATAGTTTCTACCCTTTTCCTGTTCGCATAGCTAGCTAGTACATGCAGGTAGTCGCACTTAAAAATATTTTTAGTACAACTTTACTCTTTGATGTTGAGAGTTCCTTGATATGCCACTTGTTTGAATTTTTGTACTCCAGATGATGAAATCATAGTAGTGTATACTAAGTTTGTCATTTCTTTTGTAACGCATAGAAATAATTATGGTAGAGCAGTATAGATTGGACACACACCCATTACATGCGAATCTGTCTGTCCGTCCGTCCCCCTGTCTTCACAATAGCTCGAGAACACGTTTCTTTTGAGAACTTTAATTTTGCAGACGGCCTTTTTAAAAAACATTTGCATTCAAAAATTTTCTCTTTCACCATAAAATTTGGACACTGCCTGAAAACGCGTCGACCTAATGAGCAGAAATTTTGTACGCGTCGAATAACCTCTATCTGGTGTTACCATACAAAAATGTAGATTTTTGATGTTTACCGTAAAAACGATCAGTGCTGGACATTTTTATTTTACGGAAGAGTTCTTTAGAATGTAAAATCTTATGAAACTGGTTATCATTTTTACTGTCCGACGAACCGTTTTAGATATAGATGGGAAAATTCACTTTACCGGTCCAACTTTCACAGAGGGGTGACCATATGAAATTACATACGGACATTCATCTACGGTATCGTAAGAATTGGTTTTAGATCAATTCTAAATTTTTCCTTGTTTGTTTTTAATAAATAAGTGCTATTATTGATTACAGAGTATGGAGAGTAAAAAATATTTAATAGTGTTATGGAAAACTATTAACAAACTTGGAATCATTAATTGTTATGCCAAAATTTAATACAATTGACAGATAAAGGAACTCTCAGACTGAAAATGCACTGGATGAGGTAACAATATTTTTTAAGTCCAGTTAGTAAATGTTCAAATTAACCAGCACTGTCGACGCCGCACTTAAACATTTTGAGTGCTTTATTACATTTATATAGCAAAATGATAGTTTTTAGTGATAATTAAAATCAGTCGGCCGAATTATGGATTTCGAGTCAACTGAAACAAGGTTCTGACTAGGTTGTGGAAATAAATAAGAAATATTTGAATTAAAAAAATGAGTCAAGATCCTCGATTTGTTGTTAGCACTACATTTTTGCAGTAATTTTTATGTGTACTTAAATATTTGTATATTTGACTTAATTTCCATGATTCGGCAAATAAATACTAGTCTAGATTTATTATACAGTCTTAACCTAAAATTTTCGGTGTACTGGTGTAGAAAAAAACAGCTATTACTTTAATGCACATAAGACCTCATTATTTCAGACTTCAAAATGTCCGTTGCTAATGAAAAGTCGCTGGAGTCGAAAGGACTGATAATTCATTCAATTGAAGTTATTGCGGGAAACGAAGTTATTGCGGGAAACGAAGTTATTGCGGGAACGATTGAAAAATTAAACATTTCTCTTGAACCTGGAAATCAAAAACCACAAATTGAAAAAAAAACGAGTAATTCCAAATGAAAACCTAATCAATCAGAATGCGGGCGAAAGCAGTGGAACAAAATATAAAAAAAAATGCAAAAACACCAAGATGTACAAAGCAATCCATGCAAAAATAACTCTCTGAATAAATGGGGTCAGAAAATATGTGAGGATGTACGTAAAAATATTTTTGAAATTTTTTGGACGAAGTCATATATTTAACGGAAAGATTGGCTATTATCCTGCATAGATAGAGTACCAGTAAAACGACGACGTTCAAAAATTGAACTGATCAGATCAGAAACTCGAAAATATCACTTAATTGTGGATGACAAAAAAATCCAATATGCTTACAGTTTCTTCTAAAAACTTTAAATATTTCCAGTCGTGTTATTAACTACACCATAAAAAAGAGCTCATCTGATAATACTTGCAAAAGAGATGTGCGCGGTAAAAAGAAAAGTGGAAATCCCACACCAGATGTTGTAATGCATATGTAATCATACATAATAAATTGCATATAAATCATATGCGCATCTCCCTAAAAGAAAACAAGAAAAAAGATTGCAGCTAAAGTTTGCATATCTTTTCAAAAGGTAAAACTCCGAGTTCAATTAACTCGTCGAGTAAACAGAAAAAGAAAACATAATTGACATACATACAGATTCGTATGTAATCATTTGTGTGATTCATTCATACCTCGTTATGAATGAGGTAAAAGTAAAACGCATCAAATTTCCGCGCAAGCACAAAGCATAATATGCATATACAGTGCACCAAGTTGTAAAGAAAATATTACTCACGTGAGGTCACCGCTCTTTTGTTACGATGCACATAATAAGGTAGGTAAAGAATATTGATTGTAGGTAGCATTTAGGAATTATTGTAAATTGCTTACTTAGCAATAATTATCGATTATAAATAAGGTAGCATTTAGGAATAAGGCAAGAATAAAGAAATAACCATAGAGTAGTCAAGTGGTTCTTATTCTTAGATCGCAGAGGCAAGTTGGCCAGCGGTTCTACCCTTTTGATGAAGAGGCTTCTCAGCCAAACATCTTTCTTACAAAAATACCGAGGCAATTAGCCAAGTATTTTCTTTTGATAGATATTGAGGCTCTCCAGCCATATATCTAGTGCGGATTGAGGCATTCGGCCAGATCCAAAGGTAAATGAGGCTTTTTACCCATTTTTATGAATATTGCGTCCATCACGCCATATATTCAATAATTAACTAAATAAAAATATATCTCATCATGAACAGAATCCCGGATATCGGCGAATACGCCATCCTACTAGCGAAGATCATAACATGGCGACCCTGCCTATAAACGAGATGGAATCAACGGTACCAGAAATAGAGCAATGGATGTCTGAAATCGACAGCAAATTTAATAAAATATACGAGACACTCAACGAGGGATTGAAAGAAGAATTGAAAAAGAACCCACGAGCTGGACCCAAGCCGATTTCTATTGAACAATACAGACAGAAGTACAAAACAAAAAACCGGACTGTAACAGTGAAGCAGTTAGAAGAGGAAAAACCATCAAGGAAGCCACGAGGAGGAAAATTGGTAAAACAGCGCCAACGTGTAGCTGAATTAAAGAGGTTGATAAATACAACGGTAGGGCAATTTAGGGCTAAAGCAATAAGAGAATTAGAAGAATTGAAGGAAATTCAAAAGATTGAAAAGAAAAAGAAAAAGAGATATGGGAAACACAAAGTCCCAGCAGGGTGTTGTTAATTGCAACACAGAAGAGATAGCAGAGAACCAGATAGTAGTTTATGTAATCCTAGGTATAGTAGTTAGTATATTAATTTTTAAATTAAATAGCCATTATAAAAAATATGTAAAAAAAAATTTAGTTAGGACAATAAATGTATAAAATAAATCATTTCTTTTACTTAATAAAAATTACATTTTCTTGCTGTGGTATCAACGTTGGTCAGCGGTAATATATAGTAAAAAGGGTTTCACTGATGTATTTTGATCTACTAGTAGAACTTTTAGCCAACTTTAAAAAAAATCCAAATAGAACATACACTGCGAAGTTCATAGAAGCAAAAAACAAGGAAATTAATGAAGAATGGCTCAAAATAGAAAAACAAATAACAGATCAAGTAAAATTAAAAGAAGCTAAACAGACATTTGAGAATTTAAAAGAAAGAATAAATGTGTATTTAATTGCCAAAGAATCTGACGAAACAACACAAGAGACAATGGCAGCATTTGATATTGCAGCTGCAACGAAAATAATACCAGAGTTTGATGGTGATTTCAAGGCAGTATCAAATTTTCTTGGTTTAATTGAATTTTATAAGGAAACGCTAAAAACAGACCAAGAGAATACACTTCTAAAATTCATAACGACGGTAAAACTATCAGATAGAGTGAAGAATAGACTTTTATCAGAAAGCGTGCCAACAAAAATATCAGAATTAAAGGCAAATCTACAAAAAACATACAAAATAAATAAAAATCCACTGAAAATACACAGTGATTTGGCCAAGATACAGCAAGGCAATCAAAGCGTGAATGCCTTCGCTTCAAGAATAGAAGCACTGATAGCATCATTAAATGATCTACAAATATCAGAACAAGGAGAAGCTAATCGATCATTAATCGTGAACATGAATGATCAATTAGGCTTAAGTTCATTTAAGAATGGTATTAATGAACCATACAAAACCATTCTCATGGCAGCAAGGCCAAGCAAACTATCAGAAGCCATAACGATAACCACAGAAATGACTGATTGTCCGAACCAAACAAACATGTATTATTACAAGCAAAACTTCAACAGTACTAACAGATGCAATAACAGATATCAGAAGAACAATTGCACGAACCAGAACACTAACTACAACAAAAATAACAATAGCAACTATTATAGAAAGGAAAACAACAGTTATAGAGATAGAAATGGAAATAACAATAGAAGCAATAATAACAACTATAACAACAGAAGATATAGTGATAACTACACTAAGTGCAATAGAGGTTACAACAATAGATGGGGCAGAGAATCGGAAAACTTAGCTGTCCCCGGAAAACAGAGAACCGGGGTATACACACTAAGAAAATAGTGCATCTAAAACAAGGAGACAACTACTCAAACTACATAAATATATATATTAAAGAAAGCAAATACCCGATATCATTTTTGATTGACTCAGGTGCAGATATATCAATACTAAAAAATAACCTAGTCGAAAATGCAGACATAGATGTAAATGAATCGTGTCAAATAAATGGAATTGCAAATAAAATAATAACTACGCATGGAGCCACAGAGTTAGAATTGCCAATTGAAGACATCATTATAAAACATAAGTTTCATATAATTGATGATGATATTAACTTAACTACGAACGGGGTGTTAGGGCGTGATTTTCTGATTAAATATCATTGTAATATAGATTACGAAACATGCGCATTGACCATAAGATCAAACACAAGGGATATAACATTACCAATAAACATGGACATCAAAATCATCAATAATATCACAATACCGCCTAGATCAGAGATAATAACACCGATCGACATTGAAATAAATGAAGACAGTCTGATCTGCGGAAAGGAAATAAAAAAAGGGATTTTTGTAGCAAATGCGGTGATACCGTCAAAGGGCATAAAACACATAAGAGTTTTAAATACAACAGAAGAGTTGGGCACCATAACAAAGGCTCATATATACACGCAACCACTCAAGAATTATCATGTTGGAATAGATTCTATTAAGGATTACAATATTTGTCATTTCACCAAAGCTAGAATGAACAATTCAAAGTTTGAAAAGGTTAAGGAACAGATAAACATAGATAGCTTATGCCCAAAAGCAAAACAATCAATACTAAGCATCTGTGAGAAGTTCGAAAGCGTCTTTCATATAGATGGAGAACCACTAACCATCAATAATTTCTACGAACAACGAATTTCGACTACAGATAAAACACCCGTCTACACAAAAAACTATAGGATGCCTAATTCACAGCTTGATGAAATTAATACGCAAGTATGGAAGCTGCAAAAGGAAGGTATAATAGAACCATCAGTAAGTCCTTATAACTCACCATTGCTAATTGTACCCAAGAAAGACCTTGGAGGACAAAATAAATGGCGACTGGTTGTAGATTTTAGATCACTTAACAAAAAGGTTGTCAACGACAAATTTCCGTTAACAAGACTTGATGATGTATTGGATAAATTAGGCCGAGCAAAATATTTTTCGACTCTTGATATGACTAGTTCATTTCATCAAATTCCATTACATCCGAAATCAAGACCATTGACAGCATTTTCAACAAATACAGGACACTACCAATTCACGAGATTACCTTTTGGGTTAAAAATCTCAACCAATAGCTTCCAACGAATGCTATCAATAGCACTAAGTGGCCTAGAAGCCGCAGCGTTCCTATATGTAGATGATATAATAATATTTGGTTCTAACTTAGATGATCACAACAACAACCTTATAAAAGTATTAGAAAGATTGCAGAAATATAATCTAAAGCTAAATGCGACTAAATGTAACTTTTTAAAACCAGAAGTTACATACCTTGGCCACCGAATCACACCTGAGGGTATACGAACTGACCCACAGAAATATGAAAGCATTAAAAATTATCCTGAACCCAAGAATGCTGATGAGGTGCGAAGATTCGTAGCATTCTGCAACTATTATAGAAGATTTGTCCAGAATTTTGCAGAGATCGCAAGACCACTAAATGAACTTCTAAAAAAGAACAAAATATTTCATTGGTCTGAAGATTGCAAGAAATCATTTGAAGTCTTAAAACAGAAACTAGTATCCCCACCAGTACTAAGTTATCCTAACTTCAATGAATTATTCATTTTAACAACTGATGCATCCAGCTATGCATTAGGAGCAGTACTCTCGCAAGGCGAAATCGGGCGAGACAAGCCGATAGCCTATGCAAGCAAGTCCCTTAATAAACATGAATTAAATAAACCCATAATAGAAAAAGAACTTTTAGCTATTCACTGGGGAATACAGCATTTTAGACCATACTTATTTGGAAGAAAATTCATAGTGTATACGGATCACAGACCGCTTGTAAGCTTATTTACGCACAAAAACCCATCATCAAAATTAACGAGAATAAGAGTTGATCTCATGGATTATGACTTTGAAATTGTCTTTAAACAAGGTAAAATGAACACCAATGCAGACGCATTATCAAGAATTAAAATAGAATCCAAGGACTTAATAGCAATGATGCCGAAAAATAATATCAATGTAATCACAAGAAACATGCAAAGAAAACAATACATGCAGAATAATAATAACAATAAGGAGGGCAAAAGCAGTAAAAACTGTGCAAGTACCTTAATTTCAAACAAGAAGCCTGATCAACTTTACGTTTGGAACAGTACATCAATATCAGACATAAGGTATATTAAAAAACTCGAGTTAACATTTAAAAATAATAAACACGCGCAACTTAGGAAACACAATGATAACAGAAAACTGCATGAAATAGAAATCTCTAAAGATAAAATAATTGCAGAGTGTAATGATAAATCTTTACCAGAGTTAAAATTGGTTCTGAGGAAGTTACTACTCAAAATAAGCAATGCGAAAATAGATAAATTAGCGCTAGCAAATAATCATGAATTATTTGATATTATCGACGTCGAAAAATTAAGAAATATATTGAAGGAATTCCATAGAGAAACAAAACATTGTGTTAATATTATTTTATATACATCTCCTAAAAGGATAATGAAAAAAGATGAAATGCACAGACTGATAAAAGAATACCATAGCTCACGAATTGGTGGACATTGCGGCATAAGAAGATGCATTGCTAGGTTGAAACAAAAATACACTTGGAAAAATATGAATAAGATGGTGAAAGAATACGTAAATAATTGTCAAGAATGCGCAAGAACAAAAATCACGAAACACACCAAAGAGAGACACTTAATAACTGACACACCTGGCTCATCTTTTGAGACAATCTCCATAGACACTGTTGGACCACTTCGACCATCTGGGGACTTCAGATACATTTTAACTCTTCAATGTGAGCTAACGAAGTTTGTAGAAGCAATCCCAATAGAAACCAAACATGCAAGGACAGTGGCGAAAGCAATAGTAGAAAAATTCATATTGAAATATGGATGTTTTAAAAAACTCAAAACTGATATGGGTACAGAATTTTGTAATCAACTGATAAACAACCTGTGTGATCTTTTAAAAATAAAAAAAGTGACATCAGCCCCATTTCACCACGAAACCCTAGGTTCACTCGAAAGGAACCATAGAGTTTTAAACGATTATATAATGACAATTTCCGAACAAGAAAATTGGAGTGAAATATTACCCTACTATACTTACAGCTACAACACCACACCACATACAACTACCAATTATACACCTTTTGAGCTAGTTTTTGGAAAATTAAATTCATTACCATGTGAGATCTTAGATAACAATACAAAAATATATAATATTGATGATTATATTAATGAATTAAAAATAAAATTGCAATTTGCACAAAATAATGTAAAAGAATGTTTACTGAAAGAAAAACAAGAAAGAATAGATAAACAAGCATTTAGGAATAAGGCAAGAATAAAGAAATAACCATAGAGTAGTCAAGTGGTTCTTATTCTTAGATCGCAGAGGCAAGTTGGCCAGCGGTTCTACCCTTTTGATGAAGAGGCTTCTCAGCCAAACATCTTTCTTACAAAAATACCGAGGCAATTAGCCAAGTATTTTCTTTTGATAGATATTGAGGCTCTCCAGCCATATATCTAGTGCGGATTGAGGCATTCGGCCAGATCCAAAGGTAAATGAGGCTTTTTACCCATTTTTATGAATATTGCGGCCATCACGCCATATATTCAATAATTAACTAAATAAAAATATATCTCATCATGAACAGAATCCCGGATATCGGCGAATACGCCATCCTACTAGCGAAGATCATAACATTGAAAAAAAAAAGTCAAATAGTTCATTGAATCTATACCTGCTGTACCATCTCATTGCCGATCGAGCACTAAAACGAAGTACCTTCCTCCAGAATTTGAAAGCATTTCAAATTTATATAGAATTTAAAAAAAAAGCAAGAAGGGAATGAAATTGTTTCGGAGCGTGCTTTCCGTCAAATATTTAAAAAAGATTATAATATTGGCATACTCTGGGGACTAGACAAATGTGTGATTTGTGAAAGCAAAAAAATAACAAATAATTTGGGTAAAGAAGAGTTTGATGCCCATATTCGTCAAAAAGAGGAAGCAGAAAACATATTTTTACAAGATCAACAAAAATCAAGCACTAGTTCTTCGTTTTTATGTGCAAATTTTGATATGCAGAAAGTTTTAAATACCCCACACGGGGATACTATGCTTGTTTATTACGTCCGCAAATACTCCTATTATAACTTAACTGTTTATGAAAGTGGGACTGAAGATGCCTTTGGTTTTCTTTGGGGAGAACGTGATGGAATGCGAGGTGCAAACGAAATTTGTTCAGCCCTTTATCGGTACTTGCAAATTGTTGATACTAACAGCAACATAAAAACTGTTTCCTTATATTGCGATAATTACCCAGGACAGAACCGACAAACTCTAAAAATGCTTCACTATTTCTTAGAAAATAAATCTACCAATATTAAAGAAATTTCGTTAACTTTCCTAGCAGCATGGCATACTTATATACCGGTGGATTCAGTTCACCCTACAATAGAAAACTTTACGAAAAAAGGATTATTTGGGCTCCATCGGAATGGCCTACACTTACTCCAAACTCTCGAATAAATCCACGGCCATATCACGTTATTCCTTTATAAAAAGTTTCAAGATTAGAAATCGACATCAGTTAAATATATTCCAAGGACAATTACAATAAATTTAAGGATAGAAAAAATCGAAATATCGGAAGCAAAACGTTTTATCTTTATTAAAGGATCGAATAAAATTAACGTTTTTAATTACGCCCAAGACACTCCTGAAAATGGAATTTTAAAAATAAGTTCTAGGAAAAAAACTGTTAAGCCTCAAAGAGTTTATAAACAACAGTTGTGCATTTCAGTTCCAAAACGGAACGATTTAATAAAATTATTGGAAAAAGGAGTAATTCCAAAACGATTTAAAAATGAATAAGAATCATTTCCATGTAAGGAAAACAAACCGGATTTCCTACCTGAATCTGATGAAGAAGATAGCCGTAAATATGTATATCATTCAAGGAACTCAATTTCCCTTTTCTATTCCTTCCCATGTTTACTATGTTAACTTTATTATGTAATGATTGGCGTTTGATACAAAATACGATCCTCATTTTGGATTTTTTTGTATAAACGTCAATTTCACTATAAGATCAAAATTTGTCTAAAACATTGCAACAGGCGCCATTTTTCTTTGTAATAAATGTTTTCTTTTATACAGTTCTAGTGATTTAAGCGCCATTTTTCCACTTAATTTACTTGAAAAAATGAATTTGTGTTTTTTAATAGGGAAAAGTAATGTAACGTAAATAAAATTTGTATTCTTACAAAACTGGCGTATTATTTATTCTTCCAAAATGGTCTTTTCTTGTTTCCGCCAAATGCAGTTTTTGTCGTTTATAACAATTTTACGGTCAAGCGTCGATATTTAATTGAATTGACCACTTCGGTAATAGTCTTTCTTCCTCAAAGCGTTCTACTTTGGATTTAATAAAAACTCGCACTCCCCTCTACTGTTATGAAAGTCTTAGTCTTTCCGTTTTTCAAAAAAAAAAAATTGAATTAAATTAATAATATATCTTACATATATACCTATTACTTATACGTATGTATACCTTAATTAGATTATTTATATTAATACGTAGTTCCTGAATTTTCTTAAACTTGCTATTACTCACATAGCTTCCCAACTCACATTAATCTGCTGTAAGGAAAAAATTTCACTGTTTACTTTAATATTTTCTCGGTAGTATGTAAAAGAATTTGCATTAAGTCAGTTGTACTATCGCCTAAAATTTCTAAAATAAATAAATATCAACAAATGTATTGCTATGTCCTTTTCTCGTAAAAGGAGCCTGTGGACTGCAGTTCTGTTTTAGTTGCTTATTAACTACACTTGACAAAACCAAAGATTTGGGTGTTTTCCTTAATACTTGGCTTTCCTTCGCGGATCATATTAACGCAATCGCTAATTCGACCCTGGGATTTGCAAAGAGATGGCCAAAGGAGTTTAATGATCCATTCATAATTATGGTCTTTCCTGCACATTCGTTAGAACCATTTTGGAATATGTTAGTCCGGCCTGGTCTTCCTTCTATGCTATATACATAAATCGCATCGAGGCTGTGCACCGGGGATTCGTTTAATTTGCCCTACGTGGACTTCATTCGGACAACCCTATTTTACTTCCATATGTGGATAGGCTTAAACTCTTTCCATTGGATTCTCATGAGAATAGACGAAAAAATTCCAGAGTTGTTTTTGCATTTCAGTGTATACAAGGAGTGATAAGTTTCCCTCAGCTCTTAAATCCTTTCAATATATCTGTTCCTATAAGCTTCTTGAGGAACTATGATTTCTTCGTTGTTCCTCAGCATAGTACCAGCTATGGCATGCACGAGGAGATTTCATCAATGTCTCGTCTCTTTAACCACCAGTTTGATTGCATTGACTTTCATCTTTCAAAAAGTCAAATAATTGATCAGCTTGATAAAGTTACTTTTCTTTTTCATTATTATTGTTAATTATACTTTTTACCATTATTATTGTTATGTATAATTTTTGTAAATTCAGTAATCAGATCTCTGATGAAGCTCTAAATAAATTAAATTGACTCTATTCAGAGAAAATTTATCATATTTCTTCCACATACCATGAAGGCACTGGAAAAGTGTCGCATTGGATTTGATGAAATAGTTTTATTAAAAATTACACAGCTTTATAAATTTGCTTGAGATTCTAATTTTTTTAATGTCTCAGCTAACTTTCCAGATAGGTATTGCCATGATCAATTTACGGTATATTATTTCATTATATGTACCTACCTATAATTCAAAGTTCACAGTTCAATGAAATCATCAAAAATGTAAATTCAAACTTAACTCTCTCTTGATAAATGTATATTGCATTATTTTGTGATCTTTTTATATTCTTAATTAATTAATTATTGCTATGCTGAATTATACAGTGTGTTACTGAATATGTGGGAAAGCTTTATGTATTTGAAATACTATATAAATATATGGCCAATTTCTTAGCTTTGGTGTTACCCTATCAATTGAATACTTTTTTGGAAAGCAGTGGTGGCGCACGCAACATGTTATTATTACTCCTTTTCAATTCTGTTGTAACATTAATTATAGCATTTACAATATAATCAAGTGTATGGAATAATTTAATGAAATAAAGACTTTATAACCACATTAAAAACTGTTTTGAAAAAACTTTTCAAAGAAAAGTAATTTTTGAAAAGTCTAAACTAGCTTATTAGCAATATAAACTGTTAAAATAGAAGTCTGTATCGTCAGGAATCATAGAAGTACCTACGTGTATTGAAAAAGGTCCCAATCTATGGGTATTGAGCAACTTATCTTGAATTATGATTCAATAAGAAGAGATTTTGCTGTAAGGCTATATAAATAGCGTATTTTATTACGCAACGCTCAATCTACAGAAAATAGGCTGTAAGCAAAATCACAGCTTACTAAGTCGCCGCGTAAGTAGGTTACAATGCCCACTTTCCGACAGATGGACAGCAGACCTGATGAAAAGGTAACATGTTGCATTTTGTCTACAGTATACCTATCAATAAAATAAATATAAAAATAAAAAATAAAATTTTCCGGAGAATTTTGAGTAATTATTTGTATTACTATATTCGGTGGGGGGGGGGGGCATCATCTAAGCTGTGCTAGGTTCCTATCATGTTAGGTCAGTTTTCCAGACGACCGATGGGGTTGCGAGTCCAATACCCACCCATTGGAGTTTTTGGCGAGCAAGTCCTGTGCATTCTCAGAATACGTTCTCTACAAATCTCTCTTCGTTACAGAATCTAAGATTTGCATCTGTAATTTTTCCCATTTTCATAAGCATATACTTAAGTGGCAATGGCCAGCCATTGTAACTGATAAGCCTCTTTTTTATTTTTTTTTATTTTATTTTTTTTTTTTTTTTTTTGTAAGCAAAGTATGTAGTCAGCAGTCTCAGCATTAATTCATGCTCCTGCAGGTGTGCTGGGTACCCACCAAAGCACATTTCTATAGCGTTGATCTCGAAAAATTGTTGAGTAGGATCACAGTTCCTTGCGCATCTTACACCTCAGCCCATAGACTGTCACACCCACCATTCCCACCATTCTTCTTAGATAAGTCTATGTATCAGTCGAGTGATGTACGTGGGAATCGCAATCCATTATTTTTGGCGGTCTTCTATGACTACTTAAAAACGGCACAGCGCGCAAATCTTACAGTCTTCGGCATTATCTGTACGAACTTAGAGACAATTGCGTCATTTTGAAACTTTTCAGGAAATTTGTTAGCCAATTAAGTCTTCAAGTTTTCTGAAGCTGGAAGCTAGCATATTAGCTCTAAGAACATAGCATCTCTTATTTATAGCAACTGTTATTTCGAGGCATGTAAGCCTTAATTTTTTTATAAATTGAGGTAATAGCAATAATAATATAAAAGCTTTAAATCCCATCAAGACCATCTGATGTCGAATCATAACATTCACTTTTCGTTCCAAATTCCATTTATATGATATGTTTATATATCAAAGGTCATACTTTTTTCATCTGACCATCACTGTGTATTGCGACTTTGGTGTGCATAATCATAAGCTATACTAGTAATATTATTTCACCTAATTTTCATAGAAAATCTAAACCGTAAATTTTATTATTGCGGTAAATAAATTTATTCAAAACGTGACCTGCTCTATTTTAAATTAATTCAAAACAATACTGCAGATTTGTGTATATCAAAAACCACATAACCACCCAATTAGCACAATGACATCACCTCAAACTAGCCTTCTTTTTGTTGGTATGAAATAATTTTCCGGTGAAAGAAGGACCCCTTTCGCCACGTATTATGTCTCTAGCCTTTATGGGCACATAAATTTGCATCACCGGACGTGACGGGATATGACGATATCAGTTAGCCATTATGATTTATCACTGAACGACACTTTTTGGTAATTTTCACAAGCCACATACATACATCGAATATTTTACATACATCTACTGCCTATAATAATATCGAAAATTGAATAGCCCAATAAAGTATAAATTATGAACTGGCGGTCGTAGCACCCAACGCCAGCAAATTGTGCCATGTAAATATATTAATAAAAAATTATGACAAATATTCATCCGGCTCCCGTTTTTCCCTCAGTATAAATAATTTTATTTCTGTTATTTGTGTTGAATATTGATTAGACTCCATGTTTCATTTTAGAGGCTCAACAAAGTAAACTTCAGCCGAACGGTAGTGTAATTGGTATACATCATATACGCGCTCCACGGCCTCCTATCCGCACAGCCTCAGTAAGCCCACCGGAACAAACCGCTCTATTAGGACCGTCAACGCAGTCGACTGGACAACCACATCATGTGCATGGGCAAGCAAGTAATAAACATCATCATCAGAGTCAGGATAATCTTGGCCAAAGCCTTAGTATGTCGACTAGTTCACATTTACAACAACAGGTGCCTCAGGCAGCAATGGATGAGATGAGAGTTTGATAGGTGACAGCGTTCGAGATGGCGTTATAGTCGTCTAGGTAAGTAAATGTTTTCCATTAACCTAGAAATAAATATATTATCTTAGAAATTTTCATTATCACTAATTATGACAAAACTCCCAAATACATCATATTACTTCTTCGGCTATTCTAGTGGTTTTATAACGAAACCTTGTCCTCCCACTGGCAATGCGGAAAAATGTGTAATGTGGCAAATATCTTGGCTCGACAAATTCTTCTGTTTCAATCATACATGAACTGCCATTATTTGTACGAAGAGCAGTCGTCAGTCCAACTTCCGAAATGGATTATCAATAAACATTACGTTACTACTTTTCTTTTAACTCATTTTAGAACCGTGATCACGTACTGCTTCCTTATTTGACACATACTCTCTCCGATTTACGTGAAATGTTTAATGAAACTAGAATGATCAGATCAAAAAACTAGAATTGGTCTAAAACCAATTCTTATGATACCCTAGCTAGATGAACACCCGTATGTAATTCGTATGGTCACCAAACTGTGTAAGTTTGATTTTTGAAGTGCTTTCTCGCATATATTTAAAGAAGTATTCGTCGGGCAGTAAAATTGGCTATAACCAATTTCATAGGATTTCATATTCTGAAGAATTTTGCAGTACAATAAAAACGTCAAGGATTGATCGTGTCTGTAAAAATTCTAAATTTTTATACGGCAACACCAACAAGGGGCTGTCCGTTTTATATATATTTTTTATATTCGCCGTCACGATAACTCGAGAATGCGTGTACTTAGAGAGCTGAAATCTTTTTAAAAAAGTCAAATTAAGTTCGAAAATGGGGCAAATTGGGTAACTCCTTCGTAGGGTTGTCATACAAAAATCTAATTTTTCACTACATACATATGTGGATACTGCCTGAAAACGCGTGAGCGTTGAAATTTTTTACATAGTGTTTTCATAAAAATAGTAGATATAAATTTAAAAATGGACTAAATCGAGCAACCCATTCTTGGTATTGCCATATAAAAATTTAGGATTTTTACGTATCCTGTGAAAACGATCAGTCATGTACAGTTTTAATTTACTGAAAAATTCTTCAAAGTATGAAATCCTATAAAATTGGCTATAATCATTTTTGCTGTTCGACGAACCATTCTAGATATTCAAAAATCTACCTTGCGCAGATGGGTGACCATACGAAATTACAAACGAGCATTCATCTATGGTATCATAAGTATTGCTTAGACCAATTCTAGCTTTTTTACTTGTTTTGAAATTATATTAACTATTTATATGCAAATACTGCGTACAAAATATCACCTCTCTACCTTCAGGCGTTCTGAGGCATTTGTAGTGAAAAACGAAATTTTTGTATGGCAACCCTATGAAGGAGTTACCATATTTATCCCATTTTCGAACATAATTTTACTTTTTTTTTTAAAACCCATGCGCAATATTTCAGGATGGACAGACGGACGGACATGCAAAAATCAACAATACTTTTAATACTATGCTCGGGGGTCCAATCCAAAGTATTACAAACGGAATGACAAGCTTAGTATACCCTATAATTTCATCATCTAAGGTATAAAAATGCTTATATGCCCACAACGTGGAATGTAAAGCCATGGACATAATCCCTATTCAAGAATACCTTTCGACATCAACGTATCAAATGATTGGAAAGAGTCCCAAACCATATCAATAATTCATTACTCACGTCTACAGAATATAAAGTCTGTGGATTAATTTCGACCTCCGCTATTGTCAGTTGGTGAAAAAGTGTTGGAGATAAGATTTTGAAAATACTTCTGTTTCAAAATTTAAGGAATTGTTTTTATTTTGGTGACTTGATATTACATATATTAAAAAAGTAAGAAAAATGGAGCATGCAAGGAGAAGGGTGCCGTATTTTAGAATGCTGAAAGAAAACCTGATTTGAATGAGTATATGGCAACAGATTTGGTGGGCATATTGAATCCTTGAACTACAATTCAGAGACACTTTTTCTACGTCTTTGTCTTAAGATGCTCTTTCATCTTCATAATTTTTCCATTAATATCCTTTTTGCTTCTTTTGCAGTATTATTTGAAAAGATTTCCATTAGTTTTTGTTCCTCCATTGTCAGCATAATATCTATAAATTAGCTAACGAATTCTTCGAACTCCTACTAATAATAATACCAATTCCATATCGATTTTACTTATCTTTTGTGCAGAGAATATATTATGTAAGTATACGAAGTTTTTATTTGCCTTTGGATAGTAGAGAAAAATGGATTCGACACCCACGCATGATGTTAAAAGTTATTTTAATTTTTGCCTGTCCATCCGTCTGTCTATCCGCACGATAGCTCGAGAACGCGTATTTTAACGGAGTTAGAATTTTGCACATGGCCTTTAAATAAAATGTTAATTTAAGTTCGAAAATGGAACAAATCAGGTGACTCCTTTTTAAGGTTGCCATAAAAAACTTTCATTTTTCACTGTATATTTTGACACTGCCTGAGAACGCGTTGACGACGTAAGGAGCTAAAATTTTGTACAATGCGTTTTTTCACATACATACATTGACTTATTATCAATTATAATTTGGAATAGAAGAATTTTTGAGAGTCCTATTTTCACGATAGTTTACGATTTTTTTTTTGTACTTTTAGAATATAAAATTTCAAAGTATTTAAGATATTTTATTTAATCAAATGAAAGTCGTCTTATAATTTTTAAAGCTTTTTTAATATGAAAATTTAAACAATTGTATCTAAACTTTAAAAGTTTTAAAGAACTTAAAATGTTACTATCTTTTATATTAGGCGGTGCCGATACCTTTTTGAAGAAAGAAATATTAACAGGTAACCGGAAAATTTACTTAAGGTTATAATTTAAAAAAAAAAAAATTAAAAACAAGGTAAAGTGAAATTGTGAAACGGATGTATATTTAAATCGAAAAAAATACCAATTAAATTGTCCGTGGAAGATTTTTTTTTTTTTTGAAAAATGTAAATATATCGGAAAATATTTGTTTCCCAGATTAAAAAAAATCATATGCGAAAAAAGGCATACTTTCACAAAATTTCATGTAAATTGAATTATTTTTACGAGGGAAATAAGTAAAAAACCGAAATAACGGCTTCCGCCATTTTCTCGGAAGTTTGGATGTTGCTTTGAAAAATGCTTTATATGCCAGTTTTAAAATTTTCATTACAACTTTCCGTTAGGAGTTCACCCCCATTTCTAAATTTCGCTTTATCTCGTGTTAAATTTTTGTTTTATTTTTATCTTAATTATAAGTTCTAATTTATTATTTCATCACACAACCCATTAATTTTTGGTGACAAGTTTCAAGTCTTGGTTTGACTCATCAACAGGTCCCAAATAGCGAAATTGGGTGATTTGAAAAACAAATGAAAAAATGAAAAAGAAGAAAGAAATGAAAAGTTTGAGAAAAATAGAAAAAAACAATTTTTTTATTTATTAAAAAAATTTTAAAAAATTTTAAAGAAACAGATTCATTCGAAGCGAATCGAACCTTTATACGCCACGCAGTGGGCTGAAAAATAAAGAAGAAAAGGAAGAAGAAGAAGCGTTTCGTGTCAGCAGAAAACCTTACACTCATCGGTGCAGCTTGGTTTTCTGCCTGCTGCAGACGCTTGAAAATAGATCAAACTGATCTCTTCTCATATAAACTCAGAATAAATTCTGGGTGTGAATTATATGAGGAAAAAACACTCCTATACAAGCCCAGGAGGAAAAATAAATAAAAAAATTTACTCTTTTTGGACTTTTTACCGGGTTAAAGTTAATTTTGTTCTAGAAAGAATTTTTTGGGATATCTCCGGTATATAGCAAAAGCTAAAAAATGTTCTAATTTGTTATTTCATCACACAACCCATTAATTGTTGTTGACAAGTTTCAAGTCTTGGTTTCACTCATCGCTATTTGGGACCTGGGTCCCTATTCTGCCTTCTCACTCACTCCACTCACTCACTCACTTACCCGATTTCACGTGTTTCTTTATTCTGGAACGCAAGTGAGTGAAATATTTGTGGCAAAGTGAGTGAGATATTACTACTGGGTATACGGTACTCGACACGGTCATTTGTGTTTGATTTGAATTGCTCCTCCGCCTTAAACTGCTATACATACAGAAAAATGGTGTTCTGATAATCTTAAGCTTGCTTTATTATCTTTCGAATCGAAATAAAATTGTTATACCTTTCCTAACAAAATTATATAAAAAAATTTATCTGAACCAAATACCTACGATTCCTCAAACAAAAATTCTCCTCTGAGTAATCATTGTAATGTCGCTGTGCCGTCATGGCATGCCGTGGGCTGATGATATCGAATGTAGCTGCCTACAGATTCGGACTCCGGCTGTACATACACACATGCAATTATTAGTGAACGTAAAATGGTAAGATTATTTTGTAATTAAAACTATTTTATTATTTTGTTAAGTAAGGTATATAGAAAGTGTAGCCTTTGGGAAGCTAAGGAACCAAGCTGTAAATTCCTAGAAGACTATTTTCCTTTATGGATAGTAGTTTAGGCTCTATACCAAATATAAAGTCACATCAAAAATATTCACCAGGAATGCGGTGGATTATTTTATTTTACAGTGTACATCGCATTCCATTTGTTTTCTAGAATACCTAAATTGTGGGTGAGTGAGATCGAAGTGAGTGACTTCTTTCATACAGTCATAAGTGAGTGAGATTGCAGAATAGGGGCCCTGTTGATGAGTCAAACCAAGGCTTGAAACTTGTCACCAAAAAATTAATGGGTGGTGTGATGAAATAACAAATTAGAACATTTTTTAGCTTTTGCTATACATATACCGGAGATATCCCAAAAAATTCTTTCTTGAACAAAATTAAGTTTAACCCGGTAAAAAGTCCAAAAAGAGTAATCTTTTTATTCATTCACTTAATTATAAGCTTAACAAAATTTTCCGTCTGGTCCTTGCCTGTTAATATTTCTTATTATTATTTTTGTTTTTTTAGCCTTCACAATCCGCTTTGGCACCAGCGTATATCTCTTTTATTAAAAGTGTATACTTCTGTAAATAACACGACTGAATCAAATTCCTCAAATTGGTTAAATATATTTTGGATATTTTTTTATACGTATCATGAAATTTCTAGCCTTGCTAATGCGATTGATTTCAATTTCAATTTAAACAAATCCTTGAAGATTGAAGAAATGCTTTAAAATACAGTTACTCTCCAGAGAGCCAGCAAGAATCTAATGGATGAAATATCCTTTTGTGTTTTCAGACTTCATACTTCTTGAATAGGTTCTTTTTGCACTAAAATGAAATTGAAAACAGTCCTTAAATCAGTTACGAATTTATCCAGTAATACTGAGCATGCGTAGAAAGCACGAAAATAGAAAGACTGGCAGATACACTTTAAATCAAATATAAATGGAATATTTATTTGAATTATTCCTTCCCATTATGTTGTTAGCTCTATCTACCGCAAACTCAATTAAATGTTATTCATAGGAAAAAAATATTTGATTCCTCTTTAAATAAACAAACAACAAATGGTAGTTTCTTTAAGCTCTCAACATCATTCGATTCGTCTACTATTAATGATAAAGGATTAGATTTGAAACGATCAATTACATTTTCATTAGTTAAAACATTTTGATCTCACACTGCTGTTTTCTATAATGTTTTCGATATTACTAATTTTAGATTAAGACTTAGATTTAATCTAATCAGCCGATATTTTTTGTTAAATGACGTGTTTTCATTCACTAAGGGAACAAATTATCCATGAGAACAGATTTCAGAATAGCTTTGAGAATAAGTTAAAAGCTAATAACACTTTATCGGCTACAGCGACAGCACATAAGTGTACTAGGTCAAATTAAAGAAGAGAGTCCATATTTTATAAAGAAAAAAGGTTATGCCAACGACCTTTTTGAAAAAAAAAAGAGGTCAAATTATAAAAAAGAAGGTAAGAAAATGCGAAATTTTTAGTTTGGAATACCATAACTCCTGAGAGGAGAGGCGTACAGCTGGTTGAGCAGTCGTTAGAAAGGCCATAAAGTTCTGCATACAAAGAGCTCCAGACAGTACACCGTACACCCTGTACTTTTTAAGATACAGGGTGTTTTGTGAAAAACTAGATTTTTTTCTTAATCCTTTAACCAAATAAATAGTTTAGCCACGTAGATAAAAACAAAGCCAACAATTCTTTGAGCTACTTGAACTGTCAGAATATAAAAACATAGCGTAAATCAGAAAATAGCGTATCCAAAAGCGACACCTTTTAGTAAGTAGCAAACCATTTTATAAACATATGATACGTGATACATACGTGTATGTCGGTAGTGGGAGTGCCAATCTTAACAGCCATTGTTTGTATATATGTGCATAAGTTTATGAACCTAGTACACATTATGATACTTAAGGTTCTACTGCATTCTCTGGTTGCACTTTTTCAGTTCTTCTATTTTACCTATCCTGAAACAAGAAATCTCATCGGAATCTCATCAGGATCAATATTTAGTTCGCAATTGATTATCGTGGATGTCAACCCATAAAAAATAATTCACTGATTGCAATTAATAGAATGCGGCATAATTGTGAAAAGACAAGATACATAAATGATGATAATAACCATTGGAAATACATACAAGAATATTTCAAAGATTATGGATGCTATTTTAATAAAAAATTGTATTTCACGTGACCGTCAAACAAAAGACATATTCAACAAAAGCCGTCATATAAACTCCAACGGAAATTTGATCAGTAAAGAATAAGAAAATTTCAAATTTCAAATTTCACACGCCTTGTCGAAAATACCGCTGGTGTTAAGTGTGAAAACATCATAGCGTATACGTGTTAATCTACAACGTGAACCTATATAAGTATGTAAGTACTTATAATTCTGTAACATCACCTGTTAGGTGTATACACATGGAACGACCCAATTTACACAAACTCTGAACACAATTTTATTATCCAATTTCCGTCATTTCAGGGGAGGTGAAAAACGAACCGGGAGAGAAAATTTACGAGTGTTCGGAGCTTCTTTCAGTTAAGCTGGCGAAAAATAAATACAGAGAAGCTAAGAAAAAATCCTCCGAGTAACGTCATTGAGGTGTACACGGGAGCACTTTATGCCCTCATTACCTTAAGGAAGTGATGTCTTAAGCTTACCGTGTCTCCTAATTAACCTAAATGTGAAGCAAGCACATCTTTGTCGTTGAAAGGACTTTAGGGAACTGTTAAATATTATACACAAGTGACCTGAACCATAACCCTCTTGGCAGTTATTAATCGGAAGTGTGTTGTTAGATATCATCCGGGCAGTATATTTTACAGTAGGCACCCTAGCCGTGTTGATTTACATGGGAAGTAATTCTTTTAAGGATTTTAATTACATTTCAAAGGATACTTTTTACGACCAAAAATAAGAAAAGAACTTTTACTTGACGGGGATGCTGGAGTTCAATCCATCTTCGGTCAAAGTATGGGCCTCTCCCCACCAATTTGGCTACTCGGTGGGAAAAATTTTAATACCTAACTTTCCGTCTTTTAAGTTCGCATCTTTTTTTTTTTTTTTGTACCCTCGATATCTTCTCCCTGCTCCATTAATGCACTGATCCAATCTGGTAAATGAAAAAGTTAAGCTGAAATAATTTAAAACTTATGCAGAGTATGCTTCCTCTATGAAGAGAGGGCAATAGTAGGGGTTGGGAGCTGTGATTTACAGCCTCAATAAAGGCAAGTGTTAGAGAATTTTTATGCAAATTACAACTTTAGAACAAAAGAAATAAATTTTTTTGTTTGCAAAAGGATAAAACTATCTCCCTTTTTCCGGCTTATATTCTTGCTGGAGGAGAAACATTTCATATTAATTTTAAGCCAATGTACTGAGGGAAGAAGCTCCCCCGGCGAACCAGTATACGATCGCAATAGGTTTTAAAATTGAGTTTTCGCCGTAATTCCAAACTATGGAATAATGTAAAAACATTGAGCAGAAAAGTCTTTGGAAAATTTAAAGGATTACAGAGAAGATTGCTTTTCTTACCGATAAAATATTGAATCTTTTTAAAGTGCATGAAAGATATTTTTTGAACACGATGTAAAGATATAAAAATTCTAATTAGTATAAGATTCATAATCAAGTTCATTTTCCTTTAAAGCTGTTTCTCTATACCATCAAATCAGCATTCTGGTTTAGTTTTATCTTTATTCGTTAGTTGGCTAAACAGAGTAAAAGAAAATGCTTCCGTACACGAAAAAAAGGAGCGAATTATTTATATAGGTTAATTAGTTATGGTATTCTCTTATCCGCTTTAAGCTACTGTGAATATATTAAATAAGCTTACTGAATTGCAAAGCTGGTTTGCACTATAATATAATGTGCAAAGAAGCGATAATAGTTGCGTTTTTTTTTCTTATATAGGTACATGAATCTATAGATGGCACAACAACTAGATGTCGTATGCAGTACCAGAAAAGTATACAAAATTTACAGGCTCGATGGTCTCCATTTCAGAATGGACCACAACTTTTGAATTGGTGTATACGTCGAGTGATTCATACTTTTTCGTATCTGAATGTTGAAGAAATCAATCAAGCAAAACAAAAACTCTATTATAAAAACATTTGCACGCTCTAAAACATGTTATGGCCCATTCCAGAATGCACTAACCATTTTACAATCTGTATACTCTGCTCTAGTATGCCATGCGACATCTAGTTCTTGTGCCATCTATGATAAAACTCAAATAGAGAAATAGCTCAACAATACAGTAGAAGAAATTGGAATAGCCTCATTGAGTTTTTTTTAAAGAAAATTAAAAACAGTACTTTAGGGTTTTAATTTGTATATCTCTTATTATAAAAAATTACATATATACACTTTTACTCAATTTTAATAAGAACTAACATAAACAAATTTAAAATTACTATAACATAAGGAGGAAATTAATTTAGCCTCATACAAAATTATATTAATTGTGAATCCTTTTTTAACGGCTTAATGTTGAGTACGTTTTCTTTGCTGTTTGATAAACTCAAATATTCTGTTAGGCATCGAATCGATTAATTTTCGGAGAGTTTCAATGGGTATTTCACTCCAAACTTATCTGATCCTATTTTTTAACTCCTAAACTGAGTGGAATTGCTTTCCGTTTTGGTATACTTTGCGAGAAGTTATTCCCCATAAGTTTCGTATGGGGTCTAATTGTGAGGTACAAGCTGGCCAATCTGAAACGTCAATTTTTCTTTCAGCAAGCCAAGCCTTTGTCAGTTTGCAGCATTATCATGCTGCAATACAAAATATTCGCCCATAAGTTCCCCAGAATGCTCAATTAAACTGTATTCGAGCATTTCCACGTAGTCTTCGGATTTTATTTTTGTCGAAATCCAAGCTAGAGGAATCTTACCCTGACTTGAAAATACCCCCCAAATCATAACAGATCCACCACCAAAGTTGCGACTAAAGCCTGAAACACAATACGATGCAGTTCAGTGCACTGCACTGCAATGCAGTTTAATTTATTGCTTAACTTGTTGCAGAACAGGTTGGAGAGAAATTCTATATGTAAACCTATATCACCGAAATGTCACCTGGTGATTACATTGATGTAAGTTCTTATGAAAGTGTGTTTAAAAAGACAGCCTTCATTTTGGATCCTTATTTTTCAGGTTTCTTTCTCAAGGTGCGAATTTTCTTACAATTGCCTGGATGTTTAGGATTGGAGCATCGACAGCTCGTCAAGTCATCCTTGAAACATGCGAGGCTATTTGGGAAGAATTGCGCGGTATCTATCTTGCACCTCCTAACAAAGGTGAATGGAAACGAATAGCAACGGATTTTCATTCTATAAGTGGACTTCCGAATTGTGTGGGTGCAATAGATGGAAAGCACATAAGAATTAAGTGCCCCCCAAATGCTGGTTCACTGTACTACAACTATAAAAAATATCACAGCATTGTTTTATTAGCTGCCTGTGATAGCAATTACTGCTTCACAGCTGTAGACATTGGTGCTTATGGGGGACAAAGTGATGGTGGCGTTTTTAAAGCGAGCTCATTTGGAAAAGCCATATTAGATAGAAGAATTGACTTACCTGAAGACGAAAACTTACCTAACTCAAATGTTAAGTTGCCCTTTTTCTTTGTGGGTGATGCAGCTTTTCCCCTAAAAACAAATATTATGAGACCTTATTCCGGAACATCTATATCAGAAAATGAGGATATTTTCAACAAAACGTTATCAAAAGCATTCGTAAAAATTGAAAACACATTTGAAATAATGACGATGCGATGGAGGGTACTACTTAATGCTATAAACTGCTTCCCACAGAACGCTGAAAAAATAGTGAAGGCTGTAGTAGTCCTACATAATTTTGTTAAAATGAATGACGGCGAATACTGTCCTGCAGAATACGTCGACAGTTTTAATGGCGACACTAGAGTTGAAGGATTATGGCGGAGGGAGGTTAGAACCTTGGAAACATGTAGGCTTTTTACAAGGTTTAATGCCCCAAAAGATGCATTCACTATCCGTGACACGTTAAAGGAATATTTTGTTAATGCTAGAAGGGGTGCCACGCCTTTCATTTGATCGCTCCTCATTCAATAATTGCAGAACTTTCACCTGGAACGAGAGAAAGCGCTCTGCTGATAATTTCGCTTCTTCCAATTGTATGCGCAAGCTGTCACAGGATATATAAAACTGTATTTCTGAATTTTAATGTAAATATTGACAACTTACTCTGTATTTACACTCCTGAATGTATTTAAAAATGCCAGCATTTCGAAAAACTTATAATTTTTCAATTTACTGGCAGCACCACTTCCAGAGGGTAAATTCTCTTTATCTTTTAGGTGATTAAACCTGTCTTTCATGGTTCGCCACCTTTTTTTTTGCAGCGTCACCTAAATGGAAAAAATAAAATAAATGGATTAAAATAAAACAAATATATTTTCATATTTAAGTTACCTGTAATTCCCAATTCTTTTCCAATTTCTTCCCACGCTTTTTCTCTCTTTTCATTTTTTTTATAATATTTGTGGCTTTTATCATAGAGATAAGCTCTCCCGCGCACCAATTCCACCAATTTCTCTTCCATTTTTGATAACACACAAATGTCAGCTGATGCAGTGTGCAGTGTTCTAGAAATTAGCCTAAAAGTTGCAGTGCATGTGACTTGCCACATGCTATTACATGGGCTCTAAATTTCACTGCAGTGCAGTGCACTGCACTGCATCGTATTGTGTTTCAGGCTTAAGACGCATCTCTGGCTTCTTTCTTTGGTCATGCCAGGTTCAACATTTTATCATCTGAGAAAAGCACATTTTTCCACACATGTGTCCAAGACATGTAGTTTTTCGCAAAATTTATCCGGTGTTCAATGTGTCTTGTAGTTAGTTTAGGTTTTGGTGTCTTCTTTAGCCATTCTGTTGTGGAAGATCCTTCAAGATCTGCCTGACACGTGGCATAGTCACTGCTAATTTCAGATCAGCACGAATTTGAGAAGCTGTCATATGTTTTTGTACTGAACCATCGTTCATATAACGCGAACGGTCCTATCATATATTTTGCTTTTTCGTGGCATTTTCCGCTTTGTCCCATAATTCTCTCGTAATTTAAAGAAATTATTTATTACTTTGGACGACCCTTTCAATTTTAAAGTAATAGCACGATTTGATATTCCACAGTCCTTGTATGCCTTAATAGCAGATAATTATTCTTTCCTGAGTTGCTTTCCACGTTCCATTTTGTATATCTAGAGAAATAATATATTTTAATTGTAAATAATACTCTACTGACATCAACCACGTAACTCACCAAGCTTCAAGAAATACTCCTGAAATGGAAACACCCAATATTTAATGATTTTTAATCACTGAGGCTATTCAAATTTCCTATCTGAAATACACCACAGAACTGAAAAATTAGAAAAACGCCTTCTTTTATGAATAGATAGCAAACAAACATGTTCCAACATGCTTGTTTTGTAAACTACATTTTCCGAAGAATTCTATCGGCGGGCGATAGTAAGGAAAATAACGGGAAATTTATGTGCGATGCTATTCCAATTTCCTCTACTGTAGTTGCGTGGAATTATGTTGAAATTTTATTTCAGATCATCTGTTGAATGAAAAGTAAGTCCCAGTTCTAAGATGGATGAGATTGACATACAAGGATATGGCTTATCATTTATAATATTCTATTAAGATTTTTCAATTTTTGGAAGAAATGAATCCTAAAATTAGGTCCAATTTACTATCATCGAAATACGTAAGCATTTTCCTCATCATGACAAAATTAAATTTGCGTTTACACCATACATAAAAAGAAAAAATGGCTTCTACTAATTTCTCAGGGATTGAATAGTTATAATGGAGGAGTCTTTAGATAACCGCGATGTGTGCGGGTATTTTGACCTTAATTTTTATTTTAAGCTACAGCAATGCGGATTTTTCCTTCCTTAAGTATAGTCAACTTACTTCAAAGTTTATGTGCCAAACATGATGAATCATGACTCTATTAAAAACTATTTTCACATAAGGTGAACGTAAAAAAAAGAACAACTAGATTTAGTATGATATAGAAACACTTTAGTGCCAATACCTTAGTTTACAAGAACTTATGACAACATACAAACAAACTACATATTAGACCGATTACAAATTTGTGACTTTTCTGTTTCGCAAATTACTTACTTTTGCTAAACTTATCATTATACGTGTCTACTACATGGGAAATGGTTTTGATGAAAAATGCATTTCTGCCTTTTACAACATTCTCCCATGAGAATCGTAATTTAATACTTTTCGCATATTTCTATTTAATGCGCGTTGTCTGGGTTTTTATTTAAGTTGAAATAGAATTCCTTAGATTAAAAATGATAGGAAATATATTTTACGTGGGAAGGTAAGTAAGAAACTTGAAATATGTTGTAGGGATGTTTAACGTTATAATGTTGATTATTTTATATGTCCTATATAATGTTTTATCTATAACATCTAGTTCATGGTGTATGTAGCATTGAAATTAGCGGGGGATAGGGGGTTATCTTACAAATTAAATTGAACCAAAAACAGAAAAACATCCAACGCCGTAAGTCGCTTAGTTTAGCTACCACAGTACTATAGTGGGGTACTAGGAAGGTTTCCGCATTAAGCGGAAAAGTCATTTTTTTAATAGAATAGTAGTTTAGGGTGCAAACTGCAAGAGTCATTCAACATTCAAACAAAACTCTTTTATCAGTTTTACACACTGGCATACAGGGTGTCCCGTAAGTCGACGTCCAGCCGGAACCGGGTGATAGACCAATTCGTAACAGTTAACAGAAAAATATAAAAAAAAATCTAAGTCATGTATTTTTCAAATTATAGGCATTTCTTTTGTTTTCGAGAAAATGTACACCTTGTGATGATTTTTTCCTGCACATAAATCAGTGGACGGTAATGAAAAAGTGATGAACTGTCTAAAACCGGTATCGACAGTCCATATACAGACACTCCATCAAGCTGTTATCTAACGCAGTTACTGGACATGGCCCCTTCCGTTATTTTTTTAAGAAGATAGGTAAGTCCGACAGCGAACTGTGTCGACTGTGCAAAGAGGAAAATGAAACCTCGAAGCATGTGATATGTGAGTGCCCAGCGTTTGCAGGATTAAGGTTGCAAATCACTGGAGAGACACTTATCTCTCCAAGTAAGGCTTGCGATATAGCTTCCGGGGCAATAATCGAGCTCAAATACTAGATTTTGCCTAACTATTTTAGGGGAAGGCACAATTAATCAACTCTGGTCGCAGTGTCCGTATGGTACTAGTAGCCTAGTCGCCCCTACTTTTAACTTAACTTAAACGGAAAATCTTATTGGCTATATATATATATATATAAACGAAAGAAGGTTCAGTGACTGGGTGACTCACTAGAAAAATTTTCCCTAAAATAAAGTTTGCTTACGGTATCAACAACGCGAAAGTAAGGACAAAGTAAAACATTCACATATAACATTTAAAGCTACTGTCTTGTAGAACTTGAACATATGTCCACCACTATGACTAAGGATTGCTGATGGCGTCCAGAATAAGGTACAAAACTAGCGATAGTAGCCGAGATTGAACTCCAATCGAGTCTACCCAACCAGTCCAGGTTGGTAAACATGCTGAAAGTTCGGAAGAGGTTAATGGGGAAAGTACCTACATTTTCTATCATTTGAAAAAATCAAATCAGGCTCTTTGGCTTTCATTACATAACCAGATAGTACTTAGTTCTGTATCTCTCAAGGAAAGGCTATTTCCAAGCAAAGATCATATACCTCATTATGACTTAAGGAAGCTGCACAGCAATATTGTCAGTATATCTCTTGATAGTATATATCCCGTCTTATTAGCACCTTTTAAGATTTTGTGCATAAAAGCAGACTACTAAGTTCTTCGTTCCACCATGAACCATCATCCCTTCCTAAAGTCGGACGAATTTTTGTGAATGCAATTTATACTACGTCCCATATGACAACCAGCGCAATCCCCAAATCAAGACGCGACTTAAAAGAGCAAATAAACTTTTTCGTAGACTTGGATAGCACGAGTGTCTTTCCGTTTTAGTTTTTTTTATAGTCCATCAGTAATGAAGTGGTCAATACTACCTTTTTGTGCAATTTCATCCTGTTCAAGATCTTATTGGATTATTCCTCTTTCTCAAGGATTCTCCTAAATCCCTCTAAGGTTGACCTTTCCCACGGAGACATCGTGAGAACGATTCTCTCATGTCAAACTTTGGTCTCATTTATAGGTACAGTACAGGTGTGTTCTTGCTAATAGTTATTATAGTTGGAATTAAAATATTCCCCACGGAATAGATATCTTCTTATAAAATACAAATACATATTTACATGAAACTCCTTTTAAGATTATATTAATATATTTCAACCTATGAATTAGTTTTTTTTTTATAATTTTGTTCTTTTTTTTTTCTAATGATTAAAATTAAAAAAACAAAAGGTTCAATGTTTTTTCTACACCTCGTAGTGGGCACGAAATCTGATTCCGCAAATCATTTCCAATACTCTGAAATCCCTTTTTTCACTATATATTTGGACACTGCCTGAGAACGCGTCGACATAGAGAGCTGACACATAGTACATGGTATTTTTATAGTAACAGCAAATAAAATTTCAAAAATGGACTGAATCGAGCAACCGCTTCTTGGTGTTGTCATATAAAAATTAAGGTTTTTTACATATACGATAAAAATGATCGAAACGACATTTTTATTGTACTTAAAACTTCTTCAGAATACGAAATCCTATGAAATTGGTTATTACCATTGTTACTGTCCGACGAATCATTTTAAAATATATGCGAAAAACCACTTCAAAAATCATACTACTTGCACAAAGAGGTGACCATACAAAATTACATACGGGCATTCATCTAGGGTATCATAAGAATTGGTCTTAGACCAATTCTAGCTTTTCTACATGTTAATTCAATTTTTAATTTTCAATACTTTCTATGGCAATGCCTTGTCGAAAGTAAGCCATACTTCAACAAATCATCAGTGCCAAATTTTGTTATTTAATTGAATCTCCACATTTTTGTTGTTGTATGAAATTCTATTCATTTGTAATTCCGCATATCATATCCAGAAAGAGTTTTAATGAGAGCCCATCATTTCTGTCCATAAATTCAATTCAAATTAAAGAACGCGAACGGTGTGATTTTCGTCTCCGCAGAATATCACTCACTCACGGCTAAAACCATCAAACGGGATGTTTTTTATTTACTCGACGTGAACTGTCGAAGTAAAATGAAGCACATTGTTAATAAGAATTGGTCCACCAATCAGTATGCTGCTTTTGAAGCACATTGAAAGTTCCTACCTTGCGAAATTGGGATTCACTCACGTAATCCTAGTAGTACTACGCACGTATGTACATATATATGTACTGTACATAAATATGTATCATGCCGGATACACGGAAACTTCCTTCCTGCATTGTTCCATAGTAGTAGGGCTTTGTTGTAAATTGGAGAACTGCATTCAGTTTTGTGGTGACCGGAAGCCATGAGGGATAATAATTACTGAGGATTATCTACTAGCCCAGCAAAACAAAGAATACAAAGCGGATAAGGTGTGCAACTGGGACAATTATCATCCTGTTTCTATTGTCAAAGATAACGCTGCCACAGTTATACCTTGTCGACATATTGTTACTAATTGTTGTAGAACTCCCTAAATACATGTAATTAATATTAGAAATCTTATCAGCAGCAAAACATTAAATTTGTAAATTTATCTCCAGAAATTTGTACTTTGAAAATATTTTCAACAGGTATGAGTATGTACTCCTGTTGTTAGAACGTACACGCAAATTTGAATTAAGTGAAAACTGAAATGAGTGCACTGGTATTTTGTATTTCAGATCAGTAGTCTATCTGCTTAATACAAAATACTGACCAGTTCCTAATAACTATCTCTAATGTCGATTTTGATGGAATCATTTCAGTGTTGCACTTTTTCTGGTAGCGGAGAACTTGGAGCACTTAAGTCTATCGAACATATTTCCGTCATATTTTTTGTATTTGTGGACACACAGGGAACTATCAAACTTAAAAATGTTATTTATTGATATATAGAAACAAATTTCTTCTTAACTTTATGTCAATTACCCAAATAAAATCTTTTAATTCATTTACCTGCAAAATTTCACAAATAATCGCGACAGTACACTTTGACAGAGCAGATGACAATTCAACTTGAATATGTATTTGTAACTCCGACTAAATATCCAGTGCAAAGTAGAGGAAATCAGTGTTGCACTTCTGCTATAAAATTTGTCCCATTGAACATTTTCAGTGCTGCACTGCTGCACTGAAGTCCCATCGAAATCGACATAAAACTGCCACACTTATTTTTAAAATTGCCCAATGGTAATATCAGGATATGATTATCACAGTTGTTAGGTCACAAAGGTCATAAATTAAAATATTACAAGTGGCTGGGACTCACCGATCTAATACTTGGTACTTGAGAAATTGCCTTTAAACTAATGGTTATACCCTTTGTTCTAATCATTGGTTAGAACAATTCTTTATTCCCGTCGAGACCGGAAATAAAATATAAATGTTAGCAAATTTTATCTCTGTCAATGCCCAAAATAATATTCGTTAAGTCATTCCAGACCCGGCTCAAAGGGTTTTGTTAATAAGAATACATAGTATATCAGCCGAGGCCCGATATCAATGTAACTAGCCAACCTACCTAAGAGATCGAGATAAGTCAGCTTGTTGTTTATAAGTTAGTTAATCAGAAAAAGTAATAAAGACACATAAATATTGAAAAAACTACGTCAAATCCGTTACTGTGTCTTTTTCAGATGTTCAATGTTAATATTCTAAACAAGGTTCAATATAAAACTAATTAATAGCCTTGTTTAGCCAACATCAAGTATAACGTATTATATTTTATTTAGTTAACAACTTTGTATATTATCATATTTCTTTCGTTGTACCTATATTTATTTACGTACTTTGTTTTATCTCTACACCTTTTCCAAATGTAATTCAGAAAGTATCAAATGTAATTCAGAAAGCACCACTTGTAATTGAGATTAGTCAATTGTAATTCAGAAAGCACAAATTGTAATTCAGATTAGTCAATTGTAATTCAGAAAACGTCAATTGTAATTCAGATTAGTCAATTGTAAATCAGAACACACCAATTGTAATTCAGATTAGACAATTGTAATTCAGAAAACGTCAATTGTAATTCAGATTAGTCAATTGTAAATCAGAAAACGTCAATTGTAAATCAGAAAACGTCAATTGTAATTCAGAAAACGTCAATTGTAATTCAGAAAACGTCAATTGTAATTCAGAAAGAAGACACTAATTGTTAAATGTTTATTTTTATTTTATTATCTGCAATATAATTATTTTTGAATAAATCATCGACCGACTGGCATGTCGTTCATTGCCAAGGCTGTAGATTGGTGAACTATACAGTGTTGCACAGCACAAGCACAATCACCTCCGACTATGGTACTCCTTGCGTTATCTATAATTTCCTCCAAGTAGACCAATCTCTGTTCCATAACGCCAGGCCCTGCAACGTTTGGAACACGAATGTTGCTTTTGGCATCGGTTTTGACCTTAGACCAAATATTCTCAATGGGATTTAACATTGGAGAGTAGGGTCCCAGCCGCAACAGAGATGCTCTCGTCCCATTAATTATTGTTTCTAGCCTTGAATGGCAAGGTGCGTTGTCTGCAACAATCACTAAATCTACCAGTTGATTTCCCATATCTTCCCAGTATTGCATTAATCTTCTTACCCAATCATTTGCTAACTGTGCAGTAAATGAACCTCTTCTGCGTTAAATAGATATAACTCCTGTAGTAGAAATTGCTCCAATCAAATGTATGTTAGGACCTCTTGATGCAGGAAGGTGCTGGACTGCTCTATGACCAACTCTTGCACGGCCCCTTGTTCGACGGCAAAACAAATTAAAATTTGTTTCATCCATCCAAACAATTTGTTTCCCCTGTTGTATGTAGTGATTCAAAGATTGGACATATTCAGCTCGTTTCCTTTTATTAAGTTCGGAATTCATTGTAACAGGTTCAATATGCACCTTTTTTGTAGTGAAGAGTCTGCCTTCTAAGTAGTTAGCTACAGTTGACACAGATACCACTTTGCGGAAATTGTTTATAATTTTTTCTTTTAATTGCTTCAATGTAATGCTACAGTCTTCTTCTACCCATGAAACCATCAAATTAATTTGATTCTCAGTTAGAATTTTTGGTTTTGTTCCTCCTTTTAGCAACATTTTTTCACGTCCAGATTGGATCCAGTGATATGCGGTTTTGAACTTGATCTCCAGCGTTGCAGCCAAAGCTATCCAGTCATCACCTCTGTTCGCACAATTTATTATCCTTTCACGATCTTTTTCAGTATTTTTGTTGTACTTTTTTCTTTCAATGACATCAGTTCCAGTCGTAGGAGCTCTGCAAATAGGACAAGTACTATCTGGAACATCGATTATAGATTGCGCGCACTTTGTATGAAATATATGTAGGCATGGTAGAAGCCGTATAATTGGATTCCTTGTCATCATAACTTGGCAAATTGCGCAATTGTCTTTAAGTTCCATTTTTAGAAATATAGTTTTTTACTTATTATCTGTGTTAACTTCTTGAAAAATTAATTCAGATGTTTGAAATGTCAAAAGAATTTGTATAGCCGCGGTATATGTAAATGAAATCTTCAGAATTACAATTGACGCTTTCTGAATTACAATTGGTGGTTTCGGAATTACAATTGATTAATCTGAATTACAATTGGTGCTTTCTGAATTACAATTGACTAATCTGAATTGCAATTGGTGCTTTCTGAATTACAATTGGAAAAGGTGTAGTAATTCCATCTTCGTTGGTTTCGTTACCAGCTATTTATGTTCGAACCGGCCTTAAGTCGAAATCAATGTACCAGTCACACTTGCGTGACCTTGAATTCTTGTGTGTAGAAGTTAGTTCCAATGGTGAAAAATGCTTACTTACAGCCGTTTACTGTCCATCTGCACTTCTTGATGATGAACTTTCTATTGAATTTGAATCAGTGATTTCTAGGTACACTCAGAGCTACCCCAATGTTATGATTGGCGAGTGGCGATTTCAACGTTAATATGCTTTGTGCGAACAACTATGCTAATATTTTTGAATTCTTAATGCAATCATTACACTTAAGTCTTTTAAATAATCAACGTACCTATTTTAACATTTCTAATCCATCAATGCTAGACCTAGTCCTTGTCTCTGATATTAATGCCGTCTTATTTCATAACCAGATTGAACCTCCTGCTATATTTGATCATGATATTTTATTCTTAACATACAATTTCTTAATACAACCGAATAAGTTATATAATACTATTTCTATTAGAAGTTACAGAAATATTGATGTGGGTGAGTTAGCTCAAGAATGTGCCGCTCTACCTTGGAATGAGCTTTATCTAGCCCCATCAGATAAATTGAATATTTTCTACAACCTGATTTACCATCTACACGACAAATATGCACCTCTCAGAACAAGGTCGATCAAAGTGAACGGTTGCCTGTGGTTTTCCCAAGAGGTTCATTCGTTGATTGTTCAGCGCGATTTTCTGCATCAGCGATTTTTGCGACTAAGAACTAATGAAAGCCCTAATCGTTAAAAGACAGTTAGAAATAAAGTAAATTGCAAGATTCGTGCAGGTAAATTTTGTTACTTTAAACGTAGGTTTGACATTAACCTTCGTCCAAAAAGACTGTGGAACAATTTAAAACGCTCAGGTATTTTTCGAAAGGATACAGATACATGTTAACTAGATCCTAATACCTTGAATGTTTGTTTTACATCAACACAATCTGTTGCTCTTGCAGT
Source organism: Dioctria rufipes (assembly GCA_963924295.1). Lineage (NCBI taxonomy): Eukaryota > Metazoa > Arthropoda > Insecta > Diptera > Asilidae > Dioctria > Dioctria rufipes. Next base: position 77,332,781 of record OZ002741.1, on the reverse strand, counting down.
GTAGAGCCTACTGGATTTTTCAAAAGCTTTCGACAGTGTCAATCATCCTAAGTTACTGACAAAATTAGCTTCACGATTCAATTTTTCTACGTCAGCCATTTCTTTAATAGCTGATTTTTTGGCAAATAGATCCCAACAGGTGATTGCTGATGAGCGTCTCTCAGAAGTACTACCTTTATATTGCGGAGTACCCCAAGGATCTATTCTTGGACCACTATTGTTTAGTCTGTACATTAACGATCTTCTTAATGTCATCCAGGACTGTAATATCCATTTGTACGCGGACGGTGTACAACTATACCTGAATAGGCCGATTGATCTAATGGAAGACTCCGTAGACCGCCTCAACTCCGACTTGGAGCGAGTATCAAGATAATCGTCCGAAAATAAGATTATATTAAATCCCACTAAATCCCAATCAATGGTCTTTTATAGACAACAGCTTGATGTAAGCGAGTTGCCTCCGGTCATTTTTGATGGAGCTACCCTGCCTTTTGTGAATAAAGTTAAAAATCTCGGCTTTACTCTGAACACCTCAAAGAGCTGCTGTGACCATGTAAATGGAATAATTCGTAATGTCTATATGGTGGCCTTCGGAGACTGTGGTTATCAGCTAGTATACTAACAAAGCCATTACGTTTAAAACTAGTTAAAACGCTTTTATGGCCATATTTTATTGGGTCTTGTCTAATTTACCCCCGTTTCAATTCTTCTTGCGTTAGGAAATTGTAGGTTGCTTTTAATTATTGCACGAGATTTGTCTTTGGGCTGAAACAATTTGATCACATTTCTCCGTTTCGGTTGCATATACTTGGATGTTCTTTAAACAGTTTTCTTGTTCGAAGTCAGTTAATTTTTCTTCATAGAATTATACATCGAAACCGTGTTCCTTACATGACGAGTTAGTTTTCCTGGGTTCATCTAGAAATATTAATATTTTAATTCCGCGATACAGATATTCCATAATGGAGACCTCTTACTGTGTTCGAGTAATAAGTTTGTGGAATTCACTTCCTGCCATCTTTCAAAGATCCAGCGTATTCAGGGCTTTCAGGGAACTTCAGGGAACTCGCCTATTAATAACTTATGATTACATAACTTATTTATTTTTGCACTCACTCAAAACAGAAAGGACTTAATTGTCACCGTCAGAGATCTACTACTTTTTGTCTTCTTTTTTTTTTCTTCAATCTTAATTGCTATTATTGAATTTATATACTTCATTCTGAATTCTGCTATTATTCTTGTTTAATTTTTATAATATTATTATTTCATATTAATTCTTTTTTCTTAATTTTCTAACCTTTTAGCTTTATTTAATTTCATTTTGTTTTTCTCTTCAGTTTATTCATTAGCTTTTAATTTTCATATATTATATATTCAGTAACAGTCGGTGGAGGTAAAAGATTCTGTAATTACTGTAATTACTCACATAATACAACTGGCTTCTGCTGCTGCAACTATAAAAACATAGCTACGTATGCACACGTGCACAGTTGATTTTGCGTCATATTGAATTCCTACTTGGCTTAGAAACTCTGCGATCCTATAATTATACGAACACCAGATACAAAATGCTAGTATCTATGTTTGCATATTACTTATCCCAAAGTAGCTGAGATATAGTAGTATTTAATAACTTACTACATACATTTTTATAAACAATGAATGACCATACGAAGTCGACACCACTGCACGATATTCTTGCATTTTCATTGGTACGTCAGAGTCGTAACAAAGTCAACAATTATGCAGCCAACTTGAGCTTATAAATCAATTATATCGCTTTAAGCACAGAACAATTATTTCAGCTAGAGCAGAGGCTAGTAGTCAATGCATATATCACAGTAACTTGTAGTACGTAGCTTGAATTCGAACGACATAGAGGTTAATGTTAACCATTGTGAAAAATAGTTATTAACTAATATTTTTAATCCTTTTTCACCAGTATCTTTTATTTCGTATTGTGAATTCATTAAATCTAATATAAATATTGTAGTTCTTGATTTTAATGATTGCCTGAAACATATCCTTCATCAATCCTAAGTCTAACAGATTACAATTTAAGAAATATTACTGAAAATGAATAAAACTGTTACTAAAAACATTACGAAGGAAATTTGAATGGAATCAACCAAAATCACTACATAAATTAAAAATTCAACAATTAACATTTTGTGCGATATTAATAAAGGGAAATCATGACTTTTTCGGCCGAAGATCCATGAAGATTAAATAATTATTGAAGTATTTTAAAAACAAGTAAAAAAGTTAGAATTGGTCTAAAACGATTCGTCGGACCGAAAAAAAAAATTGTTATAACAAATTTAATAGGATTTTAGATTCAGAAGATTTTTTCAGTACATTAAAACGGTCTAGGACTGATTCTTTTCACAGTATATGTAAATTCAAAATTTTTATATGGCAACACCAAGAAGAGATTACCCGATTTTCTAAAATTTATTTACTATTGCTATGAAATCACCATATAAACAATTTCAGGTCTCTACGTTGACGCGTTCTCAGGCAGTGCCCAAATATATAGTGAAAAATGAAATTTTTGTATGGCTACCCTACGAAGGAGTTGCCAAATTCGGTCCATTTTTGAACTTAAATTTACTTTTTTTCAACAATCCTATTCGCATACTTCATTCTACTAATTTACCGAACAGTTTGTATGTATATATTATATTCTTATATGGAAATGGTAATGTTTGTGGTCTTGGCTAACTTTGAGGTGCTAAAAATTCGTTCTATACGATCTATGTCTGGTTAATATAAGTGTATTAGTTATTTTCTAGCCCTTCGTTGAGAATATGCATAAATTTAATCCACAGTCGTATCTGCTAGCGAGGAGTTAAGGATCTGATATGATATGTAGTAGCAGACTGTTAAAAAAAAGAAATGTCTGTCTTCTGAAATAGTTTCTTTTCTTTTAAAATATTCAAGTTTTGCATTTTTTCTTCCAAGAACGCTTATCCAAGTTCGTCGAAAAATTTGTGACACATGGGAAAGGGGTGGAGTATCTGAAAGGCCTAGTAAATTGGATCTCCACGCTATCTTGTGACTTCACCGGTGGTATTTTTATTTATTATTTCTCTTGTATTGACTTCTGTAAAAAACTCTTTATCAAGCTTTGGAAATAGAACTATTTAATGTCTTTCATATTCCTTTCAGCATCTCTAGATTTTTTAGAAGCAAGTTTTGCAAACTTTTTCTTAATAAAAGTTTCATGAAAGCGCTTCTATTTCCCTTTTGCTTCCGAATAATCAAATGAAAATTAAGCGACGTTTACATGGTATCGGTAAGCTGTATAATCTACTGTGACAACAAGGTGAGAGCATCAAGCTAAGTTGTAAAACTAAATACACGATAAGTGGTTTTGCAACAAATAACTTTTAAACGTCAAATCTACCTTGCTGACGAAATTTACAACAGAATGGCTCCACGAGAAGAACCTACGGAAAATCTCATAGTTTGAATAGGAAAAATTACGCAACAAACGATTCAGAAATTAGTGATAAATAAATAAAATAAATGTTTTATAGGATCAGGCAAAATAAATGATTTCCAGAACTAATTCCACTTTCTTATAAATTAAGATTTTCTTTTATAACAAGAGAAAAACTTATAATTGGTCTAAGACCCATAGTATTGTATGGCAATACCAAGAAGTGGTTGGCCGATTTAGTTCATTTCATTTACAATTATTATGAAAACGCCCCACACGTCACCGCGTTCTCAGACAGTTTCCAAATATATAGTGAAAAATCAAAGTTTCGTCTGGCAACACCAAGAAAGGGTTGTTCGATTTAGTCCATTTTTTTAAATTTTATTTACTATTACTATGAAATACCATGGGCAAAGTGTCAGTTCTCTACGTCGACGAGTTCTCAAACAGTGTCTAAATATATAGTAGAAAACTAAACCATATGAAGGAGTTCGTTCCATTTCGAACTTAAATTCACTTCTTTTAAAAAATACCCCATTTGCAAAATTGTCGTACTCCTAAGTAAACGCATTTTCGAGTTATTGTGAGGACGCACAGTCAGAGACATGGACATACAGACCGACAGACGAACATATGGACAAACGGGCAGACGGACATTTAAAACTCAAAATTACTTTTAATATTAGGCGTGGGAGTCCAATCCATATTGCTCTACCATCATTATTTCTGTGCGTTACAAACGGATTGGTAATCTTAGTATACTCGTACCCTATGATTTAATCTAGGGCATAAAAAGAGTGCTTATCCAAAATATGAGTATTATAGTTCAAGGAAAGTAAGCAAACATTAACAGAATAATGCTTAAAAGAAAAGTGGATCCACTGAAGCAATTAGGAAAAATAACATCTATTTCTATCATAGCACCCAGCACAACTTACATAAAGCAGCCTCATTATATGTAAAAAAAAAAAAAAAAACGAAAAAAGAGAAAAGAGAAAAAGCTATAATTGGTAGACGATATAAGACCAATTTAGATTTTACTCTAATTGGATTCGCTTCAACATAGCTGTCACTCTGTTTTGAAAATATGCTCGCTAAATCGTGAAAGTGGTTTTCGCATTCGTAACACGATTACTGCATCCCACACTAGGTCACCCATTTCAGCCCGTTATCACCCAGCATCCAAATATGTATGTATACCTGAAAAAGCTGAATTCTTATGTGGTAGTCCTAGGAAATGGTTGCACGATTTTGCCCATTTACAAGCTTTTTCTACAATTTTCTGTAAAAGACCAGGTACACAATCAACACCGCTATCCATGAGAGTTTCCTGCCATGATATACAATGGTATTAAAGCAGTTTCCAAATATACTTATCAATCTGAACAGCTTAGCTAGTGTCCCTCTTGGCTTGGCATTAAATCTCGCAAAACATTAAACCAAAAATGAATGGCGCCAAAATCTCCTCTTCTCATGTTTAAAATTAGAGGATATATGTACAGTAGCCACCAGGCGAGGTTTTGCCAAAAGTAAGGAATGAGGAATAGTTGTGAAACAAGGACTGCATTTTTGCAATAAAGTGTGTATATGATTGCCTCCCTTTCAAATATTGCCTATTTCTCGCTTTTAGCAAGCTTCGTACAAATTTGCATGACTTCTTCTATCAAATTCGCTCTTATTAAATTTGTCAACAATGCTTTTTACAATTCATTACAATTGCTGATGCATTGTGTTTTCCAAGGCAGCGAACTTATAATTGTAATAAAATTATCATAACACATTGTGGAAATATTAAAAAAAAAAAAAACAATGACCTTAGGTTTATAAATTACAAAATGTCAATCCAGACACATTAAAAATAAGTTGAAAATGGTAAATTAAAAGTAATTTACTCAACCCTCGCAGTGGGCATTTTGGTAAGGAATAGGTGAATTACTTGTAAATTACCTTTTTTAGCTTACTTTCGTATGTCCATTTAGTCCGCCGCCTAAATTATAAACGAGCATTTGGCAATATCGATTTCGACGGTTATGCTTGCCCATGGCAAGTTACTTTCGAATTATTTTCAATTCAATTTGTTTGCTGGGTAGTTTCGCCTATTGCATGTGTTAGTAGTTTAATTATTTATGACTTTTTTACTCTAATTGTTGACTTGAACGTAAAAAACAGAAAAAACAGTAAATGAATTCAATTATTAAAATAAAACAGTCTTATATTAGTTTTGGCGCCATCTACTCATGTCCAGTAAAACTAGAATCACAATATGGAAATTGTTTTTAAAACAAATAGTCTTGATTTAGGCGCTATACTTACCATACTTTGCAAAATTTTATGTATTTGGTGACCACTTGTGACATTACGCAGTCATCATTTCTGTTGGGAACGAAGACATGCGATCAAATAAATACTTAGTCAGGAATCAGCTTAGCATAAACGCTGCCCTAGTCAATTTTTCATATGAACTGTATGAATGGTGTTCCTGGCAATCAAAGCACAACAGCACATAGCGGGACACTACAGCCTAATTTCCTTGCCAGGATAAAGAAACAGATTTTGGAACTAATTCTGGTTCAGTTAAGGTTCTTCTTCTTTTTTTGTTCTTTTTTTACTTAATTTGAGTAGTAATATTTGCTAAAAAAATTTTACATATTATGTTTTGCTCTTTAGGCACTATTTATTTTATTCTTCGAAAATTTTAATAATTTTCATAAAATTATATAAAAAAAATATATACGCCATAATAATCTTGACATATAAGGAAGGGTATGATTCGGCCCGGAAGTTTGTAAGGCTACATATTAAACTAAACTATTTCTCTTGAAATTTTTCATCCACTTTTACCTTATGACTCACTAAAATTCCTCTTATGCATATGCAATATATTTCATATTTATGCTCTCCCTCAATCATAGCAGATAAGTAATTAGTCTACTAGGAAAAATTAAGCTAATAATACTAATATTGAAAACTAAAAAGGAAGTAAATAAATAACTAAATAATAAACATAAATAAATAAATATCCCACAGGAATAAGTTGAACAAACTCTTAATGCAAACGAAAAATCTTTAAAAAAGAAATTTCATTGCAAAAAGAGGGCGTTTCATATAAGCGGGAACCGTATAATCGTCAGTACGGCTTGGTTCCTGCCTAACGTATACGCCAAAGCAAACAGACAAGCTGACCTCATGTATAGACTTAAAATAAATTTTAAGTGTGAATTACATATATGAGGCGAAATACTACGTATTTACTTGAATGCCTAGCCTTGAATGCTTATATGAAATGCCCTCTTTTTGCAATGAAATTTCTTTTTTAAAGATTTTTCGTTTACATAAAGAGTTTTTTCAACTTAATTCTCGAGCTGCAGACTTAGCAGCAAACTGAGTCAATTTCATACTGACTTATTTCGCTATGAATTTTCATAGCAAAACCCCACAGGAATAAATAATTAAATATTAATGAATATTTAATAGAAAAAAAGCATAAAGAAATAATTAAAATGTCGCACTAACTGAACGTATCAAGAGGTCTGCAGTATCGATAAATATAATGGCATTACTAGAGGGGAGACAGGCGAGCATTTTGGCGGCGGGATCTTGCCTTGCCTTAATGTAAAGCCATAAAAAGGCATTGGAAGTATATATTTAAAATTAAAGAAAAAGTAAAGTTAAAGTAACATAAAGAAAAAAATATAAAATCAAATTAACGAAATAAAAATAACCTCAAGAAGAGCTACTAAGAGGAGCAAACAATTTTAACAAGACAGAAAAGCAATTCGGAGCACCGTCCACGTGGGATCGGGGAACCCAGAAACGAATCACCTCATGGGCCCCAACGTCTAGCTAACTAACCTTAGATGAGTTTAACCTCCATTTAATTGCAAATTAACCTTTTTTAAAAATTAAATTATATGAATATATGTTTAGCAAGCTTTTATGGAAGCAGGACGGTCGCTAGGTTATAATATTAGATGTGCAGAACACCAATTTAAAATGTATTGAAGATTTTCCTGGTCATAAAGATTTGCTTTTTTTGCTGATTTAAAAACCTCAAATCATCATCATCAGGAAACAAAAGCCTTACAAGTTTTCAACGTAATAGAAATCGCTACATTAAGTAGCTACTTAAGGGGGGTTAACACCAAAAAAAAACTAACGATTTCTGTTTCCAAAAGCTTAGTGAATATAAACGCATAAAAGTATGCAATTTTAAAATTGAAACAAATCACTATATGTACATGCAAAGCTATATGATGCTGTGATATTCGTCTGTATTGTGCTCCAAAGCATGTCGGGCATCTGCACAGCAGTATGGTAGAATCAGTGGGTAGAATTGCATAGGCATGGCGAGATTTTAAATTTGGCTGTCGGATTTTTCTTAGAATTTTGTTAAGGAGCAGGCAAGGAGCGAACGAAATGTATGCTCTCTCTGTGCTGTTGATCAGACACTTTTCCGTGTAATTTGTCTGGCACTATTTATTGTTTGGGCAATTTTATTTGACTGAAGTCGGTCATCAAATAAAACTCTTCCAAGAATTCTGAGTTGTAATATACCTACCATATAATTTTTGCAATGTTCACACGTTGTCAGATTACCATTTTATTAACTAGAAAAGAACTACTTTAGAGAATTAGATTTGAATTTACCAACAACACAATTTTCAGGTTGAGCTATGTCTGGTAGATTTTCTAATCTAATTTTAGTATATATGTACATATATACAATTTTATCTCTATCTAATTCCTCAATTTTGTTCGCATAAAATTTTTCATGTTTCAAGAAACGCAATCCAACCAGATTAGCCTAGTCGGAGTTACTGTAACTGGGAAAGATTACCAATATAGCAAATAGTGTGGTTATTGTGTAACCCTGTGCATTGCAATGTTCATTTAGGATTTTCAATTCATTCCAAAAGTACCTTAAATCTACCAATCGAAATCCCTCCATGGTATTTTCGTTCATATATTCATCCTGATTTTCTTTTTCTATCAGAATTGTGAACGAATCTATTTCGCTATAATCCTCAATATTTGGGCTGGCATTCATTTTACCTGCTTCATATCTTTCTTCATTTATATTAGCAAAATTTCTTTGCTGTGCGGTTAAATTTTCTTTTGTGCTTTCCCGTAGAGATCTGAAACACACTAATGGAATACAAAATAGTGTTGTCGTAGTCGCTATGTCAATGCAGTATAAATATATCGTGCAGATAGAGAGACGAAGATAAGACCAGAACAAACCATCAAACCGCTAGGAGATATTTCATAGAAATTCGCGATGGGTAGTACCACTAAGCGTAGGTACAGTAAATAGAGAAATCAATTAGATTGAAAAATCCGACCGTCTTCTTCTTGAGAAGGTGTCTCCCAAAGGCAAATTTTTGCTCTGGTCCAAAAAGTTCTTATTTCTACCCATTTCATAGTTCTATTCACTTAAAATAGGACGCGGGACGTGGTATTCAAAAAATTAATTGATTCTTTGCGGCAGAAATTCGCTGTGAGAGCCACGCTAGTCGATTTCGAAAAAATGCTAGAGTTAATCCGTGAAGATCTTTGGTTGCCAGAAAGGTCAGCTAGTTTACCTATTCAAGGAGGCAGTAGTGTCAAAAATTACTTCAAAGCATGCGTAAAATACGGCGAATGAATCTACCAAAAACAACTCTGTGAAGCAACGGGCGAGCCCATTCTAAAGGGAGTATAAATTGGTCCCGTTATAAAGGCTTTGGATGAATTAGCTCTTTATTTCGGTACTTACAGAAGAACTGATTTTTCTTTAAATGAATTTAGTCGATACCGATACTGCATTGATAAAAAGATTCATCACATAATGACAGCAGCTCGAACTTTTAGAGGGGACGGGCCAATCGAAAGGTATAATCTCTATATAAAGAGGACTATTAACCCGATCAAATGGGCATTGCAAGTACCTGAGAATGGAACGCTCATAATAATTTTCGTGCAATGAGCTCAATTAAAACATTTATAAGAAAGAAGTTGCTTTTACCGAAATATATATTAAATCGCGTAAATATTCGTCAGCAGATTCCCTCTTAGATAAAAAAGAATTAAAAAATAATTTCAAAAGAAAGATGTCATTGGTACAAAGCCGATACTTTTATTGGTCGACACAAGTTCTTCGTAATTTGTAAAAATGCTTCTTCTTCGAAAATCGCATTTTGAAAACTATTCATACATAAATTAATAGTACTTAGTAGTAATTATAGTCGCTAGAAAGATAATCGATTGTAGTCAAAAAATTGGTACACACTGTATATAATCGTGACAACTCACTACACCTCATCAATTTTCGTTCACTTTTCTAAATTACATACATATATTCGAAAAACAATTCTTCAAAACTTTAAAAAGTTCCATTTTGTCCTTTCTACAGCTTCACTAAAACGCGGTCATAAATGGAACGCAACAAAAAATAACTATTTATAATTTAGCCAACCTTCCTCCAAAATTTCGTCAAAATCATTTACATTTCACAAATTCAAATTCACATTTCACAAATTTGTACATTTATAGGATTATTTCCTTTTCATACACACAGATTTACATACCTAACAATATTCAGTTTTCTCTTCTTTATTCCATAATTATTGGCCCGAATTTTACTAATACCTCCCATGATTAAATAATAATTACTCACAAATCGTTACCAATAACCATAATAGAATTGGCAAAAAATAAAGCAAAAATGAGCAAATTACCAATGATAAAAATTCAAATATTCCGGGAAATCTACACACATACATATACCTAATGCAGAAAATAACGGCACACACTCTCCAAAAATCCAGCTACAGCCCGCTGAGCTTTCAAAACAAATGAAAGCCTTCCAAAAGCACATTATCTGACGATGATAGAATGAATTGAAAACGCCAAATTGTATGCAAAATATAATAAACCAAGAAATTTATGCCGTTACCATCATTAACATTATTGACATTATTTCCTTTATCATTGCACTAAAAAATTTGAGTTTTTCAAAATAAACAGAAAAAGGTTCGATCTTTGTAACAAATTGAACTTTCATTGAAATAATATCATAATTTTGGTAGTTATTTGTCTTGGAAAATAGCAACTTTCAAACTAAAATATATTAGTAACCAAAATTTTTTGTCTGGGTTTCTTTCCGTCACTGCCTCTTCCAGCCCACGATCTTCCATACTCAAGTACAAATTAATCTATTTAATGTACCATTATTACGTTTTGATGTACTAAACTTTGCAAATTTCATGAATTCCAGAGTTTTCTGAAGCTAATTAAATACATAAAAAACCCCGAAATCTTTATTTTTGACACGTCATTACCTAAGTTTATGCATTTTCTCTAACTATGTACAATTTTTATCATGATAATACGCACAGATTTGCAGTAAATTTGTATTAACTTTTCGTGTTTTTTAAGATTTCAGTGGTAACACCCCTTAACTGATGCTTATAGTGAAGTCTAATTCATCTTATTAGAATTAATGGTTCCTCGTACTCTATCTTGACCACGCATATACTCCTACGTTCCTAACATTATATCAGAAGTAATATCCGAGATATCACTGACTACAGGGCCTTAATAATTATTTTCAAAAGATCAAAAGAAAGTGATTTCTATTTGTAATTCCATTGTACACTTAAAGTTTTGGTAACTATTTCACAGCCGCACACCTTACAAATTCAAATATTATCTGAACAAACAATTTGTTATTGTTCTTAATTTTCATGTATCTAAGGAGCAACAAAAGACCATACTCGTGTTTCTGGGCTCTAAAGCCATAATAAACAGCAGTTGAGCTCTGTATGTTCAGCTGATTCGAATGTGTTTCTTCTCGACAATGTATAAAAGCAATCGGAATCTTTATTGAATCTTACAAAATTTTAAAATGTCATTGCTTATGCTTGATTTAGTGTTATTTTCGGTGGTAATTTTTATACCTTCTGTTTGTATAGCTAAAGATACAATTTCTTCCATTTACAATGGTGAACCAGTCACATTCGTTAGAGGTAACGAAGTGCTGCAAGACTATGCATATTCATATGTAGCTCTTTTGGAATTCGAAGAGAAACCAATTTGTGGATCGGCTATTATCGGACTTGATGTTCTACTGACTGCAGCTCACTGTGTTTATGATATGATCCCTTTTGAATTAAGAATAAGAGCCGGAACATACGTGAAAGGAGATAATACTCCGGATAAAGTTCAATTACGATCAGTCAGAGATTATGTCATCCATAAGGATTATGAAAATAAAATGTTTGGTGAGCATGACATTGCTGTGATTTTCGTCAGCCGTCCATTTACTATAACTGATTTCGTCAATGTCGTCAAGCTAGCTACCCAAGCAGAACGAGATTCATTCTATGGAAAAACAGTATTTTTTATGGGCTGGGGACGTACAGAGAAAGGTCGATACTCTAATGTTCTTCAACATATTGAACTGACTTTACTTAAAAGAAGTCAATGCAAAACAATGTTAACGGGTGTAATGCATCGTACTATGATTTGTGCCATTAATAGATATAACGATCAAGGATGTTGTATTGGAGACTCTGGTGGTCCTTTGGTTAAGCGAGATTTTATGCATGAAGGAAACGATATTATGTTGGGTGTAGCATCGTTTATGGTTCCAGATCAATCAAATCCATCTATAGGCAATCCCAAATACCCCTCAGTATTTATTGATGTCGTGGTTTTAGAATCATGGATTAAGAAGATAATTCACGAAAAACATCGTCCAAAACAAATTAAGAAAGAAACGAAAAGTTGGTATAAGTGTTGCTAGTGAATATTTTTTAAGTTTTATGCAATATTTTTTAATAGATATATTTTTAATTAAATGTCGTTTTACTTCAAAAAAGCATTCAAGTAATTTTTTCATAAAATTATATTGTAGTAATAATGAAAATGTATTCTTCTATCTTTCTGATTTTTCACTTTGAAAGCCAAATGATTTTAGTCAAAAAGAAAAACACTTTTTTTAACTTTACTAACAGATTTAAATTGTAAAAATATAAACGTATGTATTTCGTGCCAAAATTGAAATTGGCGATTTCAACAAACTAAAATTCGCATCTCAGAAATATACTCTCTCGCTTTCGACTTAATTTGAACCATTTTAGTTTAAAATTCACCTCTTTTTAGTAATTTTTAATGAGTTCTTTAGACCAAATTCAACTAGGTCTGTATAAATATTACACGAAGAAACAATGTGTAATACATAGACAGAAAGTGTGCACAGAGTTACATTTCTACTCGCTTAAAAAGCGCTTGGTCTATACGGTAGGCGTGCCGCGAACTCTGAAAAGTTACCGCAACTAGCAGCTAATTTGATATTGCCACGAGCCGAGATGTAGCATTCTATTTCAATTCTACCATTCTACGAAAATTAAAATTTGCTAAATGTTAAATTCTCCGTTCGAAGTAACTTTTCCTGTATATCGGGATTTATAATGCCAAACACTATTCTGTCACGGATCATTTGGTCTGTAATGGATTCCAATGCATTGGTGAAGTCACATTTCTTGGCCTGTTTGCTAATATCCGCTAAAAAATTATCGAATGTTTCTCCTAATTCTTGCTTTCGGCTGTGAAACTTGAATATTTCATAAATTATATAATTTTTTGGATTAAAATAGGTATCAAACTTATCCACAACTTTTTTTCTCCGCCTCCGTAAGGTTAAACGTATCGAATATTTCTATGGCTTTTTCCCCCATTAGATTCAGCAACATAGCTATCTTCACCTTGTCATCAAGTTCTTCATTCTTGGTAGCTGCCATTATGAAAATCTCGAACATTCTCTTAAATTTTGACTACTCGTTGATTAAATTTCCCTCAAATGTTAATGGTCCAGGTGCTCGGAAAGAATCCATTATTGAAGACATTTTTTTTTTATTTATTTATTTAATTTTGTGCGTTATCACTGTGATACCGGCTGCGCCATGTAATAAACTGTGCACTGATTGAAAACACACTGAGAGTCCATTTTAACTATATATTAACATTGTATGATGTTAATCGTACAGTGATTGAATACAGACTGCTCATGTAGCTATCGATTACAAAGACCGATCGTTATCTAACTGTCTAGCTTGAAACTATTACAATGATTCTTAAAGTACTTAATAATGATATTTCATTTATGTGTGTTATAATTTCATACACATTTATAACAACTCCTATAGAACAAATTTACAGTAAATTTCTAAGAAAGAATTGAGGCCTTCCTACATCAGGTCGAGACGTTGTCGATTTTATATTCAAGCGAGACGTTTCAAGTTCTTTTAATTGTCTCGCGACATGTATCTGACTTCTGGATTTCAATTTTCATATTCGATTCATTATCTGTCTATTTATTTATTTGTGGTATTAATAATTTATATAAGATAATAATCTGAGAAAATTTGAACCATATAGGTGGCGTCGCTTAAAAAAGTTGATCGACGCCACATGGAATGGCACTATTGTAACTTTTCGAACTCTCTATTAACGGCATACCGATTATTATCGGTACGATAGGAATTAAGTGAAATTTGTGGAGTACTGACATCTGCTATCATTTTACACTAATATTTAAATTGATGGTATGACCAGCAATGTCTTCAGATGTTATTTCAGGCCAGAGCTTCATCAATATTGAGAATACTTACTACAAAAGCTCCTAGTTCGAATAAGTTTACGCTACTATCCAAATAACAAACAACTCCATGGCGGTCGTTCAACAGTTGCTCCAGAAAAAGTAATCTCCAGGGTGTGTGTCCTCCACGATGTGTCGATATCACTTCGCCGGATTATTTTTTCTAGAGCTTTACATATGTACTTTAATAATCTATTATTCAAGGAGGTAATATAACTTCGTATCTTGCAGAGTGTTTCTACCAGGGAAGGAATTGTTTATGTGATTAAAGACAGGCTTGGAAAGCACATTAAAATTACGCAGATGAATCAGTTGCATGTTAAGGACCCTGCGTTTTCAGGAGCACGATCGGCTACAAATTTGGCATGAGTCGTAACTTTTTTTTTGTATTGTTTTTATCTACACAACATCAACATTTAATTAATATACTAGGGTGAGCCCGCCGGCGATGCCCGGCGAGAGGGTGGGGATGGGTGCGACGTTCTCCCATATGTAGTGGGAGGGGTTGGTTATCATTTGAGAGAAGAATGAAGAGAAACGGTCCAGAGGGTGAGGAGCAATGGACAAAAGAGTGGAGGCATGTCGGAAATTTTTTTTGAATGTAGACTGTAGATTGGCATGGTGTGCTTCGCGAGGGTGTGAGGGGAGAAACAGATGATTGCCTGTTTGTAGAGAGAGGGGTTGGCTGCCATATGCAAAAAGAATGAAGAGAAACGGTAAGGAGGGTGAGGAGCAATAGCCAAAAGAGTGAAGTCAATTCTGGTTTTTACTCCCACCCTCCCCATCTTTTTCACTAAATTATATGGAGGGGGTAAAATATTTTTACATGTTCATAATACACTCATCGAGACCTTTCCAATGAGTGGTCATACGTTAAGATTGGATGAAAAATAGTAAATTGATGTTTTACCACTTACATACATACATAATGTATGGAACGTACACCAATCCCCAATTAGATAGGGGATTAAATACTTTGAATTTTGATATCTCCTGAACGCTAAAAGCTAAGTGAGTATAACTTTCTCCTATATTGGAAGTCTCGATAATTCAAGGGAGCGCCGCGCCGGTATAAGGCCATCTTCTCAGGTACATGAGCGTACCCCAATGTATATAGAATTCAGGTTATTCCCATTACGAACCATGTTCCACCATTAGATGATGTCATATCGTGAAATGTATAGGAAAGCACGGTACAGGGAACACAATACGCTCTCTGATCTCTCTGTCTTTCCTATAAACATGCAAGTACATTAGTCACACAATTACGTTACAGGCTATCAGCTTCAATGTATCAAAATTCTAATGGGAATACTTGTCGTGTATCTACCTTCAGCGTAACCAAAATGCCGGCTTATCTGTACGTGAAGTTCGGCCATATTAGAGCCTGACTGCCAAATTTCAAAGCGGGAACTTGGCACTTTGGTACTTTTGTTTATCTTGTTTGGAAACTGACGCATGAACGTAGTAAGATACAGGAAAAATAAAAATTTCCCAATTAACTGAGTTGAAATTTTGCACACTGGCTTTAAAAAAAAAAACAAATCGGGTATCTCTTTCATAGGGCTTTCTTTAAAAATTTAGTTTTTCGCTATATATTTGAGAATATTTGAGAATGCATCTACGTAGTGAGCTGAAATTTTGTATACGAATTTTTTTATAGGCATAGTTCACTTAGAGCGCTGAAAGTTAGCAGACGGCCTTTTTCATAAAAATAGTAAATAAAATCACAATGGACCAACTCTAATCAATATTACTATCAGTTGTAAAAGTGGACTTGGTTCACTTTAGAAATAAACCCGTCATATATAAAAAAAAAATTAAAACAAAAAAAAAATAACAAAAAACAACCTTGCCATTGTCAACAATCGAACCCATACCCGCCCTACTCGAGGAATTTGACCTACCGCCCTACTGACTGAGCCAAACTTCCTTATTCAGTTTGGGCTATAAATGTATATTTAGACCGAATTGTGTTCGATCTCACGGGTGTATGCAGACGCGTAAAAATTAATCGTGAGATTTTATTTTTTTTTAATAGAAAAATAAAATCTAGGAATACTAAAATTCGGTACAGACAATCCTTTTATGATAACAATTGTAGGAAAAAATTTAAAATTGGAATAACCGTTATTTCATACAATAAAATTTTCAAATCACTTTTCAAGGTGGAAATTTGGCGCTCAAGAATTTGTGATTACGCCACGTTGTTCGTTGCAGGAGCTTGCAGAAAAATTCACAATAACAGAAAATCGAAAAATTTCTGAAATAAGTGAATAATTGTAGGAGATACACGTGCTCAAACTGTACGCGCAGTACAAATAATTCCTTTCCCCGCCTTCCTTTTCACTAAATTATATGGTGGGGGTGGGGGTGGGGGTGCATATTCTAAATGTACTCGCCAAGACCTTTCCAATGAGTTGTCAATCGCTAAGATAGGATGAAAAATAGGAAATTGATGCTTTATCACTTTTCATACATACCTACATACCTACATGCACCAAGGAACTCCCTAATTATATTGGGACTTGAATAATTTGAAATTCGATATCTCCTGAATGATAAGAGGTAATGACTTCAAATAAATTTTAAAAATTAAAGGACATAAGTAGCTATAATGGCCTTCTGTATTGGAAGTCTGTGTAGTTCAAGGGGGCGCCGCTAGGAAGCGCAGACTGCAAAAATAACGGTTTTTTGTCCAAAATCACCCGAAAAATTGGTGGAGGGGGGAAATTTTTGTTATTTCTGTAATCTACTCATCGAGACCTTTCCAATGAGTCCCCACATGTTGGGGTAGGCTCAATTTTTTGATAGGCAAACCTCTTACAAAATGCTTGATTTCGCAAATCTTGGCTGGACTTGTCGAAGTGAAATTCTTGTAGAATTTGAAGGAAGTAACCGAATTGGCTCAAATAAATTTTAAACGATAAAGCAGGAATGTCAAAAGCCACTTCTTGAAATAGACTGTCCAGTTGCTTTATGTGGCCCCACCAGGAGTCGTCTAATGGACCCTACATTTCCAGGACATTTTATTTTTTTTAAATAGGAAAATAAAATCAGAGAATGCTAAAATTCGGTATAGACAATCCTTTTATGATCACAATTGTAGAAAAAAATTAAAAATTGGAATAATTGTTATTTCGTATAACGAAATTTCCAAATCAATTTTCAGGACGCTGATTTCGGGCGCCAAATATTCAGATTTTGTCACGTATGTCGGAGGAGTTTGAAAATATGCTCAAAAAATCAGAAAAAAATCGCAATAAAAATTAAGCTAAAAAAATTAGCATATTAATTAAAAAATACTGTGATTTTTAATTAATTCCTTAATATGAGCATGCAAATTACATGACATATGAAATCTGTATGACAATATTTTAAAGTGTTAGTCAGATAGCGTTAAAAAAAAAATACAATAAATTAGGGACAGTAGTATATTACTTTTACATTTATAACAGGACTTACAGGATTGCGAAAAGTCCCGTTAAAATTAAAACATTTCAAACATACGTCAAATTCCCCATATATAAATGAGTAACGAATCTAATTAGAAACTAATTTAGCGAACCATGCAAACTTATTTGGTTAGTTATTGCTAAACGGCTTTGAATAATGTCTTGTAGTTTATTTTAGATAAAAGCGAGTGGATTAGAGATAATGTTAAGAGAAAAAAAGTGGCTTAATTGTTGCAGGATATACAAAAAAGATGGCGCTGGATGTAATGTAATGACCGATGAAAGATAGTATCATACAAAACTCATCGGCGAATCAGTAATTAGAATCGCATCGAGATTTAGTAAAAAGATTTATTTTTAGGACATAAAGTTAAATCTAATTAGTTTTCCGATCGGCCTAATAGTTTAGAAGAAAAATTAATAAGAGTAGAACAACCTCCTGCCGTGGAAATATGTAAATCAGGGTATATATACAGGTTATGTAATCATGGGTTATACGCAGATTATTAAAAGTTATTTTGAGTTTTGCATGTCCGTCCATCCGGGGGAAAAAATTTGCAAATGGGCTTTAAAAAAAAAAAATTAAATTTGAATGTTACATTTCACATAATAATATGAAACCTACATAGCAATCTTCCAAATCCATCTCATATATCATATTTTTCTTTATTTTTTTCAATATAGGTACTCTAATAATAAATAGGCCAACCTTGCTTTATGTTGAAAAAAATCCTCATAATAAGCATCAAGTCTCACTTTTACTGGTAAATTTATTTCCAATATAAGTACTGGTACATGTAATGAGTACCAATTTACTTGAATATCATACAATTTTAAGTAGCCGTCAAGAAAGGGATAAACCAAAAGCTTGAAAAAGATTTGTGCTTGGTTCACTTTAGCAATGAACCCGCCATATATATAAAAAATAAAATATTAAAAAAAATTCATGCTCAACACTCGAACTCACAATCCCTAAATTCTCTAACCTAGCGTCCTACCGGCTAAGCCAAACTATCTTGCTTCCCTTGCGCTATAAATGCATATATCAATGAAATTGTGTACTTCTTAGCTCATATACAAATGCTTACATACACAAGTGAAAATTAGTTTCGAATTATAATATATTTATATAATATATTTGCCCACCCCAAGAACCCTATAACCCGGCACCCTACGAAACTCGTAATAGTCTTAAAAAATCAGAAAAAATTCAATAAGATTAATTTAGTAAAAAGAATTTTGAAAATCTGTTGGAATTTGGCCGAGATAAAAAGGGTGGTAGTTTTCAGTAGCACACCTATGTACCTATGAGTGTGCATCAAACTAATTTAGCTTGCCTCGCAATGTAATTATGGGAATGAAATTTTGTTATTTTGGGAACAGGGTGATTAAATGGGCCCGTAGGAGCCCTTCCCGGCGCCGGAAAAAATTGAAAAAAATCCACAAGATTCCCAGGGGTCATAGTTATCATAGAAAAAAAGAACTATGAAGATCCGGTTAAAAATAGCTAAAATAAAAACAAAAGTATCTCAACAAAACGGCTTAAATTAAGGAAATGCCGGTTTTTCATGACGATTTCTGACCGTTTTGGTCGTTTTCAAAGTTTTTATTTCTACTATTACTACTTAATTATACACTTTTTGAATATAATGTCAGCGGATAAAATGAAGCCTGTTTTGTTGGGAACGTTTATCTCCAATTAGTTTTCCGCTCGGGCTGATAGTTTAGGAGAAAACTTAATAATAGTAGAACAACCTCCTTTTACAACGGCTTTTTGCCGCTTTTTCCCGTGAGAAGATGTAAAGTTTACAATTTCTCTTTACGGAATAACGGTGCTTCGGAGAAATTTTTTTGTTAAGATGAAAAAGTTTCGTAATCGAACACTAATGCCTATGGTTAAAAAAAAATTGGAAAAATAACTCATATGTAGTAATGGGGTATATGGGACCCAGATGAGGAAAAACTTTGAACTTCGGGAGGAAAAACTCAGTGAGAAAATGTCTCAAATTGAAAACAAAAACTTACTAATAGATAGAGAATTTTGTTAGCTTTAATTTGAATGTAAAATTTTTTCTGTAGGCGCATCTGTTATGATGCAGGGTCCGACAAAGTGAAAAAGTGGTTTTCAGGTAAAATGTAAGAGGGTGAAAAAAATATACTACGAAGTATACTCAATTGAAATTTGAAAAACGCCATTCGATAGAGCTCGGCGGGAGCTTTAATTAGACACCCCACATGCCATATTTGGGGCTTATGGGGGGTGGGGGTAACAACCACCCACCACAAAATCCCCCCACCCTAAATTTTTTTTTCATAACTTTAATCCCTTTATTGAACTAAAGCTGAATCTGAAGTTAGTTTTTTAATCCGTCATCCCCTCTCTTCACAAATGAGGTTCGAATATTGAAAATAATTAAAGCAAATTTCTGAATTTCAAATACTATTATTAAGTAAATAAGGGCAGAAAAAGAAAATCGATCACACCAATTTGTTTTTCGCTGATGTTTTATTAAGTTTTCCATAAAGTTTCATGCTCTTTGATGCGCTATTACTTATGTTTTGGGATCCCAAATTTGCAATAACTTTTTTTGTGGGGTAGCACCGTGATGCGGGTAGATGTAAATTGAACACCCTGTTAAATCAACCCAGTACCACCCTTAAGCGATATTAGTGCACAAATCGATAGTCCTCGAAGGGATCTTTCATTTGGCGCATTCGAAATTTTCCTCGGACACCCCCCTCCCCCGCTGCACCCCCTAACATTTTACGTTACGTTTTACCTCCCCCCACCCACAAGGAAGGGTGGAGGGGGGGTGAAATTTCAGATTCGTAAATTTTGAAGTGTTCTCTTTCCAACGATACCCCACTCGACCTATTGGAGTCGAAATTTCACTTGTAATCGGCCGATCAAGTGACCCTTAAGTTTTTCGAAAATCATCAAGTTTATATGAAAAATTTTCGAAATTCGAAAAAAAGATAACATCATAATATGGTAAATTATAAAGTTAATATCTATGAAAAATTTCATCCCCCTGCGAAAAGAAATACGGAATCTACAGCGATTTAAAAAAAACGCTATTGCCCCACCTTCCGCCCTTTTCTGGGCGTTTCTAAAATATTGTTTTTCTAAATTTTTGATATTTTATAGCCACGCCCATAGGCTTTCCAACGAATCTTAAAACATCTCGCTAGACCCTCAGGGAGTGGAGAAATAAGGGAAAATCTGAAATGACGATTTGAAAACTTCAACTCCGTGAATTTCGAAATCTATTTCGAATTTCGAATATTTTCGCAAACCAAAAGATACAGTATCGAAAGATCTATAAGTTGTATAAATTTCATCCCCATACTCCTTAAATTACTCAAGTTAGAGTTAATATCGAAAATTCCCCCCACCCTATTTTTCTCCCCACTCAAAAGTCCAAATGAACTGAAACTTGAAAAAATTGGTTCAGAATAAAAGGATCTTTCAAAAAAGTGCTATAATTAAAAAATCGTACGATTCAAATAGAAATTATTCGAATTCGAAAATGTCCAACTTTAACCATCATAAAAAGTACTTTAGATTTCGAATTTCGAAATTCTGTGCACAAGGGCAACTCACGCATATTTTTTCTATATATGCAGAAATTTTCATAAAAATCGGTTATTTTATAAAATTGTTAAAATTCAAAAACGATAAGCATGTTTTTCACTCAATCACTTTTTACTTTATTGTAGATTTAATTGCATTTCTCTTTTTGATATATTTGAATTTTCTTCAATGCTTAATATACTACTAGGGTGAGCCCGCCGGCGATGCCCGGCGAGAGGGTGGGGATGGGTGCGACGTTTTCCCATAGGTAGGGGGAGGGGTTGGCTATCATTTGAGAGAAGAATGAAGAGAAACGGTCCAGAGGGTGAGGAGCAATGGACAAAAGAGTGGAGGCATGTCGGAAATTTTTTTTGAATGTAGACTGTAGATTGGCATGGTGTGCTTCGCGACGGTGTGAGGGGAGGAACAGATGATTGCCTGTTTGTAGAGAGAGGGGTTGGCCACCATATGCAAAAAGAATGAAGAGAAACGGTAAGGAGGGTGAGGAGCGATAGCCAAAAGAGTGGAGTCAATTCTGGTTTTTACTCCCACCCTCCCCATCTTTTTCACTAAATACACTCATCGAGACCTTTCCAATGAGTGGTCATACGTTAAGATTGGATGAAAAATAGTAAATTTATGTTTTACCACTTACATACATACATAATGTATGGAACGTACACCAATCCCCAATTAGATAGGGGCTTAAATACTTTGAATTTTGATATCTCCTGAACGCTGAAAGCTAAGTGAGTATAACTTTCTCCTATATTGGAAGTCTTGATATTTCAAGGGAGCGCCGCGCCGGTATAAGGCCAACTTCTCAGGTACATGAGTGTACCCCAATGTATATAGAATTCATGTTATTCCCATTACGAACCATGTTCCACCATTAGATGATGTCATATCGTGAAATGTATAGGAAATCACGGTACAGGGAACACAATACGCTCTCTGATCTCTCTGTCTTTCCTATAAACATGCATGTACATTAGTCACACAATTACGTCACAGGCTATCAGCTTCAATGTGTCAAAATTCTAATGGGAATACTTGTCGTGTATCTACCTTCAGCGTAACCAAAATGCCGGCTTATCTGTGCGTGACGCTCGGCCATATTAGAGCCTGACTGTCAAATTTCAAAGCGGGAACTTGGCACTTTGGTACTTTTGTTTATCTTGTTTGGAAACTGACGCATGAACGTAGTAAGATACAGGAAAAATAAAAATTTCCAATTAACTGAGTTGAAATTTTGCACACTGGCTTTAAAAAAAAACAAATCGGGTATCTCTTTCATGGGGCTTTCTTTAAAAATTTAGTTTTTCGCTATATGTTTGAGAATATTTGAGAATGCATCTACGTAGTGAACTGAAATTTTGTATACGAATTTTTTTATAGGCATAGTTCACTTAGAGCGCTGAAAGTTAGCAGACGGCCTTTTTCATAAAAATAGTAAATAAAATCACAATGGACCAACTCTAATCAATATTACTATCAGTTGTAAAAGTGAACTTGGTTCACTTTAGCAATAAACCCGTCATATATAAAAAAAAATTAAAAAAACAAAAATTCCACTGTTAACAATCGAACCCATACCCGCCCTACTCAACGACTTTGACCTACCGCCCTACTGACTGAGCCAAACTCCCCTGTCCAGTTTGGGCTATAAATGTATATATAGACTGAATTGTGTTCGATCTCACGGGTGTATGCAGACGCGTAAAAATTAATCGTGACATTTTATTTTTTTTTTAATAGAAATTTAAAATCTAGGAATACTAAAATTCGGTACATACAATCCTTTTATGATCACAATTGTAGGAAAAAATTAAAAATTGGAATAATCGTTATTTCATACAATAAAATTTTCAAATCACTTTTCAAGGTGGAAATTTGGCGCTCAAGAATTTCTGATTACGTCACGTTGTTCGTCGCAGGAGTTTGCAAATATGTTCAAAAAATCAGAAAAATTCACAATAACAGAAAATCGAAAAATTTCTGAAATAAGTGAATAATTGTAGGAGATACACGTGCTCAAACTGTACGCGTAGTACAAATCATTCCTTTCCCCGCCTTCCTTTTCACTAAATTATATGGTGGGGGTAAAATGTTTTTGCATATTCAAAATGTACTCGCCAAGACCTTTCCAATGAGTGCTCAATCGCTAAGATAGGATGAAAAATAGGAAATTCACTTTTCATACATACATACCTACATGCACCAAGGAATTCCCTAATTATATTGGGACTTGAATACTTTGAAATTCGATATCTCCTGAATGATAAGAGGTAATGACTTCAAATAAATTTTGAAAATTATAGGACATAAGTAGCTATAATGGCCTTCTGTATTGGAAGTTTGTGTAATTCAAGGAAGCACAGACTGCAAAAATAACGGGTTTTTGTCTAAAATCACCCGAAAAATTGGTGGAGGGGGGAAATTTTTGTTATTTCTGTAATCTACTCATCGAGACCTTTCCAATGAGTCCCCACATGTTGGGGTAGGCTCAATTTTTTGATAGGCAAACCTCTTACAAAATGCTTGATTTCGCAAATCTTGGCTGGACTTGTCGAAGTGAAATTCTTGTAGAATTTGAAGGAAGTAACCGAATTGGCTCAAATAAATTTTAAACGATAAAGCAGGAATGTCAAAAGCCACTTCTTGAAATAGACTGTCCAGTTGCTTTATGTGGCCCCCACCAGGAGTCGTCTAATGGACCTTACATTTCCAGGACATTTTAATTTTTTTAAATAGGAAAATAAAATCAGAGAATGCTAAAATTCGGTATAGATAATCCTTTTATGATCACAATTGTAGAGAAAAATTAAAAATTGGAATAATTGTTATTTCGTATAACGAAATTTCCAAATCAATTTTCAGGACGCTGATTTCGGGCGCCAAATATTCAGATTTTGTCACGTATGTCGGAGGAGTTTGAAAATATGCTCAAAAAATCAGAAAAAAATCGTAATAAAAATTAAGCTAAAAAAATTTGCATATTAATTAAAAAATAACGGGAATTTTAATTCATTCCTTAATATGAGCATGCAAATTAAATGAGATAATGAAATCTATGTATTGCAATCTTTTAAACCGTTTGTCGGATAGCATTGAAAAAAAACACAATAATTTAGGGACAGTAGTATACTACTTCTAAATTTAAAACGGGACTTATACGATTGCTATAAGTCCCGTTAAAATTAAAACATTTCAATCGTACGTAACATTCCCCATATAAATGAGGGACGAATCTAATTAGAATCTAATTTAGCGAACCATGCAAACTTATTTGGTTAGTTATTGCTAAACGACTTTGAATAATGTCTTGTAGTTTATTTTAGGTAAAAGCTAGTGGATTAGAGATAATGTTAAGAGAAAAAAAGTGGCTTAATTGTTGCAGGATATACAAAAAATATGGCGCTGAATGTAATGTAATGACCGATGAAAGATAGTATCATACAAAACTCATCGGCGAATCGGTAATTAGAATCGCATCGAGATTTAGTAAAAAGATTTATTTTTAGGACAAATAGGGGTTGTAATTATCTACCCTTGTTCAGCCCTCCTTGAAAATTTCATTACTAAAAAAATGATTTGAAAATTTTTTTCTAAAAAAAAATCCGAAAATTTTCCCGTTTTTATTCCCACCCCCTCCACCAAGGTGGACGGAAACCTTAAATTTACATCATTTGTAATGCCACATATCCTAGGTATACTTTGAAAAAGGAATAGTTGAAATTGAACTAACACTTACGGATAACGATCGACTTTGGTGTATGAAGAAATTTGAAATTTTTTTAAATGACCCGTAAAATGCTCAATTTGGTCATCTTCTATCACAGATGAGATACTATAAATATTTTAAATATATAAACGGTATAGGATATTTGTAGTTTGAAATCGCATCTACATTTTGCCCCATAAAGTTAAATCTAATTAGTTTTCCGATCGGCCTAATAGTTTAGAAGAAAAATTAATAAGAGTAGAACAACCTCCTGCCGTGGAAATATGTAAATCAGGGTATATATACAGGTTATGTAATCATGGGTTATACGCAGATTATGAACAAAATTTGCACATGGGCTTTTTAAAAAAAAATTAAATTTGAATGTTACATTTCACATAATGATATGAAACCTACATAGCAATCTTCCAAATCCGTCTCATATATCATATTTTTCTTTATTTTTTTCCATATAGGTACTCCAATAATAAATAGGCCAACCTTGCTTTATGTTGAAAAAAATCCTCATAATAAGCATCAAGTCTCACTTTTACTGGTAAATTTATTTCCAATGAGTACCAATTTACTTGAATATCACAGCTCTAAGTAGCCGTCAAGAAAGGGATAAACCAAAAGCTTGAAAAAGATCTGTGCTTGGTTCACTTTAGCAATGAACCCGCCATATATATAAAAAATAAAATATTAAAAAAAATTCAGCACTCGAACTCACAATCCCTAAATTCTCTGACCTAGCGCCCTACTGGCTAAGCCAAACTATCTTAGTTGCCTTGCGCTATAAATGCATCTTTCAATGAAATTGTGTACTTCTTAGCTCATATACAAATGCTTACATACACAAATGAAAATTAGTTTCGTATTATAATATATGAGGGGGTGGGCAAGAACCCTATAACCCGGTACCCTACGAAATTCGTAATAGCCTTAAAAAATCAGAAAAAAATCACTAAGATGAATTTAGTAAAAAGAATTTTGAAAATCGGTTGGAATTTGGCCGAGATAAAAAGGGTGGTAGTTTTCAGTAGCACACCTATGTACGTATGTGTGTTCATGAAACTAATTTAGCTTGCCTCGCAATGTAATTATGGGAATGAAATTTGTTTTTTTGGGAACAGGGTGATTAAATGGGCCCGTAGGAGCCCTTCCCGGCTCCGGAAAAAATTGAAAAAAATCCACAAGATTCCCAGGGGTCATAGTTATCATAGAAAAAATGAACTATGAAGATCCGGTTAAAAATAGCTAAAATAAAAACAAAAGTATCTCAACAAAACTGCTTAAATTAAGGAAATGCCGGTTTTTCATGGCGTTTTCTGACCGTTTTGGTCGTTTTCAAAGTTTTTATTTCTACTATTACTACTTAATTATACACTTTTTGAGTATAATGTCAGCGGATAAAATGAAGCCTGTTTTGTTGGGAACGTTTATTTCCAATTAGTTTTCCGCTCCGGCTGATAGTTTAGGAGAAAACTTAATAATAGTAGAACAACCTCCTTTTACGACGGCTTTTTGCCGCTTTTTGCCGTGAGATGATGTAAAAATTTACAATTTCTCTTTACGGAATAACGGTGCTTCGGAGAATTTTTTTTGTAAAGATAAAAAAGTTTCGTAATCGAACACTAATGCCTATGGTTGAAAAAAAATTGGAAAAATAACTCATATGTAGTAATGGGGTATATGGGACCCAGATGAGGAAAAACTTTGAACTTCGGGAGGAAAAACTCAGTGAGAAAATGTCTCAAATCACAAATGAAAACCTTCTAATGGATAGAGAATTTGGTTACCTTTAATTTGAATATAAAATTTTTTCTCTACGGGCATCCGTTATGATGCAGGGTCCGACAAAGTGAAAAAGTGGTTTTCAGGTAAAATGTAAGAGGGTGAAAAAAATATACTACGAAGTATTCTCAATTGAAATTTGAAAAACGCCATTCGATAGAGGTCGGCGGGGGCTTTAATTAGACACCCCACATGCCAAATTTGGGGCTTGTGGGGGGTGGGGGTAGCAACCCCCCACCACAAAATCCCCCCACCCCAAATTTTTTTTTCATAACTTTAATCCCTTTATTGAACTAAAGACGAATCTGAAGTTAGTTTTTTGATCGGGCCCCCCTCTCCCCGCAAAACAGGTTCGAATATTGAAAATAGTTAAAGCAAATTTCTGAACTTCAAATACTATTATTAAGTAAATAAGGGCAGAAAAAGAAAATCGATCACACCAATTTGTTTTTCGCTGATGTTTTATTAAGTTTTCCAGCAAGTTTCATGCTCTTTGATCCGCTATTACTTATGTTTTGGGATCCCAAATTTGCAATAACTTTTTTTGTGGGGTAGCACCGTGATGCGGGTAGATGTAAATTGAACACCCTGTTAAATCAACCCAGTACCACCCTTAAGCGATATTAGTGCACAAATCGATAGTCCTCGAAGGGATCTTTCATTTGGCGCATTCGAAATTTTCCTCGGACACCCCGCTCCCCCGCTGCACCCCCTAACATTTTACGTTACGTTTTACCTCCCCCCACCCACAAGGAAGGGTGGAGGGGGGTGAAATTTCAGATTCGTAAATTTTGAAGTGTTCTCTTTCCAACGATACCCCACTCGACCCAGTGGAGTTGGAATTTCACTTGTTATAAGCCGGGCAAATGACCCTTACGTTTTTCGAAAATCATCAATTTTGTATGAAAATTTTTCGAAATTCGAAAAAAAATACCGTCATGCTATGGGAAATTGTAAGTGGAATTCAGGTGTAGAATTTCATCCCCATGTGATAAGAAGTACGGAATCTAGGACGATTTTCGTGATGGCACCCTTCACCCTATTTCCCCCTTTTCCGAGCGTTTCGAAAATACCGTTTTTCTAAATTTTTGATATTTTATAGCCACGCCCATAGGCTTTCCAAAGAATCTTAAAACATCTCGCTAGACCCTCAGGGAGTGGAGAAATAAGGGAAAATCTGAAATGACGATTTGAAAAATTCAACCGCGTGAATTTCGAAATCTATTACGAATTTCGAATATTTTCGAAAACCAAAAGATACAGTATCGAAGGATCTATAAGTTGTATAAATTTCATCCCCCTACTCCTTAAATTACTCAAGTTAGAGTTAATATCGAAAATTGCCCCCACCCTATTTTTCTCGACACTCAAAAGTCCAAATGAACTAAAACTTGAAAAAATGGGTTCAGAATAAAAAGATCTTTCAAAAAAGTGCTATAATTAAAAAATCGTACGATTCAAATAAAAGTTATTCGATTTCGAAAATGTCTAACTTTAACCATTATAATGTAAATGTTCGAAAATGAATTTCGAAAAAAGAAAACCCTCCAGGACAAGAGCTAAATGTTTTCAATATAAATAAAAAAAATTCATAAAAATCGGTTAATTAATAAAAAAGTTTTCATTCAGAAACCTTAAGCATGTTTTTCACTCAATCACTTTTTACTTTATTGTAGAAGATTGTAGATATATCTCGAATCTTAGTAAAACTTTATCTTATTGCTTTATTATGAAATTGCTTAATGTAATCTTTCTTTGTTTACTATTTTTTTCACGTCTTAGTAGTAGCATATATTGCATTTTTGTTATATTTTCATGTCTCTTCTTCGAGTGTTCCAGTCTTCTTGGATAGCTACTTGCCGACCGTGGGTGTGGTAAGAACGATGCTCAATATCTTCTGTAATCGGCATAAGGCGTTTAATATTTGCCATTTTAATGCGAGAAGCATAAAATCCAATTTGGAGGAACTGCAGGAAATTTTTGGTGGATCCGATGTTCATGCTCTTATTGTGTGCGAAACATGGCTACATAGTGCTACAAATTCTTCACTTGTGAATTTTCCCGGGTATCAACTGATCCGCAATGACCGCAAGAGCCGAATTGGTGGTGGTGTAGCGATTTATGTCAAGGATATCTTTAAAGCATAATGTTTGTCATACTCTAAGACCTCATCTTTAGAGTTTTTGTGTGTTGAAATCAATAGTGGTTATGAAAAATGTGTGTTAATCGCGGTATACTGTCCGCCCAATCTTTTCACTGTAGATAATTCCAACGAATTTGAAGAAACTGTTTCGGATTTACACAGGAAATATCGAAAGGTTCTCATAGGTGGAGATTTTAATGTAAACTTGTTACGAGATAATATTTCATCAAACAACTTACTACATCTCTCACGATCTCTAGACCTAAACATAATTAATGAACTACCGACTTATTTCCGGACTAGTAATCCATCTTTACTTGATATCTTTTTATCTACAAGTGAAATTACTATTCTATTTCAAAATCAATTAAGCCCACCGAGTTTCTTAGACCACGATATTCTTTTTCTTAGCGTTGACCTAGCAATGAGACCTTTAGATACATGTAAAACATTATGTTATCGTGACTTTAAACGTATTAATACGGCAGCCCTAGTTGAAGAGTGTATGACGTTAAGTTGGCAGCAGATATTTCTTTCTGGTTCAGCTGATGTAGTACAAGTAACTTTATTCAATTCTTGTATATCCTATTTATATGATAAATATGCTCCCATACGTGAGCGAGCTATTAAACCTATTGTGTGCCCGTGGTTTTCACCAGATATTCTGCCGTTGATTGCTGAGCGCGAGTATCTCTATCGTCAGTATAGGCATCGCAAAACTGTAGAAAGTCGTAACCACTACAAACTGGCAAGAAACAATGTTACATCTAAGTTGCGTGCATTAAAAAGACGATATTTGGGTTCTTTACTTGATACTAATCTTCCTGCAGGTAAACTATGGCGCAATCCGAGACAGATCGGGATATGTGGGAATCATGAGTTGAAAGGAGACTTTAATCCAGATAAGCTGAATCAATCGTTCGTTTTTGACTCTCCAGTAAGCTTGTTAATTACTCCTGATAATATGATGTGTAGTATATCTGAAGTATACGAAGGCTTTAGTTTCCGCTCTGTAAATGAGCTTGAAGTGCACTTGGCAATTAAAACTATTAAATCGGACGCTACTGGCTCTGATAATGTATCTCCTAGATTTTTAAAAATAATTTTACCTTATATTATGCCCTATGTAGTTCACATTTTCAACACTTGTTTAACTACTTCAACTTTCCCTGAGGCTTGGAAGAATGCTTTAGTAATCGCAATGCCTAAGAAGACATCTCCTGAGGTTCCTGAGGATTTTCGACCTATCAGTCTACTGTGCTATTTGTCAAAAGTCTTGGAGAAAATAATGTCTACACAGATGATCGCATATTTTGAAGATAAAAACCTCATTACTGATATGCAGTCTGGTTTCCGAGCGTATCGTAGCTGTGAAACGGCTTTACTAAAGGTAACTTCGGATATACGTGACTCGCTTGATAAGAATAATTTTTCTATTCTAGCATTACTTGATTTCTCCAAGGCATTTGACAGTATTCATCACACGCTTTTGCTTCGTAAGCTGTCTTCACAACTTAGATTCTCCTCTTCTGCAGTTCAATTTATATCAAGTTTTCTAACCAATCGCTCACAAGAAGTTAAAGTTAACAATATTATATCCATCAAATTACCTGTCAAATTGGGAGTCCCTCAAAGATCGATGTCCTCTTCTATTTAGTTTGTTCATAAACGATCTACCTAAACATATTAGAGTATCTAAAATACACATGTATGCAGATGATGTCCAATTGTATGTGAACGGTCCATTAGAATCACTGCAAAAGTATGCATATAAACTCAATTCAGATTTAAGCAGAATTCATAAGTGGTCAGTATCTGTAGGACTCAAACTAAATCCGAGAAAATCTAATTGCATTTTCATATCCAGAGCTACAGTAGACACTTCTGAATTACCAGCGATAATATTGAATGACATCATTTTACCATACCAGCAAAAAGTTAAAAGTTTAGGCGTTTATCTTAACTCCAAACTGAGCTGCTGTGATCATGTTGCAAATATTATTGGTAGAGTTTATGGAGGCCTCCGACAGCTTCGAATATCGGCTAATTTGATATCTTTTGAGTTACGTATGAAACTTGTCAAGGCATTATTAGTTCCGCACTTTACCTATGGTAGCGTTATATACTCTTCTTTGGATTGTGTATGTATGAATAGGCTGAATGTTGCTTTTAATGATTGCACCAGGTTTGTATTTGGCTTAAGGAGGTTTGACCATGTGTCTCCATATCGTGATTCTCTCCTGGGATGTTCGATAGATTCTTACTTGATCCAAAGAGCATTAGCATTGCTACATAAAATAATATACTCAAAGGAGCCCTGTTACTTGTACGAAAAGTTAAAATTCCTTAACTCGCCTCGCCACAGGAAGATACTGTTACCGCGTACTAGCACTGCAATAGGGCGTCGTTCTTTCTTTGCCCACGTTGTCCGCACATGGAATAATTTGCTTAGTGAGATTCAGAGGGTAGGCACTACTGGGATATTCAGGAAGAGAATTTTTCATTATGCTAGCATTCATTATTAATTTGTTTTTCTTTTTTTTTTTATTCATTTCACATTGTATTTCTGTTTATCTTTTTTTTTTACATTTAACGCTATTATTTTTTTTTCTTTTAATTTATATACTGAATTATTATTATTTCTTTTTGATTACTCATTGAGCCTAATTTTATTATCTTTTTATTTAGTGCAAATTGAAAAGGTTGTATTATCTTGTTGTACTATGTCCAGAAAATATACTATTATTATTATTACTTCAAATGAAAGTTTTACGAAAATCTTCTCTTCCACTCTAACACAATTGAAGGCAAAATTTTTGCGAAAGCATGCCCCCTCTTGCATGTGGTTTCACTAATTTTTTAATCTTTCTCAAGAAATGGATAACACTTGAAGGATGCTATTTTTTAATTCCAGTTTACATTACTTAATAAAATGTAAATATTTTTTTGAAAAATACATTTTTATTTGTTTTATTATATTATCAAAATAAAAAAAACGTTTGGTATATATCTTGTGTAAGGCTTTAAATATTCTAAATGGTCGTCAGTTGATACTGTTTTGTTTTGTTTTGTGTTTAATTAAAGCTTTAATCCCTGTCACAATTGCAACAAAACCACCTAAATTATCATCATGTGTCATTAAACTAGTCTTCGTTGCTTTCCACAATTTGCGGACTTGGCAAATACACATCGTACCGGCTTCAAGGAGCTAATTGGCTTCTGTTATTTCACCTGCGCTTTTGAATAAACTAAAATTAACATGTTAAAATTATCCACTCAACATCCAGCGGTAGTTTTTAAAATACCATAAATATGAAACTGGCTTTGCTGTAAACAATTTCGCGTACGTTCATCTGCTCTAAACGAAGCTTTACGAAAAAGCGACAAAAGCATCATTAAAATTCTACCTGCGATGAATAATTTTCGCCATTTATCTATTTTTCTCCCTGGTTTCTTTTTGTACGCCGCAATGGGACATGGGGGAAATTTTAATATTTCATAAAAGCGGAAAACTATAATGGATTAAGTGCAGACTGTGCAAATGTTAAATTATTCGAATGTCATTCTTGCGCTCAACTGCTGCAATTTGTGTACATCAACGTGGACAAATAATCCCTGGTGACATTTTTCGCAATCCTAATGGAAAAATATTTTTCGAGAGCGTTGTCATGATGTAGAGAAAGCATTCCCGTTTGGGGATGAAAGAGATTGAAGGTGACATGAGGCTGTATTTTAACCACTGCGAAAAAACAAAAAGGAAGTTGACCCAATTCGTACATAGGATATTTTTGTTATCTTCTTTAATCACTTTATATTATGTTTTTTAATATCTAATATATTTTAATACACAATTCTTGTTTCTTGTGATTCCACATATTTAGAAATATCATAAGGACTTCTTGTGAACTTACAGGATAAATGAAAGGCCTTTGTCATTTCCATCAATATCTTTTAAATCTTTAAAGCTTTCATTTCCTTTGCGTTCTTTACCTACTTAAGACTATTTTGAGAAATTCAAAATAATTTTCAAAACAAAACTTCTGGGGAGCAAAGCTAGTTGAAAGCAGTTCAAACTTTGTTCTTATGATATCTGCATTGACGTCTTTATCCAATTCTCTTCCTTACAAAGCCACAGATTAACTAAATTAAAGATTTCTTGGAATTGTGAGATGAAAACCCTTAAGCGTAGTATAAATCTGAAAGGTAGCCTTCTGTATGACATGTATATAGTACATACTGTCTTTAAAACTTTTCTCTTGATTTTTCCTCTGGTAAAGTTTTGATGAAACACATTTTTCAGCTCTTTACTGAAGTATGTACTTAATAATAAGTTTGCATACATTTGAAGGTTTATTTGTAAATATTAATCTGTTATTCAATGCACTCATGGAAACTTATTCAATTAGGGTCGTCTTTTGAACGATATTAATGGTATTAGTCCATGCGTCCTTCCACATTAATAGTTAGAATCAATAACTATTTTATTTAACAATAAATAATTTCTCGTTATCTGTTGCTATTTATCATTTTAAGGATGTTTATTTAAGTGTAAATATTTACTATGCACTTTTCTTTGAAAAATTTTTGTTTTTTGCTTCGAATATTCTGTGAATTAGTGATGTACAATCTGAGTAAATGTATTTTTACTGCGTCCCAGTTAGTTCTCTCATATTTACTGTAAAACTAATTTTGCTAGAGCTATTATTATAATATAAATATTTTAACAATTTAACGTGCAGTTTTTGTTATATAAAATATTGTTACGATTTGAGAAACAGCTGCTATATATTTTATTTGTAAGCAGAGGCGGATTAACCATTAAATGCCTATCAGAACCAGCTTAACACAAGCTCGCTGCATGGAGGACACGTTTAATAAATAAACGGTCAACAATACATGCGTTTCATCACTTAGTCGGGGTTAGTATTAGTATGTTATACTAAACATAGACCAAACACCAGAAGAAATGTCATGCAATGCAACATCGAACAAAAAGATAAAAAACCAAATTAAATCTAATAGAAGATTGAATATTATATAGACGTTTCTTTAAGAAATGCTTAGAGTCATCAACAACAAAATAATCAGCCAAATTATTAAGGCGCCTCCTCTCGAAATTGTGATAAAACCTCATTTTTGAACACGGCTATAACTTACTTCATGCGATTATATTCTTTAAATTGTAATAATTAAAAACTAATGTTATCTTATGGAGAAATTGTTGGGAATAAATTTTTGATATAAGTAATTTATAAAAAGTTGTAAGCTTTTAAAACATGGTATTTACCAGATTAGCTAAATTTCGGTGATTTTCAAAATGTGATACAGCGTTTGAAAATTAATAAAATTAAATCGAAAGTACATATATCAGTAAAGTGGAATGCTGTTGAGAAATTGTTGGAGATAGTTTTATAATATTCTGCTTTATTTCCTTGAAAAGTACTCTCGACCATAACCCTTTTCTTGGGAAAAAATCTTAATTTTTACAGGCGAATTTACTTATTTTTGAATACGTTTTCAAGCACCCTTTTGTATTAATACTTAGAGTGATATATGTTATGATATATTCTGACATAAAAGTTTAAGATTTTTATGTGTAAATTGAATTACAAGTAATTTTTAAAAACCAGCTCTTGCATACAAATAGCTATTCTGGTTTTTACTAACCCATAGTAGATGGCGCTTAAACTGAACTATAGAAATTCTTTCATTGAGCTTTGATTTGTATGGGAGAAAAGCTTTGTTTTACTTGGCTTTCTGACGAGCAGCCCAAAAAGTGCGATCGTGCCTATTTAATATGTGATAGTTTCTGTGAAAGTTCAGATTATATGTTTTAAAATATTAAAAACAAAAACAAAATTGTGTGGGTGCGAAAGTAAATAAAGTGAGAAAAAGGAAAATTGGAGCGAAGAGACTTGAAAATTTCAAGTAAGTTTTGAGAATATTTCCGATACTTAATTTATATACTGCTACAGATTACATACAACCCTGCTAGCGGGCGAGATATTCGATATTTATCAATTTTTTTAATTCAATGATTTGGTGATTTCATTTTATATGTTTGGAAAATGTATGTTTAAATAACGTTTCATCGTAAAATCACGAAATTCCTAAACCCCCTGGAGGTAGGGTATGGTAGGGGAAACCAAAAAAATACGGGTGAGCTATTTTTGTATTTCATATAAACTATCAAAGTTTCATCTAAATCGGAAATGATTTGTTACAAAATTAGTCCAAAATAATACAAAGGGATTGCTTTTGAGTGGAAGGGCTGTATATACATGGTCACTTTAAAAATTTATATCTCCACAACGAAGCTGAACACCATCGCAATTTTTTGCTTTTAACTTTAAAATGAAAATACAATAGTAAATATTACTATTATTAACAATAAAAAATTTTGTTGGGTACTACTGTACTTTTTTGTGAAAAATATGCAGTATTAATCTTCATTTGGTACTTAACTCAGAAAAATCAGTGGTTAAATTCTCCAGATATGATTTTATGAAAATGGCGTTTCATCGTAAAATTAAGAAATTTCTAACGCATTAGAGAAAATTTAGGGATTCCCTGCATCAGGTCGAGACATCGGTGACTTTATATTGCTTCGAATAATGCATAAAATTTCTAAAGAAAAAATTTCCAGTAATTCTCTAAGAAAAAATTGATTGCTTTCTTTGCTGGCTTACCCTTTGGTTACCTCATTAAACGCAAGTCGAGGCATCGTCCATTTTATATTCGAATGAGGCGCTATCGATTTTTGCTAATTGCCCAGTCTTTGTATGTGTTAGTTTGGCTATTGTTTGAGCTCAACCCAAAGGTCCGGCTTCACTGATATAGCTTATTAGTATTTCTCTTTGTTATTCTAAGAATACGACAGTATAATAATGAATGAATAAGCTGAATCAAATCTGTTAACTAACACTGACAGGTGGCACTACATAATAGAACTTTTGTTTTAGTACACGCCTGACAGGTGGCATTACTATCAGACATCGAGCTTTTATTTTAAGAGGAGGCGCCTTAACAGTAATGCACATGCGATTAATAGGTTCATACATGCCAAAGTTAGACCTTGAGGAGTTGACATGCAACAGAGGTAGCCTTCTCAAATTGTGTCTATTATCACGAAAAGAGATTTTGTCAAGTAACAACGAGGAACCAACATTCGCGTTTAAGAGTTGGTGAACAAAAGTTATATCGGCAAACATGCGACGTTTCTCAAGCGAATGCATATTCAAAAGATGCAAGCGATCTTCATAGGGTGGAAGAATCAATAAGTTATTCTAGGGTAGGCCCCTAAGAGCAAAGCGCAGGAAATTTCGCTGAACAGACTCGATACGTACGATGTGTGTACCGTAAAAAGGAGACCAGACCTGGCTAGCGTATTCAAGAAGTGGTCTCACAAAGCAAGTATATAAACATAATTTTATGGAGGGATTCAAGAACTCGCGGGACCAACGTTTTATAAAGCCCAGCATAGAACTACTCTTAGATACCATGTGGTTTATGTGGGAGTTAAAATTCAATCTATGGTCACATTTGACACCCAAGTCACAGACAGAACTAACGCGGCGAATCGAGGAAGCCGAGAACCCATAGACATAAGAGATAGGATTCAGATTCCTGTGGAAAGTCATCACTTCACATTTGTCGATATTGAGTACCAAATTATTGCTTTTGCACCAATCGTAAAATTTGTGGAGGCCACCCTGTATAAGTTGACAATCATTAAAAGATTTAATCTGAGCGAAAAGTTTAATGTCATCAGCATAAATTAAGACTTTGCAGTGCTTCACTACGGAGAAAATGTCGTCAATAGATAGAATAAATAGCAACGGGCTCAAATGATTCCCTTGAGGTACGCCAGACGGAGCTTTCAAGACTCTAGAGATGGAGTGGCGGAAATAGATTTGGTATGTTCTGTTATCTAGATATGACTCCGTCCATTTTAGGAACGTTGTGGGAAACCTGTACTTTTCCTTTAAACAGTATCACGGAGTGAGATAACTTGTCGAAAGCTTTACTAAAGTCTGTATAAATACAATCTGTCTGGTTGCCTTTTACAAACCCGTGAATGGTATCAGAGACAAATTCCAATAAGTTAGTGGTTGTAGACCGTCCCGAAACAAACCCATGTTGATTTGAAGAGAGCAAATTCTTGCAGATTATTGATAACGGAGAGTAAATGATAGATTCGAATAACTTGGGCATGCAAGATAATTTTGCAATAGGTCTATACTTAGAGATTTCTTTTTTACTGCCTTTTTTGTAGACAGGTATGATAAAAAGATTTTTCCATATCTGAGGAAAACAACCACTATTGAGCGATTTTTGGAAAATAATTCTCAGCGGGGTTGCCAGGGAGAGGCAACATGACTTAAAAAAGGCTGGAGGGATCCCATCAGGACCCGTTGTAAAGTCATTTGAATGCCCATTAATATGATAAAGTATATCCTCTTCTGAAATCGGAGGGATAGTGAGTGAAACGCTTTGAGAGGCGTTCATATGACTGAAGTTGAAAATTTGACGAGGAAAAGCCATTGTCAAAAAAAGAAGGAAACATATCCCAAATTATAGACGAATCATCACTAGCAGAATTCTTCTACCTCGGGGTAGTTGTCCATTTTTTTCTTCATGTTAATATACTTAAAAAAGTTACGTGGGTCATTAAGTAATTTTGCATGCATACTTTGAATATACTCGTTATAGAGTGAGGAGGAAAGTTCTTTGAAATCATTATATGATGTGAGGAAGTATTGTGACTTATAATGTCCTTGTCCCTCATATAACTTTTCCACAATTTATTCTTTTTATTTTTAAGACTCTCGCGGGGAACGTGAGAGGAAAACAAATCGAAAAGAATTATATAAAATTTAGAAACGTCTTCGTCAACATTATTGCTAGCCAGTGATGTGTTAAAGTCAATAGATGTAAGTCTACTGGAAAGTTCCGAAAAGTTAGCGTTTCTAAAATTGGAAAAGTATTCAGTTTCGTCACAATTTTTAAAGTTTTCGGTTTCATAGCAATATGTAATAAGTAGTGGGGGGCGATATTTATCAAGAGTATACATTATAACTGGGCTAGGTTCAACTAATCAATTACCCGTGTCAGTAGAAAATACCAGGTCTAACTGCCTACCCATGTCATTCTTAACATTACTGATTTGGTTGAGACCAAGAGATGAAATATTGTCCAGGAAAAGTGATTCTCTTATTGTCAAGTTATTAAGTGGGAGATAGTATTCGTCATCATCGTTTAATACCCATTGTATATTGGTAAGTTAAAATCACCAATAAGTAGTAATTCTTCAAGAGGCTCCATCTTACCATGGATAAAATTAGAAGTTGAAATGAGCAGGTCGTATAAATTTTGACCTTTGTCACCAACAATATTTATAGAATCTGGAGGAATATAACAACAAAGTATGTATAAGTCGTGTCTTAAGAGAGACAGCTTAAGAACTATAATTTCGGTGTCAAGAGAGTTGGAAAAACCGCCGCGAGCTTCAGAGTCAATATATCTATCTTTCCTAAAAATTTGGTAAGAATTATCTAAGATTTCGGCATCGTAAGCCATGATGCAACCAAGTTTCAGTGAAAGCAACTATATCAAAACAAGTTGCAACAGACAATTTAGAGATATGTGCAGTTTTTGCCCGAATCCCCCTTATATTTTGATAGTAAAGAGAAAGCGACTTCAGTTTTCTGGGATAACATTGCTTGTTTTGGATGTATTTCTAGGATGGCGCTCAGACGGAACAAATAATTTAGTAAAAGCTCCGGAGGGCCAAAATAAGGGATCCAATAACCGGTCCCTCACATTCGCTGAAACAATTTGGAAAAAGAATGCAACCGGTTTAGAGGATTTACTAATCTTACGACACGAAATATTCTCCGTTGCAACATTTCTGGACCTTAGATATTTCAATATGTCCTCACACAACGTTTCAGGAGAGAAACGAGTGACGAAAATGCTCGAAGGTTTTGGTACTGTTCTCAAAGAGGGACCAATACCATTTCCAAACGAGGACACCCGTTTAGCAACATTCACAGCTATGGTATGTGGATGCAAGCGAGAATTGACCCAAAGCGTTACCTGCGAGGACATCAGTCGAGGCACTCGGACTAATATTGGGAGCGGGAAGGTGCAAATTAGGTCGTTTCCCAAGGCGCGACTGGCGCTTGCGACGAGGCTTAGAAGCAGGTAGAATAGGTGGCACATCAGTTCCTCTATTGGGAGCAGAAGTCCTTTTATCGGAGGCTGTATTCTTTAACAATTCAGCATTATTGTCATTAACATTATTAAGAGAGGTAGACGGTGAGTTATCATTAAGCACATTGATATCGTTGAGGGGCGAATCCGGCAAGTTACCAATAGTCTCATTATTTGGAGTAAGCACTGGATTGAGCTCCCTGCGTAAATCAGAGCAGCAAGTGGTGAGAGGCGATAGATTATAATGGGTAGCTGGCCGTACCTTTATTTCGTCAGCTATATCCCCAATTAACAACTGCAACAGATACCTTATCAGCAAGCTTTACAAGAATGGAATTGTTCTCAAATTTTGAAGCTGTATCCTGAACGATGTTTTCAAACGAATGGGGTATATCATTGATATATGTTTTTAAATCCGACGCTTAAGGCATCAGGAGATAAGCGACAACAACGAAGTGAACATAGAAAAAATTTAAGTCATTTTTTAAACAAAAAATTCCAGGAACAGCTAAATATTTTAGTACACGTTTGACTTACCCGATACTTAGGGCCGTATTCACCAAGCCATTTAATTTTCAATTTCAATTTATTTTTATACTGGTTGACTGTACAACAAGACTTACAATCTTTTTTGTTTGCACAATTAATTTTAGTAACAACAAAATAATAATTTTAATTGAGTTGCAATGTAACAAAAAATATAATTAAAGCTAAGTGACTACGTTACTAACTAATAAGCAAAAATATTACAATTCAGAGGTAGAATAACGAGAGCAGGAGGTGGAAGAAAGTTAAGAAACCGTGAAGAATAGGAGCAGCAACACACATGTAAACTATAATCATTGGGATATATTTAAAAAGGTTTTTAAATTATTTCTGAATCGGCTGGCTGAGGTCGTCCGTTGAATGTCCGCAGGTAGAGAGTTCCAGATATTTGTTGTATGCACAAAGTAAGAGCGCTGCCCAAGTACAGAGAGAAAGCGAGGAATTAGAAGCTGTCGGTGCCTTTCAGAACGGAGGAAGTTTAAATATTCATAAAGATACCTAGGTTCTTTCGTATATATAATTTTATGCATGAAGATTAAACTCTTGTATGTGCAATAAGTTTGGATGGAACATCCAAATATTTTGTGCTGATACGGACTTATGTGTTCAAAACGTCGCAATCCATAGATGAAACGTACACAATCATTATAGGCTACGTTCAGTTTGCGACTGCATACAGAGTCCAGTGACGGAAACATTAGACTACCATAATTAAAATGTGGTATGACTAAGGTTTTTATGAGCTTAAACCTGGTTTTTATAGATAATAACGCTGCAGTCAACCATAACTGTCGAAGACAGCCATAGACTTTGCTGATAAGAGCCTTGATAAAGTCGCAGCAGGTCATACGATCATTTAGCATGACACCGAGGTTCCTAACTGTTCTCATGTACGGTAAAGGAGAATCGTTCAGAATTATCGGAGGTACATCATTTACATCAATGTCATTCCTATATTGCAACATACAGCACGATTTACTGGCATTGAGTGCCAGATTATTTTCGATTGACCATGAGTGAATTCGTTGAAGATCATCATTCATACGTTGTACCCCATCCTCGATCAAACCAATCGGTCTATTAAGGTATATTTGGACATCGTCAGCATACAGATGTACTTTTGAATCTTTAACAACACTAGGGAGATCATTTATATATAAGCTAAAGAGCAATGGTCCCAGAATTGAGCCTTGTGGGACTCCACAGACCAATGGTAAAAGCTTAGAACAATCATTCTTTAGTTTTACTTGTTGGAACCTATTAGACAAAAAACTCTTTATACTTGCAATGGCTGACGAAGAGAAGTTATACAAATAGAAAAGCTTTGTTAGTAATTTAGAATGAGTCACACTGTCAAAAGCCTTCGAGAAGTCCAACAGGGACAGCAAACCGATTTCACCTTTATCAAGTGCAAAACGAAGATCTGTAGTCACTTTTAGCAAAGCTGTCTCGCAGCTATGTCCACGACGAAAACCAGATTGCCAGCATGACAGAAAACATGAAGTTTCAAGATGACCAAGCATTTGTGATGTCATAAGCTTTTCCAGAGCCTTCGATAAAAAGCAGAGAAGACTGATAGGACGGAAGTCTGATGGTAATTCTGGCGAGTTCTTTTTTGCAACAGCAAGTATAGTTGCCATTTTCCATTTGGTGGGAAAAAACCCAGAGGTCAGGCTGGTATTGAAAATATGGGTTACAAAAGGCAATATGATCGGGAGCAAGAGCTTCAAGAAGCGGGGAGAGAGATTATCGGGACCAGTAGCATCAGATCTTATTTTGGATATGGCTCTTAGTACTTCATTTTGGTCGACGTTTCTGAAACTAAAGCCATCCCCATTTAGCATTGGTGGTACACCATTATCTATAGAAGATCCGCTGGTTGACGATAACGTCTTAATAGCATTGATGAAGTATTCATTTAACTCGTCTGCATTGATGTTACAGACATCTACTGCTTTGTCTCCTTTTATCTGAAGTTTACGCAAGTTAGCCCAGAAATGTTTAGAAGACAGATTGGGATCAAGCTTTTCTTGATAGTAGCGGCGCTTTGCATAGCGAACTTTTGATGTTACTAGATTCCGCACATATACATACATCTGTTTTGCAATATTAGTTTTGAGGCTTTTATATTTACGATACAGGAACTCCCTTTCAGCTATTAAAACTTTTATTTCCGTCGAATACCAAGGACAACGATATTTAAGGCAAATTTGACGTGACTGCAAGGGAGCATGCCTATTTAATAAATAATGTATGTTGGTATTTAAGATATCCACTTGCTCGTCAACATTTGTACAGTGGTATATTGCTTCCCACGGCAAGGTTGAACCATCACGCAAAAGAGCGGGAACGTTAAGGTGGTTGTAATCACGGAATTGTATAGTGACAGGATAAGGCCGTGCGCTGATGGGTAGATCATAGGTTAGAAACAATATATCGTGGTCCAAATAACTCGGCGGACTTAATTGGTTGTGAAAAAGTACTGAGTGTAAATCAGTTACTAAAAGTAGATCTAATTGCGAGGGTTGTGTAGTATTGTAGTAAGTAGGTAAAGCATTTACTGTTTTAAGATCCATAGATTGAAACATGTGCAAGAGGGCGTCGCTCAAGCCAGAATGTCGTAAGAGGTTAACATTAAAGTCTCCACCTAACACAATCTTGTTATATCGTTGCGTGCATAGGGAGATAGCATTCATGAATTCAGCAGAATTATCGATACTGAAACTGTTTGGTGGACCGTAAGCACAGGCTAAGAGACATTTATCATTACACGTTTTCAATTCTACACATATAAATTCAAAAGGTAGCAAAGGTGCGGATAATTTTGTTATTGACGATTTTAAGAAGTCACGTACATAAATAGCTACCCCACCACCGACACGATCAGTTCTGTCATTTCTGTGCAATAAATATCCAGGAATATTAACTAAGGCGGAGGCAATGTCCTTATGTAGCCAGGTCTCCGTGACGAAAATCACATGTATATCGGAACTAACAAAAACCTCCCTTAATTCGTCGATTTTGTTTTTAATACTTCTCGCATTAAAATAGCATATATTAAGACCCTTCGATCGTGCTGACATTATGTTGAGCAACGTTCTCACCCCGTGCATGGTCACGTTTGTGTTAGAAAACACGGGACATCGGACGACCAAAAACCAGCTTTCATTGATTTCCAATGTGCAATGTGATGAATATTTTACTCTTGTTTTGCTGCCATACTTTATTCGAAAAACGTCTAAATAAGGGGAAAGAGAGTGCTTGATAATACCAGCAATGTTATTTAACAGTTCACTGGGTTTGATGTCATTTATTTTAGGTATACCAGTAATCACCAAGTCATTTAATCGCTGTACCCGGCATATGTCGTCAATTTTACTCTCCATAATTCGAATCGATGGCTGCTGCTCTTGATAATTTTTTTTTAGATCAGAGACTTCTGTATGTATGTTGTTGATGGTACTATCGATTTTCGCCATAATGCGTTTCTCGACTTCCTCGAACTTTTCAGACATCAGGTTCCCAATGTTAAACATCAAGCGCTTCTCAAGGTTTTCAATGGCTAGGCTGATATCATTTGCTGTTGTCAGCGACTGAGTCGAGCTATCCGATTGCCCCTTATTTCTAGAAGAGCTCCTTATATTTATTGGTGGGGTACTTACGGATGTTCTCTCCTGCTCAGAACTAATCTTAGGCGCATTTTTCTGTATAGTTGGCTTACCCATACTGATGACAAGATTTATGAATTGGTGGAATGAAAACTGCAGAAAACTAACTGGCCTCTTGTATCAGCTATGCAACAGCAAATTCTTTCAAAATTCAACTCAAGGTAAATCTGAAGCGACGATTTAAGCAATTTAGAAAAAAAAGAAGCGATCACTTAGTACTATTCACGCGGTGAAAAACAACTGGATTAATATGAAAAATAATACGATCGTTCAGGAGCTCACACGAAACACGTCTACTCAGCAGCAGTGAACATAACATACTCAACTCCAATTGAAATTTAATTTAATTTGTGTTTTAGTACTCCCGTTTCAGAGGGTTGGGGCCCATTTAAATTAAAATTAAAGTTATATATGCATTATTATAATATAAAATAACCCAAATTAAATTTTAATTAAATTTTAAGTTTGCTCTAACCCTCTCTAACGGGAGTACTAAAACACAAATTAAATTAAATTTCAATTAAATGGCTTGGTGAATCCGTATTAGGCCCTTAGTGGTTTGTGATTTGTTTTGCTAATTTTATAAACAAACCAGAAAATATTGTAGAATACGATTGGAATTAATAAACTTGTTAAAAGCTACGTATAAGCATTTGCTGATAGTATTTATTTATTTTTTTATTTTATAAATTGAAACGATAACATACAGATAGAATCCTTTTACATAACTACCGTTAATCAAAATTCTAACTAACTAATAAAAAATTAAGAAGAGAAAACAACTAAAAAGTAAGCTCTACATTAAACAACATACGTATATATTAAAGTAACGTTAAACGATTGAAAAATAATAATAATTAAAAAGGTTAGAAAAAAAAATAACAAAAAAACTAATAAAACAAAAGGTTAAAAAAATTAATTCATACAAGAAGAAAAAATAATTTAAATTGTAAGAAGGGGCAAATTAAAGAAGTACAAAAAAGCATTAGTATGTGATAAATTCATATTGAAAAGTATGGGAGTAGAATAACCGGCCATCTCAGGCAGTGTTGCCGGAAATTTACAAAATTTCGGATCCAAATGTATCCACTAAAAATTTAATTAAAAAATTATGATAAGCACCAAAAATTACGAGTTAAAAGACTTTTTACAATAAAAACATAATCACATTTTCATTATTTGTTATAATAAATCAATAAAAAAAGCACACGTTTTCCGTATATATGTATGCAAACTATTAGTATGTTATTTACTCAAAAAGTTATGCTGGCCAAAACTACAAAAATCCTGAAGG
The DNA here is from genome assembly GCA_963924295.1 of Dioctria rufipes. NCBI lineage: Eukaryota > Metazoa > Arthropoda > Insecta > Diptera > Asilidae > Dioctria > Dioctria rufipes. The sequence continues at coordinate 77,288,278 of OZ002741.1, read as the reverse complement.
TGGAATTCATAGTTCATTATTATCCGGAATTAACTCCTTGGCAAAAATTATAGACTGAATTGTGTCCATATCGAACTTATTTGATTTTTTGTTTTTAATCAGACTTAAATCAGAAAATTTTCTTTTAACACTCGCTGAGCTGTAAGAAAATGTCATCAGGTTCATCATGACACTGGCAATATTATGAAAATACGTTCCATCAGAGCATTTTTAAGCTTCGAAACTACCGACCAAAATTCTTCTGACTTCTCCTTATTGATATAATCCAATTTAAGTGTGTAGTATTTAAGTTTCATTTGCTTTGTATTGATTAACCCTCTTTTAAGTTGGGGAACCATATTCAAAAAATCATTGAGAAGTGACCATACACTTGAATTTGGCTTCAAACGTACTACTATTACTTTTGTGTCTAATAATGTAAGCTTTTTAAAAACTGTGTTCTGAAAATCACATCTCTATTTAATTTGAGTTGTTAACTCAATATAAAATTTGATAACACTTTGCTGTGCATCGGTTAATTTTTTATTACTAATTTGGTTCTTTGCAATGAATTCATTGGCTTCTATTCCCATATAGATCTCATTCAATGCAAATAATTAGCAATATTAAGAAAATCAATTTCAGTTACTTCAAAGTAAAAGACTGAATTTTGAAAATTGCTTTCCATAATAGGATATAAATGGTGTATTCTCAAGGCTTGAGACTGAAACTCCGCATTCATTACGTTAACAATTTTTAAACTATACGAAATAAACAAGAAATATATTTTAGTTCCAGGTTTGTAATTGCAGTTTGTAAGTACCAAGGAGCAAGGTTCCGCGCATTAATTATAAAAATTTCTACAAAAAGGAATGAAAGTAATTTGGGAAAAAAAAATTTTAAACTCCTTAAATAAGAAATTAGTTAGGTTTCTGAAAATAGATCCATTTAGACAAATTTAGAAAAAAAAGGATCAAAGTATCCAAATTTAATTTGAAGAATAAATTGTATCCTTTTGGATCCAATTGGATCCAAGTGGCAACACTGTTCTCAGGTCGACGGAATACACGTTATCTCAGTCATTATTAATTGTATAAATGAATAGAGGCTATACTGACCGAAAATGTCTATGTTGTCAAAGATTGCATTGTGATTATGTTGGGCTCTATACAGTGGTGATTTGTTTTTAAAATTTGTTTTAGCGGTCTCTAAACCAAATGTTGAAGGCGGGACACGTGATGGTCTTGAGGATACAAGAAACTTTATTTCGGCAAGCAGCCGTGGACTGTCGAGATATCCATGTAAGATCTGGTACAGAAATATTTCATCTATGTACATTCTACGCTTTTCAAGAGATGTAGTAAAAGGCATACTCAACCTAATAGGGTATTCCACTGCATTTAAACCAAACAGTTTAAGAATAAGAAATTTAGTAAATTTCCTTAATGGTCATTCCAATTGTTCAATATATGAATTACATACAGGAGTCGCGTATTCTAATAAACTGCATATTAGGAAATTGAACAACGCAATATGGGAAAACGATATTTTAAAAGACTTACAAGTTCTAAAAATGAATCCAAGCATTTTAAAAGATTTACTTACAACACAATTAATATGGCAAGAAAACAAAAGCTTATCATCAAACACCACTCCCAGATCTTTAATTTCAGAAACCTGATCTAATGTGGTACTACTTAACTCATATGTAAAATTTCATATTGTCCTTTTACGGCTGAAACAACATGCTTATATTTATTTATATTTAATGGTAAGTAGTTTTCGACACACCATTTCTCTACCTCACCTACGTCTTCTTGCAGTCGAGTATAATCCTGCACGGTATATCGGATTGCAATTTCTTGATGCAATTGTACTGCATCAAAATTTTTTTCGCATATTCTTACGTACGTTTTTCGATAAAAAAAACGCAAAAAGCTATTTAAAAATTCACGGGTAACTGAGGTTGAGGGGGAGGCGGGCGAGCCCAACTAACTAAGAAAAGTTTAATATAAAGTTAAGTTTTAGAAAAAATTGGTAGATTTAAGAAAAACACTTTCTTTAACCCGTAATTACTATCTGGGGTCGAAAACGACCCCAAAAATAATTCATTTCTGTTTTCCTCTAAAAATAATGAAAATTCTTATTGCTCATTTTTTTAAAAGCGTACTAAGGATAACTGAAATATAAAAAAATCGGTGCCTTTTTCTGAGAAATATAAATGTGCTGCCCACGGTAGGAATAGCGCAATTGGAAAACTCCAGAATCTTTTTCAGGGAAAATTAACAAAACCCAATACGTTAGATAAAGGAAAAGTTTACAATGTTTTTCCAAATATTTACATTTTTGTAGTATTAAGTAGTATCTATTCTAAAGCTGTCAGGGGTACTTTTGATCAATTGTGTCAAGAAAGACACACCGGTGGACAATGCGTGTATTTTATGGCCTATTAAATGCTATAGGAATAAACTCGTTTTTACCTTTACGTCTTTCAAACTCAAGGAACAAAGAATCTGGTGAAAAAAAGCACACTGTTTTTAACAAAAGTTGTCGTTATGTCTTCTTTTATGACCATATTTAGAGGAACGTGTTGAACTCAGCACTTTGTCTTCTTGGCTTAAGAACAGGAGTGCCGCAATAACTGAAAAGGAAAGACATATTGAAGAATTGGAAGTTCCTCGTGGAAAGAGAGCAAGGTGCGCTTCCTGTCCACGATCAAAAGATAAAAAAATCAACTCGCAATGCGCAAGTTACCAGCGATACATGTGCTCAATAAATTATAAAAAAATGTGCTTTAACTGTCTTTATAAATAAAATAAAATGCATAATTAGATTGCATATGTACAATTATATATAAATTATTAAAACTTTCATACTTAAAAAAACTTTTGAATTTCCTAGTTAAATCGGATAATTTCACAGTGGGGGTTTTATCGACCCCAGGGTAGGAAAATCAGGGCTGAAACTATGGGTTAATAAAAGGTTAAAAAGAAAATTAAGAAAAGTGAATATAAAGCGAGGTGCGAAAGGTTCATTGAAAAAATAACTAAAATAATAAAACTCAATAAAACAGGAAATAGTGAATTTGTTATTTATTTTTTTTATATATAAACTCCGACGCGCGTCCTCTCTCTTGGAGCAAGGACTGTGCCACCTATAATAATATCAATCCTGGTTATACAATGATACAAGGACGAAAGCCGTGACTACAGCCGATATCCTTAATAGTCCTAATAACTTTAGCGCCAGCACAATTAAAGTTTTAATGGATGTCGAGCTTACGTAGTCTTCTTGTAAGTCACCATACAGTGGAAAAATAAACTAATAAACCAGATGCCTTTTTAGGGAAACGAGCACATAATACCCAGCGAAAATCATAGGTTTGTCTGACTAAAAAGTCGCACTGATCATAAAATCAGCTGATTGCACTTCCATCAGATTAATATAAAATAAAAGAAAGTTTCAGTTTTTTTTTTCTGCTTTGAATTGTTACAACGCGAGTAACAGAGCTAGAAATTAAAAAATTACTTAATCAATTTGGAGAGCAGATTGAACGCGAATCGTATTATGCTTAAAAAAAAAAAGCATACACATGACCGGTTATTAAGCTTCATATTATGTCTGAGCAAACTTGGCGATAATTCTTCCCCACTGGGATTTTTATTTTCAGCGAAATTGCTCTTCTCCGAAACCTCGAATGTGGCGGATTCGAGTCCACAGTGTGATCTGTTTACATTTCTGATTGGTTCCATGCAACTAAGGGAGCTTTGATTTGTTGTACCGAACTATTCTTACTGGTAAATTATTCAAAACGTTTTTAATAATTATACAAATATGCTTTGGCAGTTAAATGAACATTAACAGCTTCTCCCTTTTAGTTTTACATTACTAGAATTTTAACTGAATTTTTTTGTGTTCTTATTCTAAATATCTATTTCCCTTCAACGGATAATCTCTTCTACTTGCGTCAAAATTTTTGTTTTGGTTCTTGTGACAATCATTGTTTGTTGGTTATGGCTCAGCTGATTAATAAGCGCACGCGCATACTTTGAATTTTATGTGACTCTTTGGTAAGATCGGCAACTTTAATGCTGTCCTAGTACGACGTCATTGAAAGGTCGGGATTAGTGCGAATTCCAGCGCTGCCGGGAGGCTAGATACTGCGTTGGTAAGCTTCCTTGTTTAATGACAGCTTTCTTCTGTGTAGGTATTTCCTCTCTTTAGTTTCCACCAGAGCCAACCAATTTATTAATATTTTCAATATTTAGTTAGATATCATATGGTGCCCCCCAAAATCGTTTAAGTACTTAGAGCCTCTAACGACTTTATTTCGGCCTTATGTGTAAGTGAACTAACAGTTTTTAATTTCACATTATATTGCGTACTATAACCCCTAGCTTTTAATGCTGTTCAAAATTTCTTTTACAGACAAATAGAATCACCGAAGAGCACACACAAACACAAACATACACACCCACACCCGTCCATACACATATGCAAATACAAACAAACAAACACCAATGAGTAAACAACAATATGTGTATGCCGTGATATTATTTATACAGCTTAGTTCCTATTTTCACTCCTTGAACTTCACTACATAATTCAATAACCAGAGATTAAGAGCATCATGAATAGCCTCTGTTTTGACATTGGTGTTGAACGCTGACATTATATAAAGGAATAACGTTAAGGCTATGGTATATATGATTATTTTTTATGGTTCCTAATATGGTTCCATACATGTTGCTTCAATAAATAATTACCATCATTTCTTTTTCTCGGAAATAATTTCGTGTGTACATCGATTACGCAATAGATGGAAATTCATTTATTAACCTGAACAAAGTCCCAGAGATTTAAACGTTATTTTTAAGTTTCGGTTTTCCTTCGAGGATCATTATAGTCCCTACCGTGAATGGGACTAATGCTGCTCTGGGCTTTGTAAATAAATTATTCCTGAATTATTAATCTAGTACACGTTTCCAGATATTTCTATTACAATTTGGTTAGCTTAATTTTAGAATATTCTCGACCCCTTTCTACTGTGTTTACATTAACCGAAATGAAGCAGTCCAAGCACGAGTGTTTCTTAGAAGTTCTATTGTCGACCTCCATTGAATGGTCCCATGGACCTCTCTGCAGAGATCTAAAATGCATTCCAATCTCTAATATCGGAAAAAAAACCGAGCAACTCCAGGATTATTTTTGCTCTGGTAGGTCTGTCGTACTACGGGCAGTGATCAACTCCTGTAGATTACTATACCTGAGGTATAATTTACCTTACGTAAGAGCCTGTACCTTCTATGTCTCGCTTGTTAGTAATACTTAATATTCTAAGTGCATTCATCGACCTTCCTTGATCAAAGAAGAGTTGTATAAACCAAATAAAGTCACGAGGTGTTTTTTAATAATAAAGAATGTATGTATATAATTGTGTTTAAAGATATTTAGTATATTATTCTCTTTTTTCATAAGGTGTCATTTTATGTTTTCTTTCCAACAAAGAAGCAGTAAAGGAGGGGCCTTTACTTATGACGTTCCTGAATCTAAATTTTTGTTTTGTCTGTACACTTTAGAGAGCTCTTAGGATGAGCAAAAACTGTGTAAAAATGATGTGCTTTCCTATAGCACAAGAAAAGTTATTGACCCAAAAAGGACCCGCTGCTGAAGAAAACTTCCACGTTTCATTACGATTCCAAGAAGTAGTTCCACCCAAAACACTCAAATGTATATGTAATCACAATCACTTTCTAACGATTTACCTTATGACTATGGTTTATGCTGAAATGCATGTATATGGAATGGAAATGCTACAGAATATGGACGCAAGTGTCATGAGTTCATCTATTATCCTGACGACGAGAAATGTGTTTATATAGAAATCGATAGTTTGACAGATAGTTCAATCTCTAAGAGCAGCTTATTTGACCAATAAGACCAATAATATTATACCCTAAATAAAAATAAAAGTGTAATAAAGTAAAAAACCAGTGTTTTGTATGGCAATACAAAGAAGAGGTTGCCCGATTTAGTCCATTTTTAAATAACTTTTATCCAGTCACTAACCCTTGACTAAATAACTTTATAACTTTGTACTTAAGGGCGACGTTCGTGACGGAAATGTGAAATTTTAGGAATAGTTTAACGTAGTAAACATGGATGGATTTACATGCATTTTTTTTATTTATAATGAGTGAATGAGGAGCTTTTCGATGAGGTAAACAAAAATTTACGTTTGTGGGAGCTTTAGGGTGGAGAGTGGTAACTACCCCACTTGGGGTTGTCCAAACTGGGCTGTGTGTGATATCAAATTAAAGCTCTTGCTAGGTTCTATTAAATGGTATATTTTCTTTTCTTCCGATGAAACTTTCTTATAACAGACTTTATCACCTGAATATCGTTAACGTGATTTTCGAATCTATGTGCAGAGGGACTGTAGGTTGGTGCATAATGTTTTGCATATTTCAATATTTTATGTTTAACCGTTATATGGGCTTTGATATGAAATAAATGTTTCCAGTTTTTTCATGTAAAATTTTTTAAACATGGAAATAATTACATTAAAGTGCTTCTAAACTACTTCTCGGAGGGGACAAATATACACCGAATTAATATACATATATCAGATAGATTATGTACTGTTATGTGAGTTTTTAGCGAAAATATAATAACTAAAAAGTAGAAAATAAACTCAGATTAAATCTTAAAATTGAATGTTATTAACAATATTTTAAAATTATGTTATTTTGTTTGACTTTAAACGTGTTAACTGTTTGTAATGAAACTTTTGTTGTGTATATCACTGAGAAAGAAAAAAGTTATTTTTTACTTTTAGTGCATTTTATTAATAAAACATATTTCTTTAAAAGTTTTGTTAAATATATTTTAATGAAACTAAAATTACTATTTTTATTAAAACGCCGTGAACAAAATTTCAGTACTCTACGTCGACACTTCCTCAGACAGTGTCCAATATATAGTGAAAAATTAAATTTTTGTATGGCAACCCTACGAATGCGTTACCTGATTTGTCCCATTTTCGAACTTGAATCTATCATTGTTTAGGAAGGCCTTGTTCGAAATATCAGCTCTTTATGTAAACATGTTCTTGTGGTATCATGATGACTGACAGACACTGGACAGATGGACACGCTAGGACGGAAGATATGTACCTACTCTTCAAAATTTAAGTGATAATTTTCACATTAAACTAATGACGCAAGGAAAAGTCACTCTAGTCTGGTAAACTTTATTGCTTATTTTTAAAGAAAAAGTGAATTTATTGGAAAGTGTGATGAGTTCGTTCCCTTTTATCTTATTAAGAAATCGCGTCTAACTCTACAAAAATTTTCGCGTATTTATCCCTATTTACAGAAGCATTTCTTGCATATCTAATTGTTGCTACCCAAACTATGAAAAATTGTTGCTGGAATTATTCTTTACTCAATATTTTCGCGATTGACAAGGTAAGGCGTTGTGTATTGGAAGATGATGCTTTTTCAAATCTTAATTTTACAGAGCGCATATTAACAATATCAGTTTATCAACTCTATAGACTTTTAACGTGACAGGATTTTGTAAAATGAGAAATTTCAAATTTGTTATCAGTAAGCCAAACATTATTACCTACTATTTTTTAATATTTCATATTCAACACTTTTCAAGAACAAATTAAAATGTTCATCATTCATCCAGAGAAGTATGACGATCAAGGATCAAAGCGAACTTCTTGACCCTCCATCTGTGGGTGTTTTTTAATTCAATCTCATATCTATTGTCTTTGTTTTGTTTTTCTCCGCTCTTTTAATTTAATTTTTGCTATAAGGACTTAAAGAGATCAATATATGTGGAATCTCAAGGTTGTCAATGGCGAAGCTCTTCGCGGCAATCTCTTTTTGTTTTTATACCATGAAAACTTTGCTGTTTGTTGATGAAAGCAAGACACGTGAGATACTTGAATAAAACAGTTTTAAAAGCAAAACACTTTATTCTTGAATTTAACAGTTAATACTAAACATTAACTTTTTATTTTACACAATTTTACTCATTGATGAAAATTAACGTTCAATATTTTTTAAAAAACTTTTTGTTAAACAATCAACATTAAAACGGGCGAGCGAAATCTAAGAAAAGAAATCTCTTGAACAACTGCTCTATAGAAAGAGATTAGATAGATTACCCATCAGAGTAGGTGTCATTTGAAAACAAAATAAAACAAAAAATGAATGGAAATTTTCAAAAAAGAATTGCGTACAGCATTTAAGGAAATTGAGCATTTGTGTGACAAAGAGAAATACACTTGTTTTTTTTCTGAAGGAAAATTGTTTGTTCAATAACCAAGTGCATTTATTTTTGCAAATAAGGGCATGCGCGTAGCTAGGTAGGGGCACGGAGTGAACACGAAACGTCACCGGTGCACCCCCCCCCCCCCTCAACCATCGAAAATTATGAACAAAATTATTAAATTCAATTAATCAATCAATTATACTTAAGTGTTTCAACCAAGCAAGCATGAGGACAAAACATTGAAAGCATACAGGCCAAAACACAGTCGCATTTGAAACACAGTGAACGCGACTCGACAAATGTTTTTGACAGCTATCTCTGTTTTATTTATTGTAAAAGAAATGGCAAAACGGAAAAAATTAAGGAAAATCGCTAGTATATATTACAAAGCATAAGGAAAAAAATAAAAAGAAGACTAAGAAGAGATTTTTATGCATGGGATGACGTTTATTGCACAACATAACTTTTTCCATCATTTTCTCTATTAATTCCACCTCAAAACCCATAACTTGTCAAACTAATGAATGAAATTAATTTTATACAAGTTTTTAATAACTAGTTTATTTGCTATTATCTTTTAATTTACCATGTTTCATAAAAATATCCAAATCCACATAACATGAATGTCAAGTATTCACTGTCGACACAGAAATGTCAATTATGTTGGCGACTAATTTAGAGATTTTCCCAAACTTTTTGTTGGCAACTTATCGCTCGCCCTCATTATGTTAAGTATTATGGGATTTCCATATATTCGAATCTTTGACAGCAACCAATTTACGATGACTTTCTTGTGTCGTCCTCACTGTGTTTTGGCCTTAAGGGGGGTTACCACTGAAATCTTAAAAAACACGAAAAGTTAACACAAATTTACTGCAAATCTGTGCATCCTATCATAATAAAAATTGTACATAGTTAGAGAAAATGCATAAACTTAGGTAATGACGTGTCAAAAATAAAGATTTCGGGGTTTTATATGTATTGAATTAGCTTTAGAAAACTCTGGAATTCATGAAATTTGCAAAGTTTAGTACATCAAAACGTAATAATGGTACATTAAATAGATAAATTTGTACTTGAGTATGGAAGATCTTGGGCTGGAAGAGGCAGTGACGGAAATAAATAAATAGATATGTAGAGGATATTCTATGCATCTGGACGGGAACCGAACGACAACTTGAAAATTTTGTGAGTAAAACTCTAAATAAATTAGACCAAAATATTTTATTTACTGTAGAAGTAGGCAATAATAAAATCAATTTCTTAGATCTGACGCTTAAAATTAACAATAACAAATTATGTTACAATATTTTTAGAAAACCAACATTTTCTGACACTGTAATTGCAAGTAAATCTTGTCATCCTTGGAATACAAAAATGGCATCTTTTCACTGTATGATTGACAGACTATTAAAAGTTCGTCTTAGTGTAACTGATTTTAATAAAGAATTGTCCACCATCTTGACTATAGCAATAAATAATGGATATACAGAGAGTACAATTATCTATATTCTAATGAAAAAATGTTTCAATCAAGTTGTCGATTCCATTTACTCTTCAGTGCGGGGTAATAGTCTAGATGCCATATATAAGAAAATTCCACATATAGATGGTTTATCTAATAAATTCAAGACTACTTTAAAAAACGCTAATATAGTACCAGCCTTTTCCAATAGATATACGCTTAAAAATTTGCTATCCAATAATAAGATAAAACCTAAAATTGATACAGTGGATAAAAGTGGAGTCTATAAGCTTAACTGCAACGATTGTCAAGCTGTTTATATAGGGAAGACAAAAAGATCTCTTAAGACAAGATTTTCTGAACACATAAAATCTAGTAAATCCAATAACCCGAATTCTGGCTTTGCAAAACATCTGCGCGATAATAAACATTCAGCTAATTTAAACGACATGGAACTGTGCATTGCTTAAAAGGTGGAAAAATAGTAGACACGTACGAAATCTATGATATCAGAAAGCAACAGAAGAATGGTACTTTTCTAGTTAATGACCAAATTGATTTCAGTAACAGAAGCCATCTGCTAGACCCTGTTCTTGTTAAAATTAGCTCTCAGAGCATCTAGCCAGCACAATCAAAATTGATAATTAGTAGTCGTTTAGCCTTGATAATGTTCTGATCGAAGGAACGCGTCGGCTTTAATTTTTTGTTTTTTTTTTTTTTAATAAAATGACAAATACATTTATAAAGTTGAACATAAATTGCCAAATGTTTTTTTAAATTATTTAAATTGCTTAAAATTTATAACACCTTACATAATGTGCTCCACCAAGTGCCTACACAAAGTAGAATCAATATGATTAAACAAATCCTTTTTAATTGGATTTGAAAATTGCAAGAGACAATTAGTGCACTCTATCATATTGGGAATTAGTAAACCCTTTTTTAATTAAATTTAAAAAAGAAAGCACTTGCAAATTTTATATAACTATGATTTGTCAGTAATAAATTTTTAAATAAGGTAACGCTTCTATTTTTAACCATCTAACCAACCCAGATCCCACCCATCTAGTCTATACCATTAATTTATGACATCTCATTCTTCCTGTGTAGCCTGCAATCCCATATCCTACCCTTTACAACAATTAAAAACAAACAACAAATGTACACAATCACATAACATTATTTTCTTCCCCGCCTACGCAATCGCAGTCACCTAAAACCCTAAAAACCATCGAATGCGCAAAACTGCAGCCATATTGAACTAAAAAGAAAAAAATCAAAGCAAGAATCATCATATCTCGGCTCGCTTTGCACAACCAGCCAAAATTCTAACAAAAATTCAAAAATGTTCCAAGTACGTCACCACAGCAAAACATGAGCGCAAATATTGCTCAACATATAGTCCGATAACTTTCTTCACTCCCCTCGTTTTTACATTCTATCATCGAAAAATTCACGCTTCTTTTGGTTGCTAGCTCTTGAACGAAAATGTTGCAGAATTGAAGTAATCGGACACATGTTAGTGGATATAGCGAAGTGTCCACCCTTAGCTTCTTTCGGTTTTCCTGTCGCGCCCTTACGAGATAGGGGTTGGCCACCGTAGACTTTTTTATTTAGAATCATATTCTGAATAATATAGCATTTTTAATTTTTGCAAAAATTTTACCTCTTCCAAACCGCACGCACGGCAAATAGATTGTCATGCGTTCGGGGGTGTTTTTAGTGTCTTTCACCCCTTTTTTTTGGTCCTGCGAGGCTGCATTTTTGCGACAATACTCCCAGGACCACCCTACACCAACCCTCAAAATTGCAGCCTGAAACAAATTAAATGCGAAAAAAATTAAATCGTGATACAACTTCGAAAACAAATGCTCATTCTTTTGATTGTGCCGCACAGAAATGCTCATACATTTTGTATATGTTGATTTTGCTTGTGGTTTGAATTTTCACGATACTTTTGCGTTTAGCTCTGAACTGCAGTTTATTGTAAGTTTAATTTTGTAATTTGGGCGGTTGAATTAAATTAAAAATCATGTCATCATGGTCAAAAGAAAAGACTTTACTTCTAATAGAAAAAATAAGAAAATGTAATATTTGGGATGTCAGATCAAAATCATATAAAGACTTTAATGAAAATAATGATAGAAGAAATCACTCAGGAGTTAAAGTGTACGAAAAAAGAAATTGATGAGAAAGGGCATAATATAAAAAGTCAATTTAGCAGAGAACTCGGAAAAATTAATGTTAGCTAAGTCAAAACCGTTACACTATCTACCTACTTTTCATTAAGTGTCTAGACTTTTCGTGAAGTGCTGAGTTACGTCAAATGTCTACGACATATACAAGTTGAAAACGTGGCTATACAAGTGCCGATAAAAGTTCCGATACAAGTGCCGATACAAATCCAGATACTTGTATCTAAATGTAAACCTACCTTAACAATGACTTGACTTTTTCTATTTCGACCGACTCATAATAAATCCATCAGAATAATTGTCAACTCAACATGTTTCCATTCTTAGCATAATGCTACAACGCACTACATATCCCGACCCACGGTAAGATCTGTTGTTCCCCTAACAAAGAAAAAAAGGAAAATTAAGATCAAATAACAAAAGTTAAGTCAATAAGTCAAAAAAAAAGTGTAATAAGAAAAACTTGAGTTCTGAATTTATTAAAGAAAAGTCAAAATGCCAAGAAAGAGATCTTTAATCGGGGCTGGTGAGCTTCTTGCATAAAAGCACTCCCAGTCCTCGCTGTAATTGATAAACAGCAACTTTAATAACTGGAAAAAATTACCAGAGGCCTTTAAAAAAACACTCAGAATAATCGTCTCACTCGGAAAGCAGCAAAATGTATGTGCCCTATCGTCAATCTCTTACATTTGGAGATGATCATCAACAATTTACGAAACAGCAAGAGGAAGAAATTTTTCAAAGCAGAGAATACTTGGCTAAACCTACTGATATATGTAATACTTAATAATAATAATATATAATACCGGGAAGACTCATCTTATAAAAATAGAGGTAATTTCTTGAAAATTGCTAATTTTTGTTTTTTTTTAAATATGATCACAAGTTTTCACTTCACTTTGAAAAACACTACTCTACTGCAGCCTAGATATCCAGAATGGAATAATTGAAGTGATATCGAACTTCACTCTAGATTGTTGAAGAAACTAACGCATGTGACATTTTTTCTTTGAGTTTGGACGAGGCTAGGTGCTTTAAAGAGGAGCAATTTTCTATAATCACAAGATATGCGAACGGTCTTGACATAGTCGAAAAATTTCTAGGTTTTATAAATTGCTTCACTGGCAAATTAATTTTGAAAACATTGAATAAACACCATTTGGATGATGTTCCAATTCTTACATAGTTTTATGATGGCGCTAGCGTCATGTCTCTGGTTAAAATAGAGGCCTGCAAGCTATTATAAAAGAAACTCACCCTTACGTATGGTTCTTGACTCAAGCGCCAATGTTTCACTGGCAAATACATTTTTAACGGCTTTGAAGTTTTGTATAATCACTTCTCACAGCCTGATCATTCTACGAGCCTACAAAATTTACAAGAAACTCTCGGAATCCATACCAGCCATGAAATAGAAAGTATAAGTGCTATCAAATGGAGTTTTCGCTACGAAAACTGCAAAGGAGTACTGGCAAATTAAAATGCAATTAAATTAACTTTGGAAAAAGAGATCACTGATAACCGCGGCAAGCACCTAGTTGAAGCACTTGGATTGATAAAGATTATTATGAAACCAGAACTCGTCGTTTCCTTACACACATTTCACTCAGTTCTCGCTACAGTGACTGTACTAAGTAAATTTTTCAAGACTCAAAATAGCACACTTGGTCAGGCTAGTGAGCTTATAGAAAGTACTATAGCTACTTTTGAAGTATGCAGAAATCAGTTCAAAATGTGGACAGACATTGAGCAGTTTCTGAAAAGTATGAGATTTAGCTAATACCTATTTGAGTGTCATAACAAGTAAAAAAGCTAGAATTGGTATAAGACCAATTCTTAGGATACCCTAGATGAATGCCCGTATGAAATTTCGTATTGTCACCTTTCTGTACAAGTTTGTTTTTGAAGCAGTTTTTCGTATATATTTCTAGAACGGTTTGTCGCACAGAAAAAATTATTATAACCAATTTTATAGGATTTCTTATTCTGAAAAAGTTTTTAGTACAATAAAAATGTCTTGGACTGACCGTTTTCACAGTATACGTAAAAAACCTAATTTTTTATATGGCAACACCAAGAAGGTGGTTCCCAATTTAGTCCGTTTTTGAAATTTTATTTGCTAGTACAATGAAAACACCACGTACCAAATTTCAGCTCTCTATATTGATGCGTTCTCAGGCAGTGTCCAAATATATAGGGAAAAACGAAAGTTTTGTATGGCAACCCCACGAAGGAGTTGTCCGATTTATCTCATTTTCGAACTTAATTTTAGTTTTTTTTTTTAAAGACTGTGTATAAAATTTCAGCTCTATAAGTATACGCGTTCTCGAGTTATCGTGCGCACAGGCAGACAGACGGACGGACGGACATGCAAAAATCAAAATAACTTTTAATATTATGCGTGGGTGTCCAATTCATTTTGCTCTACCATCATTATTTCGAGGTGTTACAAACGGAATGACAAACTTAGTATACCCCTATAGATTTCATATAGGGAATAAAAAGGCATCAGAAAAAGGACTTTTGTACAAAGTCGACAGTGGGTGAAAGCATTCTATTAGATTTTCCAGTCGATACACAACCAGAAAAATACTGGAAGATCAACATTTACTACAAAGTATTAGATAATGTCACAGTAAATCTAAAACGCCAATTTGAAAACCTACCGTCATCTCGCGCTGTGGATGTATTTCTTAAATTGGCCATGAAGCACGGAGTGGATTTCATCAGTAATTATTAAAAAAAAAACCTTAAAAATTGATACATCAGCCTTGGAAACTGAAGCGATTGTCATGAAAAACATACTTCAATTAAAAAATGATGAGATGAATTCTGAATATTTAAGAAAAATTTTTAAAAAGAGTACTGCCCTTATTTATATAAACTTTTTAAAGTGGCAATAGTATTCTCAATGAGCTCGACTAGCTGTGAGAAAAATTAGGTTATTACTTGTAAATATATTTTCTAAATTATCTCGGATTCTGATAATAGCAGTACAGAAAATGAGAAAAGGTTATATAAATCCTAAGAATAGAATTACTCAAATGTGTACTTTATTTTTCATTATTCTACAAAAAGTTTTATTTTAAATGTTCCAAATTAGATAATTTGTAGTAGGTATTTATTATGTTTACTTCATGTAAAATGTTCTTCTTTGTAGCAAGTCTGTATTGCTTGTTATAGATATGATCTTACCTTTTCCGATCTTCCTCCCATATACCTTAATGGAATTATTCTCCCCTATATGAGGGAAGCTAAAAGCCTGGGAGTACGTATAAATAGTAAGCTGAGTTGCTGTGACCATGTAAAACAGTCTCTTGGCAAGATTTATAGTGGCCTTAGGAAACTATGGTTATCCGCTAAACTACTCTCTATTAATCTAAAGCTGAGACTTGTAAAATCTCTGTTGATACCACATTTCATTTATTGTAGTACTGTCTACCCTGTTTTGGATTCTGAGTGTTACCGTAAGATTAATACTGCTTTTAATGACTGTGTACGGTTTATATATGGCCTAAAATGTTATGATCATATTACCAAGTTCAAAGATACTGTCTTGGGTTGTTCATTGGGCACTTATCTAAATATTAGGGCATTGGTGTTTTTACATAAAATAGTTAATGAAAGATCTCCTTCTTATTTGATAGAACTTTTTGAATTTTTGCACTCGTATAGGCATAAAACCTTCCTTATACCTAAAACTTCATACATTTTGGGGCAGCGTTCTTTTTTTGTTTCAATAGTTCGATTATGGAATACCCTTCCCAATCATGTCAGGGGACTTGGCAGGTCGCATGAATTTAGACTTGCACTGCGGAAGCATTTTTCTCTTGTGGACTAATGCGATGGGGAGCACCGTTTTCGTCAAACACTTATTTATTTACATATACACATATCTATATATTCTGTTGTTTTTTTTTCTCTTTTTCTTTCAAATAGTTTCTTATTTTAAATTCTTTACTTTTACTTAAATTTTATTTTTTATCATTTTGTTTTCATTTATTTAAATTTTTCTTGTGAATTTTTTTTTGATTTGCCGTAGTTCTTTATTTATTATGCATTTATAAAAGATAATAATCTTGTGTATACAGACCAGAAATCAATAAATAAAAAAAAAAATAAAAAAAAAGTCAGTTTCGTTGTATAAGCGATAATATAATTTTCTTATAATAAGAAGAACTTTTCTCAATACCAGAAGTGTTTCTACGTATGTATATTAATTAACTTTGGCTTCTGTTAGATCTACGGTTTTATTATTCTGTAAAAGATTTCTCACTCAAATAGAAATCGTTATGCTAGTAGAATAAAAAAAAAAATAATAATAAAGAAATCACATGTATTTTGCATTCGATCGAAATGAAATCCAGTGAAATGAATAGGCAATATTTATTAATGACTGAACTCTTGCTCGAAATAAAACAACAGTAATCAATAAAATAGTTTGCTTGATGTAAACAAACTTTTCGTTGACACTGATTAACGTTTTAGTAACTTTTACACATTTTTGAAAAACAATACTTGATTGGAAAATATTCTTTTTCAATTTTGTGCCAGGCTGGCCCCTACTAGACCCCTCCCACAACAACCCTAGCTACGCCCATGAATAAGGGTTTAGTAGTTCACTGTTGTTTTTTCACTGGCGAATAAGAGTGTATTGAGCAGATCTTCAAGAGACTTCTCTGGTTAGTAACACTCGCCGGTTACAACAATCAAACTCTCAAATTCTCTGCGAGTCTGTCTTGTCACATAATAAAATATTTTCAAAACAATTTTGAAAAGCTGCCCTACTCTAAACCGGTGAGCGTATACTAATAGAGCAAGCTGTTTAATATACCCTAATTCGACAGTCTCTTTAAGTATACGCTCGCCGCTCTAAGCCGGCGTGCATTTAATGCTGCATGCAATTCATTTTTTAATTAATTTTTTTTTTTCAATGCATGTCTAGTCAGATGGGGGTAATCTCTTTCTATTAAACAGCTGTTCAAGAGATTTCTAATGTTAGTATACACTCGCCGTTCCAAATATGTAATGCAGTGTTAACGAAAGAATTTTGACGAAATAATTTTGTTTGTGGAGTATTGCCAGAAGAATCGGAGGAGGGTATAAAACATAATTAAAGCTAGGGATATAATGTAATAAGTCGGCAGAAACTTCACTTATTACATAAATATCCCGAAACAAAACTTCATTCCACATCACACCTAACTATATTTGTTAAGCTGAATTTTCTGTAAGACATACGACAATGAAATTTTGTGTACAACACAATTTTAAATAGCACCACTTAGTGCCTTTCCTGAAAGAAAATCTCTTGTACTCAAGACATAATTATAAAAAATAACTATAAAAACAACCATTTCGATAAGTTAACGAAAATATCATTGAACTTAAGAACCCTTAAGTGTAAAAACCTGGGTGTATTCAGCTCCATCCTAACAGTTGATTTCATTACTGGCCTTCAAAGAATCAGAGTAATAAAATCTGAAATAAGGGAATGAGATTACTGAAAGCATGTGAACCCGGCCACACCTTGAAACCTTAGATATAATACTCCCCACTATTCTCCCTTTATACCTATCTTTCACTTTGTTTGGTTGGTGGTTGCAGAACAATGCTATATCTCCCGCCTGTATAACTTTCAAAATCCACTAGCCACTCTGGGCGTATAGCATGGCCTGTATAGTTACCAGCTTTGAGAAATGAAACAGCGAAGCGAGGCGCCGGGGCTTGAAATCCGTAAAAGTAGTTTTTATGCATTCGTCTGTATATTTTGAGGTAGCGTCATCCCCAAGGCAATGGAGCTTTGTTTTTCTTTTTCGAAATTCCAAAAGCTCCATCATCCTAGCTGCTGCATGATCGCAAATCGAATTTTAATGTTCTTCGTTGAATGAGCCGACAACAGCAGGACTAAAAGTCGTTAGCAGGAAAATATGAAAGAAGAATTTTGGGTAGTTTATATTAGAAATTTATGGCGAAAAAAACGAAGGTAACCGTAGCACACTTTACCGCTCTCACCGTAATGCTTTGGTATTTGCTTCGAAATTTTGAAAGAGAAGCAAAAAATCCTGGCATATACCCTCCTTCCCATGGGTCTAGGGAAGCAAACAATAAAAAATTCATTTCATTCATCGGATCCTGTGTGAGAATTGTTTACAAATCCTTAACAGCAATAATGTCGTAACGTTTCCAGGGAGCTCATATTTCTAGTCGACAACCACAAGCTCATTTCTTAAGTAAACGAAGTATTTCATATTGTTAACTAACCTCCTTTGCTATTGTTGACCTTATGTAACTATTTCAAGACATCTAGTCTTTCCAACCCCAATAGAATAATTCTGTGTCAATAAATAAATCTTTATTCCTTTCGAATTTCGATTAATGTTTGACCTGCCCTCCCTATAACCCTTCGGGGCAAACAGTTTATTTTTGTGTCGGTCTATGGTTATTATTTATATCGTACCTAATCCCCAGAGTCCCGGGTAATAACGCAACTTAGCATGCACAAAGCTTTTCATAATGTAATACATACCCAGGACCAGGTAAGCTGGAAGCGTTCAAATTATTCACAGAATATATATTAACCCCAGCGTACATAGTTCTTATAATTAGATGGGCGGATCCCGGAAGTGGGTCGTAAAATACCGAATACTATCCGTCATGTTATACCTGTGGACTGTCCCTGTTCCTAATTCGGTTTTATTAATTGTACGTATGAATAGGGAACTGAACGTGAATTTGTATATAGCTGTATATATAGCTTTTGTCCGGTACCAATGCATACATAGACAAAGAGGATATAACAATGTTAAACTGAATAGGAAGCATATTTGATCCTTGTGATTGTTCAGCTGAAAGAGAGAGGCCAGAATTACTAGGAATATGTTTATTCTATAAATTTGAACGTAATACCAGCCAACAAATTGTATTTCATTCAAGCTAGCTAGAAAATTATTGATGGAATTATTATAAAATTCATATTCAGCAAACTCAGTTTAAATTAATTGAAGAATCAGTAGCTGCAATCTAATGGAAACGAAGCTTGTATACAAATTATTTACAGGATGATTCGTATCGAAAGAATTCAAATACGTCAAATATAGAATCTTACACAGAAAGATAGAAGAAGACAGAACACTAAGACTGGAAGTCAGATGTCTATTTCAGTGTGTTAGACAAAGAGGCGCGGCGTGCCATTTGTAATCTTCAAAAAACCGAACAAAGCTTTTATGGGAGCCTTTCGGTAAGAACTGTGTACTGAGTGG
Organism: Dioctria rufipes; assembly: GCA_963924295.1. NCBI lineage: Eukaryota > Metazoa > Arthropoda > Insecta > Diptera > Asilidae > Dioctria > Dioctria rufipes. Next base: position 77,269,088 of record OZ002741.1, on the reverse strand, counting down.
TCCTTAAGGATTCAATTTTATCATCAAAAACAGAAGCATTTTCCTCATTTTTTACTTTATCAGACATTGGCTTTTGCGTTTACATCTTAGATAAAAAGATAAAGTGCCTACTAATTTTTCAGCGATTGAAATCTTATAATGGAGGATTCTTTAGAAATTCTTGGGCCAACAGCGATGCGTGCATGTATTTCGTCAATGCTCACGAAAAGGTTTACGAAGAGATTTAGGATATTAGGTACTGCATAAATTACGAAATGGATATTCCAATAGTTTCAGCAATTTAAACAGAATGCCCCGAACTGTAAGTTTTAAGTTACTGGGCATATATGTAGTAGATCCGAAAGAAGGCCAGATACCAAGTAGAAAAAAGAAGAGCTTAGAAGCAGTTATATAACTACTTGTAAAGGAAGAAGAAGTCCCTCCCGGTCTGATTCTTTTTCTTCTTCTTTTTTTTTAGGTATAGAAGTGATTGTCTAAGCAGGGAAAAACAACTTTCTAGAAGTAGCGATAAACATAAAATTTATTCGAGTTATTCACAAGCTAAAATCCCTTTTTTTCTACAATGAATACTACGGTACTAAATACATAATTCTAGAAAGAAAAAAATAAGAATATAAACTAAACTAATTCATAAAAAAAAAAGAACTATCATTATCAATATACAGGGTGTCCTGTAAGTCGACGTCAAGCCAGAACCAGGTGATAGACCAAATCGTAACAGTTATCAGAAAAATATAAAAAAAATCTAAATCATGTATTTTTCAAATTATAGACATTTCTTTTGTTTTCGAGAAAATGTACACCTTGTGATTGTTTTTTAGCTCCTGTTGCTACAAATCTTAACTTTTTTTCAATTTTATTTTTCTTATGTAATCCTGAATAGTGAATATGTAACCTGTTGCTTTAAATTCTAGGCCAACTGCTCCAGCTTGGAAAAAACTGTCACATTTTGCCCAACCAAGAATAGAAAATTAATATTTCACCCAAATTTAACTGGCTGTACTAAAAAAACAAATGTACTACGCCAGTTTGGCAAGTAACGTTAAAAGTTGACGCATTTAATAAGGATTCTAAAATGGTATAATACTTGCTTTCCTAGAGTAAGGAAAAAAAAGTTTTTTACTTAAAGAAACCCAGTTTCGAAAAATTTCTTTTTACCTACTAAAATAATTCTAGTGTACCCAAAGCCTGCCTTAAGACCGCAACTTTAAGATTCGATTTTTTTTATATTTTTCTGGTAACTGTTCCGGTTCCGGCTTGACGTCGACTTACGGGACACCCTGTATACAGAAACTTTGTAAATGCGCTAAAAACGGTCAAATAGAATTAGCGTTCAGCTGCTAAGGAGATTGATAGAAAAATAGAATAAAATATAATGGAACGACTATATTATTTTGAGCTACATTATTTGTAAACGAATGAGCCTCTTGAATGTGACCAAGGCGTTGGCAGCTTAAATATTCAGAAGAAGACTATTCCATAGACGCGAGAGCTAGACGAGATAAGAACTTTCCAAATCGTCTTATGGAAACGAGGAATTATTGTGTTCATATCACGTTCAGATGTTGCGATTTCACAAGGGATAATCTAGTTTGCCTGGCTTTAAAAGATTAAAGGAGAATATCAAAGATCTACGTCGAAGGAAGAAGTCAGAGGACAACCAAGCAATCTTGTCCAGAAAGCAGAAACATGATCAAACCTGTGAAGTTCAAATATAAACCGAACGTAATCATTAAAGGCAACCTCCAATTTGCGGACACAAAAGGATTCAATATTAGGATAAATCTTACTACAATATGTAAAGTATGGCATGAGTTGTGTCTTTACAAGCTTAAGATGAGTAGTAGTAGTCTATGCGAGTATCTTGCATAGAGACAAAATCTCCGAAGGCCGATGTAGACTTTTCTAATCAGTGAACTTCATGTCTTGGCTTAAAGTAACACCAAAATTTCTAACTTTACTTTGCATAATAATCAAGTTGATACCATCCCCAAGATGACCGGAGTGATACTATTTCTATCAGAAGTGTTGTTGTAAAAAGCAATACACTACCACTTTCTTGGATTCAGTATCAACCGAATACTCTTAACCCGCAAGCCGGCTCTGTCTAAATTATGTTTATGCATGCAAGGCAGTCTTCATTAAATTCAATGGGCCTGCTCAAAAAGATTTGTACATCATAAGCATACATATACACTTTAACATCACGAACTACTGCAAAATGATCTTTGAATGAAGAGGCTAGATAACAATGGGCCCAAAATAGAGCCTTGTAGTACGACGCATAATAAAGTTAGTGAGACTAAGAAATCATTATTTACTTTCACGCGTTGATGACGACATGACAAAAAATCATTATGAGGGTAAGAGCTGAAGTACTGTGTTTAAAAACAGGAAACAATTTATGCAGGAGGCCGTTATGATCAACACAATCAAATGCATTATTGAAATCTAGCAGTACTAAGGTACTAAAATTGTTTTGATTCAGGGCCAATCTGATAACAGTGAATACACTTAACACCAGAGTCTCATAACTGTGAAAGGGTCTAAACCCTAGTTCCCAACGTATAAGCTGCTCATTATCCTCAAGATACTTCAGTATCTGGTGGTATATTAACTTTTCCAACATTTTAGAAAGAAATATAAAATACCTATAGGGCGAAAGTCAGCAGGAGATTCGGGAGGTCTTTTCTTCAGTATTGAGAGTACTATCGCAGAATTCCAGTCTGAACGAAATGTTGATGTCGTTAAGCATGAATTGATCACATGAAGAATGTATTTACCACAAAATGGAAACAATAGCTTGACAAATCGTGGTGACAAGCCATCGGGTTCAGAAATTAACAGTTCATTGAAGTCAACACAACGATTGGCTGGAGGTTCGACCTCGCCCAATTGACCTCCACGAGGAACTTTGTGCGTTCCAGCTTGAATTTCCATTGAAATTTGGTTAAGTGATGAGAAACATGCATTAAGTCAAAACCCTTGAGAAATACTTCCCAAGCCATGAAAGGGATTCCCTCACTACTACATGAGACCCCAAACATAGTCCTAGCATTCTAAAATATTTGCAGTATTCTTATGTGAAACTGACAAAAGTTGGATTTGAATAGCTCCTGCGCCCTAAACTACTATTCATACAGAAAAATTGTCTTCTGATAATCTTAAGCTTACTTTCTTATCTTCCCGACCGTAATCGAACCTACCTTTCTATCTTTCCCAACAAAATTACTTTAAAAAAATTATTTTAACCAAATGCCTACGATGCCCCAAACAAAAACTCTCAACTGAATAATAATCGTATATGAGAATGTGCCATGGTCCGATGAATTTGAATCAATCTGCCTACAGATTCGGACTACGGATGCACATATTCAATTGCAAGTGTCACTCAGCTGAGAGTTATTGAGCGTAAAATGGTAAGGTAACTTTTTAATCAAGAAATATTTTATTATTTTGTTAAGTAAGGTATAAATGAAGTGTAGCCTTTGGGGAGGTAAAGAGCGAAGCTTAAATTTACTGGTTTAGACTTTATGGCATATATAAAATCAATGTCTAGTCACTTTACCATAAGCATCAATATAAAATATTTTAAAAAATCGGACTAGCCCGCATACATATAAATTTCTGTTTCTTGGCATGGGAGTATTTCGCGAGGGTTTTGATTCAGTTCATCGGGGTTGAATCCACAATCGACTTCATCTTTCCCATATACTCAGTCCGTCGTAGGTTGCGCCACAAAACTTTGGGTTGCAGATGGTAGCTCAATTTAGAACTAAAATACTGGTGCTTAGCGCGACGAATGGCCGCAGTTGCTCTATTGCTCGCCATTAGATATAATACATGTGCACCAGAGGCTTTAAAGGGTTTGTATCGACGATATAATAACTCACATTCAGTAATTAGCAACTGAACTCGAAATAAAACCAAGAACAGCCATTAGCTATTATATATTTATATATAACGTGTAAATATTTATCGTATAAGTGAGTGATATTAACGATGATAGTGTTTCAACTGGGCAGTTAACAGACGAAGAACTAACTATTGAATGACTGACTCCCAGCGCGAGCGCACGCACTACTCACTCAAAGCAATAACTTTTTATAATGAAACTAATGAGTTAATTTAAACAATTAACCATTTTATCATTGAAGTTTTACATGGGCGCACTTCACTTTTATCAATTTACGAATGACCAGCAACGGATTAAAAGACCTGAATAAAGTCACGCGAGTTAAGTTTCTAACAAGTTATTCATAAAAATAACTAAAACACGCAAATTCCCCGACTTAATTTCACTGTCTTTTCTGATTTAAACTCAAAATCGTCCTGACCTATGCGCTATTTGTGAGGTCAGCCCGTCCCTTTAACTCGTACACGAATTTGTCTGTCTGTATATTAATATATTTCTTTTTTACTATTTTCGACACTCTCGTAGACCCACTTTTAGTCATCACAGCTAGCTGAAATTTGGCACACAGGTTCATGTCACGTAACAATTGAATCTATCAAAATTTGAACTGGAAATTTCCATGGAAAACCTGGAAAATCGGGAAAAATCATTTGAAAATTTGAGACAAATTTGATTAGTGATAAATCCGTTTCAGGAAAAATGCAGAGTTTTTCGATTTTTCCGAAAAACTTTTCCGGAATTTTCCGACTTTTCCGGAAAATTTTCCGGTAAAAAAGTTTTCTAAATTATGCAGGATCAAGTTCCCTATCAACTGGCATCATTACTTTCTCTGCGACAATGGAGAAAACTTGCAGGGAGGAAAATTCATGTAAAACGCTTTTCCAGAGTTTTTCCTACCAAGGAAGCGTTTGAGCGTTTTGCAACCTAAGACAAAGTTGTAGAGCGAAATGAGTTGCATAAAGTTGCTTTTGTGGAAACCTCCATGGAAAACCCGGAAAAGCGGAAAAATTATCGGAAAAATTTTCATCGATATGATTAGTGATAAATCTGTTTCAGGAAAAATGCAGAGTTTTCCAATTTTTCTGGAAAATTTTCCGAAAATTTCCGGATTTTTCCGACTTTTCCGGAAAATTTTCCGACAGAAAAGTTTTATAAGCTATGCGGAATCATTTTTTTTCCGTCCTACTGGCATCAATACTTTCTCTTCAACAATCATGAAAACTTGCATGAAAAATCGAGGAAAATTCGTGTAAATTTTTAAAAAAAAATTCATAGTAATAGGAAAAGTCTGTGGAAAACATGGAAAATCGGGAAAATTCATGTTATATGGGATCAAGTTGGAATACAGCTAAAAAGCCCTGTTTAAAACATATTGTGAATTTCAGAAAACCGTTGCAGTACTTCAACGATTTGATACTCGAATAAATTTTTTGATAAACTGGTAAATCAGTGTCTTTTCAGCCGTAATAAAAATAAGTAAAAAACGAGTTTTCAAACAAAACTGAGGCCAAGCCGCATGGAAAAGTAGAAAATAAACTTTTCTTCACTCAGACTCAGATTTTATTCCCTGACAATCACCGATATATTTCAGTATGATCAATCAGAGGTAATAAGTGATTTGATTCATGAAGAGAAAGAATATTCAAGAGAAATGTCCCAATCAAAAGATCTGAGTCCACCTCTGTGTGTGAATGGTTTTGCGTGGGGTGTTTTGATTTAGAATGAGTGAATCTCAAGCCAGCTTGAAGCTGGCAAAAAACTTAAAGCTCCAATTGTGTTCTTCTACATTGATTTACATTGTCAACAAATTCTCAAGCTGGCTGAAAAGTTCCAATTGTGTTTCAGGCCTGAGACAGACCTTCTATTGGTAGATGAACTGAAAAACCAATAATCGCGCTACTACCGTGTTTATCCTTTCACTCTTCAGAATACTTTCGGCCTTACAGTAAAATTTCTTGTTCTTTTTATCCAAAACTGTGCGAATGTCTATCATTTTCTATCTTTCATCAAACATGCAATCTGCGAAAGTTTAATAGTACCTTACATCAGCACCTACGCCACTCTCTTCATGTTCAATAATCCTTTCCCCAACTCCTTCCTATAATACTGTACTTTGCTTCATGGGATATGCCCTGAGCTTGGCTGTTCTGCCCGTAGTCAGAGCGAATACGCAATTAATGAAAAACTGTAGTCAAGGATTTCGTGATTTTATTCTCTTGTTTACCAAATCTATTACCCTCTAACTCAAATTCAAACTAGATTTTCCGAGTTCAATAAATAAATATTGTAACTTAATTAATATGAAATATATTTAAAATTATATTAAAAAACCATAAAAATGATCTAAAATTTATGTAAAGGTTAAATTAAAATTGATAAATGCACAATAATTCTAGAATTAATTCGAAAGTATAATAAAAAAAAAATTTTGTTGTATCTGACAATGTACTTTCCAGTTTAACATTGGGCACTTGATCAAATTGGCTTCCTATTCTATTGAGATTTGGAATTGGGATATTCTTTTTTCAGCTCCTACGCACACAAGTTTTTATTCCAGTCGATACCTAGAATAAAATGGTTTATTAGTAATATCCATACGGCCGTCGATACCAACAATAAGAATCTTTATGTAAGTCGCTATTTAAAGTAAAGTGTTTCCTCCAATAGATACCCAAAATAAAAATCTTTATTTCAGTTGTCAACCAAACCATAGTATGTATGTCTTTGCTTACTGTTTGAAGGGTTGCCGTTGCCGGTACCGGCATTTGATTATACCACTCTTTCGTAGGGTTGCCATACAACAATTTCATTTTTCACTATATATTTGGGCACTGCCTGAGAACGCATCGAGGTGAAAGTTAAAATTTGGTACATGGTGTTTCATAGCAATGGTAAATAAAAATTTTAAAATGGACTAAATCGGGATACATAACACTTCTTGTTGTTGCCATGCAAAGCTTTGGTTTTTCACTATATACTTGGAAGCTGCCTGAGAAGGCGACGAGATGGAGAATCAGATTTTGTGCACAGCGTTTTCATACAAATTCCAAATACAGATTCAAAAGTGGAGTAAATCGGGCAACCTTTCTTGGTCTTGCCATTCAAAACAATGGTTTTTCACTATATATTTGGACACTGCCTAACGCGTCGATGTAGAGAGTTTAAATTTTATCCACGGGGCTTATATAAAAAAACGGAAATTTAAGTTCGAAAATGCAAACAATCGAGCAACTTCATCGTAGGGTTGCCATACAAAAATTTCGTTTCTTACTATATATATGGGCATAACCTGAGAACACGTCCACGTAAAGAGCTACACTCTCGCATATATGAACGTAGTACGCATCCACATATACGCACAAATTCATACACGCACACACGCACACACACACACACACACAGTGTGAAAATCCAGATTACAGAATTGCGCGATCGCGTCAGATCATAGTTCAGATATTATGCATATCTAACCACCCCACCCCTTTCAACCTCCTCCCAAACCTATTTAGAGATCTACATTATCGCTGGGCAACGCCGGCGGGCTCCCCTTGTTTATCAAAAATGTCAAATTATAAATATTTTAAAGCACTTTAATAATTTTTCAGCTTAATGCGGTCCTTACACGATCAGTAATAATTTATTTATTTATTTATTTATTTATTTTATAAGTTCAGACGATAGCATACAGATTAAATCCATTTATATAACTACCGTTAAATGATAAATTAAATAATGCAAAATTAAGAAGATTAAAGTAAAAAGTAAGTTCTAAATTATAAAAACTAATGAAAAATAAAAAAATAAAAAAAGAGAAAAAGCAAAATTTCTAAAAGTACTAAAGCAAAACGTAAAAAAATAAAATGAAAATATAACTAATTCTTACAAAAAATAAAAGATTAAAAGGTTCAGATTATTAGAATGGAGGCAAATTATGGAATAATTATTGTGTAACTGCACTATAGCTAAAATATAAATCTAAATTCAATAGACCACTACTATATAATACATACATATTGAAAAGTGTGGGAGTAGAATGGTCAGTCGTTTCAGGTCGAAATATACTTTATCTCACTCAATATTAAATGTTTAAATTGATAGAGGCTATACTTACCGAAAATGTCTATGTGATTAAAGAATACATTGTGATTCTTTTGAGCTCTATATAGTGGTGATTTAGTTTTTAAATTTTTTTTAGCAGTAGCCAAACCAAATGTTGAAGGCGGGACTCGTGATGGTCTTGAGGGTATATGGAAATTTATTTCGGCAAGCAGACGCGGACTATCCAGATAATCATGTAAGATTTTCTACAAAAATATTTCATCTATGTATGTACATCCTACGCTTTTCAAGAGATGTAATAAAAAGCATACTCAACCTAATAGGATATTCCACAGCACTTAAACCAAACAGTTTAAAAATAAGAAATTTTGTAAATTTCCTTCCAGGGGTCGCGTATTCTAATAAACTGCGTATTAGGGAATTGAACAATACAATATGGCAGAAACTTGTTTTAAAAGATTTACAGGTTCTGAAAATGAATCCAAGCAATTTCAAGGATTTACTTACAATATAATTAAAATGGCAAGAAAGCAAAAGTTTGTCATCAAAAACCACTCCCAGATCTTTAATTTCAGAGACCCTTTCTAATGTGGTACTACATAGCTTATATGCAAATTTAATAGTGTCCCTTTTGCGGCTAAAAGAAACTTGTTTACATTTGGTTATATTTAATGGTAAATAGTTTTCGACACACCATTTCTCAACCTTACTTATATCTTCTTGCAACCGAGTACAATCTTCAAACTTACTAATTACACGAAAAATTTTAGCGTCGTCTGCGTAGAGCAGGCAATTGGAATCTAGATTTATTGGAAGGTCATTTATATAAATAAGAAAGATAAATGGGCCGAGGATGGTACCCTGAGGGACACCTGAAGTTTGCTCAAAGGCCAGTTATTCGAACCCATTAACGACTACAACGCTGTGTCGTCCATCTAAATATGAGGAAAACCAGTGAATGGTATTCTTACCGAAGCCTATGGAGGCCATTTTAATGAGTACTTTTCTGTGTTGAATCTTATCAAAGGCCTTAGAGAAGTTAGTATAAATAGAGTCCACTTGCTTGCCCTCATCCAAAGCAACCGCTACGATGTCTGTGAACGTAGTCAGGTTTGAGGTTGTAGATCGTCCCGAAAAGAAACCGTGTTGATTTTGGTTAATCAAATTTTTAGATTAAGGGAATAGTTGATTATATGTAATTTTTTCAAATACTAACGCTAAACTATTTGAAATTGATATTGGTCTATAGTTGGATATTAATTTATGGTCTCCTGATTTGAATATTGGTGCAACGAAACACTCTTCAGAATCGTTGGATATATCCTTTGATTAATAAATATATTAAACAATTCTATTTAAAATGCGTTGAGAACATTTCATAAGTCTGCATTTGTGTGGCAGATATACTGTCACCAAGTTTCATTTCTTTAGGATAAGAGTTGGATGTTTTCAGGCTTTTACTAAAAGCCCAAAAACTCTTTGGATTGCTCTGCACAGAAGATTCAGTAGAACTAATAAAATTGTCGTAACACATTCTTTGCAATCGCTTCGAATGATTCCTCAAGAACGAAAATGTCTTGTATAATTCTGGATGTTTATACCTCATATACATACGCCGAAACTTATTTTTTCATCGGAGAGCAGTTACTAATTCTCTTGTATACCACGAAGGATATTTTCTATTTTTACTGACAGATTCTGGGACAAAATTTACTACACAATGATTTACAACGTCATAAAATTTTTCAAATGACAAATCAACGTTCTCTGAAAAGATACTTGAAAAATCAAATGAAGCTATATATTCATTAATGGCATCATAATCGGCGAATTGAAACTTCCGTTTTTTCTTCTTGTATTCAGCGATATAGTGGGGTTTTTCTATTAAAAAAAATATGTCCAAAGGAGGGTGATGAAGATCAATTCGAGATAATGTTGATATTGAAGATGACACTAAAATTTCATTGTTTGTTACATTTGAACAGACTAAATCGAGAATTCTTCCATTACAATTTACTTGATCATTATATTGTTTCAAACCGCAAAATCCCATATTATTAAGAAGGGAGGTTGATATGCGATTAACATTTTCTGAAAACCACATACAATTATTAACATTATCAAAAGACCAGTTCAAATTCGGTAGGTTGAAATCACCAACAATGATGATTTTGGAATTTGATGGTAAAGTTAAAGATTTTTCACTAATATTCGAAAAGACGCGGTCATATAATTCATACGGACTCTGCGGTGGAATGTATATGCACCAAATGTATAGAAATGTATTATTTTTTTTAATCATTACTGCAATATCCTCATCCTCTGTTTCAAAGGATTGCATACGACTGGAATTGTAATTACGGTTTATAGCAACAAGACTACCACCTCCGTCCTTCTTTTATGTAGGCAAAGAAAGATTACGGTCCCTTCTGTACACTATATATCGCTCATCAAATAGTTCACCACTGTTGATATTTTCCTGTAAAAAGGTTTCTGTAAAACAAATAATATCAGAATTGTTGGTTAATATCTCCACCACCTCCGTCCTTCTTTTATGTAGGCAAAGAAAGATTACGGTCCCTTCTGTACACTATATATCGCTCATCAAATAGTTCACCACTGTTGATATTTTCCTGTAAAAAGGTTTCTGTAAAACAAATAATATCAGAATTGTTGGTTAATATCTCCAGCCTGACATCTTCATTACTTTATCACAATGACATTAGTAACGATCGTGTACGGTTTTCAGAAATTGTAATGATAGTCAGGCATTTGTAGTGAAAATGCGGGGTACGCTCTTCATTACTCATTTCATTTCTCAGTTCGCTTCCAGTTTTTGGAGAAGTGTGATATAGGGGAAAGATGGATAGTGATAGTAACAGCTGGTTTTTTTTGCTCAATCTCCTGCGGGGGAAAGTACTGAGGCTGAGTACTTTATAAAAGAAATGAAATTTCTTCGAAACTTCATTGAAACCTCTGAGAGCGGCAGCTGTGGACTCCAAAAAGACTTTTTCCTTGGAAAGCTTAGACTTTTTCCTTGGAAAGCTTATACGTAAACCATAGATCATCTGAGCACCTTGAGCACCTTGGAAGATCCTATTACTAGGAAGCTACGAGGTGATTTGTAAAAAACTAGCATATTTTCATTCACCCTGTATCTCCGAAATGATTAAGATCACTCCCCCCCCCTCCCCAAATTCCGATTATTTAGTTCACATTAATTCTAAGTTATTCTTTCGTCTCTAGAGGGTAATAGCAAAGAAGAAGAAGTTCCCATCTGTCATTACAAGTTTCTGTTTTCATGCTTGTTTTTTTGTTAATTTAGTGATTTTATCGTTAAATATTTGATGTTCGTGAGTGATATTGTAATTTAGCCATTACGTGCCATAGTGTTGTTTGTTATCATCTGCTTGTCTTGCACTCGGCTTGGTTTTAATGCAGATTAGTGACTGCAGCTGTTCTGCCCTTTTTGTATGCCGGTTGAGGCTCATCGCTCGTGCTCATCTGTATTGTTTATTGTTTTTTCTCTTTTGTGAATTGGGAATGGGAACTTCTTCTTAATCGCTGGTATTTGTTTTTAAAGATAATTTATTTTTTATCTATATTCATTTTTCATTTGTATTGTTTTCGATTGTATTTCAGCCCTCTATTTGTGACTATTCTCGCTTTTCGGAGATAATTGTGCATTTTCGATATTCTCTCCGCGGGCTTAAACCATTCAACCGGCAAGTACATTGCGACTCAAAATTTTTCCTTATTTTTTTTATTTTTTTTTTTCTGTACATCTTCAATTTTTTTTTTTTTTTTTCAATTGCCGTCACTGAGAATGGCAACTTGTAAAGTCTGCTCTTTAGAGAAATCAGAGGAGGTGGTGGCTTGTGACGGTATATGTGGCAAATCTTTCCACGCTTCTTGCTTAAAACGGAGCTCCAGAGCTCCTACTCCTGGACTTACAACCTGCAGCGAATGCTCGGATATAAAGCCCTGCCACACATTAAGGTTTTTAAAAAGCTTTACCGAACGTCTTGACTCTTTCTCTACCATTCAGTCTCTCATTGCGGATAAATTTAATAGCTTATCTATGAACTGGACTGGTCTTGAAGTATTTTCCGATGACATTAATGTTTTAAGTGGTAAAATTGATAAGCTGTTGAAACTTGTGGATGTATTGAGCATGAATTCAGACACACTCCTTGAAAAGTCTCATAACCTATCTTTAAAGGTTCAAAATTTGTCTGACTCACTGGTTGATGTTAATGCAGTATTTGCCAATGACTCACCATCTGCGTCTCAAAATTCCAACAGCACGTTACTTATCCCAGTAATCGAAGACGTTCGGCGTAGTTTAAGGCGTGTTGAAGGCGATATTGGGTCTTGGGTATCTGCTGTTTCCGAAAACTCGAGACTTATCAGCTCCTTGGCGACTGATGTCAAGAAATTATCTCCAGTGGATAAGGAATTGTCTGACTCTCAACCATCACCTCTCGTGCAGCAAGGAGTAGACTCGAACCGTCCGGTACCTAATACACATCGTAGTAAACCAGCCAAAAAGCAGAGGAACCACCAAAGACGCCAACATAGCCCCAATGAGGCGATTCTTTCAAATCAGGACTCTGTTCAATCTACAGAAGCGGTGTTCTGGCTCTCGTTACATCTGCTTCTGTAGCTGAAGTGAGGGAGCGTTCCACAGTATCGAATGATACTTCATCTGTGTCCTCTCTAGAAAATGGTAGTGGTGCCTCTTTGAGAACGGTACCTAAACCTTCGAGTGTTTTTGTCACCCGTTTCTCTCCAGAAACGATGTGCGAGGACATATTGAAGTATTTGAAGTCCAAGAATATTGCAACAGATGGTATTTCTTGTCGAAAAATTAGTAAATCCTCTAAGCCTGTTGCATCTTTTGTTCTAACTGTGTCCGCGGATGAGCAGGATAAGTTATAGGATCGCTCTCCCTTTATTATCAAAACGTAAGGGGGATTCGGACAAAAACTGCAGAAATCTTTAAATCCTCTGTTGCAAATTGTTTTGATATAGTTGCTTTCACTGAAACTTGGCTGCATCATGGTTTTCGCGATGCTGAAATCTTTGACAATTCTTATCAAATTTTTAGAAGAGATCGGTATACTGATTCTGAAGCTCGTGGCGGTGGCGTACTCCTCGCCTGTAAAAACCACTTAAATTGCAGCCAAGTTGAGCTCCCCAGTTTCTCCAACACTCTCGACATTGAACTTATAGTTCTTAAGTTGTCTCTCTTAAAGTATGACTTATACATACTTTGTGGCTATATTCCACCAGACTCCATAAATATCGTCGACGACAAAGGTCAGAATATTTATGACCTACTCATTTTAACATCTAATTTTATCCATGGTAAGATGGAACCTCTTGACGAATTACTACTTACTGGTGATTTTAACCTACCCAATATACAATGGGTACTTAATGATGATGACGATGACTATCTTCCACTTAATAACTTGACAACAAGGGAATCACTTTTCCTTGACACTATTTCATCTCTTGGTCTCAGCCAAATCAGTAATGTTAAGAATGACATGGGTAGGCAGTTAGACCTGGTATTTTCTACTGACGCGGGTAACTTATTAGTTGAACCTAGCCCAGTTATAATGTCTACTCTTGACAAATACCACCCCCCCCCCTCTTCTAATTACACATTGCTATGTAACCGAAAACCTCACATATTGTGACGAAGCGGAATACCTTTTCAATTTTAGAAAGGCTGACTTTTCAGAACTTTCCAGTAGACTTGCCTCTATTGATTTCAGCACACTGCTGTCTTGCAATAGTGTTTCTAAGTTTTACGCAATTCTTTTCGATTTATTTTCTTCTTGTATTCCCCGCGAGCGTCAGCGGTTGAATAAAACATCACCGCCGTTCAATAAAGAACTAAAACGTCTTAAAAATAGGAAGAATAAACTGTGGAAAAGTTATATGAGGGACAAGGACACTATAACTCACAACAACTTCCTCACATCATATAATGAGTTCAGAGAACTTTCTTCTACACTTTATGATGAGTATGTTCAAATGATGCGTACGAAATTATTTAGTGACCCACGCATCTTTTTTAAATTTATTAATATGAAGAAAAAAACTGACAACGACCCCAATACCATGAGGTACAAAGATTCTGCTAGTGATGATTCGTCTGTAATTTGCGATATGTTTGCTTCATTTTTTGACAATGCCTTTGCCTCGTCAAATTTTCATCCTCAAAATAGCGACTTCAGTCATATGAACGATTCCCATAACGTTTCATTCACTATCCCTTCAATTTCAGAAGAGGATATACTCATTCATATTAATGGGCTTCCAAATGACTTCACAACTGGTCCTGATGGGATCCCTCCAGCCTTTTTTAAGTCATGCTGCCTCGCCCTGGTAGCTCCGCTGAGAATTATCTGGAATTATATGGAAAAACTCCTTTATCATACCTATCCACAAAAAAGGTAGTAAAAATGAGATTTCTAAATATAGACCTATTGCAAAATTATCTTGCATGCCCAAATTATTCGAATCTATCATTTACTCTCAACTATCATCTTCCTGTAAGAATTTGCTCTCTTCAAACCAACATGGGTTTATTTCAGGCAGGTCTACAACCACTAATTTGTTGGAATTTGTCTCGGATACCATTTGCGGGTTTGCAAAAGGCTATCAGACAGATTGTATTTATACAGACTATAGTAAGGCGTTCGACAAGTTATCTCACTCCGTGATACTCTTTAAAATGGAAAAGTAAGGGTTTCCCCCAACATTTCTAAAATGGACGAAGTCTTATTTAGATAACAAAACATATCAAATCTTATTCCTCCATTCCATCTATAGAGTCTTGAAGGCTTCGTCTGGCGTGCCTCAAGGTAGTCACTTGGGCCCGTTGTTCTTTGTTCTATCTATTGACGACATTATCTCTGTTGTGAGGCACTGTAAAGTCTTGATCTATGCTGACGACATTAAGCTTTTCGCTCAGATTAAATCTGTTAGCGATTGTGAACAGGTACAGGCTGACATTCACAAATTTTATGACTGGTGCAAAAGTAATAATTTGGTACTAAATATAGACAAATGTGAGGTTATGACTTTCCACAGAAATCAGAAACCAATCACTTATGATTACGAGTTCTCGCATTCCTCGATTCGCCGCGTTAGCTCTGTCTGTGACTTGGGTGTCAAATGTGACCACAGATTGAATTTTATCTCCCATATAAACTACACAGTATCAAAGAGTAGTTCTATGCTGGGTTTTATAAAACGTTGGTCCCGAGAGTTTTCAAATCCTACCATAACATTGCGTTTGTACACTTGCTTTGTAAGACCACTTCTTGAATACGCTAGCCAGGTCTGGTCTCCATTTTACGGTATACACATCGACCGTATCGAGTCTATTCAGCGGAACTTCTTACGATTTGCTCTCAGGCACCTACCCTGGAATAATTCATTAATTCTTCCACCCTATGAGGATCGCTTGAAGCTTTTAAATATGCACTCGCTTGAGAAACGTCGTATGGTTGCCGATATAACGTTTGTGCATCAACTCTTAAACGAGGATATTCATTCTCCATTTTTACTTAACAAAATCTCTTTCCGTGATAGTAGGCACAATTTAAGAAGGCTACCTTTGTTGCATGTTAACTCCTCAAGGTCTAACTTTAGCATGTATGAACCTGTTAATCGCATGTGTATTACTGTTAATAATATGGTTGAGCATTTTGTTCTCGACGTTTCTAAGCTTGTTTTAAAAAAAACGTCTATGTAATATTTAATCTATTTTGTTTAATGTTTTTTGCATGTAATTTCATCTGGTGTTTGGTTTATGTTTAGTGTAACATACTAGTACTAACACCGACTAAATGATGAAACGCATGTATTGTTGACCGTTTATTTATTAAACGTGTCCATGCAGCGAGCTTGTGTTAAGCTGATTCTGATAGTCAAAAAAATAAATAACTAAAAGAAGGGACACAGAAGAGTGTTCCGATTGTTTTCCATTTAAATATACACGGAGAGAAAAGGAAGGAAAAAAGAGAAAAAAATACGAAAAAAATCAAACCCCCTTTGAACATTTTACGAATAAGACGAAAAATGTGAAAGCGAAGATTACATGCAACGAATCGGATTGGCAAATGATTTATTTTCGTAAATAAGAGAGAATGGGCTGAGTTTTCCGATTTTACGATCATAAAATGCTCCCGCGCTTTTGCGAAAACAGGTTTTTCTGAAATATTAAGACAATGCCGCAATGTTTTTCGCAGGAATTCTAATGTTTGTTGGTGTTATCCCATGATATTTGAACAGCATGTTTTTCTGTTTATTCGTTTTGCTATGAAGAGATTAAGTGGGAGAACTCATGCTGGATTCTCCGATATTTTCGGGAAAAATGAGAATTTCATTTGAGAGGAACTTTACATATCCTTTCAGCATCTTGGCCAAAGCGAAATTCATCTTTTTCTTAAAAATGGGAGGTAGTGTGACCCGAAGTACATTATTGTGAATAGTTTGATAGGATTTTGAGGGATTCAAGAAGATTTTGTCGTTCGGGTAATCCTACGTTCTCTCGATTTTTGTTTTTACTTCTTTGCCTCAGTTGCACTGCAATAGTGCATAGCCAAGTTCTATTCCCCCATTAATGCAAAAGACGAAACTATATGAAATTACTTGTTTCATTCTAAAAAACACGAAAAATTTACTATTTTGTTCGCCTCTGTCTCTACTTATCCTTATTTATACTTTGGTATTAGTCTACTGGGCTACGGCTATGGGAATAAGTTTCCGCCCTTTTTTAAACAAAGTTTGGAATAAATTGAAATCCGAAGGAGCAATATCCTCCTTTCGAATATATCTTGACCGGTTGAGCAACGTTTGGCCTAGAGTTGTCATGCAGCAAAATAAGTTTATCGTGTCTACTGCCCCATTCTGGCAATTTTTCTTTGAAAGCTCGATTCAAACGTATTAGCTGCAGTCGATAAGTAAGTAAGTAAGTAAGTAAGTAAGTAATGTTTATTCATTTCCAAATTATAGCTAACATAATTCCTTATATTCCCTTCAATTCAATTAAATATAGTTCATAGAGAAAATAAAACTATAAAGGATAAAAATAACAATATATATGTATATACACTATGCTTAAGAGAAATTTAAAAAAAAGAATATAAAAACAAAACGATAACGATCCCCAGTGATGGTTTCGAACGGCTTGAAGAGTTCATAAAAAATTACATCCTTCTGATCGCTCCCTATTCACAACATAACTTTTAAAGCATGAATATCCCGTTTCGACGTCGTTGGACCTGGTTCACCTGGCATCACTCATTTTGTTCGTCGCTTAGGATTATGGTAATATGTATATCCATTTTTCATCGTCAGCCATAATGCGATTCAAAAAACTTTCTTTTCTGTCGTTCAACAAGTATTTCGCTTGTCACCAAATGTCTTTCGATGTCCCTCTCCGAATGTTGCTTTTCCGGGACAATTGTTGAAATTTTCGATGCCAAAAAAATTTTGTGTTTACACTTGAAACGAATGTCAACTACTGCGTTCGAAACATCGCACACAGACTTTCAAATCACAAGTATAGTACTTCAGCGAAGACAAAAATGATATCACTAACGGCGCCTGAAAAGAGCGGAAACTTATTCCCTTACCCAATATTATGTGCAAATTGCAGTTGTTGCTAGCTGGCTCGTTTCACTATTGCTACAATTTCGACCTCTAGTACATTTTCTTCTTAGGTCGTTATACACAGGTGTTGGCATGCAAGGTTTTGTTGATTTTGCTCATATCAGGATTCTTATGAATCCTGAATATTGGCTTAACCCTTTCAGCGGAATCGCCGTAATGTATGTCCTGCCATGGTTCAGTTAATTTTGGGCGGTTTTTTCGTTTTTTTTTTTTACATAATTCTATCAATGATGTTTGTTGGTATATATATATGGATATGTATATATATATATAATGAATAAATATTGGTGAAAAACGTAAAAGAGTAAATGCAGCCATTCCAAACGTAACCGATCAAAATGTGCTTGTTTTGGACCCGACCATCTCCAATTTGGATGAAACTCTCACAATTAGTACGGAGTACCAAAATTGCTCACCTGTATTTTCTTGTTTTGCCCTACCACCTCATCTTCCCCTTCCCCTCGTTAGGAGGTTAGATATTTCGGATTTTACGATGAAACGTAATTTTCAAAAAATCATATCTCGAGAACGGAGCAACCCATTGTTTTCATTCAAATGCCAAATGAAGCCTAATACTATATATTTTTTACAAAAAACATGTAGCATTATCGAACTAAATTTTGTTATTGTTAATAATAGTATTATTTTCAAAAAAATATCATTATTCACCGGTGAAAACTTCTAGTACTTTTATTATTTTTTTATTTTGAAGCTAGAAATCTTATTTACATATGCGCAAAAACTTGTGATAGTGTTCGGCTTCATTTTTAGATATGGATTTTCAAAATCACTGTATTCCCAAAGTAACCTATATGGGAGCACTGCACTGGGGGAACATATTGTTTTTTTTTTACTACTGAGGTCCCCAGTACGTTTTTTTTTTGTATTTTTATTGTGAAGTTAGAGGCCTTAATTATCTACGTATAAAACATTGCGATCGTATTCCGCTTAGTTTTTTAGCTATGAATTAACCTGTATGGGAGTAAACCACCCCCACCAAATATCTTGACTAATTATTTTCCGGTGCAAAATTCCTTGTGCTACTTTTTTCTGATTTTTTCTGAATTTTTGAGCATATTTTCTAGCCCCTCCCAAATTTTTTCCGAATATTAATTTTCGACTGCCAAAATTTCTGCCTGAAAAATTCATTTCGAAGCTTACTTAACTAAATTGTCTATGAATCCATTTTTTATGGATGCACACTTATTAAGGGATTATTATTATTCAGGAAGATCAGATGTCCTTGTCTATTTAAAAATAGTGAAATCTATAAAAAATTTGCGTCCCTAATTTATAACATTTTTCTAAACACTTGTTTCAATTTCCACACAAATATTTTTTTTATTAAATTATTAATTTGTTAAACGAACAAAACTCACGCGTTTCGCCTTCTTAGGGCATCCTCAGAGCTACTAACTAAACTGAGTCTATGTGCAAACATTCACAGGGAAATATCAGCTGTGTACTAAAAACTAGCGTAATGGATCGTAACAAAGTAAATACGTTTATGTAAGTGACAAACTAACGAACTAACGTATGCAATTAAATAAGTAAATAAATACATAAATAGGTAAATACCTAAATAAAGAACAAAAATCATGTATGTATGTAACAAGTAACAAAATACTGTACACTGATAAACAAATGAATAAATAATTAATAAATGAATAAACACATAGCAAAATACACAATTACAATTTCATTAGATATGGTTCAAGTAAAGGACTTTTATTTGTAAAATCCCGCCATTAAGTTTTGATTTTTTAATTTCATAAATTTCGTACTTATCTAGTACATGTCCGAAGCGCAATCTATGCAACAATTCCAAGTTTTCTACCTTGCACTTGTGTCCTGTGTCAATCAAATGTTTTGCCAAATCAGATGTAGGTTTTTTTAATCGGGCAGAGCTGATATGCTCTCCAAAACGCTGCTTTAAAGAACGCCTAGTCTTCCCTATATATATACCCGGACAGTCCTCACAACTTATCTTATAGACTCCACTTGATTTTACTACTTTCCCTACTTTGTAAATTCACGCACATATCACTTATAGTCTCAGCAATCTACATATCTCCTTTATCGTTTGCATATTATCCGAATGAATTGGCACTTTCATTCGAATTCTGCGCCAATCCGCAACAACTGCCGCAAAAATTTTGCAAATTTGAGCATTTTCCAATGCAATTTTTACTTTCTTCCGTATCCCGGCATGTGGGTCTTTTTTGGAAAGGTCTCATTGACTACATAACAGAGAATTCGTAACTTTTTTTCCGCCCCACTATTCGGTCGATTTAGCGCCAAAAGCCGTTATCTTTGAAATACTGAATCCATATTTCTGCTCATTCCCAACATGTTATTATAGGTATATTAATCCCTGGTTTGTCTGCTATTTATCAATAAAAATACAAAAAAGAGTGCTAGAAGTCCCCAGTAGAAAAAAAAAACATACTTCACATCATTGCAGTGATCCCATACAGGTTACTTTGTGTATACAGTGACTTTGAAAACTCATATAACAAAAACGAAGTAGAACACTATCGCAATTATTTTTGTACATAGATAGATAAGGTTTCTAGCTTCAAAATAAAAAATAAATAAAAAAAGTGATAGAAATCCTCACAAGTGAATAATACCATTTTTTTTAAATACTATTATTAACAACAACAAAATTTCGTTCGGTACTGCTACATTTTGTTAAAAAAATTAAAAATTCATTTGGCATTTGAATCAGAAAAATAGGGGTTTCTCCATTCTCGCGATATAGTTTTTTTAAATGACGTTTCATCGTGAAATCACGAAATTTCTAATCCCCCTAGCGGAGGCGGAGCGTTGGAGGGGAAACAAAATATACAGGTGAACTATTTTGGTATTCCCTACAAACTGTGAAAGTTTCATTCAAATCAGGTTCCAAGGTGATCGGTTTTGGGTGTAATGGCTGATAAAGGTTGAAAGCCCCTGACTATAAATTGTCCTTATTTTTAAAATTTCAGTGTACTGTAAGCTAAAATATGGAAAAAATTTTGAGAATGAAATCTCACAAATACAAAATATTCTATATGAGAAGGTGGGTAAACCCTGCCGATAAATTGTTTATATTTTTAAAGTTTCAGTGTACTATGACCCAAAGAAGATTTTAGGAATGAAATCTCATAAATATAAAATATTTTATAGAAAAATGTTGGTAGCCCCTGTCGATAAATTGTTCGTACTTTTAGAGTTTCAATGTAATATAACCTAAAATACGAAAATATAATATTTTATGAACTTTATTTCTTTCTAAATGTTGAATTTTCATCATTTTAGGTACTTGTGCATAAAAAATTGATAACTCCTGCATAAAAAAAATTCAAGAATAACTCACTCCTGGGACGTGTATGCTAAAAAAAAATAACTCACTAATGAAAGGGTTAATAATATAAAAAAAACAAACTGCAAACTCACAGTTGCCCCACTAACTGCAGTAATGTACACGTTTACAGTTGAATTGGGCCTTCAATGGTATTGTACGGATCTTTACTCGTGAAAGGAAAATGGCATGTCTTATCAGAATCAAATGACAATAATTTTTTCGGCCACATTTATCATGTCTCTTGCTTTGTGTTTCGACCGGCGCCTCCTCTTAAAATAAAAGCTCGATGTCCGACAGTAATGCCTCCTGTCAGGCCTTGCCTAAAATAAATGTTCCATTATGTAGTGCCACCTATCGAGTTTTAGCTACAATATTTTACTAAGCTTGTAATTCATTCATTATTACTTTATGTTATTATGCTGCCCAATTCTTAGAATAACAAAGAGGAATACTAACAAGCTATGTATATTAGTGAAGCCGTACCGTAACATCAGGCATACAATACAAAGACTGGGCAAGTAACAAAAATCGATAGCGCCTCATTCGAATATAAAATCGACGACTTGCGTTTAATGAGATAACCAGAGGGTAAGCCAGCAAAGATGCACTCAACTTGTTCTCGGAAATTTACTGGTAATTTTTTCTTCAGAAATTTTATGCATTATTCGAGGCAGGCAGCAATGCATCGTTCCAATATAAAATCAACGATGTCTCGACCTGATGTAGGAATCCTTACATTTTTTCTAAGACGTTAGAAATTTCTTAATTTTACGATGACACGCCATTTTCAAAAACTCATATCTGGAGATTGGAAGAACCGATTTTTCTGATTTAAGTTCCAAATGAAGCTTAATACTTTATATTTTTCATAAAAAAGTACAGCAGTACTGAACGAATTTTTTTGTTATTGATAGTAGTATTTATTTTTTTTTTAATAGTAATATTTACTATTGAGAACCTTTAAAATTGATAACTCCTGTTTGTTTGTATTTTCATTTTATAGTTAAAAGTAAAAAATTGCGATGGTGTTCAGCTTCGTTGTGGAAATATAAATTTTTAAAGTGACCACGTATACACAGCCCTTCCACGCAAAAGCAATCCCTTTGTGTTATTTTGGACTAATTTTGTAAAAAATCATTTCCGATTTAGATGAAACTTTCATAGCTTATATGAAAAGCAAAAATAGCTCACCCGTATTTTTTGTTTTTCCCTACCATACCCTACCACCAGGGAGTTTAAGAATTTCGTGATTTTACGATGAAACTCTGCATACCATACAAACTGTGAAAGCTTCATCAACATCGAAGATGTCCGGTTCCAAGGTGATTGGTTTTGTGTGGAATGGCTAATACTATACCAGGTTGTATTATGTACCTTAGGAAGCTCACTTTGAAGAATGATAAAAGGAGAAGTAAAAGTAGCCAAACCGGAGGATTATTAAAAAATGTTTACAAAACAGAATAATTTATCGACATTTTAGTATTTTACACACCTTCTTTCTGGTATAATTTGGAGATATCAAAATATAATAAAACATTATCCTCATTGTTTTCCGCAACAATTTTTTTTTTTTTTTATATTTTAAAACATATATGATCTGAACATTTGCACACACAATGACGTATATATATGAAATAGAAATGATCATCGCACCATTTAGGTCTGCTCGTCAGAAAGCCAAGTAAACAGAGCTTTTCTCCCATACAAATCAAAGCTCAATGAAAGAATTTCTATAGTTCAATTTGAGCGCCATCTATTATTGGTTAGTAAAAAGCAGAATAGCAACTTGTATGAAAGAACGGGTTTTTAAATATTACTTGTAATTCACTTTACATATAAAAAACTTAAAGTTTTATGTCAGAATATACCATAAAATATATCGTTCTAAGTAATAGTATAAAAGGTAGCATGAAAACGTATTCAAAAATAACGGAATTCGCCTGTAAAAATTAAGATTTTTTCTCAAGAAAAGGGTTATGGTCGAGAGTGCTTTTTAAGGAAATAAAGAAGAATATTAAAAAAGTATTTCCAACAATTTCTCAACAGCATTCTACTTTACTGATATATGTGCTTCCGATTTATTTTTATTAGTTTTCAAACGCTGTATCATATTTTGCAAATCTCCGAAATTTAGCTAATCTAGTGAACACCATGTTTCAAAAAGCTTATAACTTTTTATAAATTCCTTATATCCAAAATTTATTTCCAACAATTCCTCCGCAAGACAACATTAGTTTTTATTTATTACATTTTAAAGAATATAGACGTATGCAGTAAGTTATATCCGTGTTCAAAAATCAGGTTTTATCACAATTTCAAGAGGAGGCGCCTTAACGCTATTTCTAGTACGATTTAACTGATGATTTAATTGATGAGGTAAAACAGATTAAATAAATTTATTAAACACTTTTGGTTGCAGAATTTCTGTCTTATATGTCATTAAATCTAAATTTTATTGAAAATAGTGTTGTTAACATAGGTATACGAAATCACTTACTTACTATCCAACGTACAAATAATAAAAATTAGTTACAAATTTATAATATTTCTATTTTAAATTAAATCACAGATCACACGATTCACTTTAAACCATATTCAGGAATAAGGTTTGCCAACAACACTGAAGTTAATAGCGGCACATGCTCTTCTCAATTACTATAGATTTGATAAAATTATTCTTGTCACAATGTCTGAACAAACAATAAATAATTTTCTTTTATGAATACAAGAAGAATAATTTCCTCAATTTAAGAATATAATACAGAATTCTTGAAGGAAAATAAATGTTGCTGAATTCCTTTCAAAATACTTGAGCTGCTTGTTCTTTTTGATCGTCAATTTTCCAACAAATTTCATGCCATTAATTCCTTGCTACTCGTATATGCTATGAGAATGTATTCTAGAGAGAATTTATTTAAACCTCGAATAACTAGCGTAATGAATAGTTGAATTTCTGCACTCTTTGCAGACAAAACCAAAAAAAAAAAAACTTTCTTGCAGACGAAGACCACCAAACGAGTTTCACTTTGTAATTTTCAACAACACACCTACATTCACCTTACAAAGATAAATTGAATGATATACAGCTTTTCATCGAAAGGAATTGCTGGGGAACGTGCTCTTTTCTCGAACAGCCAACCTGAAGGTCCAGATCAAATGGATTCTCTATACGATCCTCAAATAAGCACCCAATTAATCTTGTATCTCGGGAAATTTGTCTACCCGCTTGAATGGCATAGCAAAATCGTACTGAATAAAACAATCGTTTCACCTCAGCAAATACCTTGCTATGTATGTATGTAGTTTAATTGATTATAAAACTCAGAGGTACCTGTACGGCTGGCGGGCTGATAAAATATTATATTATAAAAGAATTTATCCTATAGAAATGGTCGCCATATTTTATTCGTTTATTCTGTGCTTTATTATCACAATACCAGGAAACAGTGTTCGTATATAAAAGCCAAATTAAGGATAGCTCTAGCGTTACTTAGCTATGCGGCTTTTGTATGAATTGCATTTTCGCGCATACGAATCATCCGGTATGACTCTTGCCCCCCAGTCCCACTATGTATCAAGCCCCCTGGAACCACTTCCTCTTAAGTCACCCAACTCTTATCTCTTTGTTTCTGCGAACAATAATAAGACTTCAGTGACATTCGTTTTGTGAACGAATGCTCCTTTTTAAATTGGATTCCTGTTTGTCGAGTATAACTGAAATTTATGATCAGGAAGTTTTTCATTAGCACGAAGACAAAAAATATAAGGAAGCAACAAGGATGAAAGTCATCGGTAACAATAGAGTCACCGGTGGGGGAGAATTGGGATTTGTCGTAATAAATTTAGATATGTATTCATTCGGCTAGTTCTACTCCATTCTATCCGATCTCTACTAGAAGTTACCGTAAAACAAAAGATATAGAATTGCTTTTATTGGAAAGCAATTGAAACCTTACGAGTATATTCCAGCAAAAAGTCACCAGATTTCTTTGCCACTATACAATCAACCTCACGCTATACCTATATACATATGTACATTAGTTTTCAGATTCTAAGAAAATCGATAAAAAAGATGTGCTTACCTCATGCAGTTTTTTTTATCGTATGAGAAAAAAAATTGAATTGGGCACCATGGGAAGGATTACACTTCGCAATAAATGCTCCACTGTTCACTAGCTCAAGAGATTTAAAATTTCAATTGCGAAAGCAAAATGTAGAATGGCTTTCATTTTAAATATGCCTTAGGGACATGGAAGAGTTTTATCGCATCGAATGAATTTTTATTATGCATATACATATGTGTGTATGGTCAGTGGCGAATCCAGGTGGGGGGGGGGGGGGGGGTCATGCCCTTAATTTGAAGAAAAAATATTTAATTAATTGAGTTATTTGAAAAAATATATTTTTTATTTTATACTTTTTTTATTTATATAATTCAACTTAAAAAAAGAATTTTATTCCAAAACTTAAAAAAATAAAAATTTATTTCAATCAATGCTATTGTATGCATGTGATGTATATGTATAGGTTTTTCTCGGAATTTGGGTTTCGGACCTCAGAGAAACACTTCCCAAGCCACAGACTCCCTCGCTACCACATCAGAGCCCTAACTTAACTTAGTCCTAACTCCTGTTATATTTCGTGGCTTACCTTAGTCGAAGGCAATCACTCTACGCCGTTTCAGGAAGCTATGTTTAAGACAACTCGCACACTTTTACTTTATTTATATATATATTTTTTTTACTTTTGCTTTGTTCACAAACTTTTTCTTTCACAAACTTCCTCTTATGGTTATTTTCACAAAACGTTTATTTTTTTTTCTTATCGCAACTTCTATTTTCTTTACCTGTTTACAATTAGTGTTCAGGCAACCGCGGCGGACGATGGTTGAAATGAAATTTGATATTTTCATAAATATCAAACCATCGTCTTGCTATCGTGCATACATTGTTGCACCCACAATGTATGCCGCTCGCGACAATTTGCTGAAAGGAGGCTTTTTGGTGAAGACTTGATCGTTTAAATCTTCACCGAGTAAATTTTATGCGCCCGATATGTATGTAGGTATATATGTACATACATATCGTATTTTTTCTATTGAAACGACTTGGGTTGAAATTTAAAACTTTTATTTGTCCCAAGTCGTTCTATGGGAAATATTTTTTGTTTTTAACTGAGGAATTTGAATCAATTGCTGATGGCAATTTCTTCGCCTTAAAGAGAGTAATTTTGGCATGTAGCACTCCTAACATTCTAAAATATTTGCAGCGTTCTTATGTAAAACCACTGATATTTAAAATATGGACTGACTACGTCCATAGAAATACACTGCAGAAAGTGGGCTCATTTCTATATAGCGTTCTCTTTCGGTCTAAGCACCAACTACTAATTCGCACGTCACATAGAAATGTGACCTAACTCAACTCATGAAATTGGCATATTTCTATCTGATTGTTTTTGCCGCTAGATAGCGATAGTATCAATTTTCTGTTACTTAAGAACAGAGATATTCTTCATAGAACAGTGTGTCAGTGTCACTTTTTGAGTTGTGACGATCTTCATAACAAACGTTAATATGTTTTCGACATTTTAACAGTATTATTTTAAATTGTGTCACTTTTCCACAAAACAGCATTTATTTCTTACAAATTTTATTATGAGTTATAACTTTTTCCACAAAGTTCAAAGTACGGAATTTAATTCTTAAAAATCGTATTTTGAGTTGTGCCACTTAAAAAAAACTTGTAAAAATATTTATTTCACAACAAAGAAAAGCGACACAATGATGCGGGATTAACTGCTAACCTCGCCAACTGCGGTAACAAAAACTTAAAATTTCTTTTATGTAAATCTTCAGAAATATATTTACTAACAAATTTAAGAGTTCAGACTATTTTTAGCAAACAATTACTACGTTAAGCTAGAATTAATTCTATGTACAGCTTTTCGTTCTTTCGCTCTCCTGAAAAGTTGCATTTTTTTAGTTGGGTCACTTTTCTATGTAACGTGCGAACTGAGAAAGGGCTGTAAACAATAAATAAATAAGTGGGTTTGTCGAAATAAATGTTTTTAAATTAATTATTTGGGTTAATAGAAATTCGAGAGGTTTCACTTTTCAACTTTCCGCCAATGAATTTTTTAATGTTGGCACCTACGTATGAACTATTTTTGACACACAAAATTGTACCCGCATGAAGCATATCGAGCAGTCCATATTATATATGCCAGTGTGTAAAACTGAGAAAAGTTTTGATTGAATGACTCCAGCAGTTTGCACCCTATTCTATTAAAAAAATTAGGTTTTGTAAAAAAAAAAAGTATACTAAAAAATGACACATCATCCACATTAATCCGGATTTCCTAGTTCCAAGTACTGCAGTACTGCGGTGACTATGCGAACCGACTTACTACGGCGTTGGATGTTTTTTGTTTTTTTTTTTTGCTCGATTTAATTTGTAAGATGACCCCCCCCCCCCACTAATTTCAATGCTAGATCCGCGCCTGTGTATGGTGATCTGTCATATCTCCAAATTGTTAAGTTATAATTGGGTCTGAACAGATGCCTACATTATGTATGTGGGTGTGTGTGTGTATATATATCCCAACAGCGGTCGAAGTCATTACTGACCTAGTTCTAGAAGTACTTCCAGAAGTCGCAACTAATTTCAAGTATGACTCCACTCCATGTAAACAACTCATTACTTTTACCCGGTGTTGTCATAGGGCGGAACCAATTTTTCTCCTCTTGTATTACCAGTAATTATCCTAGAAGTAATTAACGGAAGCATTACAGGATTCCTTCTTTTTGACTTTTTCAGATTAGTTCTAGAAGATATTACTAGATTACTTTTATCATTAAAATTTTGGAATCTAAAATCTGGTATATATTTGTAATTTAATGACCCATTTTTATTTTAAGGTATTGAGCAGTAGAAATATTGAAGAGATAAAATAGTCTTGAAGTAAATATATTATATATCTTAAAAAGGGTAAGAAGTAAAAAGGTCATAATAAGGAAAAAATTGCAACAACTGCCATTATTATATGATAAAATCGATTACTGAAGTCATTCTATAATCACTTTCCCTTGTAGGAACGTGAAAGCAAATTTAAAGTAGCTCTAGAACTATTTCTCCAATATGTTAATTTTAGTTATATAGTGCAAAGGTTTTGTAGTTTCAGAAAATTTCGTGGAAGCAGAAAGTTTAAAGCTTCGAAATTTTTGAATCAAAAACGAATTTTTAATTGAAGGACAGTAATTGATTTTATTAGATCTGCAAAGTATTTCATTCCTTTTTAAGTAAAGTTCCTAGATAATATAGTAGGTAGCTTTACAAGAAAATAATTTATTTAGCACTTAACTACCGGCATATTCCCTGTGGAAAGCGGCTGTGATTGTGTATACATCTGTAGAAAACATAACTGGAATTAATTATAGAAAATATGGTATAAACGGCTTCAAACCTTATATGGCTCTAGGGGGAGATGCCACCTATTCTGTTCTTCTAAAGCACGAGTCAGAGGAACTAATACCAGCTCTTGCTTTGCTCTTTAGAGCAAGCTAAGAGCTGGCACAGGGACGGATCCAGTTAGTGGTTACGTGGCGCGCGCCCCGCCTCCATGAAGACCACTGAAAAAAATTGCAGTAGATCTTCTGAATGTTTTCTAACAAAATGATAAAAAACGTAACAATTTCTGGAAGCGTTCAATTTGATACATTTAGGAACGCAGACCCTAGCTTGCACCTTGGCCTGCGCTCCAATTTAGGTCGTGATTATTGAAGCCTATAGAGTAAACAGGAAGTACATGAGCGTCATTTTGCTCGGGGTGTTTGAAGCAAGACAGAGTCTATTTATGTAAACGCGATGGAAGGTTTGTTTTAATTCAAAACAGCCGCCAAACGGTCTTTGATAAGCCTTCGATGTAAAGACGGCTTCTTATAATATTATCGGCGTGGCGTGGCAAAACAAAAATTTAGAAAAACAATTATAACTCGTAATTGGAGAAATTCAGCGAAATTACATAACGGCGAACAAGTCATAATGCATTGTTGTAGTGAGTGTTATTACATTTAAAGCAGGAGATTAATTTTTAAATAATTTTATTTTTATTAATAGTTTTTATAGAATACTTAGCCCAAACGTTAAATAAAAACAAAATAAATCTGCAGATTGGGAAGTCTCAATGAGTATCCTAGAGAATTTGATTGGTCGGTCTGTTTTGCTTTAAGGGATGTTGATGAATGCACATATGAATTTAGTACAATTCTTAGTTTTTGCATGCGTATATACATTCAGTATTTATACAGCAGTTCTTAACAACAGCAAGATCTTTCTTGGTTTAACCAAAATAAAAGCGAAATAGTCTGCTTTTTGCACCTATCAATTGCATCCATGTCCAGAACTGAAACACTATCCAAAGAGAAAAATTTCCTTTTGACTAGAATAGTAGAATCTTGGCAAGACGCAAAGGCAGCAAAGATCACTACTTTACAATGAAGTGATTGTTGACAGCCTGAATAAAACTAATATTTTGACTGTTAGATTCACTTTAAATTCTCCTTTTCAACACACTTCACATGTAAAAGAGCCAATACACATCCGTACGAGAGATATGGTCGAGGTCCTTAAAGAGAACAACATCGCTATAGCTGCAGGTCCTCATGTCACCGTTAAATAAAGGCTATGGCTCATTCTTGGCTAAAGCTCTGCGAAAACTATTCTACTTGCCTTATTCGACAGGAAAAAGTCAAATTGCTTGAAAACTAGCTCACGTTCAGCCTATTCCCAAGAAAGGAAAGGGTAGCGATCCCTCAAGTTATCGACCAATTGCAATCACTTCGATTCTTTCAAAAA
Source organism: Dioctria rufipes (assembly GCA_963924295.1). NCBI lineage: Eukaryota > Metazoa > Arthropoda > Insecta > Diptera > Asilidae > Dioctria > Dioctria rufipes. The sequence continues at coordinate 77,239,210 of OZ002741.1, read as the reverse complement.
TTTTTGAACTTATTCTTAGCTCCAAATTAATCAAGTATCTAGAAACTAACAAACTCTCTACGATCTGTTTTCTTATGAAACGTTGAAACCGTAGTCTTCACAATTTTAGTGAATCCAAAATCGTTGCCCTAGATATTTTAGCCAAACTTAAAGCACGTGCCTCTCCCGTCCTCTTCTATTATGGATGTAAAGTGTTTTATCTGGTCGCTTAATACGAATTATAGCAGATGTCGTTACATCTGAATCTCAAACTGTAAATGCCGGGGTGCCTCAGGGCCCTGTTTTCTCTACATTTCTCTTCTCAATTTTCATTTATGATCTGATTTTCCTTATTTTTAATCCCATCCATTTTTTTCCATGACAGTAACCTTAATTTCGCTTACTCCTTTGACACTCTTGCGGACTACAGAGGAAATGTCACATCTATCAAACCAGATTTAATGATTAGATCCTTGAATAACCACCATGATAATATCCTCGCTTGGAGCAAACCGAATCGCATCAAATTCAATACATTTAAGTTCCAAAGCTGTCCCATCTATTCAACACAAGATCATAATTTTTCCACTCCCATTTTTTTTGATGGAGCACTGCTTGACGATACACAGTCTTTATGCATTCTTGACATTAATATTTGCAGTAAGTTTAGGTGAATAGATCACATCTTCTCTGTTGCCAAATAAGCATCGAAAAATCTTGGATTTCTGAAAAGGTGTGAGAAATATTTCAGCCCATCGATTCTAGCGCTCCTCTACAAGTCCTACATTACACCTAGGATGTAATACAAATTCCATATGTAGGCCGGGGCTGATCGCAGAGTCTTAGCTTCATTGGATATTGTCGCAAAGAGAGCCTCAGCTCATTGGCGATGTGGCAAAAATCTGTCATATGGACTCGCACGAGCATCGCCGCAATGTTGGTTGCCTTTCGCTCCTATGTTGCTATATGTATGATCAATGTTCTGATGAAATGTCTAGTCTGATCCCGGATTCCTCCATGTAATACTGGCACTGCAAGTTGTGCATATCCTTTTACCCTCCAAAATACGTTCGGTCGTGTGCGAACGTGGAACAGTCTGCAATCTTCCTTCTTTCCTCCCTCCTCACGTTTCCTAATTCGATTCTTTATCACGTTTTTTCCATGCTGTGGTTTGCATCATAGTTCATAGAATATCACCTCAGCTTGGCTTAATAATATAAAAGAACAAAACAAGTCACACTTTCTTAACTTGCCGACGAAGTTATATATAGTACGTACAAGGTATGTATTTCATCTATTGTGTGACTGCAAGTTTAAATAAATGTAAATTTTTAATTCCTGAATTTTACATAAATACAATTTATGATGATTCGTGAAATTGAATAAAATACATTTCCCTAGTTTTACTAACTAAAATGGATAATTGGGAAGTTTTACACTTCCACCATTTACAAATCAAAACAAAATGAATAATCTAACATGTCCTTTGACTTTTGGGAGTGGCAAAGAACGTTGAGCAATTTTCTTCGTTGCGAGTAGTACCCACTTGCTAATCCGTTCGACTCGTATCTATTAAATGATAAATTTTGTGTATTTGTCATTTGCGAGTGAGGGCGAGTGTCTTCAAACTTTTGTTTAGCTTTCAGCATATACCATTTTTAAACCGAAGTTGCAACCCCCCCCCCCCCCCCCTCACATAATTCCTGGATCCGCCACTATATTTCTCAAACATGGAGATACGATAAGTTATCTTTATTCCAAGCGCAACAGCGCAGATCCAAAATCATACCGCCTGACATTATTTCTCCTTAAAAGAATAGAAACTGTATTAAATGAGCACATTAGAAGCACATCCTTAGAAACAAGTAAAAAAGCTAGAATTGGTCTAAGACCAATTCTTAGGATACCCTAGATGAATGCCCGTATTAAATTTCGTATGGTCACCGATCTATTCAAGTATTGATTTTGAAGTTGTTTTTCGCATATATTTCTAGAACGGTTTGTCGCACAGACAAAATGATTATAACCAATTTTATAGGATTTCGTATTCTGCAGAAGTTTTTAGTACCATAAAAATGTCTTGGACTGATCGTTTTCAAAGTATACGTAAAAAACCGAAATTTTTATATGGCAACACCAAGAAAGAGTTGCCCGATTTAGTCCATTTTTGACATTTTATTTCCTAATGTAGTAAAAACATCATGTGCGAAATTTCAGCTCTCTACGTCGACGCGTTCTCAGGCAGTGACCAAATATATAGCGGAAAACGAAATTTTTATATGGCAACCCCACGAAGGAGTTGCCCGATTTGGCTCATTTTCGAACTTGATTTAACTTTTTTTTTTTAAAGTCTGTGTACAAAATTTCAGCTCTCTACGTATTCGCGTTCTCAAGTTATCGTGCGCACAGACGGACGGACGGACGGACGGACGGACGGACGGACAGACGGACGGACGGACGGACATGCAAAAATCGAAATAACTTTTAATATTATGAATGGGTGTCCAATCCATTTTGCTCTACCATCATTATTTCGAGGTGTTACAAACGGAATGACAAACTTAGTATACCCCTATGATTTCATCTAGGGTATAAAAAGCCACTTCACAGTTATCAGTTCGCTAACCAATCAGGAAAATCATCTCTTACACAATCTCGTTACCAAGATTGAAAAGCCAATTTCACACAGAGAAATAGCATTCTGTGTTTTCCTCGACAGAAGGGAGAAGAGGGAGCATCTTTGAGGAAAAGCTGCAAACCATTGACAAATGTATGAATAAGCAACTTATGCTTAAAAAACGGAAGATTATGGCTTCCATAGCGAGTGAATTTCTTACAATTACTATTGGGTTGGGCTCTGTCGGGACTTTTGTAGACGATGGTGATAGTCAAGCTCTTAGAAAGTCTCTTGAATACGTGATATGATGTAATACATTACGCTAATAATATATTCCTCAATAAAAGGCAAGCATGATGGTACGATCTCGGACCTAATGCAAGAAGCCCTAAATATTGTTTCTAGCCGGTCAGAAAACGAAGGTCCAAGCGACTATCCTAGCAATACAACTATCGTTCCTTTCACAAGGGAAAAAAATCTTAATCTTCTAAAAGCACCCTCCTTGTACACAGCTGAGCTCAAAATATTTCGAATTATTGCAGACACACAGGACTGCGAAACGTTACACGACGATATACTCATTCTTGTAAACTTTTTCAATACAAAATTAATTACGTTGCCTTATTACGTCCAAATGAATGGTGTTATATTCGATTCCAAATTATTATTTGATAATCATGTTAATTACATAATAAGTAAAACATTTCGAATGATGGAGTTTACTTTCAGAAGTAGTAAATCATTTAGAAATATCTCATCGGTGTTGCAATTGTATTATTTTTTAGTAAGGAGTAGTACAAATATTTAATGTAGTTTAATGCTTCCCCCATATGGAATCCCATTTATAATATCGACGAAAAACGTGCAAGGAGTCCTAACACAATTTTGCTTACTTTTGGCTGAGACAACTTGCATCTAGATGTGCAAAACCTCACAAAAACCCAGTCCAACTAAAACAAGCTAACAGTCCTCTAATAGAAAGCTCTACACATTCTCTCTCTCTCCTGCTGTAGTATGCCACATAAATTCTTCGCAATGATAGCTTTTTTTTTTTGGTTGAATAAAAAGTTAAAGAGCTTTCAAAAAATGATCCGGGTTCATATGGAGATTTTCATATCTAGTTGGAAGTTGTCTCAGCTTTTGGGAAAAACTGTCTATAGGATAAAAAGTTCTCAGTATTTTTTTTGTCCAATAATGTAGTTCAATAGATAAAAAATTATGCCATTAAGTTAATTTTGCATAATAACTGATAATTATGATAGTATAGAACATTTTGAGTAGCAAATTAAAAATTCGAGTTAAGCGGTTTTGCACGCATGTCATCGATATATATGTATAATCAAGAATTATAGTCAGTTCAGAGGCAGTTTACGCGTTACTTGCCTTTTAAAATGGAAATATAAAGAGAGACTTATTAAACTCTTCATGTTGTCCCTGCATAATCGACGTAGATATCTGGATGAAATATTTCTGTATAAGATCATTAATAGACAAATAAACTGTAATAAACTTATAAGTTTTATCAATATTTGCTCGATAAAGGTATCGTTTCATTTGGAAATATCTAGAACTAATTTAAGGAATACATCTCCTATGATAAGAATTCAATAATTTCATAATGGACTTTTTTATGATATTGACATAATATTATTCTTTTTGAGTCCATCAGCCTTTAAGGGAATACTTTTGAAAACCATTGAGTCACGTCTCATTACTAATGAATTTTAATATACAATTAGAGCTTTTACGGGCTTTACTATTTACATAAGTAATAGCTTTTGTAGTTTTTGAAATTTTTCCATTTTGCTTTGTTTAGAATGTAACCTTTCTAGGTTAGCTATTTTCTTAGCCTTACACTATTAATACTATTTTTTTATATGTATTAATTTAATTGCATATATATTTTTTTTTCGGTAACCAGTAATTGGGCTCTTGTCTGTTTGTTATCGCTGATTATATGAATAAATAAATAAAAAAATAAAGAGGTTAAGCTTGTAGGTCTTATCCTCGATCAGAAACTTACATGGCACCAACATTTATCGGAGATTATACAGAAAGCCACAGCAGCTTTCTGTATATGCCAAAGACTGTACGGCAAAAAATGGGGTTTAAATAAAAAAATATTTTATTGGTTCTACATGTCTATGGGCAAGTCCATCATTCATTCACTCTTTCATTCGTTCATTTATTAATTAATTCATTCATTGGTTCATTCATTCATTCATCCATTTTTCCATTCATTCATTCATTCATTCATTCACTCATTCATTCACTCATTCATTCACTCATTCATTCACTCATTCATTCATTCATTCGTGCATTGCATTCATACGTTGATTCATTTATTCATTCATTCATTCATTCATTTATCCATTCATTCATTCGATTATTCAATCGCTCCTTCATTCCATTCAATCATTCATTCATTTATTCATTCATTTATTCACTCATTCAGAGGAAAGAACAGTGTAAATAAAATTATAAAAACTACAAGGACTTGTATGTCTCGAAATAATCGTTGCTTTGAGGACCTGCATTACATCAGCCTTAGAATTGATGTTGGGCTTACCTTACCTACATTTTTTCATCAAGAAGGACACTGCTCTTAATACTAAGGTGTCAAATACCAGGTGCAGAAAACCTGGGGACCTAGCCGGGTAACAAAAACTTTTTATAGAGTTTCGAAAAGAATCAATAGCACCCAAGTTCACAGACACCATTACCAAGACTCTTAGATTTGGATGTCACTTTGATGTAGTTATACAAGACCGCCAAAGCTGGAAAACAGTGGACCGAATTTCGCACGTGGATCACTCGTCTATAGTGCACAGACGGATTTAAAAAAAAAAAAGGCGTGATGGGTGTTGGAGTCTATGAAACGAGATGTACGTTGCACGAAGCCCTGAGATCATACCGGACTATTTTTCGAGGAGAAATCCATGCGATAGAAATGTTCATTCGAATCAATACATAAAAAGGCTAATGATATGCATACATAGGAATTTCGACAGCCAAGCTCCGATAAAGGCATTAAACTCAAATAACTTCATCTTAAGGCTAGCTTGGAACTGGATTTACTATCAGAGTATAATAAAGTAGCCCTTAGATGAGTACCATGATTCAGGGGATGTGAAGGCAATGGGACCACTGACTACATAGCCAGAAAAGAAGCAGAATCTGTATTTACCGGACCCAAACCCTTTCTCCAGCTTATAAAAAGGCACCTAGGAGGAAAAATATTGTCTAAAATAGAAAACGCTCACTAAACGTGCGAAGAAGTTCATTGAATTCTCTTGGGAATAAACAATCAAAGAGTGGAAAAAATGTATATAGATTACTCGCTAATTTGTGCTTGGTTTTACTTAATTCTGCTTCAGTTGATGCCTGAAGAGGTGGTGATATTAGCATTTTTATTCTTCCAGTTATTATTCAAACAAAAGGCTTTATTTCAGTCAATACGCAAAATAAAGTTTGTTGTTAACCTTTATATGCTAGTTCTTATACAAATTGAAGTATTTTGACAATAGAAGGATAAGTCGATTACCGATTATTGCCATCAAGGAACCGTTAATGCAAAAAGAGCATTATCTACATTAAAATTGAGAAAAATACTCTGACCTTAACTGTGCAAAAAAAAATTCAAAAAAAAATTAGTTTTCATTAATTTACTCATATTTAATAAAATTATTAATAAATACGAGGACTGCAGTCAACATTTTTGGAATAGTTAAAAACATATCAAATTATGGTAGTTTTTGCATCTATTTCTTTTTCGATGCATGCTATGCACACCAAGGCATTCTATGCCCTTTTTTTGCATGCAAGTAACCAGTGCCCGCGGCAATAGATCCACTGATATGAAGACACCTCATAAATTACCTGTTCGTAGGTTGTAATCGTTGCGACGGCTTTGTCAAAATTCAAACCACGGAAATTCATCTTTAGTTTTTGGAAATAAATAAAATTCGCCAAAAGTCGGACTATAGGACTTATGGGACCTTAACTCTAAGCGGGTATAAACACATTTGCTTGCGATGCTGTATAGAAAGAGGCGTTGTCTTGGTACAAAATTATCCGTGACCGTAATCGTAATTTTCGATTTTTTTCCAACACAGTCGTCAATAGAATGGTACTATCTATACTATGCAAAAATATTCATACGACGATAGTCTAGCAGAACCATGTATTTGTAACTAGACTTACCAAAAAAGAAGAAATCGTTTTGTTAACAATGCAATGCTGCATGGTTGCAGTATCTTAATTGGTTTGGCTGCACCCTCAAAATTCATTGAATTATTTACTGTCATATAAAATACATAGTTTTTACTTGTCTCACCCCTATGGCCAAGACTCCATAATTTCTCGGAAGGTTATTCGGTTTTTCTTAGGGCTGAAGGTATCCGGATAATTTACTTTCCTGATTATCCGGAACAATCGGGTTCCGATTCTTCAAATGCGGGGTGTCCGGATAGTCCCAATCCAGGATAATTAAAGAAGGTTGAAAATTTCCTCCCCAGGTTGTATTGTTTCATTGGGAAAATGTAAAAATCATCAAACAACCAATTAACAGCAATATCCAACACCCCCACCACTCAAGGCACCCAGTTCAATTGGAGATTGACAAGGCAGAAGGGCTTTAATTATGAAAAAGGAGTAGTTGAGGGGTGTTAAATGTTGTTCATCTTAGTTTTAGGTTAATCCGGATTCCCGGATTCTGGGAATGTTATTGCCGTAGATGCCGGTATCCGAACTTTAGCAAATCCCTATCCATTTTTCATCTCTGATTTTTATTCGGTATTAGATTACGCATAGCATCGATGTTTATACCTACAATACGTCGCGTTTGGAGGACAACTTTTATCAGTACTTACATGTTTTGCTTCATATCGAAAAGCAGAAAATTATTGCGGTCTAATCCCAGTTTTTCCCTAAAATCGACTTCTTGAAATGCATGCTAGACCTGACAACAAATAATAATTTTTCCGATCTGTCAGAGTATTTATGGTTAATTTTTGGATGGATATAATGTGAATTTCTAATTAATTAAACACTTATGGTTTGTTGTTCGTCTATTGTTGACTGACAGTACGATTTATTTTCGAGAGGAGAAATAACCTGATAAAAATAGTAGTGGATATCAAGAGATATTTTTATTATTATGAAATACTATTTTTTGTGTTTTTGTTTTTTTATTATTTTGAGATGAAGTTTAAACCCATCCACTATAAAGCATTAAGCTTTTTAGTATTCTTCGAAACTGACATTATACATTATTTTAGCATATGAAAACTCGACTTAAGCTCATTTATACGCAAGCGCATCATAATGATATTCAAAAGAACTTTCTAAATACTTTATACAAGGTCAGAAGATTTCCAGCATACTGTACAAGTAGAATCTAAAAATAAGTAAACCAATCATATACAATAATAGCTATTTTTTTTCGCAAATATGTAATTATCCTACTTAATTACTTTCAGAAATAAATATACATATACGGAAATTACTGCTGAGCTTGATCCATTATAAAGAACATATACATACAACTGAAACAACTTCTGAAAGATATAGCCCATAATTATTACTTGTTAGATAGATAATCATTGCTTAATAAAATCAACATTTCACAATCAACAGTTCAGTGGAATTCACTACCCCTTATGAGCACTCGAAATTCCAAAACAATTACTGAAATATTATATCTAGTTTTCAAGAAATTTAAATACAGATGATTACTCGATCTACAAACGAGGGCAGTAGAATATTATTCTACGAAATGTCACCATAGCCAAATGTTAAAAACCAGTTCTATACCACCTAGACTGAAATTACCTCTACCCAATAGAAAGAGGACAAATTATTTGGGACTAGCATACCTTAACATTGATTTTACGAAAGTGCAATAAAAAAGCTTCATCATATAAGGATCATCAAACAATTTAAATCATCTCCTTACAAATTCCAATGAGCTCAATTATTACCCTTGGATTGGTAGATTGGTTGAATTAGCTTTATTGATAATACCTTCAATATAATCCTCAAATGAAAAACGGAACTTAGAATAACAGTAAGATCCATAGTTTCGAACAGTTTAAACAATGATCTGTTTTCTATGGTGTAGTCGAAGTACAAGTGATTCGTTTTACTACAAACTGGGATTAAGATGCAGGAAGATTATTAAAAAAATTGTCATGTCCGTAAGCAATTAAACAATAAAACCCTCGAGTTGATTTTAACACAAATACTAATGTAAAACACTCGAATTTCTTTATCACAAATAAAGGCTTTATTCCGCTATATTTTCTCTGGCTTAATTTAACACTACAAGCCCTTCGAACCGATCGAAAACTTGACACTAATATGACTTCTTACACTGGACTATAAACCACGTAGTCACAGCCACTTGATTTTAGAATAACCGAATTTTATTTATAATGGAAAATACATTATTGCTGTAAATCACAAAAAGTAGTGGATCAATCTGACTACCTTTAGGTAGTCCTGAAGTACTTGTAATTAAACTAGAAAGGGCGCCAAGAAATCAAATACGATGGACGTTAAGTACGTCGATGGACAGTTAAGAAAATTGGAAGAAAAGCTCGAGAGTGGATAATTTATGAATGAGAAACTATGATTAATTCAATCAAAAGTGTTGCTGAAATTAACGAAAATATATTTCAATTGCAGGTACGAAGTAATTACAAAAATCCAATGAGTTACTATTATAGTCGAAATATCAAAATCATACTAAAAAGATGCAAAAAAGGCTTGCAGTGGAAACTAGGAATATTGTAAAACAAAGTTTCAAAAATTTTAGTAACAATCACAGAAAGTTTCCAGGGTTTCAGATAATTACGACGCTAAAAATATAAATTAATAAATAACATAAAACAAAAGTCAAAGGCAACTTCCACTTTAAAAAAATCAAGGCCAATTGATAAACATGTCCTCCAAACTCGAAATATGCTTTAGGAAAGTATAAGATCCTTATATTCTACAGAGTTTGGCGGAAGCCTCATCAAATTAGTAAACTAGTTAGAACTAATATGAGAGCTACTATCTAAAAATATACCGAGAAAAGTCACCACCAAAGAGATTGGGGACTTTTAAGATTAAGTGTAAAGAGTTATGCATCCGATTCACGTTTTCAGTTAATGAATTTCTACAATTCCTTAGACTGATTTCGCAATGTATATACATATATACATAGTTTTCACTTTGCATATATGTAAGTAGTCATTGTATGTAATGTTCAAATTATATTGTCATTAGTTATGCCATAAGTCTCCGAGAACCCACCCCATCAATGAACGATAAAACGTGTTGAGGAGCAGCAGAAAAAGAAGAAGGTATGAATCCATCATTTATGCATCTAATCAGTGATGATATATCATTTCACGTGATTATTAAATTTTTTTTTTTTAAGAATATCTCCTTCATTCTTGACAATTTAAAATCACCGCCATATATTCGTCAATTATATTGAAAACAGAGCTCATAAGAAAAGCACTCGTTTAATATAACCCTAATAAAAAGAATAAAATTAGCTTACCCAAAATGCTTTCGGAGTTATTAATATTTTGTATAATTCTACCATAATAATGAAATAATCTTGAAAGAAGCTAAACCACTGAAACACTCCAACTAATCATAACAAATAGCTTCTCTACGACGAAATTATACTTTTTAAAGTCCAACTGAATAGATTAAGGCAACTAGCTAAGAAATGTAAAAAGAAAAATGAATTTTAAATTACGAAAACTAATCCGATAAAACAGATCCTAACATAGTTCCATAACTCTCTAGATTCCATATCAGTAGTTCGCCAAAACGATACCAGCCAGTCATCTAGTTCCGGAGATTGCAAAAGATCAGGCTACATACGAGTATCACCTTAAAATCTTGTATGTGTTGAAAAAACATAAACCTGAAGATTAGTAATGTGCGCTTTAGAAATAGAACGTCCTTGCCTGAAGAATTTTAAACATACAATATTCACGTAAGGAGGAAGAAACTCCCAACGTATATCTTGCAACCTTTCGCGAGATAAAAACTTCGTCAGAAACATCTGAACTCTGAAGTCATAAAATATAGAGATAAGTTAACGTCGTGGCTTCAGGAGAAAAGACGTGTTGTTTTCTTTATTCCATCCACTTCTTCTCTTCACTCCACCTCCCAGCTTTTGATAACAATAAATTTTATGCGCTTTTTCCATTTCCTTCACAAAAAACAGTTAAGTAAAGGTCGGCAATATTATTGAAATACTTTTCATGAAAATGGTGATAGAATTAAGGAAAAATGATATAAAAAAAAAGTGAAGGTTCAAGTCGTTACTTGCTGATATTATACATAGAGGTATGTAACCATCTGATATGTATTCAAACACCTCAGCTAGCCAAGCATTAAGACAATCATCCTTAAATACACATTTTGGGGGGAATTGTATGTCGAGCTCCCTTAGTCGTATTCAAAAATTCTTTGCATGGAATTTTCACACTATTTACCCACCACTTCAGGGCTAATACCTCAACCTCTCATAACCTTTTCGTCTAAAAAATAAGTCTACACAAGCATTGTCAGCTATACACAAGTATTAAATTCCGCCCCAACACATTGAATAAATGTTTCCTTGGCGGAAAATTTGCGAACACCCGCATAGACAGGTACAATAAAAAAATTTCAATATTTGGTTACGACCCCTATTTTAGGTTAGTTTTGCAGAGAAAAACTTACAATACCTTGGCTGATGCAAATTTCTTGCGCCCGAAGCACTATTTTACTGCCCGACTAGGGTGAATCTGTGTGTATGTGTGTGTGCGTGTAGATAAACAACGCCACCCCAGTAGGAATCATATTGAATCCGGATTTCAAATAGGAAAACATTTTAGGCTTTGAGTAATCCAAAGGAAACGGGGTTTTGAATTGTAGCCTGTTTGGCAATTTAAGACCAGCCCAGGAGTTATCTAAGCTATTTCCGTAATATTCCAAATAAAAATTCCTTCTTCGAATATTTTTGTAATCTTAGAACTGATCTTGTTTTTGAAATATGTCATGAGATTTAAGTGTTGACAGCATGTCTTTATTTCTACGCAAATATCCAATATCAAAGGGTGTCTGAGCAAAAACAGTTCAATTTTTACCTTTTTGCAAACTTTCATGAATATTATTACTAATGTTCATGTGGTTCACTTTTTTAACAAACAAAAAAAACTAATTCGGACTTTTTTGGCAGCCCGTGGATAGGGTAGGGATTTTATTTTATTTTCTATTATGGGAAAGAAAACTCTTCATGATATCTCTTCTCCTTGGGTGCCATAATGGTTCGCAAACTATGATACTTCTGAATTTTATCCATGTGGAGAGTACCCAAAAGACAAGTCCAGCCGGTATTTAAGAAGAATGTACAATATATTCACTGAAAATTCGCTATAAGCATTCACATGATCAAGAGTTTCCACTTTATAACTAGGGGATGATCGGGTAGCCCCAGACACTTAAATGAATTCAAAAAAAAAAGTACGAATAAAAAAAAATTACTGTCTTTATTTTAACCTTAAAACAAAACTAGGAACTTCTTCAATCACATTAATTAAAAATTATTTATAATACAGATTGGTTTTTAAGAAATATTTTAAATATACTTTGGTCTTATTTTTTTGGCGACAGAAAAAAGCGGGTAGCCCCAGACATAGTAATCACTGGTGGCCCAATAGTTTTTTGGCCTTACAAACATCACAATAATACTGAACATCTGAAGAATCTATATAAACACAATCTCCGTGGGGCCAGTCTTTGCATTCATAACACTGAATCCAGTCCTCTTCAAATATTTCTCCACATATGATGCATTCGGTCTCTTTTGATCTCTCTTGATCTTCTTGGAAAAGGCTTTGAATATTTTTCGCTGTTTTCAGCGTCTTTTGAGCGCCCTTACCTTTTTGTTTCTTCGCTTCGTCTTTTTTAGTATTTTTACTTTTCTGTCTTTCCTCCAGATCGTTTTTATGTGGTGAAGATGTTAAAATTACGCTCCTTTAGGTTTTTCGAGCCCGCGTTACCAAGCGTTTTTTTATGCATCAGGAAATGGTGACAACTGTTTTAATACATCTATCGAACTTGTTGAAGGCACTGGTTTAGTTGCAAGCAATGCAGGACTAGTGGAGGGCATTGGCGATGAAGAATGGGCCGCTGAAGGCTGATTAGGCATATTTTCTTTAGAAAAGGCTTCTTGCGCAACTGACTTTATCATTTTTATGCACATTTGATACCCCTGTTTCATCGGCGTTGTAAATTCGAGAAGGAGGGAATTCCTATTTCTCTTGAAGGTGATCAAGCTGATCAAAGAAACCATTAACTTGCGGTTTATTAAACCCAACAGCCTGCGCCGCGCAATGCTAGTCGATACGGGAGTCCTTAAAACCATATCCGGATATTTTTTGGTAAATCTGTAAAGAAGTCTTTTCCTGCCATTCCCTTCTCTTTATTAAATCTATGAGGGATGTTGAGACTTTCTGCTAGATCAAATGCTAATTAAAAAAACTCCTTCCTACTCAATGGCATTAGAAAAGCATAGAAAAGTTCTCAGAAAATGTGGCTTCAAATCGCCCAACTTCGGTTGAAAAGTAATCTCTTTGCCACTTTTCAAAACTTTCAGACGATTGTGAAATGAGCTTTTTGGTACATCGTACCTGTTTGTCGCTAGTCTTACTGATAACTTGCCATCCATCACACATTTAACTGCTTCTTTCATTTTATTTTCGTCCCATTTACCTCTACCACTAATTCTTCCCTTAAATTTTGGTATATTTCTAATCTTTCTGCAACAATAGTAAAAACATTTCAAATTAGTGTCCATAAATAAGCAAACTGACAAAAGAATTGTAGTTCGGGGGTACCCGACATTATCCTGCCCGGGGCTACCCGATCGCTATTAGGCAAAATTTTTAAACATAGCTCTTAAATAGTACAAGAAATGTTATAAATATTATTATAACCTTAAAATATAAAAAATTTCCCACAACATTAAACAAAAGACAAATATGCACACTTACTTACTGAACTTGATAACCTTCAATGAAGTTTGACAGGAGCGACGAAAATTGTTTGCCAAGAACAAAACACACACTCACGTATAACTTACTCGGCGCCCACGTCGCAACTGAGTTGGATTTATTTTCACTCCAGAGGGTGCACATTTAAAATTGAGCATTACCAACGTAACGTAGTTAGTATCTTAGAAACTTAAATGTCCGCGGTTACCCGCCGTCCGGGGCTACCCGATCTTTCTAGTTATAAATCTACCACTATTTTAAGTCAATATTTTAATTCTACCACTCTACCTACCACCCTATTAGAAAAAGTATGACTATTTGCCATTACTTCGGGTAAAATTTTATTCACAATAAGTCATCATCTTACGTACGGATCCCAACTTTAGTAAATTTGTGTGATAGTGTAAACGGTATCTATTTAATGAAGCTTCAACATTTCTGCAGATGTATTAAATTCACAATGGAGATCATTGGTAATTTTTTTCAAGGAGGAAATGAATTCTATACACGGTGTCCCATAAATGGTGTCATATCCGAAGGCTACGGATAAGTCATACTTATTCGAGAAAACATTCTGGGGGGGGGGGGGGATTGTAACTGTTTCCAATATAACGGGACTTAAAATATTCAGGTATGTTTTTATAAATCACCCTGTAACTTCTGAACGTTACAGCCATGATGATTTAAAACTTCTTCGATTGATAATCGTTGGACCTTCCCAGTAGTTTAAAAATTTCTTCTTTCCTCTCCTCTGTTTTGCAGTTAAGGCTCAACAAAGTTGAAATTGCGGAACTATAACTCGTTTTTTTTATTTAACTACTATTTTTATCAAAAAAACATGTCATCACTACCAATTTTTCATATTGGATTTAAGAAGCCCAAAATTTTAGCTTTAAAATTACCTATCATGCTCTGTATAGAAAATGTAACCCTTTCCGCATTTTTGCACGTTTTCTTAAGCATATCCAGCAAAAATGACTGAAAAGGATCATTTCCAATAGATAATTGCCTACTTTTCGGCACTTATTGAGTTTTTTCATCCATTTCAGCTGGAGATGCTAAAGAAAAAGTGCAAAAACACAGAAAGGGTTACATTTACGGTGCAGAGTGTGATAGGTCATTTTAAAGCTAAGATTTTGGGCCTCTTAAATCCAATATGAAAATTTGGTATTCATGACGTATTTTTTGACAAAAAAGTAGTAGTTAAATAAAACAAAACTTAGTAAAAATTGCTAAATTTTAACTTTTTGAGACATAACTTCAAAATGGAAAAGAGGATGGAAAAAAATTATAGACCGTTCTCGGAAACCGTTAGGATTACTCCCCCCCCCCCCAACGTACAATTTTTTTCTCATCTAAGCATGACCTATCCGTAGCCTTTGAATATGAAACCACTTACAAGACACCCTGTATAATGATAGAGTTTAGAAAAATATAAGCAAAGGAATGGACGTTTGCAAGCAATTATGTTTAAAGAATTAGGGGAATTTATGTATATCTTAGCTACTTTCCCACATAGCAGTATTACAGCTGACCGTGTATTTTTTTCCAATTATGAACCATGTTCAATGTGAACAAGTAAAAAAGCTAGAATTGGTATAAGACCAATTCTTATGATACCCAAGATGAATGCCCGTATGAAATTTCGTATTGTCACCCTTCTGTGCAAGTTTGATTTTTGAAGTGGTTTTTCGCATATATTTCTAGAACGGTTTGACGGACAGAAAAACTGATTATAACCAATTTTATAGGATTTCGTATTCTGAAGAAGTTTTTGGTACAATAAAAATGTCTTGGACTGATCGTTTTCACAGTATACGTAAAAAACCTACATTTTTATATGGCAACACCAAGAAGGAATTGCCCGATTTAGTCCATTTTTGAAATTATATTTGCTAGTACAATGAAAACAGCACGTACCAAATTTCAGCTCTCTATATCGATGCGTTCTCAGGCAGTGTCCAAATATATAGTGGAGAACGAAAGTTTTGTATAGCAACCCCATGAAGGAGTTGCCCGACTTATCTCATTTTCGAACTTAATTTTACTTTTTTTTTTAAAGTCCGTGTACAAAATTTCAGCTCTCTAAGTATAGGCGTTCTCGAGTTATCGTGCGCACAGGCGGACGGACGGACATGCAAAAATCAAAATAACTTTTAATGTTATGCGTGGGTGTCCAATCCATTTTGCTCTACCATCATTATTTCGAGGTGTTACAAACGGAATGACAAACTTAGTACACCCTATAGATTTCATCTAGGGTATAAAAATGAAATCGGTTAAATGTTAAAGCCATGGAAAGTATTATGTAAGCAAAACAGTTACTAAACAACTCTAACAGAGATATTTTTCAGCCCTCCCTAGATCTTATAAAATATTTTGCTAGTTTCAAATTCATAACTCTAAAATATATAAGACCATTATAAACATTATAAGAAATTATAATTGAATCCACAATATATTTATTTTAGTTGTATTGAAAATTAATTCGTTTTCGAATTAAAAAAAACACAAAATTTAGGTTAAATATGTTGTTATTATTATTTTCAAAGTAATTTTTATTGAAGTTATTAGTAATAATTCAGTCAAGAACTAATCGTGCTCGCGCAATCAGGGTTTCGGTTATACCCGATTAATTTAATTTTATCTTAATTAATTTTATTTAGTTTTAATTAATTTTATCAACTATTCTAATCCAAATTGACTGATGAATTGTGCTACATTGTTTTGGAACATTAGTAAATATGTTATCATATGCTTCCCATTTAGTTAGCATATGTTTTAAACAACACTTTACAGTCAAATTACAATAATATTCAAACTGGTGGACGCAAGAGTGATCTTAACCCTTTTAATATCAAAATTTTAGATTTAACTAAAAGATCAGGGGGGACAATATTTTTCTCATTTTAGGCTATATTTTATAATCAGGTTACCAAAAATATTGAAATCCTTGAAAGTAGCCTTTTAAATGATATCCCGAACGATACAAAAAAAAAGTATTTTAAGGCACCTAACTCGCCCCTATAAAAAATTAAAAAAAAAAGCAAGTAAAAAAGCTACAAGTAAGACCAATTATTGTGATACCTTAGATGAATGCCTGTATGTAATTTTATATGGTCATCCATCTGTGTAAGTTTGATTTTGAACTAGATTATAACAAATTTCATAGGATTTTATATTCTGCAAAACTTTTCAGTACAATAAAAACAGTATACGTGCAAATTCAAAATTATTATATGGCAACACCAGGAAGGGGTTGCCCAATTTAGTCCACTTTTAAAACCTTATTTACTATTGCTATGAAAACACCACGTATACCAAATTCTCAGTTCTTTACGTGGCAGCGTTCTCAGGCAGTGTCCAAATATAAAATGGAAAACGAAATTTTTGTATGGCAGCACTACTAAGGAGTTGCCCGAATGTTTTATTTTTGAACATAAATTTACTTTATTTTTAAAAACCCCGTATATAAAATTTCAGCACTCTAAGTGAAGGCGTTCCCAACTTATCGTGAGGATGGACAAACGGACAGACGGACAGACGGGCACACGGACAGGCATGCAAAAATCAATATAACTTTTAATATTATGCGTGGATGTCCAATCCATTTTGCTGTACCATCACTATTTCTAGGTGTTACCGGAATGACAAATTTAGTATAGGTACCCTATGATTTCATCCAGGATATAATACTATTTCATAATCTTTCACAAAAGTTTAACATACTACCAAATTTCAAAGAGCGACTTTATTAGGGTTCCATTTTCCCTTTTGAGGTTCGGAACCATAAAAATAAACGTTTTTGATTTTTTTTTTTTTTCTAAATAAAAGAATTGTTATGCATTTACTTAATTATTTACGTACTTATCTACTTAGCTCAAACTGAAACGGATGAAACATCTCGCCATTATTAGATACCTTCTCAAATTTATTCGAATAAAAGGCGAATACTACCAATGGGCAAATTACAATCGCCTAGTTACTTCCGCCCCGTGATAGAAGGCGCGTCGAATAGTATGAAATGTCTGAAATTATATATTATGTAATTACCGGCACTCTTTTTATACCCTAGATGAAATCATAGGGTGTATTAAGTTTGTCATTCCATTTAAAACACCTAGAAACACCTGTCCATCCATCCGTCTTCACGGCAACGCGTGTACTTCCATATGGGCTTTTAAAAAAAAAGTAAAATTAAGTTCGAAAATGGGACAAATCGGGTAGCTCCTTCGTAGGGTTGCCATACAAAAATTTCGTTTTTCATTAAATATTTGCGAATACGTCAACTTAGAGAGCTGAATTTATGTTTTCAAAAAATAGTACAAATAATTTCAAAAATGGACTAAACTGGGCAACCCCTTCTTGGTATTGCCTTATAAAAATTTACGACTTTCAGGTATACTTGTGAAAACGATAAGTCCTATACGGTTTTAATGTACTGAAAAGTTCTTCAGAATATGAAATCCTATAAAATTGGTTATAATCATTTTTTCTGTCCAACGAACCACTCTAAAAATATTTGCGAAAAACTACTTCAAAAATCAAAGTTGCACAAATGGGTGACCATACGAAATGACATACAAGTATCAATCTAGGGTATCAGAGGAATTTGTCTTAGACCAATTCTAGCTTTTTTACTTGTTAATTTCTTATATGGTAGATATTGACGTTTGAACTAAAGGCAGTCTCAATAGATGGCCATACTTGTACCGAATTGAGAAATTCAAGTTGCCCGTTTACCAATTTGAGATTTTAGTTAAGAGAGCTGTTTTGTTTCAAATTAAAAGCAAATAAAGTTATGAATGTTTAGCTGCTGATACTCCGTGGGAAAAAGGGCAATAGGAATTGCGAGAAGACGAGTTAAAATAACAAATCTCTTAAAATGAACTGAATTTCACTTAGAATTTAATATGCTGAATTTAGATCGTTTTAGCTTACAGACATTTCTACGGAAAATAGAACTTGGTTACATATCAGGTAAATTGGGGCAATGTACTATCTTAAAAGATACAGTTCTGTAATTTTACAAACTAATTGGTTTGCTGAAATTTTTTGTAATTAAGTATGCAGGAATAATTTCTATACACTTAAATAAACTATGTTATGCATGTAACTCGCGTAGACCTAGCAAGGTAAATTTTTCTATTTTTATCTATTTATTTTAGAAACCTTTTCTTTGGGACTTTTCGGCAACTTAAAACAAAACTTAATATAAACACGTTATTCGAAATCCATGATGTGCGACAGACATGGTAAACATGACCTCACTCATAACAAGTCACAGCTTGTTCAATGTTAACACTTTCTCAAAGAATCATGCTATCAGACAGATAATTTCAAATGTATTTTTTTTTATCAGCATTACACCGATTCTAGTTTAGTGGCCAGGCCCAGCCATACCACCTAATTTAGATAGGAAAGGAAGGATTTTAATTCATGCATGTTTTTTTCCTAGAAAAAAACATGGAGGAATACCAACCGCGGTTTTCTTTAGCGGTCTCTTGGTACCCTGTCGTTAACCAGTTAAACAGCTGATTGGATGCCTTCTTGGGGCTATCTTAAATTCGAGAACGTGCTTACTTAAAGATCTGAACTCTTGCGCACAACGTTTAAAAAAAAATACATTTATGGTCTAATATAGGACTTGTAGAGCAGCACTAGATTCGCCGGGCTGTAATATTTCTTATACCTTTTCAGAACGCCAAGACATTTCGATGTTCTTTTGACAGAAAATGTGTAATCTATCCAGCTTAAATTACTGCAAATATTAACGCCAAGAATGCTTAGTGACAGTGAATCGGAAATTAATGCTTCATCTAAAGGAACGGGAGTATTGATCTTATTCTAATGAAATGAGACGGCTTTGGGTCATGTATGCATTGAATTCGACGCGATTCACTTTACCCCACGCGAGGATATTGTCAAGGTCGTTATTCAATGATTTAATCATCCAATTTCGCTGAACACATGCGATATTCCCCCCGGAAGAGTGTCAAAGGAATAAGCGAAATCACAGGGCTATCATCAGCGAAACTATTGATGTGACTGAAAGTAAGGGAAAGCAGATCATTAATTAAAATTTAAAAGAGAGCTGAAAAGATAACAAAGCTCTGGGATACACCGGCATTAATGGAATGCGGTTCAGGAGTAACGCCTTCTAATAGGACACGTATTTGGCGACTAGATAGGAAAATTTGAATCCGTAATAGAAGATGAGGGGAGTGACCAAGTGCTTTAAATTTTAAAAGGGCTGGATGCCAAGCTCTATCAAAGGCCTTAGAAATATCTAGGACAACCGTTCCAACGTTCCGCAAGAAAAGCCAGCAAGTCTCCAGATAAGCGTCCACCTTGGAAGCTATATTGGCGATCGTTGGTGAGTTGATTAGTCTCTAGATACTTCTTTTATTTGGAATTAATCTTTGATTTGAAAACCTTTGAAAGAATCGCAGTGACTGCAATTAGTCGATAATTTGAGGGATCGCTATCCGCTCTTTTCTTGGGAATAGGCTGAACGTCAGCTAGTTTCCAAGCAGTGGGAAATTATCCTATCGAATAAGACAAGAAGTATAGTTTACTCTGAGGTTTAGCCAAGGATGAGGCTCACCTTTTATTTTAACAGGGGCGATCTGCGGACCTAGAGGCCTGCGGCTTTAGAGACGTTGATCCTCTTAAGGATCTTGAGCACATCTCTCGTATGGATGTGTATGGACTCTTGTACAAAATAGGTGTTTGTGAAGTGGATGGAAAACGAGAATTTCAAGTGAATCTAGCAGCCAAAATATTAGCTTTATCCAGGGAGTCAACAACCACTTCACCATTACTAAGTTGTGAAGGTATATAGAAACTGGTAAAGTTATACCTGATGGTTTTGACCAAGGACCAGAAACCTTTGCTACCTTTGCGGCTTGCCAAGGTTCTTTGACTAATATTCTGATCAAAATGAAATTTTTCTTTCTGTTGTACGTGAAAATCTGCATACGTCTCCTGTAATAAAGATGATGTCCGCTTATTTTTTGCTAGACTTGAATATACTCTCTCTGCCTACGATATGGGTCATCACCACCAGTCACCACGTTGCTCACCTCGATCAAAGCCATAAGGCCATGGTTACTCCCAGTGAGTTTTCCATACAGAATCCTGATATGACGAGACTGGTTGCTCCGTCCTCCGGGCATAATCTTAAATTAGTACCGTTTATAAATAGACAGTAACAAGGGGACCACGTTGAGGTTAAGATACGCCCTTCGAGTATGGAGAGTCTTGAAATTACAGCATGTAATTTATAATTTATAATTTATAATTTTTATAATTTATAAGTGCAATAAGTTAATATGTGTACAGAAAAAATTTAATGACTCCAAATTACAATTTCGTCTTTATTAATAAGAATTTGTTTACCCAATGTTGTACCCAATGAATGTAATCGTAATGAAATTCGAATCTGCCGAAGCTTATCGAAATTTAATCTTACATGAGAGCTTTTCTTCGAGGTTTTTTCTTTTCTATACACATAATATATATAGAAATATACTATATTTTCTAAACATAACATCGATATACATAAGTGAAATGAAATAATATTTTGATTTTTTTTTATTTTCAGAAAACTCTCATCGTCTCAAACGAATGAAAGTAATGATAGTCCACGCCATAATCGAACGACTCGTCATCACGTCCGATTCTATGAAGAAAATTAAACAAAATATTTTACTAGTCGAAAAATATATTCATAAAAGGATAAACATACTAAGGGAAAGAGTCAAACTAATAAATTAATTCCGCTCATGAAGATCTACTAAACTTAGCCCATATTTTATCGTATCAACCGACAAACTGGCATGGATAACATACGGACAAGTTCTATGAGTATACTGCCCCGACACATACAACACTTGCCAACTAAATTTCTTTTATAACTTACTGACAATTTATTGTAAGTAGAGTGTAAACTAAGTATATATACATATATATATATATATATAATTATATAAGTTAACTGTAATGAGTAAGATAATTAGAAATTTGATCTCATTTCGAAAGTTTTTAAAACTTTTAAGAAAGTGATAATAGCACATTTGAATAAAATATTTTCTTTTAAATTAAACCTAAAAGTGAATGTTATGAAAAGAAGAGAACCGGAGTTGTCAAAACCACTCCGAAGACTTAGATATCTGTTAGGAAAGTAGGTACTGTAAATTATAACGAATACCATTAGCATCTTTTTTACTGTAAAATAACGCAAAAGTCTATTTCACTAGGTGTACTTGAACCTATAACTAATGAAAGTAACTGAATACTAAAAAAGGAACAAGTATTATTTGCATGTATATTGGAAAAGAAAACAATCTTACAAATCTTTCTCTTCCTCATTCTAATTCTTGTTGAGATAAAGTAAGATACCCCTTAATGAAGACTAAAATAAAAGAAAAATATGCGGTTACGAAAAAAAAAATGGTAAAAACTATATAAAACTGTCAAATGAGAAAATATATTTTGTAGTGGATATTTTCAACGCATATCGAACTTCTTTGTAAACTTATGAAAGAATTAAAATTTGAGTTTACGAAATATATTTGTAAGACCCCAAACGAAATATGACAAAAGACCCTAGGAAAACTGCTCAAAATAATTATGTAAGATTATAAATTAATTTAATATTGTAGAATTTTTAACTAAAAGAACAATGGAACAGAAAAAGACAAAGAAAAGAAAACACATAGGTAATTTTAAATAAAACAATTTAGTTCAAGAAAATAATTAATGTTCACCTACATAGTAGGAATTAGTCTATTGAATTATTTGTTATGAACAAATTAAGATTTTTCTTTTAGTGTGCCTGATTGAATGGGATTTTTGCCAAATGTTTCAAATCTCTGATAATTGTTTATTATTTATAATTATTAATAGCTTTACTATTTTTCCAACAAAAATTCAGTATATTTTAATTATATTTTTTCTTTTTGTACTTTCAATATTTTTCCCGAAACTAGGTTCACTTTTATTCAATATTCTCAAGATATTCTGCATATGAAAAGACTATCACATGTTCTCAAATTCCCTACAATTGTTAGTGGTGCGATTTCGTTTCTAAGGGCACAGAATGCTATGTGCACTAAAAAAATCTAACAAGCAAGCAATATTATTGGTATATCGTCAATAAAAATAAATAAACTAATCTAGCATTTTATGTTTGACTACAATGCACAAGGCAAATATTTTTATAGCGCCTCTCTATCCATGGAAACTAGTATTAAAAAAACAAAAGTCTAGGTAGAAAAAATTCAATTCAAAAAATAATCAAAGCAATAATAAGAAAATATTCGAAGCACGCTTTATTTTTATGTTACCAATGTAGTCTTCTACATCAATAATTAGAAGATTGGGACTGTCTGATTTTCAGTTGATATGATACCGATATAATCCGATACAGTGATAAATATCCGGCAAATTTTTTCATAAATAAAATAAAAAACATTTCTGCGGGACGAATTCTTTTCAATGCGGGTGGAAATACATATAATAGTTTGAAGCTCATTACAACATTCTGTTTCTCCACACAGATTAATTCAGACTTCAGTTTAACACATGGTACTTTTATATATTTAGGTGTAGAGTTTTTTTTTACGTTTTGTAAGCTCTTAACGTCTTAAATGAATCAAAACAAAAAAAACTGGCTCAAGATATTGCATTTATATCAACCTATTATTGTCGGGATTCTGGAGAAATTGTTTTACCCTTGATATGAGCATTTGAAACAGCTATCAATTATAGAGCGATTATATATCTAATGAAGGGAAAGATGACCCTTCATTTTTTTTTTTTTTTTTTGCCAAGGCAGGGAAACACAAGATCCTAAGCATGGAGGCAATGGTATTTCATTGTGCTAACCTACTAGAAAAATAAACGACATCTCACCAAAACCTTCCTGTTCCCTTAATGCAACGCATCAGGTTCCAATTCATCCGCAGATGTCCAAGGGTCTACAAGCCTGCACCGGGTAAAGACCGGACCAGCGCACAGAAAGTGTTCAGTTGTGTCAAGCTACCCACCAAAACAGAATAGACAATCAGGGCTGTCAACGACTCAACTCTTTTTTAGACGAATGTGAAGTGGCTTGTGGCCAGTGATGATACCAACCACTGTTCTACAATATTTTAGAATGTTTTCTTCCAAACCCAAAGAGAAATTCCCGTCTAGAAAAAATTTCAAATGTAATGCCAACCAGAGATTCCTCCTGTTCTCACTCCAATCGGCAAAGGAAACAACTAAACCGGCCGTTCTTTCAAAATCCCCATGAGCGCAATCAACACACGCCCTTTTGGTAGCTGCCGACTAGATCAAGGAATGACAGGCTTGGTAAGACCTCAAGAATGTCTGTTGCCGTAGACCGCATGGAGTCGCTAATTCCTAGGCAAGCATCTATTTGTAAACCCTGATTCTTTATTAGTATCTTTGATAGTATTGGCAATGTACCACCCTCTGGCAGAGACATGACAATTCAATATTCTTATTACACCGAGTTTATAATTCATATCAGGTTCTTTATCAAATAAGTTCTATTTACTCTAGATAACATCTTGGGCCCTCGATTGTACCCGAGATTGAAGGACCTCAACTGAAATAAGTTTTGTTTGTTGATTGCGCTATGCGTTGTCTCAATAAACAATATACCTTCGTGACCATTCCACCTTAACCAGGCTCTGGTGGTGTAAATATTGCTTCATTGTCATTTGCTTAGCTTAGTAATTGTTCTCCTTGATGTGTAATAAATAGATTTATTCTTCTCGGGCCTTCTAGTTCAACTTTCGCTTTACTTTTGGGATATGTTGACAGACCTCATTGCCGCCTATCAATTGATCATAATATATTTTCTATTTTAACATACACGTTCCACTTTAATTTATCGTTAGCTGTCTGCCCTCCACCAAAAGATTGGTGTGTCATTACAAGCAAACCGACTTAAAATCCAAAAGGCTAGTAATTCCTCAACTCTCACTTCGATCTTATCGAAGGTTTTTGAAATAATCATGAACATTTAACAGTACTCCAGCGGGAAATCTAGTCAGGCCGTCCACATGAAGGCTGAGTGCAAGAAGATGAAAAGGCTGATCCATTCTTGAATGAAGTTAGGAGGAGGCACAAGAAAAAGTTTGAATTGCTTTCTCCCAAAGACATGCATAAACAAATGTTCCATAAAGTGTTCAATGAGAGACATGCATCCTCATTCCTTCCAAGGAAACTAGGGAAAAGCCCACGAAAAAGACTGAACTGCTTTTTCCCTAGCATATACCTGCAAGAATATCCTGTAAGGTGTCCAATATAGAGGCATACATAATATTTTCCAAAAAAGGCATCCGGTCAGAATGATGGTATGATTCCATTTCCCCTTGGGACGTTATCCAAATACCATGAAACTGATAAAATCAACACTAATCACATACGGTTTTCGTTTATCGGCCGCTCAGCAAGCGACCTTTGGTCGTATCTTACTAAACGCTGTAACTTCGTTCCCTCAATACGCTTAGCTGAGACAACTTGCATCTGGATATGAAAAACCACAAAAAGAAGCGGTTCGAAAGCCCCTAATCGAAAGCTCTATACATTCCTTCTGACTCTGCTGTATTATGCCACATAAATTCTTCGCAACATTTATACTGATAGAGCTTTCTTTAGTTGAATATAAAGTTAAAGAGCTTTTAAAAAACTGATCCGGGTTTATATGAAAATATTCTTATCTAGTTGTATGTTGTCTGTGCCTTCAGAGAACGGCAGATCATTGTTTAATATATTTCCAGCCTATTTGTCTGTCTGGATACACTGAAAAGGATGTAAAGAAAGGAAAACATGTTGCAAACTGAGAGGGAATAAAGAGCCTACAATTAAGCCCTTTTAAAGTCAAAACCATAATACGGGACTATATTTTACTACTATACATAGATTGAAAGTTTGCACAATTCGTATAGCCTAAGGTTAGAATACAAGACGACACTTATGTGTCTATATCGAGTGGGTATACAAAATGTCACCATGAATACAGGGTCCTAAACTAGTGTAGCTAAAGAAAGTTTCACACCCTTAAGTCTAGCTACAATTTACGTAAACGTTATTTGTTGCATCCGATCTAAAATCTTAAAATTTATTCTGAGTGTAGGCAATGAAAAATCTCAAATTATAAGTGGACAAAGAAAAGAGTTCGATAATTAATATATATTTTGGAAGTTATTCCTGCCCTGGAACTCTTGCAGCCTTCCTCGAAATTAATCTACTGTTTCCTGCTTTTCAGATATAAAAACTTAGATATTCAAGCAACTGTTGTGGGAGTTTTTGAAAATAGTTTGCACAGGGATTCTGAACAAATACATACTAGAATGATAAAAGTCACATCAAAAAATCTACAAAAGTAGTTTGAGATAATGGTGTAGAAAATATTTTTTTTAGTTTAGCGCGGACCTCAGTAAGTTTAATAATTAGTAAAAGTATATATTTGAGACTTTTGAATCGCTAAATAAGCATGTCATCCTCTTTTAAGAACTTTGACCAAACAGATGAAGATTTGAGTATATGAAAACATCACAGTCTTGTACAGTACTGATACAGTTCAACGTAGCTGTGTTTTTTTGTGGACACTAGCCGGTTCATTGTGCTGCTGCTATGCAAGAACGCCTCACACAACCAACGAACTTTATTTTTAAAACTTGGTAGCTTCCAAGCACATACAAATGTCAAAAATTTTATTTAAGCTCTATGAAATATGGACGATAAACGCAGGAAAAGTTATACTAAAATGTTCATTGAAAAGAAAAAATATTGATTTGAGTAAGTTTCAGAAATGGAAAAAGGAAAGCGTGGTAAAAAGAGACCAATAATTTTTTTTTTTTTTCTTAATTTTAACGACCCCTTTTGACGAATATGTAGATCTATATTCTGGTGTGCAGGGTAACAACATTGAACTATACACACTCTACAGTGTAGCTTGCACTATACAATGTATGATTGCCCCAGTGCACGAGACAAAAAAGAACACACCCAGTATTTTAATAAGAACTCTTACTACAAATTATTGTTTGATTTTTTACCTATTTCCTTGTATGTTCAGTTTCATAAATAAGAGCCTTCAAGTTTCCAATCGGATTAGTTTCTGAGCAACATTTGCATTGGGTTTCTGCCTTTAATAAATATGTAATACACATAAAGAGATGCTTGCCCTAACAATATGAGTTTTATGCATAGAGAATGTCCAATTTCGATAGCTTATTTTAAAGAAAAATTAATTACCCTTTGTAGCCTTTTTAACCCTGAATGATTTAAGAGAAATTAAATGAGTATAGCCTAGCCTTCGACAATATATTATTTCTGTTACACAAATAAACTTTTAATATTATTAACGTCTGATCGCACAGCCCCAAACTTAAACTTCTTGAAACATTGGATCATACTGCTATTATGGTACTAGAATACCTAATACTATTTTTTACTGACACCCTCAAGAATTTCAATAGCGAAGATAAATAAATACGTTTCATAAGCTTTAAAATATGAAAATAGCTATGAGTTCATTTTGTACACGCAATCTACAATCGTACGTAATGCAATAAACAAATCTCAATAAAATTATACTTAATTACATAGAACCGCTTAATCTAACTAATTAACACATTTTTACTCATTTTTACATTATAATTCGTAAAAGCTGCCTTTGTTCGTCTGCTTTCACATAGATAACAAATTATTATTATTAATTAAGTTTTTTGCTTTTTACATGTTCACCATAATTGTGCCTTCTATTACTGTACATTTTATAATTAATGCAATAATTTCCAAAACATGATGAATAAAAATTCCCATTTAATCATGACACGCTGCTAATTCTATTGTAAAAACTCCCTTGTAAATATGTATGCCCTCATAATGTATTACAAAATAAGCACTGACATCTGAATAAACAGAAATTATATAAAATGAAAACAACCGCAAATAAATGTAAATTAAATGTTGACAAGAATATTATAAACGACCTATAAATTATAATTATTTCGAAAAATCACTTTCCCATGAAATAATTAAGTATGCCCAGGCGCCTCAAAACTCCTCCCTTTCCCTAGTTCCACGCTTTCACACACAAAATTATTTACACAAAATTAGCAAAATGATTTCTGTGGCGAAAATCAAACAATAATAAATTCACCTATAGTACTGCTACATACGGGAAATAATCATAATTACTCTGTAAAAACTAATTAACTGAACGAAATGGCCAAAAAACAAGCAGAAAAGGGGGGAAAAAAATAATTTCTGTCGAAAGTTTAAATATAACTGTCCCTTCCCGCGAATATATACAACAGAAACCACAAGAATATTTCAAAAAGTATTGATAACTATTGTCGAATCCCTGTAATGTAATACGACCTAGAAACTAAGAGTAAGTTGTATAGCTAACGAGGTATTAATCTTAAATGAACAAGGACCTTTTACTGTATATAATCATTAGAAAGGACGATTAAGGTTCAAGGAAATTGCGTTGTTTTGTACAACCTTGTTTTGTTGTTTTCTTTTTATTTATGAATGATCTAATTTTATTCTTTTGTTACTGATACGAGAGGAAGAATATTGTATGATTTAATAAAGAAAAATAATTGTTCTCACGATTACAAAAGACTATTGTGTTTTCCTCTAATGACCAATCTGCAATATATGAAGATCCCTTCGAGTTTTTTCATTCGTCTGATTCGAGATCCTGCAACCGGACACTATTTCAACGACAAGTTAAGTAACGTAAATAGTAAGTGTAGCTTTGCAAAGGTAAGCAGTCCAGCTTAAAATTACTGGAAAGCTATTTTCCTGTGTGGATAGTAGTTCATGCTTTATGACATATATAAAATCAATATCTAGTCACTTTTCCATAAGAAACAATGAAACATTTTAGAGAATCGGACTAGCACGGACAAATACAGATTTCTGTTTCATGGCTTGGGAAGTATTTCTCGAGGGTTCACTGAAAACATTTTAGCGAAGAGCTTGCTTTCTCGAAGTAATCTCGGATTTGAGCAAGAAATGAGAATTTCGCGCTTCTGCCGAAATTCCTTCGTCTCTCTGATTCTGTTAAGAATGAGACGAAAATAGGGAGCACAGCATGACAATTCCGCTTTTTGCCCGAGATTTCTTCATTTCTCTGTACTGTGAGATATCTCGTTTCTCTGAGTAAGATTCAAATGACTCATCACTTACTGATAAAAAAAGGAATATGATTCTCGA
This sequence comes from Dioctria rufipes, assembly GCA_963924295.1. Lineage (NCBI taxonomy): Eukaryota > Metazoa > Arthropoda > Insecta > Diptera > Asilidae > Dioctria > Dioctria rufipes. Next base: position 77,210,311 of record OZ002741.1, on the reverse strand, counting down.
CTTATCAACCCGAGATTCTCTCTCGATAGCGAATTGCTTTAGATCCTAAGACGAACCGAAGTTGATGTTAAAACGAAGTTATGCGCATAATGTGTTTGTGTTAGTGGTGTTATATATTTCTTATATATTAAGAGAAGCGAGCTGTTCTCGTATCGTAAACGATTCTCGCAGAGCAAGTTTTTATGGACATTGAATTAGAGCGTTGGAAATGGATATTTATTCATATTTAAGTGGAAAATAAGGTTCGTGAACATTATTGTCTTGGTCACTTCATCGCACTTTTAATTATATCCGTTATCAGATGAACACATTTTTTTAGCACATGCCACTATACAAATAAATTATTTTTGTTTTGAACATTATCAGTAAGTGATGAGTCATTTGAATCTTACTCAGAGAAACGAAGATATCTCGCAGTAAAATCGAAGTATAGACGCACGTAGAGTCATTTCATTGTAATTCTGAAATCACAGATGTGAAGAAATCTCGGGCAAAAAGTGGAGTTGTCGTGCTGAGCTCTCTATTTTCCTCTCATTCGTAACAGAATCAGAGAAACGAAGGAATCTCGGCAGAAGCTGGAAATTCTCATTTCTTGCTCAAATTTGAGATTACTTCGAGAAAGCGAGCTCTTCGCTAAACTGTTTGCAGGGATTGATTCTTATGGAAAAGTGACTAGATATTGATTTTATAAATTCTGTACAGCCTAAATTACAAAAATTATAATCCACACAGGAAAATATCCTTCCAGTAATTTTAGCTTGATTCCTTACCTCCCCAAAGGCAACACTTACTACTATTGACCTTACATAGTAGTCACTTGGTTAAGATAAATGTTTTTAAATAATTTTTTAAGAAAGATATAAAAATTTGATTACGGCTGGTAATAAGTAAGTTTAAGATCATCAGAAGACAATTTTTCTGTATGAATAATAGTTTAGGGCACAGGAGCTATTCAAATTTAACTTTTGTCAGTTTTACATAAGAATACTGCAAATATTTTGTAATGTTAGAACTATGTTAGCACTCTCATGTAGTAGTGAGTGATTCTGTTTCATGTTTTGGGAAGTATTTCTGGAAGGTTTTGGTCTAGATCCATATACATTAAATGTCAGCGTCCTAGACTAGTATAGCTAGAGAAATTTGCAGTCTCTGCAGCTTAGCTGCGATTTCAGTGAGGAAATGTCAAAATAATTGTTGCATTCGATCTATGTCTTAGAATATAGAGACAACAAGAAGTGTTGATACCTGTAAAATTTGTGTGCCTGAGCGTGGAGTTTTTCAGGGTATCGTGAAGTAGGTCAGAATTATTTTGAAGAAAGAGACAAATGTATTTTCAGCTATCAAACGAAGATTCCTAATTTAAAACGATTTGAAACTGGTGAAAACCTAAGTGGGAACTCATTTTTTAGGCGAGTATAGTTATAAAATATTATTTTGTGTATTTTACACACATTTTTATATTAAATTAAATTGAAATTAATAACAAAACCGATGAAATATTTGTTTATTTAAGATTTGTTTCCGTTTGTGATAGCTGAGAAACTCCCTGGGTATCTTGACGGAGTGGCAGAGACTAAGAGCATTTTCGGTGGGAGCAACTGCAGTATTTTCAACCATATATCTTGTTGCCCCGCTCTCTATTACACGGCTGTATTGAGCTTTCACTACAACGGCAACAGATACTAACACAACCAGAATTTGTCTACACCATGTGCATGTGTTGATAAAGACAAGTGTTCGACAGTTAGTATCTATTTTGGATGTAGCATCGGAATCAGCAATTCCCAATAATACCGACAGTACATGGAGCCCAACTGGAGATGGAACTAGAACCTTTATAGTTAATTATAGTGTATAACTTACTTGTTGAATATTTCAAATAAAAATTTATTCAATATGGTGTTCAGACATAAAAACTTACATACTTTTAAGTTTTATTTTTTTCAAGAGCACAAATATTACTTGGCAGCATTTTGAGACGATTTCTGAAAGAGTTTGCACTGCAATAAAGAACAAATACTTAAAACAAAATTCGACATATGTATATATGTATATATATGAGATAATGGCGCAGGTAATATTTTCTAGCTATCTTACATGTAAAACCAGAAATCGGAACGTTAATACCAATCTTTCTTAAGGTGAAAAAGTTTTTTCATCATAGTTTCTGCTTTCCTTGCTACAGGTGTCATTTTTTTAAGCAAATTATTTAAATGTGCAGCTGACATACACAACAAAAATTATAAAACCTTTCATCACCAAGTCTTTATTAGCGAAGAAAAAACTATTGAAGCAACCAAAAAGTTCTCTTCATGTCTTCCATTCCATGATCTAAATCCTTTTTGACTTAAGAAGATTTTTTTATAGCAAATGCCTTATAATTTTTGACAACCACCATGGTGATAATGTGCTCAAGTAGCATAGTTGTTTTATTTGGAACCCTATTCAAAAATTAAGAATTGCCTCCCCACTCCTGTCCCATTATTGTGCTTTGAAGTTATTATTTGCTCAACTGATATTTTAAAATACACTTTCGTACCCTAATACAAGGGTTACACGAGTCGGTAGTACTGACAGTCAGTACTGACCTCATCTGTCAAATTTACTTAATAAAGGGTTTTCCAATATAGGGTGTTATTTTAATTAGCCCGCTATTTCGGTAGATGTCACTTTAGGAGCTGTCATTTTTTAACATTTGACAAGTAGAAACTACGCCATTAATAAAAATGGGACAATACACGATTCAACAACGCACTGAAATTATTAAAATTCACTATAAAAATGGTGAAAATGTGGCAAAGACGGTTCGTAAAACTCGAACATTTTTGGGTCGTCGTGAAGCACCTTGTCGGACCGCAATACAGAAATTGGTAGAAAAATTCGAGCTATCGGGACAAGGTAGTGATGTGAAGAATAAGACCCGTGCACGTCGCTCAAGAACAGCCGAGAATATTGCTGCTGTAGCCGAAAGTGTTGAAAAAAACCCAGGTTTGTCCATTCCTCGTCGTTCTTTGGAATTAGGCATTCCACAAACGTCATTACACCGTATTTTGCATAAAGATTTGGGTCTTAAGGCTCATAAAGTTCAGTTTACACAAGAACTCAAGCCGGCCGATCATCAACAAAGTCGAGTCTTTGCTGATTGTGTCCTTGAAATGCATGAAAATGATCCGGAATTCCATCGAAAACTCATCTTGAGTGATGACGCCCATTTCCACCTCGATGGCTTCGTCAACAAGCAAAATTGTCGCACCTGGGGCTCGGAAAACCCAAGAGTTATTGTTGAAAAGCCTCTCTATCCTCAACGTGTGACTGTTTGGTGCGGTTTATGGTCCCGCGGGGTCATTGGACCTTACTTTTTCGAAAAAGGCTGGAGCAACAGTTACGGTGAATGAATTGCGCTATCGACAGATGATTAATGATTTTTTATGGCCGGAATTGGATGGTATTGACCTGGACAACGTTTACTTTCAACAAGACGGCGCTACGTGCCATACAAGCAACGAAACCATTGATCTTTTACGGGAAAAGTTTCCGGACCGTGTTATCTCTCGAAGAGGTGATCACAATTGGCCACCGAGATCTTGTGACTTAACACCGTGCGACTTCTTCCTTTGGGGCCACGTGAAAGAGAAGGTCTACGCCAACAGACCAGCGTCGATTAAAGACCTCAAAGATGGAATTCGTGAGGCTATCGAGGACATAGGGCAACCACTTTGCGATTTGGTTATGGAAAATTTCATGAAAAGGATATGGTCCTGTAGGCGTGGTCGTGGTGGTCATTTGGCTGATGTTATTTTCCATTATTAACGGCATACCTTCTTCTTTATAATAAAATAAAGATCCGATCATTTATCTCAAAAAATGGCATTTTTCTTTGAATATCAAAATAACACCTCTTATTGGAAAACCCTTTACAAACGCAGTGCGTTCGATCAACTGAATAGTCAGATCATTTTAAAAATGTTGTCAAACGTTGCAAACATTCCTCTTCTGAATGCATTAATAATGATTTCTTCCTTATTTAAACTCCTTTCCGTCATTTTTCACTAAAAATTAAAGATAACATATTAAACTTTTTTCCCTCTCAAAAGAGAGAAGATTATAAATATAAACACAAATTTTCACAAACATCTTAAGTTTTATTTTCAGTTACCGTAATTTTAATTTTACTTTTGACAATTTACTGGCTAGTCAGTAAGCTAGTCAATACAAAAGAGTAGTTAGTTACCTGGGGATTACACGAGGAAGTACAAATTCCATGCAAGCCTCCCTTCCAACGTGCTTTTAAATTTGACAGCGAAGGCAGTTCTCTTGATGTCTTATCACCTTACATGCAAGTTCATTTAAAAAATTTGCATTGAAACGTATGGTCTTGAGTATATAGGCAATTACAGCAATAAAGGAAGTACCTGAATCGGAAGAACAGAAGAAAAAAGAAGAGGAAGGTTTTGGTATATGATGTATAGATATATAATTTGAATAGCCCCACTCTCGAATATTTTTTCCGCCATCTTGAAATCTATATAAGGTCAAATTACTATCACTTGAGCTGCTATGATTTTTCAGCCTGCTGCAATCCAAGCTGTGTATATGGAATTGCGGATTATATGTGCAGAAGTACGAAAGTGCAGCTTGCATGCAAGCTGTACTTCCTCGTGTAACTCCCCGGCTAAACATTTATTGGATTTAAATGAAGAAAGGGTGCAAAAATTGCAAGTGATAAGAAATATAAATAGGAGTATGATAGTAGCTTGTCATGGAAAAGTCATAAGAATGCTACTTTGCCCAAGGCTTAGGCTCGTCGAACACAACACAGCATAGGGCCGGGTAGTGAAGGTTTTTGTAATATACAGAAGTAAATGACCGACCCGGATATTGCACAAAATAGAAATGCATCAGAGTGCAGCAGAGGTATAGCTTGTGCATGCTGTTATCTACACATAGTTTCCTATTCCTCTGTTGCACTCGGCTCAGTGCTAAATAGACATTCATCATGAGCCTCTAACTGAAATTATTCAGAACAGGAAGCGCTATATACCTAATACATAGATTTACATTTAGATTTGAGTTAATAGCGGAGCAAGTGGTCTTTGCACTGCTGCCATTCATTGGCTTATTTTGTACCGCTTTACTCTATAGTTGATCCAATAATCCCATTCTTTCTAAGAAGAGCAGTATCTTTTTGGATGAAATTTCCACAAATTCGACAAGCTTTAAAAAGTGTGAGTCAAAACCATGATATCTAAATCGTGCAATGGCCTCGAATTCGCATAAGACATGCGCCCATATTTCATCCTCTTCGAGACATAGTCTACATACATCAGTGCATGCTATGCCTACGCGATGCAAATGTTTGTTAAAACTACAATGTCACATTAAGACTGCTGTAATTATTCTGATTTTATGCACAGATGGGCTTAAAATATCCAGGCCTTTCTTTGGTGGTCCTTTAATAAATCTGTTAACAACAAAAAAAATTGGAATCAAATCCATCGCTTAGAGACGCACTTTTAATTATGGATAATGTGAGAACACACAAGACATAACAAGTTCGCGTTTCTAAAATGAAGGCACATGCACCTAAGTCAGAAGTATTGCAGATTATATAGCATTCTCAGATTTATTTAAACTTTGAACAAATATTTTTAAACCCTTAACAAATAAATTTAATTTTTTCCCGGACGGGAATCGAACCTACACTTGTTAGAATCAGTCAATGATGGATAAGAAGAATTTTAAGAACTTTTATTTTTAATGATTCTAAATCAAATTAATAAATACAAGAAGAAAAAACAACCGCTTCGTCCGGGGTTTGAAACCGGGACCTTGACTGATTCTAACAAGTGTAGGTTCGATTCCCGTGCGGGAAAAAATAAATAAAAATTGAATTTACAATTTATTTGTGCGCTTTCATCGTTACTGGTTAATGCCATCTGAAAGCAAAACGTGGCTAAGTAGGCTAGTTACAAATTGATAAATGCAAGAGGGAAGATCATCTATCTCGTTAGCTCAGCGGTAAGAGCAGTCGCCCGGCAAGCGGAAGGTCCCGGTTTCAAACCCCGGTCGAGGCGGTTGTTTTTTCTTCTTGTATTTTTTAATTTGATTTAGAATCATTAAAAATAAAAGTTCTTAAAATTCTTCTTATCCATCAAATAAATTTAAACCTTAAACAAATGATTTTAAAACCTTAACAAATATATATACACCTTGAACAAATGATTTTAAACCCTTAATAAATAAATTTAAACCTTAAACAAATGCTTTTAAACCCTTAACAAATATAGTTAAACCGTGAACATATGATTTTAAACCTTTGAGAGATAAATTTTAACTGTTTACGAATGGGTTTCAACTGTTAACAAAAAGATTTAGCAAGTATTTTTAAACTCATAACAAATTTATATTTAAAATATTTTATTTCAACTTGAATAAGCATTTCATACAATTTATTTTGAATTTTGGGTGCATATATAATCTGCAATACTTCTACTTTGTCAATGCAACGGCTGACCATCCACTACCTTAGGAATAAGTAAAACCAAATTCATTATAAAGTTGGAGCAGTCATTAGGTGTAATTAGTTGCAGGCTATCTTCTGTTATAAAAGGGGTACTCACTGATTACCACTATATGCAGTCAAACCTGCTCCTTTTCGTGAGTTTATCTTGGTGCGAGAATATGATTTCACTGGTATCCGGATTGAATCAAAAATCACAAATCTTCGCTGCACTGATCACCATTTATTTTTGTTTTTTATGTGGAACTACAATTTTCCTTTTCTTTCTTATTATTTTTAATCCAATCTTGTTCACAATTTTCCTCTTCTTTTTGTTTAATCTAATACACTTAACTGTGGTTTTAAAAACTGACGACCGCTCGAGAGCCTTTTTTCTAACAAAAACCCGGAACACAACCTACTCTAGACTGATCTTAAAAACTGACTGCTTAAAACTGACTGCACTTGACATGGATTTTTGTAATCGCAAGTCTAGTTGTTCAGGATAGGAAAGTGCTTAATTAGCATTCCTATCCTGAGAAAATTGGTTGCCGCTGGACATGTTTAGACATGCCCATAATTATCGCGACGGACGATGGTTGAAATAAAATTTGATATTCTCATAAATATCAAACCATCGCCTTGCTATCGTGCAAACATTATTGTGATCACAATGTATGCAGCTCGTGACAATTTGCTGATAAGAGCATTTTCCGTGAAGGCTTGATCGTTTCAGTCTTCACCGATGTAAAATTTCATACGCCCGATATGTATGTATGTATATATGTACATACATATTTACGACAAATCTTACTCCAGGTAAGAAACGAATTGGGATGGAACTTAAAACTTTTATTTTTCCCAAGTCGTTTTATGGGAAACTATTTTGCTTATTTTCGAAAGAATTTGCAGAAATTGCTGATGGCAATTTCTTCGTCTTGGAAGTAGATAAGCTAACTATGTTATAAGCATGATTAGATTATATGTATGCAGATATTAAATAAATCTAAATTTTTTAATTTACCTATTTTGGGTAATCTATGCGTAATTTTGGGTATACAACACTTCGATCACTGAGAGAAAATTATGTTCTCTACTGATGTTATCTAAAAATTAACGTGCATGTGGCTTCATTTTAGACAACGATTTTTCGATAAAGTTTAGCATAAGCGAAACTTTTGGTGTTAAATTCGATTGAGATAACACCTCGCGAACGTTTTGTGTTTTGTGCATTCTCACATTATCCTTAATTAAAAATGTGTCTCTAAACGATGGCTTTGTTTCTAATTTTTCAACAAGTTCGCGCAAAAATAGAGTAGGCCTATCGGAATTTCAAGTAGAATATGTAATTCCTTAGTTACTTATCACAGCAATAAGTGTGTCGTTTCTGCCACGTTTCCTGGAACTATAGCTCGAGCATGAGTGCCCCTTCTTGAACGAGCTTGAGATTTTCTAAGATAAAGATTAAAACCACGAATTTAACGCTAAAATGTTGGCCTCCTTAACCACCTATGTTAAACCCTATCGAAAAATTGTTTTCTAAAGTGAGGGCACATAACATATTCAGTATTAGATGACACGAGTAGAGAACATAATCTTCTCTCAGTGATCGAAGATAGCCTGCAACAAATCACACCTGTTCCAAGTCAGAAGTATTGCGGATTATATATGAATCCAAAATTTGAAAAAATATTTGAATGAAATGCTTAAATAAGTTGAAATAAAATATTTTAAATATAAATTTGTTAAGAGTTTAAATGTATTTGCTAAATGTCTAAGTCTTTTTGTTAATAGTTGAAACTCATTTTTTTAAGGGTTTAAAATCATTTGATCAAGGTTTAAATTTAGTTGTTGAGGGTGTAAAATTATTTGTTTAATGTTTAAAGTTATTTGTTAAGGGTTTAAAATCATTTGTTCAAGATTTAAATTTATTTGCTTAAAGTTTAAACTCATTTGTTAATGGTTTGAATAAATCTAAGAATGCTATATATGCACGCAAAATTCAAAAAAATATTTTAAATATAAATTTGTTAAGAGTTTAAATATATTTACTAAAGGTTTAAGTCTTTTTGTTAAAAGTTGAAACTCATTCGTTAACAGTTTAAATATATTTGTTAATGGTTTAAAATCATTTTTAAGGTTTAAATTTATCTGCTTAAAGTTTAAACTCATTTGTTAATTGTTTAAAAAAATCTGAGGATGCTATATGTATATAGATCACGAAACCTGCAGAAATTTAAAAAGCTGTGTTTGTTTAACCATAGTCTTACTACATATATTTATATTCAAAAAAAAATATATAAAGGTTTTAATAAAAAAAAAAGAAAATATATAGAATTAAATTTGGTCTTTTGTCTTTTCCTTCTTGCCGGGACGGGAGAAAGTACTTCATTCATTTCAATTTTAATATTTCGATGAACACTTATGTCGATTTCCAATGATATTTTAAGAAAAGTGTACATCAATCAGTAAAAAACGAGTTCAATAGAACAACTTTTGACGCGATGAGAATGTAATAGTAGCTCATATCCATGTAATTTCTCAGATTGAAATTTTCTGGAAACAAGTAAAAAAGCTAGAATTGGTCTAAGACCAATTCTTAGGATACCCTAGATGAATGCCCGTATTAAATTTCGTATGGTCACCGATCTATTCAAGTATTGATTTTGAAGTTGTTTTTCGCATATATTTCTAGAACGGTTTGTCGCACAGACAAAATGATTATAACCAATTTTATAGGATTTCGTATTCTGCAGAAGTTTTTAGTACCATAAAAATGTCTTGGACTGATCGTTTTCAAAGTATACGTAAAAAACCGAAATTTTTATATGGCAACACCAAGAAAGAGTTACCCGATTTAGTCCATTTTTGACATTTTATTTCCTAATGTAGTAAAAACATCATGTGCGAAATTTCAGCTCTCTACGTCGACGCGTTCTCAGGCAGTGACCAAATATATAGCGGAAAACGAAATTTTTATATGGCAACCCCACGAAGGAGTTGCCCGATTTGGCTCATTTTCGAACTTAATTTTACTTTTTTTTTTTAAAGTCTGTGTACAAAATTTCAGCTCTCTACGTGTTCGCGTTCTCAAGTTATCGTGCGCACAGACGGACGGACGGACGGACGGACGGACGGACGGACGGACAGACGGACGGACGGACGGACATGCAAAAATCGAAATAACTTTTAATATTATGAATGGGTGTCCAATCCATTTTGCTCTACCATCATTATTTCGAGGTGTTACAAACGGAATGACAAACTTAGTATACCCCTATGATTTCATCTAGGGTATAAAAATAACATCACAAATAACGTAAAAATCATGAAAATTGTTACTTAATAGACTTTGGCGTGATTGCGGATGAATTTGGTAGAGTAATAGTTGAAGATTAATATGCAATGCTCAATGACATTCAGTTGTGACATTTCTCATGTAGATGTGTGCGTTTTTCGGTGTAGCACCAGACTCAATTGACGTACACTTTTTCTAGTAGTGCAGGTCAATGGAACAATTTCGGTGTAACACTGCAAGAAAAGTGTAACACTTCTGCTAGAAAACTTGATCAATGGAAATCGGTATTAGTAGAAGCACACATTCGAGGGAAGCTGATGGATCCTTTGTATGTCGTTCGATTGCCATTTAAATCAGGTAACATAGATATACTTGGCCCAGACATTTCTCATTAAGACGTTTTTTATTTTTTATTCAATGAACAATCTATGATCCAAAAGAGCTTCCACAAAAAATACAATGATGTTTTGGAGGAATATCTAATCCAAGCGAATATTCAGGAAGTATCCATCTGTAGCTTGTAAAGAAAACTGCCTCCCACATGACGCAGTAGTTACGGCTACAAGCTTCACAACAAAGCTACGAGTGATATTCGATGCCTCCTTTAATTCTCATCCAAACTGTCTCTGAACAATATCTTGCTAACTGGCCCTGCTCTGCAGCAAGACATAACGACCATTCTAATGAAATGGCGTTTACACCGATTTGTTTTCACGGCAGATATTGAGAAAATATATCGCCAAATTTGGATACATCGCGATGATGCTCGTTGTAAGCGCATCTTATGGCGTAGAAGTAAAAACCAACCCATAATGGAGTATCCACTTCTAACGGTTACATGCGGAGTTTGTCTGTGCACCTTTTTTAGCAATGGGAACATTGCATCAACTAGCATCGGATGAAGAGATAACGTTTCCAGTTCTGCCACATGCCTAAAGAATGACTTCTATGTAGATGATGTTTTAAGAGGGCGAGATAATATACGTGAATTGAACACTATGAAAACATGATTCTTCTATTGAAAAGAGGTGGCTTTTATTTACGGAAATTCTCTGCAAACCATCCATATATCTTAAAAGATCTAGCAGAAGAAGACATATCTAAAGAATCTATTCTAGAAATTTATGAAGATTCCACTATAAAAGCGTTAGGCTTTAAATACAAATTAAACATGGACCTAGGTGGCCCAGCAACTAAAAGTAACATTTTGTCAAAAATCGCCAAGTGTTTTGATCCCTTAGGATGACTCACAATCAGTCCGGTTTCTCATGCAGAAACTATGGATAGCGGGCGTAGAGTGGGATTCCATCATCCCTTTTCAATTGCAGAGTGATTGAAACAATTTTTCCAAAAATATAAAGAATATTGAAGAAATTATTCTTCCAAGATGGATTCGATTTCTTCCATCCAACCGTATTGAGCTGCATGGATTCTGCGATAGTTCTGAGCAGGCATATGCAGCAGTAGTCTATGAAAGAGTTCAACAGCTTGATGAACCATTTAATTAGCTCGAAAACAAGAGTCGCCTCAATAACGATTATATCCCCTCCACGCCTAGAATTATGAGGAGCACATCTTCTTTCAAGGTTGGTAAAGGCTCAAAGAAACAGCTAGGAAGAAATTTACAAGTCGATTTGTGGACCGATGCTACAATTGTTTTGGTTTAGTTTAATAGTCACCCAAATCGCTGGAAGTAATTTGTAGCGAATCGTGATACAGAAGTACACACTAATTGTCCGGGCAGCTAATGGCATCATATGCCGTCATCTGAAAACCCGGCTGATCTTGCTTTCAGAGGGTCTCTTCCCTCAAAACTACTAAAACAAAGGATGTGGTAATATGGTCCATGATGCCTAGTAGTAGAAGCTAACACCTGGCCACAGCAATATACAGAGGAAAATCCAGAAATTGGCAATAAGGAAATAAATCAGATCAAATCTTTCAAAGTTCGTATATAATCAGAAGAACTATTACAAAAATTCTCAACACTTTTGAGAGCATGCAAGGTATGGGCGTTTTGTAGAAGATTTATTGTAAAATGCAAATTCCCCAATACAGATTTTCGTACCTTTCTTATTGTGCACGAATTACGAACAGCATAGCTCGATTTAATCAGAAAAAGTCAAAGTCTGGCATATGCATCAGAAATCGAGCACCTCAAGGCCAATTAAACAATTTAAAAAAAAGTGTAATACTGACTCTGAATCAATTTTTGGACATGGATCTTATCCTTCGCATTGGAGGTCGCCCGGAATATTCACAGTTAACATTTTTAGAGAAACATCTAATCTTAGCACATTATTCGAAACTCGTCAGCCTACTTGAACATCAAATAACACTCCATGGTGGTTCATGGCGAGGCTTAGAGGAAAATATTGGATACCTGGAGTAGGAATGACAAGAAGCATATACATCACTTGTTTTCAATGGAAAAAGGAAAATACAATACAAATTATGGGCAATCTTCCTACTACACAAATAACTCTGGAACGGCATTCCTATATTATTGACTTCTCGGGCCCTATAAATATAAAGCTCAATAAAAGACGAAATTGCAAGACCGCAAAGGCCTACTATATATCGCCGTTTCTGTATACTTTGCAACAAAAGCACTTCATGTCGCAGTGGTAAGTGACTTAAGCTCAGAAGCATTTCTGGCGTCTCTTCGAAGATTTTTTCCTAGGTGAGGTGTAAGTATAGACATATACCCCGACAATGGGTCGAATTTCGTTGGAGAGTCAAAAATCTTGGACAAGGAAGTCTAGAAACCTATCATTAATAACATACAAATAGCAGAAGAATATTGTGCTAATCAAAATGTTAGTTGGCATTTCATTCATCCCGGCGCACCCAATTTTGGAGGATTGTAGGAGGTAGGAGTAAAATCCATAAAACATCACCTAAGAAGAATTATAGGACAAGCTCTCCTTTCATTTGAGGAGGAGCTTACTACTTTAGTAATACAAAGTGAAGGAATACTGAGCTCTTGCCCATTGTGTGCAATAACTTCAGACCCAGAGGATTTCAGCTCTCTGACTCCAGGTCACTTTCTTATTGGAGAGGCACCATTATCACTTCGTGAGGTAGAATGGAACTCGTATAATATCTCACATCAATCACAATGCCAGGATCTGCAGAAGCGTATACCTGATTTTTGGAAAAGGTGGTCCTTTGAATATCTTACCAATTTACAACAAAGGCCAAAATGAAAGCAAGAGCAAAAATGTGTGAAAAATGGAGACTTGGTTCTTTTAAAAGACGACAATTTATCACCCTCCGGGTTGTAACTCTGAAAACACCAGACAATCAATTGAAAGGACCAATTAGAAAGAAATGCCCTCTTCCTTTCGCCAATGAAAATGAAGTCAATCACTAAAAACGTATGCATTTCTATGTCACATAATTAATATTAATTAAAACTTAGAACTTAATCGTTATTATTAATTTAAGTATTTAATGAATATTTTAATATATAAATGAGCTTATATTTTCCTTACACTCAGCTATTTGCAGATGAAGAAAATTTGTCATGGAAAATCTACTTGTTATTATTTTCACCTTAAAGGAGGCTGTAGCTCTAATAGCCTATGACTGCGGCCCAGAAAAAAATCAACGACACCGTGATATCTCTACTTGATGTAGAAAAATGCAACATTGAACCATCAAAAATTTTACGTGATGCAGAAATTCAACTGCTAGAGCTGAATGAAGTAACTTCCTTTCATACCTAAGCTCTTTCATCGCTGACGTGATGCAAGAGGATGTATGAAAATGCGTAGATTCGGGACCTATCAATTGCAAAACAATCGCTTAATTGTTAATATTAAAGCTAATGCTTTGACTCGATATACCGAAACTATCGCAGGATCAATAGACTCCTACGGTAAGTGCGAAGGTACACCTTACACATATGGTGCAAACTCGTGGAATGATTTAATTGTAGTCCATGTAATGGGATTCTCAATCACAGACCATACGGGAACAGTACGACTAGAAAATAAACAAGTGGTGTTACGGAAAGATGTGGTATGTCCTTATATCACAGGCAAATGCATGGACCCACAATATGGAATGAGCTTGTGGGACATGATCCCAGATACATGCTGCGAATCTTCATCGAACACCATACTCTATCCAGGCAATGCAACTAAAGCGCAAAACTTAGATCTCATAAGCAAGGAAAGCCATATAATGTATACAGTTAGTACTGATGATGTAATCCTTGCGTTAGAAGCTATAACACCCATTTCTGTTTGCCGATATAATGGAAACACAAATACAAAGACACTACACACGCAGAGTTGTAAAAAAAATGCAATCTCTTAGGAATGCATTCCTTGAAGTCACTGGCAATGATTGCTTTTTTATGTTTGAAATCATTAACTTCACCTCGATACTGGGACTTGCAGAAATCAAATCGCCTCATGAATGGTGCAATCATTTCATCATATCAAAAGCTTGATGTCATGAGAATGCAAAATCTTGTGATTTACTCACATTTTTTGAAGTACCATGTAAGTCGTCTTCAGTCAATTGAATTCATTAAGAGTTTTTCGTCGGGGCTAAAAAAGGCCTTTATCTCACTAAATAAAAAAGCTATGATTCAAATATTCATATATTTATAAGATATTTAAATTATTATTAATTTTTAATAGTAGAAGTGTCTTAAAATTAGAGTCTGAAAGTGCTCCACGTCGAGGAATATCAATCATTCCAGCAAACGAAAATAAGCTCGACTGCTGCTGAGGAAGGTAAGGGAGTATTGTATTTTAGAAATACTTTTTTAATGGTCGGATATCCAGTGAGATAAAGGGCTTTTTTAACCCAAGACGAAAAACTCTTAATGACTTCAATTGACTGAAAATGACTTAAATGGAACTTCAAAGAATGTGAATAAATCACAAGATTTTGCATTCTCATGACTTCAAACTTTTGATTTGTTGAAATGATCGCACCATTCATGACTTCAAAATGAATGGCGATTTGGTTTCTGTAAGTCCCAGTATCGAGGTGAAGTTAATGAATTAAAATACTTTTCACATAAATCAAAAGAATTATTTGCCGAAAAGATTGCATTCTTTTACAACTCTGTCTACACGTACCTAACGCATGAAAAATTTAAGGTAGAACGGGAAGTTTTGAAAACTCAATTAGCTATGGCTCATCTTAATCCCACTTAATTTGCGCACATGCGAATGAAGGAACAGGGCTACACAGCTGTAACACGAGGAGAAGTTATTTATCTTTATCAAATGTCAAGCAGTAGAGACTACAATCAGGAAAACAGAACGATGATTCATTGAACTTTCAGTCAATTATAACAATAAAAGTTATTTTATGACACCAATAACACATCTCATACAAGAGTACGGAAGTGAGATTCTGTGTTCTTTGACATTGTCATCAACATATTACTTTCACGGATTATATGGTATGGATTCAATCCACGAAGTCATCACTTCAAATCTTGAAATCTTCTACAGATACACCAAGGAGGTATGAAAACCCCCATGAATTGATCAAGTCAGGAATTTGTACTGCTGAAACTAGAGATGTGCGCGTAGTAATCATTCGGTACAAAAGTAATCGTTACTTCTCTAAAAACTGGGAACCGAATACATACCCACATAATTATTCGTTACTTTTACTCATATTCACTTCAAAGTTTTCATATCATAGTAAATTCGGTATTTATTACATATACGAATACCATGTAATGACAGGAATCAAATAACTACAATTAGTTCTACGCAAGTTCCCCGTTAAAGTTTTCGATAATATTTCATGCCTATGAGTATTGTACCTATCAGTGTACTGCATGGGTACCTGTGGTCCTGCACAGTTACCTGTGAACCTGATCTGATACTACAAGTACAGGTATATTATTGTACCTGCACTTGCAGCCACAGGTAAGTAACGTATTGTTACCTGTACTGCAGCTGCAGGTACAAGTACTCAAGTTATGAACAAGTACAGTTAATATGGCGTTGCTTACCTGTGGCTGCAAGTGCAGGTACAACAATATACCTGTACTTGTAGTATCAGATCAGGTTCACAGGTACCTGCGCATGGCCACAATAATCTGCTTCAAACAAACATGTAATGAAAGACAATGTTGTGCATTGCAAGAAATGGATATGTTTCTTGGGGTAGCAAGTCTTCGGGGATTGGCTTATTACAAATAAATATAAATACAGTTTCGACCTTCTCACCTTTAATGGAAGAGTATTAATCTGTATTAATCGCTATACAGTACAACAAATAAATTCATACAAAAAAGTTTTTGTGAATTGTACTTGAGGATAAACGCTGACACCAGCACGACAACAAGGAGTATCCAAAGTTAGGTACCCTCTTTTTCCTTTATTTTTTAATACTTAGATATTCTGTACGTGGTTGGTTGGCGACTGTGTTTTCTTTAATATTTTTATGGTGTTCTAAATTCTTAAGGAGTTTTTCTGGCAGGTCTGTTTCCATCAGTCCGTAGGAGAAATATTTCTATTTCGCAAACGGAATGTATTTTTTTTTAGTAGTTCTTTATATCTTTGTCCAATAATTCAGATGTGTGTTATAGCCTAGTATAAATCTAGTATAAATCCCGATATATATGTAGATTAACCATCTTAGTAGTAAGCGTTGAAACTATATTGTTTTTTTTTTTTGCCGTATTAAAGTCGCTTAAATTTTATAATGAATATACAACATATGAATTAAAATTTAGTAGCGAGTTCTATTTAATAGGTTTCGTGGTTTAACCTCGCTAGGAAAAAAAGCTACGTGGCGCCCTATACGAATCTTATTTTTTTTTTTTAACCTGCACCCTTCCCTGAGCATCCATAGTTACGTTCAGCAGGAACGTAGCAAGCTATGCGGGTAAGATTTAATGTGCGTTGAATGAAAAGGCGGTGTTAATTCCAATTATTTTAGTTTATGGTCCTGTATTTAATTTCGTGGCTAAAGGAAAGTAATGATTTATTGGTCATTAAGATTTTTAGTTACTTTTGGACGGAGACTTTAGTTGCAAATATTTATAAGCGTGTTAAGAGTATTTTCACATTTGAATATTTTGTGTTCGATCTTACTATTTTTTTTTGTATATAAAGCAGTGCGAGATCACATAAAAATGGATAACGAGAGTGAAAATGTACAGGAATCCGAACAGACTGTTTTGGGGAAGCTACAGCAAGGTGTATATGAAAAACAATTTGGAGATAGCTCAAAAAGCATTGTATGGAACAATATTTCTAAAATAATAAATACAGTCAACAAGAAACCAATACAGTTTGTGATATGTAATTTGTGCGAAAAAATTACCCGTTTTAATACCCGCGTTGGAATGTCTAATTTAAAAACACATTTATGTCTGCGATCTGAAGCAACATCATCATCGGAGACAGAAATTTCAAGAAAAGGGAAAAAATCGAGAACAGTTCTTCCCGAAAACATTAACGTGCAACTTCGTACGTCCGTTGTGGAGTTCTGCTGTTCAGATCTCAGATCTTTTAATGTTGTGAGTGGACGAGGATTTGAACAGCTTGCTTCAACACTTTTAAACATCGGAGCCAAGTTAGGTACTACAAAAACTCAAAACATCAATATGCGAGATATTCTTCCCCTTCCGACTACTGTCTCACGAAATGTAGCAGAACTTCACCACGGAGAACTCGTAAAGTTACTAGAAACGATTACACCATTAATTAAACAAGGTCGTATGTTAGTCACATTCCACATTTTTGGTTTATAAATGACCGTAATATATTCTTTGCTACCAATTAATATGTTTTAATACTTGTCATTAAGGTGCTGTATCTGCAACCACTGATTTGTGGACTGAAAAGTTCCGACAAAGAACTTTCCTTACGGTGACAGTCCATTTTATTGACAAATTATGGAGTTATCAGAGGTACACGTATACTAGTTTTTCTACAGTAGTATAGTTTTATAAAAATAAATGGAAAGGGAGAAGAGTTTCGGAAGCAGGGATGCAATATATTAGAAGTTCTATTGGAGAAATTCCAACACTATGGTATAACCGAAAGTATGATACGAAAAATACATTTCGTTACCGATCAGGGCACCAACATTAAAAAAGCTTTGGAAAACTTTAGGTGGTCTAACTGTATTGCCCACATTCTCAATAATATACTTGCAAAGTGCTTTTGATTCTGAATTCTTAAAGGATCATTATCTAATTGTGGATAAATACCTTATGAATTGTAAATGCCTGGTTGAATATTTTAAGAGATCCGGTCACGATGATATGCTGAGTGCAAAACTCGTTGGAATACCAAGTTGGAAATGCTACAATCAATAGTGCGGTCTTATCAAGAAGTACTATAAATTTTTCACAATCGACGTTCAGAATCACGATTAGATGGTATCACAATTTCGTCATTAGAAGGCAAAATTTATGTATATTTAGTATATATAAATCATATAAAGTGTGCTGTGATAAGAATCCTTAAGATATATCGATTTATAGGCATTTCACCTTAAAATATGGAATCGTTGTATCAGATCAGTTTGGCTTATGTTTTAATGCATTTTTCTCGTAATTGGTTTAATTAATCTATTAGCACCGCTAAAAGTAGAATCCGACAAGTTGGAGCAAGAGAAATTTCCCACTAGTAATAATGTAATACTGCAAATTGAAGCTTTAAAGGTGACTGTCACTAAGATAGTTGAAACAAATTTAGATCTTGAGGAAGATAATGTCAGCTGGGAGCGTGAAGTAAAAATAATTGCTGAACGAATATTGACAGGACTACAATCAAAACTTAAATTTGAAATTCATCACAAAGTTGCACCATTTTTATGGCCAAAATATAGGCAATTAAAATGTTTACCCCCGGAACAAAGGGAGAAAACTGTAAAATATCTTGAAACTTTCATGAAAGAGGAGTTGTCATCTCCTGAGTATTGCGTAGATTATAATGCAGAGTCACGACCATCTTCAGAATCTAATATTCCTAGCGCTGAAGTGCCTCTTAATGATATTATAGACCAATGGAAAGACATTGCCGACTGAGGCAGAAGAAACAGCAGTACAATTAGAATTAAAGCAGTACTCTTGTGCTTTATGGAAGCAGGAGGATGTCCTCAAATGTTGGAGAATGAATGAGTCAGCATTTCCTCAACTTAGTAAGATGGCACGATATGTGCTATTTATTCCTGCCACCAGCGCTCCCAGAGAGAGAGAGAGTGTTCAGCACAGCAGGTCGGGTTTTAGAAAATCGGCGAACGAGGTTGAATGAGGATAATATAGATGACATTTTATTTATCCACAGTATGTATACCAGCGAATGATGATTGCATAAAGCGCCACCCTTCCCAAAGTATATCTTGAATTTTGCACCTGGATTATTTACTTTTTCAAGTTACTTAATTTTGTACATTATTGATCTGTCTTTTATTTGTGTAAACATAAATGTATTCAAAATACAATTTCTTGTTTTCAATAGTAGTATTTTATTTCCCCATTAGAACTATGATTTACAGAAAACAGTTTAAAATTGTAACTCCATTGCTGTTTTTCCACATTCGTATATCCGTACCAATTTTGAGTAAATGATGTAAGTTAGTTAGTCGAGTAAGCTGATTATTCACAATTTATACAGATATATACCTCTCCCAGAAAACAATAAAAAAAAGAGTGAAGATTCTTTTCATTCTTCCTGAAGGGCGGCGCCCCATCCTCTTTCACTGGAAATGATTATTAAACACTTATGGAAAATTGCTTTTGTGCTGCAATAAGGACGGAAAAAACGTTGCTCCTTTTTTCGACCTTTTCTGGAGATAGCTCCACTAAATGTCATTGTTCCGAATGTGGAATCTTTTTAGTCTGGGGGATCACGATATATCTGCTATCGGGAGACAATGGTAGCATTGGAGTAAATCGCTCAATAATTCACTAAAAAGTAGTTAAAATCCACACACAAATTTAAAAATTCCAACTCTTTCTCCACCTTTTGTTTAGTACCAAGTCACAAGTACAGTTACTTGTTTATCTGTATCACCTGCTCTACTAGTAATCTGTCCATACAGATATACCTGCTCATCTATACTTTCAGTTACAGGTTAAGTTATTATACTTGAACTGTGCAGATACAGGTATTGCACTATACCTGTAGGTCAAGTACTACTTGTAAAACAAGTATCTGTGCAGTACTCTGGTACCTATATACGATTACTAACAAGATTAATCACACCTTTTTCCCAGTTGGCCACGTAAGTAGGTACCGAATCTTTTTTTTTTTCTTCACCACTAGTATGACAGTGGCGGTGAGAAGTGAGCACTAAGCTGCGGTAGTGGTGCCAAAGTTAACCTAATAAGAAGTTAACCCTAGTATCGAGCTCGGGCAAAGTAAATTTAATGCAGTCTCTAAATATTTCACATTAAAATCGCTCGTAAAATTTTGACGGATGTTAATTTGGAGAAAACAGTAATTCAATTTTAGATTTTGATAAAACAATTTTAACCCTTCAATCAATAACAAAAAATTAAAAATGCAAATTACCATAGAAATAGGAAATGTCTAAATTTTACCTGTCATTTAATGCTTTAAGCTTAGTATCGAATTCGAGTAAAATGTGACATTTCCATACAAATGCTACAACTGGTAAAATCGGAAGCACAAGTTTTATTGAAGATTTTACTAGTGCAATACGGAGTTCACCTGTAAAAACTGAAGGTTTCCTTTTTATAAAGTAGATGGCACTCCACTCATTTTACTAGGCATTCTAATGCGCGAAGCTTTAAATGACTGGCAAAATTGTGACATTTGCTATTTCTAAGAGTTAAAATTGTTTTATAAAAATGTAAAAATGAACATAAAGGCAGCACCAGGAAAATCTAGAGAAGTTCACGATTTCTGCACAAAAAAGGCTAAATCCTACTGGCGTTTTTAGTGCAAAATATTTGGCGAACGCATTAAATCTTATTTTGCCTGAACTAGATACTAGGTTTTGCATTAAAATACCTATCAAAATGTGTGGAGAATTTATAGTGCCATCTATTATTATTTCATATAGAGGGAACTGTTAGTTTTTACCTGAGAACTCAGTAATGCACTAGTAAAATCCTCAGTAAATTATTTGCTTGTGATTTTACCGGCGCTAAAATTTGTATTGAAATATCACATTTTAGGTGAGCTCGATACTAGACTTTCGGAAACTGCACACAAAATTGGAAATTCTTCGTTTTTAACAAACAAACAAATATATGCAGACGATTTTGACATGAATGAAAAATGCATAAAAGCTCAAATTGAGAGTACAAAGTATTATCCGAATCATAAAACCTTCTTAAATAACTTCAAAATCCTTTCAATTTTTTATAATAAAAGATTTTTCGTACATCGGGTCACCCTACCTCAATTTTTTAGAAAAAGTTAAATTTCGCTTTGGCCAACATTCTGAAAAGAGTAACTGTATAATTTCTTTAAAATCAAATTCTCACTTTCCCCAAAACTATCAGAGAATCCAGCACTTATTTTCTTTAGAGCAAAGCAAAATTGCAAGAAAATATTTGGGATCAACTACAACTTCTCTTCCTTCTGAAAAAATATTTTCAATATATAAAGTATTAATTTACTTCTGAAAAATGTTATTTTTCTTTCTGCTGAAATATTTTGCTTTTTATTTTTCAATTCTTGAATTCGAATTGTATACTCACTTTTATTTTTATATTTAATTAAATACTCCTTTTCACAAAAGGATTGTTTGATTAATAACTACAAGTATTTTACGTAAGGTAACGAATCAAAAGTAACTAATATTTTTCATAGAGTAACGAATTATTACCGGGTAACAAAAGTAACGAGATTTCACATGCCTAGCTGAAACCACTTGTGAGATCTGTGCTCAAGCTAAAGGGGGGTGCCGGTTTAAAGGATAACTCAACTGTTGTAAATTCAAATATAAAAATTTTAATTCAAAATATATTGCTTACAAACTATTATCACAAATTCAATTTTTCTTATAACTAACCTAACTTACGATTAAGAATTCAAGAACTTATACTATCTTAAGCTACCAATTCAACATAAATTCATTAGTTTTTGCCAGAAAGATTTGCTCCCCTTATTTCTGAAAAGAGAGAGAGAAAATCCACTATTAATACAACATAAGTTTTGTGCTACACGTATAAGCACGGTAGCAGTAATGCAAAAATAGTTATAATCACAGAAGTATGTTTCTGAAGCAGGAGTAGATTCCTGCTTAGACGTAGGATAAAATTAAAGCAGAAGTAAATTTCTGCAGTAGGAGTAAATTCCTACTCAGGTGGGAGATAAAATATAAGCAGAATTAAATTTCTGCAGTAGGAGTAAATTCCTACTCAGATGGGAGATAAAATATAAGAAGAATTAAATTTCTGCAGTAGGAGTAAATTCCTACTTAGATGGGAACAAAATTAGGTTTGGATAATTTAGGAAAATCAGAGTAAATTCTGATGTTTTCAGATCAAATTCTGAATTGGGAATGGGTGATTCTGCTGCAGCTCGTCGCCTTTTTATAGCCGCCGCGAACCGCTACGTTTCGGCTTCATGCTAGGTTGCCTTGGCAACGCTCGTTCTCAAAGTTGTTATACTTTGATGGCGGCATCCCGCAGTGACGTCATATGAGACCATTAAAGTTGCACTGAACTCTGACTGCGGCGAAGGCGAGAACATCTGATGTGATGTGTTGACATTTTGACATGTCAATTTATAAATATACAGCAGTAGGTATTTTTTGGTAAGTTTGTTTATATTTATTCTATTTATTAGTTATTTATAAGAGTTTTTGTTTATTTTCAGGTGAAAAAATAGTGGAGGAAGTTTTAGGACGGCGTTGGAATGAAGGGAGGAAGTTCCCTAGCCTCAGATAAGTATTTTTGTTTAAATTTTATTAAGATAAAATTCTTTGTGTTCCTTTTTGTATCTTTCTAGGAACATTATCTGAGGAGGAATCAGGGAATCATCGTGGGATACTGGTGTGGCCTGAACACCACTGATGGGCTATGCCGACATATTATCTATCCTACTGAAAGACAAGCCATTGAGAATGTACTTGCAAATTCGTTTATGGGTCGTAATATTGATCAGCAATACATTGATATACTACGCCTCGGAACATTTAAATGAATTTGGAAATCGCCTTCAATATGCTTGGTCATTTGTAACAGGATTCCGAAATGTCAGCGCTGGTATTATTGGCATTTGGGTTCTTATACGCATCATTAAATACTTTATTGTCACAATACTAAATATGAGGACTTTATCTACTTTCTGCCATTGTAATTGGTGGTTATTAGCATTTACATGTTGTACCCTCAACAGTTATCTCATTCACAAGGAAAGTACACAACATCAAGCCGAAAACTACATTCAGTTGGCTTCAGTTACTACGAATAGGAACATGGAAGAGCAAGTCCAAGAACGAGATCTACCAGAAATGGCAAACATTGGACGCACTTAATTGACATACTAAAGTTTATTCAATCTTAGATAAATGACTATATATAATTTAAATTCACTACGCACTCTAATCCCTTTTCTCATCCACGAGATACTCTTCCTAGTTGCCTTTCAGACCTTTTTTCTCTCTCAAATCGTCATCATCATCAGGGTGTGCTCTTGGAAAGAATGCTTTTAATGGAAACACCCCCTTCACTAATCTCAAATCTGTCAGCACTTGAAATCCAAGATTTCAAGGCCGCCCAAGATGTTTACAACAGATTGCCATGCATGGAAATAGCAGCAAAGCCCCAGAGGCCACTCACCCAAAAGCTGTTCACAATCCTCAGCAGGGCAGGTTCGCATATTTGAACCACGATGACCTGGAAGACCCCACGCACTTTCTTTTCGTGTGACAACAGGGGCTTCATAGAATGGTAGGCTGAAAACGGGCAGTTGAAATAGTACAACGTAACGGGCAGAAAGTCACGGTTTAGTCGTTCTTTCTATAATCATCATATCATCATCTGTCATATAAATCATATAAATCTGTATTTTGTTGTGTTTGTTTTTCTCTTTAAATTTGTACTTTTCCCTGAAATATATGTTTGAATTATTATGAAGGTGCGGTTCTTTTGTTCCCACTTAATACAGAAAAATTGTGTTAGTTGCGTACTAGAGAAATGACTACCACGAAAAACAGAATCTTTGGATTGTCTAGAACCTATCACTGATGTTTATTTCTGTTTCATTTGGCTGTGGATTCAGTTTTGTATGGTAAGCTTCACGGTATTATAAGAGTTCCGCAAAATAGTTTCGGTCCAATAAGGGCATGGTTGCTCCTTTTTTTGGTCAGGATGTCTGCATTGTCATTCCCATCAATTCTCGAGTATCCTGAAGTATTACATAAGTGGTTATTTGTGCCAGGGCTTGTTAATTCTTGGATATATTCAAACTTCGTTTTGAGTTCAGCTTATGAGATGGATTTCAGTGCCGCTTGACTATCTGTATAGATATATATATTTTTGATAGCGTAACACCAGCTGAGGTTTTCGTATGCACATCTGGTGATATTACTCCTCTCCCTGAAATATTAAGACGTATTTTCCTAGGCCTTGATAGATATAAGCTCTTGGATTTACACGACATATTCTTGCTCCTACATCTTTTTCGGTTTCTTAAGAGCCGATGTATCAGATTAGGGCTTTACTTTATAGATTTGTATCTATTTCCTTCCTATTTGGTATAATTATCCTGAGTGGCAGACGAAGGTTGAATTTAACTGCCACTCGGTTTGATATCATATACAGTATTGGATTTTCTTTTACTTGTTTAGTTTTAGTTGATACACTTTTTGATTCTATTTACTATATCCACTTGAAGGGCTCTGTACACCATTAAGGTAGCCTCTGGTTTTAACATATAATACATATAATACAAAAGCAATTACATTATCTGAATTCTGAATATATAAAGAGAAAATTTACAGTAGAATTGCAAAGGAATTATATTATATAAAAATGGTAAGCTATTTTAAAACCAACAAAAATACTAAAACTGGTCCAAAACGAGTTCTTACAATAGCCTAGATGAATGCCCCAAGTAATGTTAAAATGGTTAATGAGTTTCTTAACAACTCCATCCACGAGCCTGCATTTATATGGATTCTGTTATATACGTAATTACAAAACAACATACAAACGAATTATTACATGATTTCAGCACCATTAAGAACAATTTTGAATTCACTTTGGAAACAGAAAAGAACAACAAAATATCATTTATGGACATTGGACATGGACAGTAGACCATTACGGACTGGTATTGCAAACCTTGTAGCTCAAACCGCATCATTAATTATCATTCAAACCATCCACCATCAACATTCATTTACACCACACAACCATTTGCCAATATAGTCCTTAATCTAAGTCACAATAAATCCCACACAAAAAAAAACATACAAGTTATCAATAACAACCTTACAAACACAACAGCTATCCATCACATGCAGATAATAGACTAAATTATCAACAAAGCAACAAAGAAATATAAATACAACACACCGACTAACAGCATAACAGAAACACAAATACTTAGACAATACCGACATTAAAATGTTTAAATCCATCCCTTATACCGGAGACAGACTTGCAATTTCAATATTGATATATTGATTTGGCAATTATGTCACTTGCAATATAAAATTTCAGAGACACACTTTCAGTTTACGATCCTGAGAAATTAATTAGAGAACTGTCATTTGACTTGGATAGTTTGGCGTACGTTCAAAATGCGAACAAATATTGTGAGATTACTTATCTATTTGGAAAATAAAAACGAAATAGATGAACTGGATGCTCAATACAAAAACTATAGAGTGCTCGCTCTTCGTTCATTAATGAAAATTAATTGGATATGAAGGAAAATATTGTTGCCAAGCCGAAGAAGAAGGAGATTTTGGTAGCTTGTAAGTAATTTTTAAAAGATACTACTATAAAATGAAATAGTTTATTTACATTTATATAACAGTGAACAAAATTTTAGGAATCGCTTCCGAGTAAATAAAAGCACTTTCCACGAAATTGTATCCCAATTGCAAAATTTAAAAAAAAGACAGAATACGACAGTGCGCGATGAAATTCCTCTAGAAAAAGGAGTTGCAATTGAAATGTATGCGCTAAGGAGTACAGAATAATAGCTGATTTATTTGGAGTCGGAAGAACAACACCAGATGAAATTGTACTTCAATTTTGTGCGGAAATATAAACTAAATATTGTAATATACGTAGAAGATTACACTCTCATGTCAATATTTATCTATATAAAATATAAGAGTGTACAACCTCATTTATAGGTAAATGTATGCAAGCAATCTGAACTTGTCACTTGAGTCTGTAAGTAGCCTTCTATGAATAAAGACTGGCATATATAAAATATTCGAGTTGTCTCGATTATTTTGTTAATACAGCGATTGTTTCAAAGAATTTTGTCCTTGCACAGAAAATAAAATTAAGGAAACCGTGGAAAGTTTTATGAAACTCGGGTTTCCGCAGTGCTATGGCGCCATCTAAAATTAAATCCATCAAAGAATGAAGCGGCGGACTATTACAATTTCAAAGGTACTTATTCGACGACAATATTATTTGCCGCGGTTGACAACAGATACCGATTTAAGTATCTTAATATTGGCGCTCCTGGGAGAATTTCTTTTCGCAGATCTCAAATCAAGAGCATGTTGTTGCCAACATTATAATTTATAATTAAATATTGTGAAATTACAAGTTTTTAAAGATTTTTTATGGAAAGGATTGAAGTTATTTCGGAGGTAGTCCCTCCTCTAGAAACAGGAAACAGCGCATCCACAGATTTGAAATTCTAGAAGTCCGCCGCTTTATTCTTCATTCGGAAGACGATTCCCAATAATCAGATGGTTGAAATCTGTTATATAAATATAGATAAACCATTTCGTTTTATAGTAGTATCTTTTAAAAATTAATTACAAGAGATCAATTTCACCTTCTTCTTCGGCTTGGCAACAATCATTTCCTCCATATCCACTAATTTTAATTAATGAATGAAGAGCTGCCACTATATTTTTTGGATTGATCATCCAGGTCATCTATTTTGTTTTAAATTTCCAAATAGTTGAGTAATCTCACAATATTAGCTCGCATTTTGTACCGGCAAACTTTCTCAAGTCAAATGACAAATCAAACAACTGTGAACGGGCGCGGATCTAGCATTGAAATTAGGGAGGGGTCATTTTACAAATTAAATCATCGAGCAAAAAAAACCTCCAACGCCGGTTCGCATAGCCACCGCAGTACTTGGAACTAGGAAATCCGCATATTAAGCGGTGCGGATGATGTGTCTTTTTTAGTATACTGTTTTTTTACAAAAACTAATTTTTTTAATAGAATAGGGGCACACTGCAGGAGTCATTCAAGCCAAACTTTTCTCAGTTTTACACACTGGCATATATAATATGGACTGCTCGATATGCTATTTCATGCGGGTACAATTTTTTGTGTCAAAAATATTTCATACGT
Source organism: Dioctria rufipes (assembly GCA_963924295.1). Classification (NCBI taxonomy): domain Eukaryota; kingdom Metazoa; phylum Arthropoda; class Insecta; order Diptera; family Asilidae; genus Dioctria; species Dioctria rufipes. The sequence goes on along the minus strand of OZ002741.1, from coordinate 77,183,026 downwards.
CGGTGCCAACATTGAACAATCCATTGGCGGAAAGTTGAAAAGTGAAACCTCTCGAATTTCTATTAACCCAAATAATTAATTTAAAAACATTTATTTCGACAAACCCACTTATTTATTTATTGTTTACAGCCCTCTCTCAGTTCGCACGTTACATAGGAAAGTGACCAACTCAAAAAATGCAACTTTTCAGGAGAGCGAAAAAACGAAAAGCTGTACATAGAATTAATTCTAGCTTAACGTAGTAATTGTTTGCTAAAAATAGTCTGAACTCTTAAATTTGTTAGTAAATATATTTCTGAAGATTTATATAAAAGAAATTTTAAGATTTTGTTACCGCAGTTGGCGTTAATCCCGCATCCTCTTAAGTTGTGTCGCTTTTCTTTGTTGCGAAATAAATATTTTTACAAGTTTTTTTAAGTGGCACAACTCAAAATACGATTTTTAAGAAATAAATTCCGTACTCAAAATACGATTTTTAAGAATTAAATTCCGTACTTTGAACTTTGTGGAAAAATGTCATAACTCATAATATAATTTGTAAGAAATAATTGCTGTTTTGTGGAAAAGTGACACAATTTAAAATAATACTGTTAAAATGTCGAAAACATATTTACGTTTGTTATAAAGATCGTCGTAAGTCAAAAAGTGACACTGACACACTGTTCTATGAAGAATATCTCTGTTCTTAAGTAACAGAAAAGTGATACTATCTCTATCTAGCGGCAAAAACAATCAGATAGAAATATGCCAATTTCATGGTGTAATTAACTCAAAAACGACAAATTTTGAGTTAGGTCATATTTCTATTTGACGTGCGAATTAGTAGTTTGTGCTTAGATCGAAAGAGAACGCTTAATAGAAATGAGCCCACTTTCTGCAGTGTATTTCTATGGACGTAGTCAGTCCATATTTTAAATGTCAGTGTCACTTCAACTTGACAAGTGTCAAATATTAAATGTCAGAAAGAGGTTTGTGTATTAAACTTCATAAGTGTCAAATAATAAATGTCTGGAAGAAGGTTCGTGTATTAAATGATTATAGTTTATAACTATTGTCATATTGCATTAAACTCCTATACTGCGTACATTTTTCGCGATTTCAATATTGATTTCCATTGTACTACATGTTGAGTATACACCGAGCGTATGCTGAGCTTTTTCTCAGTAAATAGAGACAGACTTGCGGTTTAGTGCAAATTGCAATATTGAAATTGCAAATCTGTCTCCAGTATTATATCCCAACATCTCACGACATAAGATGATATAACATTCAAACCGATTAACAAACTGAATAAATTATACACAAGAACCAAAGATAATATTGTAATACAACAGAAAAGTAAGTACAGAGTTTAATGTGATAACTGCTCCAACATCAAAAATTTTAAAACCCGTAGAATAAGTAAAAAAACTAGAGTTTGTCCAAGACCATCTCTTTACCCTAGATAATGCCCGCATATAATTTCGTATGGTCATCCATCTGTGCAAGTTTTATTTTCGAATGGGTTTTTCGCACATATTTCTAGAACTGTTCGTCGGACAGTAGAAATGATTATAACAAATTTCATAAGATAGTACGAAGGAATTTTTAGTACATTAAAAAGGTCTAGGATTGCTCGTTCTCACAGTATACAAAAAAATCTAAATATTTATATGGCAACACCAAGAAGGGCTTGCCCGACTTAGTCAATTTCTGATATTTCATTTACCATTGCTATGAAAGAACCGTGTACAAAATTTCAGCTCTCCACGTTGAAGCGCTATCCGGCAGTATCCAAATATGTAGTGAAAATGAAATTTTTGAATGGCAACTCTATGAATGGGTTACCCGACTTATCCCATTTTGTTTTTTAAAAGCCTATGTGCAAAATTTCAGCTCTGTAAGTTCACGCGCTCTCGAGTTATCGTCAGGACGAACGGACAGACAAACGGACATCCAAAAATTAAAATAAATTTTAATATTATGCATGTGTGTCCAATCCATTTTGCTCTACCATCATAATTTCTATGTGTCACCATCGAAATGACAAACTTAGTATACTCTATAATTTCATCTAGGATATAAAAACTGGCACCCAACTCCGCACTGGCAACAAACTCGCTGGAAGCTAACATTTTCAAACGAGATCAGACTTACATTATTGACATGAAGGACAATAAAAAGAAAAGAGAGACAAAATAAGATTACCATATACCTAAATACCTAAACAGGGTGTCATGTAAATGATTTGAGACCCGAAGGTTAATGATAGGTGATACTTAGACGAGCAAAAAATTGTATGGATTGAGAGGAAATCCTAACGGTTTCCGAGATAACGGGACTTAAAAGGTTTTTGGGTATCTTTTTATAGATCAGCCTGTAACTTCTCCATGTTACACCCTATGATGATGATTTAAACTTTGGTAGATAGATAATCGTTAAACTTGTCCAACGGATTTTTTTAAATTTTTAATACTATAAAATTGATGATAACTTGTAAAATTTGCAGCCCATAGAAAACAACTCAAAATCAAAACGTCGAACCTTATGATACTCACGTATGTGCAAATTCGATTTTTGAAGTGGTTTTTCGCATACATTTATAGAACGGTTTCATAGGATATTACACCTTTTAGAGCTTTTAGGTACAATAAAAACGTCTGCGACTGATCATTTTCACAGTACACGTAAACAATCTAAATTTTAATATGGCAACACCAAGACAAGGTGAAGCCGATTTAGCCAATTTTTGAAATTTTATTTACTATTGCTATGAAAACATTCATGTACCAAAACTCAGGTCTACATGTGGACACATTCCCAGGCAGTGACTAAATATGTAATTGAAAACGAAATTTTTGTATCGCAAACGCTACGAAGGAGTTGCCTGATTTATCCCAATTTAATAAATTACATTTTTTTAAAAGACCCCTGTGCAAAATTCCAGTTCTCTAAGTACACACGGACAGATAGACAGACGGACGGACAATGCAAAACTCAGAATAACTTTTAATATTATGCGTGGGTGTCTAATTCATTTTGTACTATACACACATAATATCAAGCTTAATATACCCTCTATATTTCATCTAGAATATAATAAATTTAATTATTTTAGTTCTTTTAGTGATCAGATATTCCTAAAAAAGCCAACGTACGAGTACATATAGCAAATTGTGAATTCTTTTCTGCGATTCGGTGTTAGCACTACCACCAAACCTGTGATTCTAGTACTCTTTTCTTCCCTACGGGTGTGGTGGGAAGAAAAGATCCGGGAAATGATAGATTCGGTGCATCGCAGAAAAGAGTTCACTTAAAGTAAATAAACCCCGATCACAGAATTCAAACAATACGCTACTCATTCCAGTTATCAATGACGTTCGGCGTAGCTTAAGGCGAGTTGAAGGCGATATCGAGTCTTCGTCATCTCCGGTTTCCGAGAACTCAAGGCTAATCAGCTCCATGGTAACTGATGTCAGGAAGTTGACTCCAGGGGATAAGGAATCATCTCACTCTAACTCTCAACCATTACCTATCGTGGAGCAGGGAGTAGACTCTAACTCTAACTCTCCTGTATCAGATGCTCATAGTAGTAAACCAGCTACAAACCAGAGGAACCGTCGCAGACGCCACCATAATAAGGCGGTTTGCTCAAATCAGCACTTTGTTCAATCTACAGCAAACTGTGACCCAGTTAACATCACATCTGCTTCCATAGTAACGAATGATACTGAATCTGCGTCCTCTTTAGGAATTGATATTGGCGTCCCTTTGAGAACGGTACCAAAACGCTCGTGTGTTTTCGTCGCCCGTTTCTCTCTAGAAACATTTTGTGAAGACATCTTGAAGTATCTTAAGTCCAAAACTATCGCAACGGATGTTTTTTCATGTCGAAAAATTAGTAAATACTCTAAACCGGTCGCATGCTTTGTTTTAACTGTCTCAGCGAATGTGCAGGACAGGTAATTGGATCTTTTGCCCTCTGGCGCTTTTACTAAACTATTCGTATGTTCTGGGCGCCAACTTACTAATAAAGTTAAAATAAATAGTAATATCTCAAAAAACTTAAATCGCTCTCCCTTTACTATCAAAACGTAAGGAGGATTCGGACAAAAACTGCACAAATTTTCAAATCCTCTGTTGCAAATTGTTTTGATATAGCTACTTTCACTGAAACTTGGCTTCCGCGATGCTGAAATCATTGACAATTCTTATCAAATTTTTAGAAGAGAAAGACATACTGATTCTGAAGCTCGTGGCGGTGGCGTATTCCTTGCTTGTAAAAACCACATTAATTGCAGTCAAATTGAGCTTCCCAATTTCTCCAACAGTCTCGACATCGAACTTATCGCTCTCAAGTTGTCTCTCTTAAAATATGACTTATACATACTTTGTTGCTATATTCCTCCTGATTCCCTAAATGTTGTTGATGACAAAGGTCAGAATATTTATGACCTACTCATTTTAACATCTAATTTTATCCATGGTAAAATGAAACCTAATGACGAATTATTATTTACTGGTGATTTTAGCTTACCCTTACTGGCGCGGGTAGCTTATTAGTTGAACCTAGCCCAGTTATAATGTCTACTCTTGATAAATACCACCCCCCTCTGCTAATTACATATTGCTATGAAACCGAAAACTTAACAAACTGTGACGAAACAAAATACTTCTTCAATTTTAGAAAGGCTGACTTCTCGGAACTTTCTAGTAGACTTGCCTCTATTGTAATAGTGTTGATGAAGACGTTTCTAAGTTTTACATATTTCTTTTCGATTTATTTTCTTCTTTTGTTCCCCGCGAGCGTCAGCGGTTGACTAAAACATCACCGCCATGGTTCAATAAAGAACTGAAACGTCTTCAAAATAGAAAGAATAAACTGTGGAAAAGTTATATGCGGGACAAAAACATTATAAGTCAAAACAATTTCCTCACATCATATAATGAGTTCAAAGAGCTTTCCTCCATACTTTATGATGAGTATATTCAAAGCATGTGTGCTAAATTATTTAGTGACCCACGGATATTTCTTAAGCTTATTAATATGAAGAAAAAAACAGACAACTATCCCAATACCATGAAGTACAAAGACACTGTTAGCGATCATTCGCAACTTCAGTCATATGAACGACTCTCATAATGTTTCTTTCACTATCCCTTCAATTACACAAGAGGATATACTCGTTCATATTAATGGGCCTCCAAATGACTTCACAACCGGTCCGGATGGGATCCCTCCAGCCTTTTTTAAGTCTTGCTACCTTTCTCTGGTAGCTCCGTTAAGAATTATTTTCCCAAAATCGCTCGGTAGTGGTTGTTTCCCCCAGCTATGGAAAAATTCCTTTATCATACCTATCTACAAAAAAGGTAGTAAAAATGATATTTCTATCTATAGGCCTATTGCAAAATTATCTTGCATACCCAAATTATTCGAATCCATAATTTCTTCTCAACTATCAACCTCCTGTAATATTTTTTTTCTTTTATTTCGGGCAGGTCTACAGCCACTAACTTCTTGGAATTTGTCTCAGATACCATTGGCGGATTTGCAAAAGGCTACCATACAGACTGTATTTATACAGACTTTAGTAATGCGTTCGACAAGTTATCTCACTCCGTGATACTCTTTAAAATGGAAAAGTATGAGTTTCCTCTAACATTTCTTAAATGGACGGAGTCTTGCTTAGATAACAGAACATATCAAATATTATTTCGACATTAAATCTCAAGAGTCTTGAAAGCTTCGTCTGGCGTACCTCAAGGGAGTCACTTGGGCCCGTTGTTCTTTATTCTGTCTATTGATGACATCGTCTCTGTTGTGAGGTACTGCAAGGTCTTGATTTATGCTGACGACATGAAACTTTTCGCTCAGATAAAATCTTTTAACGATTGTGAGCAGGTACAGAGTGACCTTCACAGTTTTTACGATTGGTGTAAAAGCAATAACTTGACACTCAACATAGATAAATGTGAGGTTATGACTTTCCACAGAAATCAGAAACCAATTTCTTACAAATGTGACCATAGACTGAATTTTATCTCCCACATAAACTACACGTATCAAAGAGTAGTTCCATGTTGGGCTCTATAAAACGTTGGTCTCGAGAGTTCTCGAATCCTACCATAACTTACACTTGCTTTATAAGACCACTTTTTGAATACACTAGCCAAGTCAGGTCTCCATTTCACGGTACACAATCGACCGTATCGAGTCTGTTCAACGGAATTTCCTACGAATTGCTCTCAGGCACCTACCCTGGAAGAATTCCTTAATTCTTCCACCCTATGAGAATCGCTTGAAGCTTTTAAATATGCACTCGCTTAAGAAACGTCGCATAGTTAACGATGTAACTTTTGTGTATCAGCTCTTAAACCCGAATATTGATTCCCCGTTGTTGCTTAACAAAATCTCTTTTCGTGATAGTAGGCACAATTTGAGAAGGCTACTTCTGTTGCATGTTAACTCTTCAAGGTCTAACTTTAGCATGTATGAACCTGTTAATCGCATGTGTATTACTGTTAACAATATAGCTGAGCAGTTTGTTCTTGACGTTTCTAAGCATGTTTTTAAAAAACGTTTATATAATATTTAATCCTTTTGTTTAATGTTTTTTGTGTTGCATGTAATTTTATCCGGTGTTCAGTTTATGTTTATTTTAACATACTAATACTAACACCGACTAAATGTTGAAACGCATGTATTGTTGACCGTTTATTTATTAAACGTGTCCATGCAGCGAGCTTGTGTTAAGCTGGTTCTGATAGTCAATTTATTACAATAAATACGAACTCGTTTTCAAAGAAAAAAAAACCTTGAATCTTCAGAGTAGCGCGTCAAATCTTCCTTAAAAATTAGCATAAGAACATAGCACTATGCATTACCCAGAAAGTGTACAAGATTTCACCTATTATGTCATGTCAATATTGAATGGCATTAAAATTGATGGTAGGATTTTGAAGGCACAGCAAAAAATTACACTTGTTTGCTTTTCAGCTGACGGAAAATTATTATCGGCGATGACGATCAACAAACTGACACTAAGAGCATTACAAAAGCTTCTTAATTGGACTATAAGTTGAGGTCTGGGGCTTAACCCCGCAAAGACTGAACCAGTCCTCTTTTCACGGAGGGTTCCTCCGAGTTTTGCTCCCCCAAAACTGGGTAACATTACTCTTGAATTTAAAACTTGTAACGAACCTGTACATGGCTAGACATTAATAGAACTATGTATGAAGTTTTCTATAGAAAATTTTCCTACGTATAATTCACAATAGCTTTTTGAATATATAAGTAGGGCAATATCAATTCACTAGACACCTTAATCCGCCAACCCGAATTTCCTACACACATTCTAGCAAGTTGAACTGAAACCTAGAAAATCCTCCTCCAGCTCCAAACCCCGCTTATGAGCCAGTACGTGAAGAACGGAGAGCTATTGGTAGTACGTGTTACAAACGGAATCCAATAGTTAGTACGTGTGCAACGGAAAAGTTATCCTGTCATCAGTACGTGAAACAACGGAGGGCTAGTGGTGGTAGACTTAGAAAACATAGAAAAGAATTTCACTAATATAGACCATTTCACATTTGTAATAGGGACGTAAGAGAATAAAGAATTAATTTGAACTCAACCCATCTCTTGTCATTTGGACCCCTCGCTCCACTGAAGCTACCCAGAGTCAAATTTCGACGTTTTGCGTTTTGCTACCAACCGAACTATTGGCGCCCGAGCAAACCCGACCGACCGAGCAAACGACGTCACAAACTGAAGCCAAATACTTAGGAGTGATACTAGACTCCAAATTAAATTGGAGGATAGACGTGAGCGCGTCAAAAAGGCGACCATTGCACTATGTGAATTGGACTAGCATATATGCTAGCAAATATTTCAAATTTTCCAACGAGAGTTAAACGAACTATAAAGAAATTCAAATGGTTTGTCGACATAGCATTACGATATCCAAAATTCCTAAACATACAAAATCATGTTGAGTTGCGAACTAGTTAAAATTTTGTGAGCTTGTAAATAATAATCATATCCCACTCGTATAAAGTATGTATAAAAATAATATTCAAGAATTCAAAAAGTTAAACATCAACTTACATGTGTTCTGTTGCAGTCATTCCACTGCAGGGACGTCCCCGATATGTTCCACCATGCCACTGTCAATCTACGGGATGAAAAACAAACTACCACATACCATGTGCCTATGGCAATCCCTAATTAGAGTCGGGTATCCCTGCACATACAAGCCAGTCTTTGATACAAAACTTTATTTTATCTGGAACCGTTGAATGAAAGAATTTCGCGAACAGGAGCTTGGTACTCTCTTAACAACTTATTAACGTTCTTAACGTCCCTCTGGTGTTGTCCGGAGCTTCAAACAGATTTCTGTGTGGCTCCTTCGTTCTCTCAGTATTATCAAGAGTATGTACAGGAGCAAATTGTAGGCCCTGCAGACTAATAGTGCTCTGTATCCACATATATTTTGAAAAAACTGACAGAGCAAGTGCTTGGTTAGCACTCTCGTGATTGACTGCGTGTATATGTGCAATGTAACGAATCGTCAGGAGCTCTTCTAAGCACACTGGATGTACTTTTTTTTATTTGAGGACTCAGCAGTAACAATCAATCTTAGGAAATCGTCGGGAGTGCCTTGCCGCACCTATCTGCATCGACAGGGTATACACTCAACAATAATGATTTGCGGATTCTCAATATAATTTAATATGTTTAAATCGAAATGCTTCTATCGCGATGTTTCTAACGACGGAATATTATTTTCACTAGTAATACTTTATTAGAATAATTTATCGAATTCCATTGCCTGGCAGCTTATTCCCTCTTTCTCGTCTTCTATTTCACTCTTTTCTTCTCGATACTTTCCTGTTTCAAAAAAGTCTTCTTTTTTCTTTCCGTTTTTGTCTCCGTGCCAGTTAGATTTGTCTTTCGTATGTCTTGGAATAGTTGGCAATACCATCGTCGAGTGACGCTACATTAAGTACAATCACCAGCTGTCAGTCATGCTACCATAGTAAGCTGTTACCTGAAGCACGCTACGACCATAACAGTATGCCTACAAGGAAACTTTTGGCAGAAGGTGAGGTACACACACTCACATTATGCAGTGTATGTACACCGCTATTGTACGACATATCCGCACTTATAGAAACTTGGTGTGGTGGAATTCTCTAGATAAAGCGACACACCTGAGAAATCTTACTAAAATACAGAGAGCTGCCTGTCTAGGTAGATGTCAGATGCTCTTCAAACAACACCAAGGGCAGCAATTAAAATTATTCTCCGGCTCTTGCCCCTTGATATCCATGGGAAATGTATGGCTGTAAAAAGTGCACTAGGACTTGGAAAGTCTGCGGAATCGGGTGCGAATTAGATGATCTGGATCCGGTTCCGAGAATTGCTCGAAACGACACATTCTAATGCACAACGGCGGAATCCATAGGTCCTAGAATCGGTGAATAGGATTCTAGATGTACAGACCTGAAAGCAGCTAAATCACAGATGGAGAGAACTGACCACATGTGTGATTTCAAGACAGCTGTGGCCCGAGATATGTCCTCGGATGAGTGAATCTTTGCTGAGGATGAACCGGAATAATGTGCGTAATACTATTGTAGTTATAACGGGACACTGGCTCCTTGGCAAACATGCAGAGATCTCTGCAGCAACTGTAAGTACGAAGAAGAGGTTGAGAGCGTTCAGCATCTGCTATGTGAATGTCTTAACCTTGCTAAACGTAAAAAGAATACTCCTGGTAGCTACTTTTTGTGCGAATTGAGGAAATTACACGGTTGGAAATCATGGTGTAAATTTTATACATAAATAATATACCTATATATATTTATATAAATCCTTACGAAAGTTAATATTTAATAGTTTTGCTTGTTATAGATTTCAATTTCAATAGAGTATAGAATTGATACCATGAATTAAAGGCGGAACTAATCACTTTTATATATTATTTTTACACGTAAATCCGTACTATCTTCTTCTGATATGTTTCATATAAATTTTGTAATACCTGGGATTCAATTAAGTTATGTATTTTTGTGATATGGTTTATACTATATAAACATCATATTTTATTGAAATTTTTTATTGACATTATTTTGTAAATATATCGATATTAATAAAGCCATTGGAAATATTTTTAAACGAGATTTGAAGTAAATTTTAGTACATTATTCAGCGTTGTATCGGGTAGAATCAGAGTTTTTAATTCATCAATGTCTTTGAGAATGCTTTTCTGAACTGACCTTTTCGCTTTGTGGATTTGATGTTTTTGACAGCTTACCCTTGTGTTCTTCTCCAATGCTCTTATCAAGCTTTCTTTGTCCTGTCGTTTTTGAATTTAATTTGCAAAAACCCCTGTTCGCAATCAATTCCTAATTTTTTTTTTATGGTATATAGGCAAAATAAATAATATAATTTCTTTAACTATTTCATCATCGCTGTTTGATCTGAGACAATCGAATAAATTTATGGAGGCATGTGCCACTGCAGTCTATTCATTCATTGAAGAATGGAAGCTGAAAACCTCCAAAAAAACCATAATTTTCCTATGTATGCTTTAAGTGCCTACAAAATTACAGTAATTCAATAATATACAATTCATGTTGAAAAAAGGCAAAATACTTACTATAGGAGTTACTATAAGGTTTGCACCAATAGTTGCATTAGTTGTTTTTGCTATACCACCAGTAAATTCAGTTGTGGAGATTGTCGTTTGCATAAGAACATCTATGTACATCAAAGAAGGTTTTGTAACAAGCTTTTAACAAAAACACGGATGCAAGCAGAAACAGCTGGCATAAGTATGGCGGAGTAGATTTTAAATTTTCTTTGTATCGCGTAAAATCAAATTAAGATGATTTTTTCAGTACAGCGATTAAAAATCTACTGACTGATGCATTTTAAAGTTAACAACAAAATAGCATAGAGAATGTATTTCTAAAGAAAGAACCGTTATTTCTTTCAAAGAATTTTCGCCGGATATACATATACTCTAAATAGTATAAAATTTATTCTAAAGACGTATAAAAACTCGTCGAAGTCCGAAGTGAATATGAAATTTATAGGAATAGCATATAAACTATATACCATTAAAATATAAATAAAGAAAGTTATATGCGTATCTGATGGAGTTTATAGAATATAAATTCTATAACATTTTCGGATACATTTTATCTTATACGCGTATAGAAAGGGTCAAATGATATACAGGGTGTTTGCCCTTAGGAAGTCAATAGAGCAGGAGGTGATAGTACTCACCTAGGCTAACAAAAAATTGTATGGCAGAAAGGGGGGTTGGGCAATATCAACAGTTTAGGAATTACAGGGTGATTTAGAAAAAAAACTAGTTTTCCACAAAACACCCTGTATTTTAAATAGTACTGGGTGCACGGCCACAGTTAAGAGCTCATTGTATGTAGAACTTCATGGCCTTTCCAACGACTGCCTAACCAGCCCCATACCCCCTAAAAACTCTATAACGGCTGCAGATAGCACATAGGGTATACTAGGTCAAATTAAAGATGAGAATCTACAGTTTATAGTTTTTATAAAAAAAAGTTATCCTAATGATCATTTTTCCAAAAAAAAATTGAGGTCAAAGTAAAAAAAAAAGGTAAAAAAATTCGAAATTGTTAGTTGACACCCTCATAATTTCTGAGAGGAGAGGGTCATTAGAAAGGCCATGAAGTTCTGCATACAATGAGCTCTTAACTGTGACCATGTGCCCAGTACTTTTTAAGATACACGGTGTTTTGTGAAAAACAAGCTTTTTTCCTTAATCACCCTGTAACTCCTAAACGGTTGATTATTGCCCCTCCCCCCTGCCATACAATTTTTTTTTAGCCTATGTGAGTACTATCACATCCTGATCTATTGACCTCCTAAGGGGAAACACCTTGAATATTTATTTTTCCCGCGGACGGTAATCGAACCTACACTTGTTAGAATCGATAAATGATAGAGAAAGGAGAACTTTAAGAACTTTTATTTTTTTATGATTCTAAATCAAATTTATAAATGCAAGAAGAAAAAACAGCCGCCTCGTCCGAAGTTTGAAACCAGGACTTAGTAGGCTAGTGACAAAAGTAACAAGTTGATAAATGCAAGAGGGAAAATCATCTGTCTCGTTAGCTCAGTGGTAAGAGCAGTCGCCCTGCAAGCGGAAGTTCCCGGTTTCAAACCCTGGACGAGGCGGTTGTTTTTTCTTCTTGCATTTATAAATTTGATTTAAAATCATTAAAAATAAAAGTTCTTCTTTCTCCCTCCACCCTGTATATATTCGACTTTCTAACTTTCTATATAAAATTTGGAATAGAAAGAGGCCATATTAAAAAGTATACGCATTATTTTTATCTTTTACACCAAAATTTCTAACCATGTAGCAAACAAGCAGTTGGGGGACCTGGTAAGTTTTATTAAGTCTTATGGTTAGTTTCAGCACACTGCCTAAATGTGAGGAATCTTCTCCAAGTAAGGTCGGAATAAGTTGGAATAACAATGGATCATAGATGGTCTAAGTGTGGCTTATCGTATATACTTTACGATGGCCGCCATTCTAACCTAACCTAAGCTATCTGTTCAAACATGAACATAAAAATCGTTATAAAATTATTTTAAATAAAACTACGTGTAGATATCCAAAAAAAGGTAAGAAAACCTAGCATAAAAAAAAGCAATAATTGCTTTTAATAATTATTGAACTTTTGCTTACTAAACAAATTGCGCAAACTGCAAAGAAACGTATTACGCTAAACGAGTATAGAAACCGAAGAAAAGGTCTGAGTAAAAATTACATAACTTTGCTGCTGCTATCACTACTGGTTAAATTAGGCAAATGCTATCTATACATAACACGCCCGTAACCAAAACTAAAGACATTGGACATTGGAGAAGTCCAACTCAAAATAGGAACATTCAGAGTTGAGCTCAAGTTCACTGCTGAAGAAATGAAACACGATATAAATAAATTGAATCAAACGATCAAGCAGGTAAGCATATTGTGTGATGAAATACTTACGATATCAAAAGACACCCACTGCGATGGATTATTATACCACCTAACAGACATCCACATCGAGGTATATAAGCATATCGAGACTTTGCAGGCTGAAACAATTAAGGAAAGTAGGAAAAGACGAGTCATTGGTAATCTTTTAGAGATGGAGTTCGGAGTAATAACGAAGCTTATGGGGAGATCGATGACTTAGAGTACAATTAGCGACTTCTTCAGCAAGCCGTTAACCACCAAACCAATATCATGCTTACAACCTGAGCCACAATCAACGAAACCGAGATGATAACAATAACAAAACTAAGTAGCTTTACCGACAAACTGAACAAAGGGTTGGAGGCAATTAAAGTTATGCAACAGCAATGGTTCACCGGTCCTGATACTAACAAATTAAGCATACAGTTCCTTGCAGTATATCGCGAGGCAACAAACTACATCGAAGAACTTGAAGAAAGATATAAGAATCTTATGAATGCATACACCCACAGAGGAAATTTGTTAGATTTTCTTCTACCAGCAGATCTTCTCAAAATCATTGAAAAATCATGAAACTCTGTAGTGATGAAATTAAGATATATGGTTTCCTTCACGTCATCGAACACAGCAGGTATACCCTGATAAAATACACTACAATACCACAGAAGCTAAAAGAAAGACATTACGCTGTGCTGGTACTAACTGCATCAACCTTAGTTATTAATTACAATGTGCAAACTTACTTTATGCTAACGGAAGATGAACTTGAACACTGTGTGCAGATAAGAAAGTACAACTCCGTATGCACACTATCGGTTGTACGCAATATAGGAAACAACCCCAACTGACGAACTATACCAGCGGCAGGAAGGTGATCGGTGTTCCATAAGGGAATTCGAATTAGACGAAATCATATGGAAACAATTATACATGGCCAATACATGGTTATTCATCTCGAACAACCCCATAGCAGCGGCACTACAGTGCAATGGCATCAGAGAAAATATAAGTCTCAACGGCACTGGAATACTCAAAGTGCCACAAAATTGTATCGTCACCAGCCAATGGTGGAACATACGTAGTACACACTCAGTTGGAACAAGTCTAAGCGTGCTTGCGATAGGTATAATAATAGGACTATTCTTTGCAGGAAGTTTCAAGTGGAAAAGGTGGCAGGCTATGCAAACAACTAAAAGCTCAGCCCACGACTTACCAACAGCAGACCATACAGACGCCATCTCGGAGTTCAATCTTTACTCATCACCGAGTCCCCGGCGGGATGTTCAAGCCTGAACATAAAAATCGATATAAAATCAAATAAAAGAAGGTCAAAAGACCTAGCATAACACAAATAAGCAATAATAGCTTCCAATAAATTATTGAACTCGAGACAATATTGCATACTAAACAGTTCATAAAATTTATTTCATTAAGTGTATTCCAATAAGTTCATTTTATACAAAGTTGCTTAGTTTCAATTCAAATGTAAGAAAAGACATAGTTTTCATCATAGAATTCAAATAGCAAAACATTATAATTATTACTTTGCGCCCCCACCCGTGATAAGCGCAATACCTCCTAATTTGAACTACAAGACCCTGCGCTACCAGCAGAGTTTACTTTACTTACATGTCACGTGACGTTAAAACACTATCCTTGAATCAAGTAAATAAAAAGTAAAAGCCACATTATTTTTGGACTTCTTACTTACGTAAACGTTTAAATGTAATATTTTTCAGTATTTTAAAATGAAATACCATTTAAATCTAAACGTGAAATCTCTGCACCTTTAAATGTACAATTTGTTTTCAGTTCCTCATATATTATACTATTTTTTTGGTATCTGATATTATTTGGGATGCAACTGATATGAAAACACGAAAAGCATAGCTTATGTTTTAAAAGTATTTTCCCGATGCAAGAAGTCATCGAAGTGTTAAAGGTAATCTGTAAATTAATTATTTTTACAAAAAAAAAAAAAAAAAAATTATTTTTGAAAAAAATGCGTGCGTTTGCATTCTTGTGAAATTTTGAAAGATTTCAGAGTCTTCCAGTCGCAACTTATCAAATACCATCAAACTTTTATTCGATTAAAACACAATTAAGACCTAACTACCTTACAAAATATTTCTCTTAATTTTTAATTTACAAATTTTCATTGCAGGGACGTTTACCCCAATGCACAGAAGATCTTACCATATGTCAAAAATAAAAAATGAGTCATCATAATTCCATTGTAATTACAGTTAATTATCAAAGTAAGAACCCCATTCAGTCAGGTTATAAAAATTCTTACATTTCAAGCACATCTTCATTATTTGTTTAACATCTGAAGTGAATAAACTAACCGTGCGCTTATTACCTGGGACAGTGAGTCACCGAGACCCTTTTGTGCATAGTATTGTATTTGAAAAATTTATACTGTGATATTGTGATTGTACAATCGAGTTTAATAAACAAAGTAATGTTTACGCATTTGTATACTTGTTAAAATCCAACGAAGTTTGAATTCTGTTTAACAAGGGTTCCACAAACTTTAGTTTTTCACTATAGAATTTTCTGTTTTCTTGAATTCTTCGAGACTTTTAATATAGTTCTAAATCTTTATAGATCTGGTTTAGCTTTCAAATTGTAGATAAAAGCTCAATTCTTATTAGGAAAATAATAGTCTTTGCAAATAGGTGCATCGTTTCTCATAACAAGGGGTTTACGCCGTCATAGCTGTTTCGTAGCAACCATTCTACGCCGATGTAGTCTACCAATTTGGCATTTGATAGGAGATATTTTATTATAACGTATGTTTTCCATTTATTTAAGGTATACTTCTGTGCATTGCAAGTTTTCAAGGATGAATATCTACGAGATATGGTACTTGAAACGTGGTACAACGAGTGAAATATGCTGATATGTCTGGGAAGATGTATTGAAAATAACTCAAGAGAACGATCTGATCTCGATGATCTAAAATTCAGAGTGAAATACGTATGTACTAGAATTTCAGTCTTTTGAAAAAGTGCTTCGCGTTCAAGGCTCAATTTTTGCATAAAAACTCCGATTGGTCGAATGTAGTAGAAGATATCACGCTAGAAAGTAGTGACTCCGCAAAATGAGCGTAGTCGGCGCGAGAGACCTAGGAAACCGTTTCCTGAGTGCAGTGATACGACAAAACAACGAAGGTTAACAGAATTAAATGACGAGTCTATAAGTCAATCATTTCGGAAAAATTCGTTGCATTCAAATAGCGACATACCAAAAATCGAAACCGAAGAAATTTTATCCCTTTTGGCCTAGGCAAAATTGACTAAACACCAGTTTTTGTTAGTTAAAGATTTATTAAATACAAAATTAGCAACTAAAGTGCTACCGCCATATAGTCATATTGTTCGGGCAAAACAAAATTATTTTCCCGCTAACATTACAGTAATAGAAAACTCCGCGGAAATTGCGCTACAAAGTCTTTTAGACTATACGGCTTCGCGTATTGTTCAGTCGCAAAAACAATTGATCGATAATGTGTCCGAGCCTTTGCAAAACTTATGCCTAATCGGAAAGTGGGGTTTTGATGGCAGTACAGGCTACACAGTGAGTACAAGCATAGATGGCATAAGAACTAGATGTCGCATACAGTACCAGAGAAAAGTATACAAATTTTAAATCGCTGGTCCATGTTGCAGAGGTGCTGAGAACAAATGTTCCTTTAACATCAGTTTTGTATACATTTGGTCGACTCCCTCAACGCGATAGATGCGGGAAAATATGAATCACTCGAAGTATCTATCATCATTTCTCTTTTCATGTTTCTATGCTGATCAAACTAAAGGACAGCACAACATATTCGGTGCGCACTACATCCATCCTCATTCAATAGATGCTGGCATCGGTCGCTGTGGCTGTAGTTACTGGAGACGAGCGTAATCTACGAATAGAGAAGTAAAGGAAAGGTATCGCAAAGTTTGTGTACGAGAATGAAGCATTGTGTGCATATGTATACAAGACGTCGGCAAAGGACAGGGCCAACAGCCAAACTAATAACATGGAGGCAGAGTAGTGCCTCGCTCCAATATAAAATTAACAATGCCTCGACCTGATGTAGGGAAGGCCGCAATTTTTTCTTAGAAATTTACTACAATATTTTTTGCATATTGTTTGGCTACGCGTCTACCCTCATATCAATTTTTGTCGCCCTCCAAAAGTGCGTAAAGTTCTAGGAAAGAATTTTCCATTAAATTTCTAAGAAAAAATTGCGGCCTTGCTTCCATCAGCTCGAGGCATCATTGATTTTATATTAGGCCGGGCGCCCACTGGAGTGATGTGTGAGCAATGTGGCAGTGGCGTGGCCATTAAATGGTTAGTGAAAAAATTTAGTCCCGTAAAAACGAATAGAATAGCGCACATTGAAATAGAGTGGTGATGGCGTGGCATTTGACAAGTGGCGTGGCACCACTTGATTGCCACTAGTCTCCGACAAGTTTAATTTTCTAGTGGTAAGTGGCAGTGGATGCCACTTCTCCTTAGTTTTTACTAGGCCGGGCGCCCACTGGAGTGGTGTGTGAGCAATGTGGCAGTGGCGTGGTTTTGGCGTGCGATGTGGCAACAGAGTGGTGTGGCAGTAGAATGGTGGCGGATTGCTATTAATATTATTAAGCGCGCATCAAAATGGCAAGCAGCGTATCGATTAAGTAATTCAACATCAACAGTAATAACTAAGGAGAAGTGGCATCCACTGCCACTTACCACTCGAAAATTAAACTTGTCGGAGACTAGTGGCAATCAAGTGGTGCCACGCCACTTGTCAAATGCCACGCCATCGCCATTCTATTCCAATGTGCGCTATTCTATTTGTTTTTACGGGACTAAATTTTTTCACTTACCATTTAATCGCCACGCCACTGCCACATTGCTCACACACCACTCCAGTGGGCGCCCGGCCTTAGAGTTCTCGGCCAATGCATGAAAATTCGAAGAAAGAAATTTCTAAGATAAAACTGTGGCCTTACCTTCATCGGGTCGTGGTATGGTGATTTTGTATGGAGCGAGGCATTGCTGGCTTACCCGTTGTGCACGAAAAGCGTTGCATATTTTTGTTCTACGTGTCTAGACTTTGTATGTTAATAGTTTACCAAAGACAGAGCGAATTGTAAATTTCTACGAAAATTATTAAGTTTGATAGGAGAATATTAGTTGGTACAAAACCGTCATGCAATACCATTACAAAAAATTACTCTCAGGGGCAAATGAATTTAATAAAGTTGTTGTGTCTTTTAAAACATAAAATCAAATCCTAAAAACTAGCAAAATAAAAAGTATTTCCAAAAACGAGCCAAGAAAGAAGTAGCATCCCTGCACCGATGCTGCGCACCATTCCTTATTTTACAGCGACATGAAAAGAAAAATGATGAGAGTGACGTCGAGTGATTTATACTTTCCCTTTCCCGCATCTACCATGTTGAGGCAGTCGACCAAATGTATACAAAACTGCTGTTAAAGCAACATTTCTTCTCGGTGCCCCAGAAACATGTTGTCTATTCCGGAATGGACCAGCCATTTAAAATATGTATACTTTTCTACTGTATGCTATGCAACATCTAGTTCTTATTCCATCTATGCTTACAGGCACAGGAATTTCAAAGTCGATCATACGCAACAGCGTTTGGATGGTGAATGATAGCCCGATCTTCGACATGCTCATTTGAATCTTTGGTCTTTATAAATGGTTTGGATCATGCTTGATGTATACGTTATCAAATGATATCAATAGATCGAAAGTTAAAAAATAATTCATTTGTTCTATTTTAATATTTGGATACAAAGATAAATTGTTTGATATATATTAATTTTTTAAGTTGATCGGACCTTGTCGTATCGTGAATCGCTTATCAACAAATAGATATACTATTTCAGTAACAAATCCACTAATTTTACATCACCTTTTTTTATTCATCAAAGTGAATTAAAAGTGTGAACAAATATTAATTTGTTTCGGTATTGATAAAGTAAACTTATGAATTTTTAAATCAAATATCAACTTAATATCATTCTTTAATTTTGGTTATATGTGGATAACATTTTACATTTTACGATTGTTTGCTTACGCATGCTGGGGCCCAATAGCTCTGTATGGTTTTCGTAAACATTATACAGCCGTAGCTAAGCCCTTGGATGTAATTAAATAAAGTTTAAATAAAGTTCTTCAAAAAGCTAACTAATATGTCACTCTCGACATTATTAAATGGATTTTTGATTGAAACTAATTATGTATTAGTTCCAGACCAGTTCGATTGCATTTTGTTCGGTTTTATGTTATCTGTTCGACCAAACTGTTTTTTTGTTTTTTGGTTAGTTTAGACTGGTTTGGACTGCACATAAAGTGACCAAATGTAGATTAGTTACTACATCAAAAGTCGAATTTCTCCACGTTTTCGCTTTGAGTTGCCTAACAGCTCTGCAAACGTCTAAGAAATTTGTATATACATATGTATATGCATGCTTCTGGTTTTTTAAACAATTAGCTTCGTGTACTGATATTTTCACTTGTCAGAGAATAGATTGCACGTCATGTTCTTAGAAAATTCGAAAAACAATGTGGATTATATAGCTATGCAGCGTTAAAACATCTAAGATCCTTAAGGGGGGTTACCACCAAAAAAAAGCTCACGATTTCTGTTCCCAAAAGCTTAGTGAACATAAACGCATAAAAGTATGCAATTTTAAAATTGAAACAAATGACTATATATGTACATCCATGGAAAGCTATATGATGCTGTGATATTCGCCTGTATTGTACTCCAAAGCATGTCGGGCATCTGCACAGCAGTAGGGTAGAATCACTGACTTATAAGTCAGTGGGTAGAATTGCATAGGCATGGCGAGATTTTAAATTTGGCTGTCGGATTTTTCTTAGAATTTTGTTGAAGATCAGGCAAGGAGCGAACGAAATGTATGCTCTCTATGCTGTTGATCAGACACTTTTCCGTGTAATTTGTCTGGCACTATTTATTGTTTGGGCAATTTTATTTGACTGAAGTCGGTCATCAAAAAAATCTCTTCCGAGAAATCTGAGTTGTAATTGTAATATACCTACCATATAATTTTTGCAATGTTCACACGTTGTCAGATAATCATCAGATATCATCAGATATCCAAAGAATTCCTTTAGAGAATTAGATTTGAATTTACCAACAACACAGTTTTCAGGTTGAACTATGTCTGGTTGATTTTCTAATCCAATTTTAGTATATATATATATACAATTTTATCTATATCTAATTCCTCAATTTTGTTCGCATAAAATTTTTCATGTTTCAAGAAACGCAATTCAACCAGATTAGCCTAGTCGGAGTTACTGTAACTGTGAAAGATTAGCAATATAGCAAATAGTGAATTCTTTTCTGCGACTCGATGTTAACATTGCCATCAAATCTGTCATTCTCGTGCTCTTTTCTTCCCTACTGGTGTGGTGGTGGCAGATTCGGTGGCGGTGGTTACATCGAGTCGCAGAAAAGAATTCACTAAAAGAGTGTGCAACGATTCCAATTAAAAAAAAATTAAAAATAAATGTAAAGCAGTATTTCCAAGTGACCGCAGAGGTAACTGCCACCACTCGTTTTTTTAGAGGGGTGTCGCCTGTAGCCCTAATCCCCTTATATACTAAATACTATGACTTACTTACTTACATACATTTCGGTACATCCAATCAGAAAATAATGAAAATCTGTTATATTTATGAGTACTTAACAGGGATTTTCTCTTATTTCCATATTCCGTGGATATCTAGGATCAGCGATTTCTACAAGAAGATGTTTAGTATAAAATGATTTAAGTTTTTCCACATTATCATCCCAGAATTGGTCATCTCTGTGTATGGTTGCCACTTTCATATCTTTGTCATTGCCAGTCCATACAGCAAATATACAATATTTTCTTTGTGTGATATGTAGTTGGCCCTGTATTTGATAGTAATATGCATGGTTTCTATTAATTTTAGTGATATCCTTTGCATTTTTATCCACCTTCCAGAAGGTGATTTTTCTTTTACGGATAGCATCATCAACTTCCATTCCTCTTGCTGAATAAGGACACTTTATTTCAACAATTCCATCGTCGTTAATCAGGCCGTCTGGAGTGGCTCCCAAATATTCGTAATTTGCGTCAATGAATATTCCGCAATCTTCAATTTTAACACCACATTGAGTCTCTAATTTCTGCAAGGCATTGGATTCATTTTCTTTTCCATATATAATTGCCGGGATATAAGATATGTCAGTGTAAAGTATGGATTTGATTAAATTCCCAACTTTTGCAGTACGTCGCCTGCAAATTTTGCCAAAATTCGAGCTCGTAAGAAGATTTCTCCTTATTTGTAACCGCTTGTTACTATTACTTTGATCCCGTGTCTGTTCCTCGATGCTTCGCCGGTTTTTCTGATTTTCGGACAATTTCAGTAGTAACCTTGTCTTTGCTCCTTGTAATTCAGTATCTGTCATATCTGGCTTTTGACAACTATCGGCGCCATAGTAATTGTCATTCCCAATACCATTGAATTTGCGTTTTATTGCAGTCCTCTTGGTCTTTTGACGCTTGATCCTCTCTTCTTCAAGTCGTTTTACAGCCTTATTCGGACTTTTATTTAAATGCTTATGATAAAGTTCGGAAACGGCATGACTGCTATTATGTTGCACAAGGGCAGCGTGACATCTGTAAGTATAAGATTGTCCAAGAGAATAGTTAATTCGTTTCCCACCCACAAATTTTGCAACAATAGAGTGATAATGTTCCACAATATTTGAGTTTTTGTCTTGGACTAAACTTCTTGAATGTCGAGAAAGATTCAAGAAAATTGTTTCCAGTCTTTCAAAAAGAGTATCATTTTGCAATGTAACTAGTTTCGAAATAGATGATTCTTCCCCACCGTTGCAAAAGTAAGAAGCGCAATGTGCATGTTCACCGAAAACGTGCATCGGAGTGTTTTTTATATCATCACTCAACTCTGAAACCTTCGTTTCAAATGACGATGATTGCTCTATTCTATACTGAACTGCCTTTTTTACTCCAATTTCCAATCGAGATTTAGCAGCAGTAAGCAATTTTCTTGATGCTAAGCTGAACTTTGTGTTTTTACTTAAGTCAAAGAGCTTACTCCTGAGGTTACGATATAAATGTCTTATATACGTTACTGTCTCCATCAGCGATAAACTTATGGAAGCGTACCCCATAAAGCTCCTCACTTTGTTGGAAGCCCTCTAAAATTATCTTGGCTTCCATACCTGTGGATGAGCCAGAATAGTTGACGTTACAGTCATGATCTCGAGGGTCAACACATTTCGAAAATGCCCGAGCGCATACAAAACAAAATTTATTTTTGACATTCATCCATAAAATCTTTTTTGAATGAAAGCCAACGATAGAAGCAGCACCCGAGAGAGATGAATATTTACTCTTATATGATCGCTTCGCCCAACATCCATCCACAACAACTGTAAGTAAGGGAGTTCCATCTTCGTCTATATCGCCGTCTTGTTTTGCAAACTCAATTTCTTCCTGAACAGCCGCTTTCATTGACTCTTTAGCAGTTTCTATCCATGCTTCACCAACTTTTCTTTGATAATTATTATAACATGTGCTTGAAATACAGGGAATGTTGCATGTTGATGTGAATTCTTTAAGTTCACTATATCCAGATCCCCCACTTAAAGTACCAAGTACTGCGTCATAATTTATTGAATTTATTTCATCGGATTTAGATGTTTTCATCGAAAGCGTAACATTTCACATATTGCATCTAAAGTAAATTTTTGAAATAAACCCCTTTTTGTCTTCCTTTGGTACCAATTGCTTATTGTGCAACCCTGTGCATTGCAATGTTCATTTATATCGTGCAGATAGAGAGACGAAGAGAAGACCAGAACAAACCATCAAACCGCTAGGACATATTTCATAGAAATTCGCGATGGGTATTACCACTAAGCGTAGGTACAGTAAATAGAGAAATCAATTAGATTGAAAAATCTCCGACAGTCTTCTTCTTGAGAAGGTGTCTCCCAAAGGCAAACTTTTGCTCTGGTCCACAAAGTACTTATTTCTACCCATTTCATAGTTCTATTCACTTAAAATAGGACGCGGGACGGGGTATTCAAAAAATTAATTAATTCTTTGCGGCAGAAATTCGCTGTGAGAGCCACTAGTCGATTTCGAAAAATGCTAGAGTTACTCCGTGAAGATCTTTGGTTGCCAGAAAGGTCAGCTGGTTTACCTATTCAAGAAGGCAGTAGTGTCAAAAATTACTTCAAAGCATGCGTAAAATACGGCGAATAAATCTACCAAAAACAGCTCTGTGAAGCAAGGGGCGAGCTCATTTTAAAGGAGTATAAATTGGTCCCGTTATAAAAGCTTTGGATGAATTAGCTATTTGTTTCGGTACTTACAGAAGAACTGATCTTTCTTTAAATGAATTTAGTCGATACCGATACTGCATTGATAAAAAGATTCATCACATAATGACAGCGGCTAGAACTTTTAGAGGGGACGGGCTAATCGAAAGGTATAATCGCTATATAAAGAGGACGATTAACCCGATCAAATGGGCATTGCAAGTACCTGAGAGCGTTCCATATAATCCGCATAATAATGTTCGTGCAATGAGCTCTATTAAATCATTTATAAGAGAGAAATTGCTTTTGACTGAAATATGTATTAAATCGCGTAAATGTTCGTCAGCAGATTCCCTCTTAGATAAAAAAGAATTAAAAAAAATTACAAAGTCGATACTTTTATTGGTCGACACAAGTTCCTTGTAATATGTAAAAATGCTTCATCTTTGAAAATCGCTTTTTGAAAACATACACATAAATAAATTAATAGTATTAGTAATTATAGTCGCTAGAAAGATAATCGATTGTAGTCAAAAAATTGGTACACACTGTATATAATCTGACAACTCACTACACCTCATCAATTTTCGTTCAGTTCACATTCACATTTCACAAACTCAAATTCACATTTCACAAATTTGCACATTTATAGGATTATTTCCTTTTCATATACACAAATTTACATACCTAACAATATTCAGTTTTCTCTTCTTTATTCCATAATTATTGGCCCGAATTTTACTAATACGTCCCATGATTAAATAATAGTTACTCACAATTCGTTACCAATAACCATAATAGAACTTGCAAAAAATTTCTCGCCTCAAAATCAAAAATGAGCAAATTACCAATGATAAAAATTAAAATATTCCGGGAAATCTACACACATACATATACCTAATGCATAAAATAACGGCACACACTCTCCAAGCATGCAGCTACAGCCCGCTGAGCTTTCAAAACAGATGAAAGCCTTCCAAAAGCACATTACTCCATCTGACGATGATAGAATGAATTGGAAACGCCAAATTGTATCCAAAATATTATAAAACAAGAAATTTTTGCCGTTACCATCATTAACATTATTGACTTTAATTCCTTTACGATTGCACTAAAAATTTGAGTTTTTCAAAATAAACAGAAAAAGGTTTGATCTTTGTTACAAATTGAACTTTCTTTGAAATATTATAATAATTTGATAGTTATTTGTCTCGGAAAATAGCAACTTTCAAACGAAAATATATTAGAAACCTACATTTTTTGTCTGGTTTTCTTTCCGTCACTGCCTCTTCCAGCCCAAGATCTTCCATACTCAAGTACAAATTTATCTATTTAATGTACCATTTTTACGTTTTGATGTACTAAACTTTGCAAATTTCATGAATTCTAGAGTTTTCTAAAGCTAATTAAATACATTTAAAACCCCGAAAGCTTTATTTTTGACACGTCATTACCTAAGTTTATGTATTTTCTGTAACTATGTGCAATTTTTATCATGATAGTACGCACAGATTTGCAGTAAATTTGTATTAACTTTTCGTGTTTTTTAAGATTTCAGTGGTAACCCCCCTTAATCAAACAATTAATTGAAATATAGATATATGTTGAAGAAGTAACTCTGGAAAAAGAGCAACCAAAGTGTATTTCAAAACATGGGACCTTTTTCATCAGGATATGAAGTTAATCAGGAAAATTTTACTGCTATTTTAAAGTTTTTTTTTTTCCTTTTGGTAAAAGTACTTCAGTTTATATTTATATACTGTAGAAATGGAAAAGGAAATACCATCTTCATAACTAATATGCAGTAATTTACCTTTAAAATAAGGACTGTTTCAGAAAAAGACCGACCACCTATCCACTCTCATTACTCATCACCAGGTAAACAAAATTAAGGAACGCTGGTAAAATTGCATCTATAAAAGGATATGAACTTAAGCCATTTAGTGTAAAGCTCTTATGCAATAAGAATTGAAGTCAACCAAGACGTCCACACATATGGAAAAACTGAGTATATCTCAAAGAGGCTTAGTTAAAAAGTTCAAAATCCCAAACACGACCATCTAAAATGTTCTCTGTAAATTTCGGGAATCTTGTAATGTCCAGAGAAAATCCGGGTCAAGAAGGAAATCAGGTTCAGTAGACCAAAAATTACCCAAAGAAATTGTAGACAACTTTAAACGGAATCCCAACATGTCAATACGAGATATGGCTGATGAGGTTGGAACATTATCTGTTATGGTCCACCGAATTAAAAAAAAAACAGAAGACCTACGAACTTTTCATGTTCAGAAAACACCGAACAGACCATCAGAAATTAGCCGAGTTGCAAAATCCAGGAGTCGGATTATATATGAAACTTTCCGAACGAAATTCGATTGCTTCATTATGGATAGTGAAACTTTCGTGAAAGCAGGTTTCAACCAGATTCCACAATAGGAACTTTATGTGGCAAAAAAGAGAGGGGATGCATGTTCCAAGTTTAAGAAACGTCGGAGCACCAAACTTCCCGTTAAATACTTAATTTGGCAAGCAATATGTTGGTGTGGCCAGAAAATATTACCTTTCGTGGCAACAGGCACAACCAACATAGATGTGTACGTTAAGGACTGTCTTCAGAAAATGCCATCTAATCTTCCATTCTTTATTAAGCATTATGCGTCAGCTTTCTTTTGGATGGATTTAGCAACTTGCCACTACGGCAGAAAAGCAGGAGGTTTTTATAATTTTAGATGTACTATATATTAAATTATATATATATCCCTGATCGCAGGGTGAATTCGTCTTATAACTTGCTTATAAAGACTAATAGTACCCAGTGATATTATAGAATTTCCAACGAAAGTACCCTGGTAGACCAATCATCATGAGAGCACTGATGAGCTCATGATGATTGGTTGGATGAAAGTAATGCTGATTTTTCTTCTAGCACCGGGACCAAACTCATTTATATACTTCGCAATTCAATGATTGCTCAACACCATTTATCTCCCGTTCACTCGTGCATTAGATGCACTCGACCAACAGTTCAGTTTCTGTACCAATTTTTTTGTGAGCTGATAGATGAGTTGGCGAAGAAACTCATCGCGAAGCTCAGTAAAAAATTACTTGTCGTACAACCACTCACTTGAATAATAAGTTATGTTAGTTAACATAAAAGTCTCTGCCTGCACCGGTACTGAAATTTTGTAAACTGATGAGCGTTGGCTACCAGGGTAGGTTGTCATTTACATATATGCTATACCTATGATTTTTCTCATAAAAATGCAATCCATACCTGTAGTACCAAAAGATTTGAATCCCAAAAATTGTCCAGAACTAAGCCCAAACGAAAAATATTGGGCTAAAGAAAGAAAACTTAAAAAAAAGCAAAAAATACTCTTCCAACATAACACTTTCAAGAGATCGTCCATAACGTTCGATATTGTCTCTGTTCAAAATTTAATGAAGAAAGTTCACCAATTTTATAGCACATATTAATTACATCATGCCGGCTGTGTATAATGTAGATGATTAAATAATAGGTTAATTAAAATTATGTTATAACAAACAAAAAAGGTTTTTGTTGTTGATTTCATCATTCATAGGTGGTTGGCTTGTTTTTTTTCTGAAACATTCCTTACATAAAGTATTTTCAAAAATGTTAGAATTCTTAAATAACTATAAAAACATCTTGCCACTTATAAAGTAGATAATCCAACCTTTTGGTAAACTGATAGCCACCATCAGAAATACAATACGCCTTGAAATTTACATGCTTATTATTCTTTAAAAAAAAAACAAAAAACATCATTTTTTAAGTTGAAATTGAAATGTTACCTGTTTTGAATGTTTTGCACGATTGCTTGGATTATTGTCAATAAAAATGTTGATAAACTTGCTTAAACAAATAAAAATCCAGCAGTGTCTTTGAACGGATCCCGCTTTTTGATCTTCTTTCAATATCTTCAATCTGCAAAAAGAACTCTGATGACATGTCTTGTTTTAATAATAACTTCAAATTTTGAAAAAGAAGATTAAAATCATGAAAATTCAAATTTTAAATGCTATACCTTCAGACTGATTAGTTGAGCAATGTAAATTTTATGGAAAAATGTTCAAAGTGTTCGTATGAAATGTTCAAAAAATCATTATCACCCTGTATCTCAGAAACTTTGGAGTTGACTCACCCTTGCCATATCTCTTTTTATTTGTATGGATAAAACTATACCTGCTTAAATATTACCATTTAAATCTAAAACATCTCGTAAATGTAAATATACGTCCGCAAATGGACAAATTTGAAAGAACTGACATGCAAAAATCGAAACGCATTTAATATTTTTCAGTATATATTGCCGTACCATCATTATTTATATGCGGTACAAACGAAATAACAAACAGTTACCTAGGTTAAGAAAATGAATCCAACATCATGACCGATCTTATTGTTTTACGTTATCAAATCGAGACATCGATGATGTTATATTCTAGTGCGATATTGCAGATTTTTATTCTATTCAAAAAGGTTTTGCCAGTTTGTCAATGGTACCATACTATATACACCAGGGTCACCTGTATACATTTATATTAAGTATAAACGTGAACTACCTACCTGTTACAACTTTTTAAATCAGGTTAAAGTGAACAAAATTTAAAAACAGATATACTACATATGTTAGCACGGAAAATTATACCAAATAACCATTGCTAAGTTTATCTAGGCGACTTCCAAATTTGCTTTAATTCTTTTCCCTTATGAAATTACACGTACTGAATTCACGGTCCAAGTGTTGCTTTCGAAAGACCAAAATGTAGAAAAATAAAAATCACTTACCTTGAGAATTAAATATTCACGATAACACGTGACCCATAAGATAAGAAAATTCGCTATCCGAAATCATGAGTCTACACTCCAGTGAATCTGGTGTAATTAAATGATTTGCCGCGTCTAAGTTTTCCTTGATAAAATATTTACCATAGAAGGATCCTTTGGGTATGCGGGAAATCTGGGAACATACAATTCTGGGTTTCGTTCCTTTCCCTTTTCAACTGAAGAGGGAACAGTTTACCTGTGCGTGCCTTTTGTTAGTGTGCTTCCAGCTATGACGAATAAGGGCGGCATAAATGGTTTACAGATTGTGCAGAAGGTCGGAACGCGTAAGTACTAATTAGCACTAATCCTAGCCGTATACCTGTGCACCTGCCCGGAGGATGGGCTTATCGTTTATAACAACGTGGCCAACACTTGCTACAAACTACCCAAATCCTAATTAAGGTAATCACAGAGGGACTTCATAAATCATTGGATATCCTTTGGGATTTGAGTCTTTTCCTCCTTAAAATGTTTATGCCTGTGGTTATGAGCGGATTTCTCATAAAAATACTGATACGAATGTGGGAATACTTTGCCTTTTTGTTCTTAGAACAATCAAATTCATCTTGTATCAAAAGTGCTTGGGGATTCGAGAACATTGTTCCGATTTATGTGCGTCATTTATCGAATGTATACACCTAGCCTTGATAATCGATACAAAGCTAAGTTGGAGGAAAAAATAAACTCAACTGTTCAATTTTTCAAACGAAATTTAACTAAATAATTATTTCAACAAATTTATGACTTTAAAATAATGAAATAAAATTCGTTTGATTCGACAAGAATGTTTGGAGTGGTTAATATAATGCTCCATGGTTCATCATTCCATCGCATGTGGATTCGGACTTCATGTAGATCCTCCAATGCAATGGTTGATATTACTATATGAGAACACGTTTCAATAAGAGCCCACCCAAACAAATGGATTCAACCGCCACCCGAGGCAATATCGAACAAAATCTTTACGGGAGATTTTCATATATTATTATAATTACTGTTCTAAAAAATTATTCAAGGATTTTTTTGTTTTTCATTACACACGAAAGCAGGAAATAATTATCTTTGATTGTTTCATTATTATTAAATATGAGAAAATAAATCAGCACTATGAAAATAAAAACACACAAAATCTATCGATTCGAATCAATTCTTTTTGTGGAATTTACAATATCCATAGTAGAAATTTAGTTGTTTGCTTTGACTGCCCTTTTTAATGATAGAAATTTGAACGCTGTCAACTCACTTCAAAATAAATGTATTTTAACTTACCAAAAACGATTATGTACTTCAACGTTTATATTTTGGGTACTTTGATACTTAAAGGGGAGCAACCAAATAGAAATCGCTTCAATAAATTACACCACGTTTCATCCAACAACACATATTTTCTTTAATTTCCTTTTTTTGGTCTGCGAGAACTAATACCGAAAAAAGCGGTTAATAATTTATATCATTAATATAACAAAAGTCTTGGACATTATATTCCAAACTTAATATAAAAATTTCTTTCATTCTCCAGACTTAAAACAATAAATTTCTGGGTTATTAACTTCCCAACTTAATAGCACAACGTCTTAGAAAATTATTTCCCAAACTTAATTTCACAAACGTCTGGAACATAAAACCTCCGACTACTTTTTCAAAAACATTTTTGTTTTTCTCATACTAATCCCCATATCTTCGGGTATCCTGCAAGTTATTTTCTCTATTGTATTTTCGAAACCCTACAAATCTCGTTATGCGAAAAGACAAATACCTGCTAGAAAGCTCGCGGATCTAGCATTGAAATTAGGGGGGGGGGGTCATCTTACAAATTAAATCAAGCAAAACAAAAACTATCCAACGCCGTAAGTCGGTTCGCATAGCTACCGCAGTACTGCAGTACTTGGAACTCGGAAATCCACATTAAGCGGTGTGGATGATGTGTCATTTTTTAGTATACTTTTTTTTACAAAAACTAATTTTTTAATAGCATAGGGTGGAAACTGCAGGAGTCATTCAAGCCAAACTTTTCTTAGGAGAGCGAAAAAACGAAAAGCTGTACATAGAATTAATTCTACCTTAACGTAGTAATTGTTTGCTAAAAATAGTCTGAACTCTTAAATTTGTTAGTAAATTTATTTTTGAAGATCTATATAAAAGAAATTTTAAGTTTTTGTTACCGCAGTTGGCGAGGTTAGCTGTTATCCCGCATCCTCTTAAGTTGTGTCGCTTTTCTTTATTGCGAAATAAATATTTTTACAAGTTTTTTTAAGTGGCGCAACTCAAAATACGATTTTTAAGAATTGAAATCCGTACTTTGAACTTTGTGGAAAAATGTCATAACTCATAATAAAATTTGTAAGAAATAAATGCTGTTTTGTGGAAAAGTGACACAATTTAAAATAATACTGTTAAAATGTCGAAAACATATTTACGTTTGTTATGAAGATCGTCACAACTCAAAAAGTGACACTGACACACTGTTCTATGAAGAAATCTCTGTTCTTAAGTAACAGAAAAGTGACACTATCGTTATCTAGCGGCAACAGATAGAAATATGCCAATTTCATAGTGTAATTAACTCAAAAACGACAAATTTTGGGTTAGGTCACATTTCTATGTGACGTGCGAATTAGTAGTTGGTGCTTAGACCGAAAGAGAACGCTATATAGAAATGAGCCCACTTTCTGCCGTGTATTTCTATGGACGTAATCAGTCCATATTTTGAATGTCAATGATTTTACATAAGAACGCTGCAAATATTTTAGAATGTTAGGAGTGTTACATGCCAAAATTACATGAAAAGGGGCTTATCTCTCTTTAAGGCGAAGAAATTGCCATCAGCAATTGATTCAAATTCCTCAGTTAAAAACCAAAAAGTATTTTCCATAGAACAACTTGGAACAAATAAAAGTTTTAAATTTCAAACCAAGTCGTTTCGTTACCTTCAGTAAGATTTGTCGAAAATAAAAATACGATATATATGTACATATATACCTACATACATATCGGGCGCATAAAATTTACTCGGTGAAGATTTAAACGATCAAGTCTTCACCAAAAAGCCTCCTTTCAGCAAATTGTCCCCAGCAGCATACATTGTGGGTGCAACAATGTATGCACGATAGCAAGACGATGGTTTGATATAACGAAATATAACAGGAGTTAGGACTAAGTTAAGTTAGGGCTCTGATGTGGTAGTGAGGGAGTCTGTTTCGTGCCTTGGGAAGTGTTTCTCTTTCTCACAAAGCTGAGGTCCGAAACCCAAATTCCGAGAAAAACCTATACACATACATCACATTACATTCATTGAAATATATTTTTATTTTTTTAAGTTTTGGAATAAAAATTTTTTTTTAAGTTGAATTATATAAATAAAAAAAGTAAAAATAAAAATGTTTTTTCAAATAACTCAATTAATTAAATATGTTTTCTTCAAATTTAGGGGGGTCATGTCCCCCACGACCCCCCCCCCCCTGGATCTGCCACTGGCTGAGCAGCGGCGAAATAACAAAACTTACCATAACAACTTGCCATCACAACATCTCCCACCCCCACCCAGGTCAACGAAACCAATTATTTAGCGATACGACGAAAGGTGTCGTGCTGGTCTGCTGGTTCGTCCAGCGCGAGTGACTTGTTGTGATATCAAGATGTTACCATCCGCAAGGAATCTGATTCTTCGTAGACTTGAGCTGGAGGAAGGTGGATCGTCATAGTTGCCGAATGTACGCGTACTAGTGTGATCACTTGAATGCTGAATAACTGATTGAGGGAACTTGACACTGGGTTCAATAGCTACCTTCGAATATTGACTTTTCAAACTGATCTGGGAAACCTCTTCGGAAATATGAGCTGAGTGTAAGTTCTCGGCGAGTGTCGGGTTATTCTGGGACTGGCTTGAATCCTCCATTTCCATGAAGCAGGGCTTCAGCCGATTAGCCGAAACGTTCACCATCCTGTTCTTGACTTTCAGAGGGAAAAACTGCTCCGTTCTTCTGATAACTTGATAGGGTTCTTCGTAAGGGGCTTGCAAAGACGTTCGTACTGCATCGGTTCCTAAGAAAATATCTAGACAGTTACCTAAGTCCTAAAGATGTCCTAAAACATGATTGCTTGGAATGGTAAGAAGTCGGAATCAGCCTAAAATCAGCAAACCATTTACGTAAGGTGACAACAAAATCAGACTGGGGATTAAACTGGAGGTTTTGAAGAAAGTCGCCAAGCAGGGCATAAGCCTTCTCGGTATACTAACTCCGCCGGAATTGTTAAAACTTCCTCCCTGAACACTGTCCTGAGACCTAACAAGAAAAATGGTAAAATCAGAGCCGTAAATAGTAGCGAAATAATCAAAATTCTTACTCACTCATTCTTTGTCAAAATATCAGTGAATTTATGAGTAACAAGTTTTAAAGGAGAAAAATGATTCATGCAAAAAGCTCTAGCAGATACGATTTCAAATACAACACGATGATGGGACATTCAATGCAAGCGTCAGCCGTGAAGACAAAAAAAAACAACAGACAGAAGCAAAGCTTCTCCCTGCTAGTATAGACTAGAAAAAAAGAAAAGAATGTAAGTGGGTGACGTATGCGTATGGCTGAGTGTACAATCCGAACAAACACAAAACAATTGGAAAAAAATGTTTCCTGGCTAGGCGACGCTTGCATTGAATGTCCCATCATCGTATTGTATTTGAAATCGTATCTGCTAGCGCTTTTTGCATAAATGATTTTTCTCCTTTAAAACTTGGTACTCATAAATTTACTGATATTTTGACAAAGAATGGGTGAATAAGAATTTTGATTATCTCCCTATTATGGCTTTGGTAAAATCTTTGATCAAGTCATGTTTCTGTAGGTCATAATAGTAACTTTTAGCGTCCTCTATGCCATCGTTCTAAGAAACTGTTTGCTTGAGCATGATATGCGATAGTTCGGCTACGAGCAAAACCTAACAATTTAGAGAGCTTAGCAAAGTGCTGATTCAAATTGAGCTTCAGACCAACACGTGAATCTATCAATGACGATAAGACAATATCTAGTACAGTTGGAAGCGGGAAGGGGACTGACAATATCGATATGTCGTTGAACCGACTAGAACTTAGGTAGAAAAGAGCCCAAAAGTTTTTTAAGTGACGATAGATTTTGCATTGCTGATATGCATGAGCCCAGGAATTAACATCCTTATTCATTGAAGACCAACAATATTTGGAGGTTACCATTTTGTTAGTGGCACAGATACTTGGGTGCGATATATTGTGTACTGCGTTAAAAACTTGTTTCCTAAAATACTTTGGAATAAAAGGTCGATTGCTATTCGCCGAAATTTGGACAACAGTATTGCGGACCATCTTACAAGGGATGTGAGTTATTAAGTGTGGCAGCAATGATTGTAACATCTCTTTCTCTCTCTCTCTCCTTAATAGTAGTCGTAGTCATCACTAGCTGATATCTCGAAAAGCGGTAGGGGGCTTGAGATGACAAACGCTTTGCACTAAGTACCTTTAAGTCAATAAACTACATACTAAAGAAACTGTTGCTTGTTTTATTTAAAATACCTCACAATCGAAGAATGAAGATCTGAGATTATCGGTCCGAGCTTGTTTTTCGGAACCCCAAAAGCCACCTTTCGGCAAAAATCTGGCGTATGGAAGGACAGAATTAAATTGGTACACTGGGTAAACACCGCAGAACTGATACAAGCAAAAAAATCATAAAGTACTCGCAACTGAATACGAAAATATGTCCACGGTCACAGGCGCGGATCTAGCATTGAAATTAGGGGCGGGGTCATTTTACAAATAAAATCATCGAGCAAAAAAAAAAACAAAAAACATCCAACGCCGGTTCGCATGGCCATCGCAGTACCTACTGCAGTACTTGCTGCCGTACTTGGAACTAGGAAATCCGCAT
Organism: Dioctria rufipes; assembly: GCA_963924295.1. Lineage (NCBI taxonomy): Eukaryota > Metazoa > Arthropoda > Insecta > Diptera > Asilidae > Dioctria > Dioctria rufipes. The sequence continues at coordinate 77,148,906 of OZ002741.1, read as the reverse complement.
TAAGCGGTGCGGATGACGTTTGTTTTTTAGTATACTTTTTTTTACAAAAACTAATTTTTTTAATAGAATAGGGTGCAAACTGCAGGAGTCATTCAAGCCAAACTTTTCTCAGTTTTACACACTGGTATATATAATATGGACTGCTCGACATGTTATTTCATGCGGGTACAATTTTTTGTGTCAAAAATAGTTCATACGTCGGTGCCAACATTGAAAAATCCATTGGCGGAAAGTTGAAAAGTGAAACCTCTCGAATTTCTATTAACCCAAATAATTAATTTAAAAACATTTATTTCGACAAACCCACTTATTTATTTATTGTTTACAGCCCTTTCTCAGTTCGCACGTTACATAGAAAAGTGACCCAACTCAAAAAATGCAACTTCTCAGGAGAGCGAAAAAACGAAAAGCTGTACATAGAATTAACTCTAGCTTAACGTAGTAATTGTTTGCTAAAAATAGTCTGAACTCTTAAATTTGTTAGTAAATTTATTTTTGAAGATCTATATAAAAGAAATTTTAAGTTTTTGTTACCGCAGTTGGCGAGGTTAGCTGTTAATCCAGCATCCTTTTAAGTTGTGTCGCTTTTCTTTGTTGCGAAATAAATATTTTTACAAGTTTTTTTTAAGTGGCACAACTCAAAATACGATTTTTAAGAATTAAATTCCGTACTTTGAACTTTGTGGAATAATGTCATAACTCATAATAAAATTTGTAAGAAATAAATGCTGTTTTGTGGAAAAGTGACACAATTTAAAATAATACTGTTAAAATGTCGAAAACATATTTACGTTTGTTATGAAGATCGTCACAACTCACAAAGTGACACTGACACACTGTTCTATGAAGAATATCTCTGTTCTTAAGTAACAGAAAAGTGACACTATCGCTATCTAGCGGCAAAAACAATCAGATAGAAATATGCCAATTTCATGGTGTAATTAACTCAAAAACGACAAATTTTGAGTTAGGTCACATTTCTATGTGACGTGCGAATTAGTAGTTGGTGCTTAGATCGAAGGAGAACGCTATATAGAAATGAGCCCACTTTCTGCAGTGTATTTCTATGGACGTAGTCAGTCCATATTTTAAATGTCAGTGGTTTTACATAAGAACGCTGCAAATATTTTAGAATGTTAGGAGTGTTAGAGTGTGTGAAATTGCCATCAGCAATTGATTCAAATTCCTCAGTTAAAAACAAAAAGTATTTCCCATAGAACGACTTGGGACAAATAAAAGTTTTAAATTTCAACCCAAGTCGTTTCAATAGAAAAAAGCCCCACGACAAATCTTACCTTCAGTAAGATTTGTCGAAAATAAAAATACGATATGTATGTACATATATGTATACCTACATACATATCGGGCGCAGAAAATTTACTCGGTGAAGATTTAAACGATCAAGTCTTCACCAAAAAGCCTCCTTTCAGCAAATTGTCGCGAGCGGAATACATTTTGGGTGCAACAATGTATGCACGATAGCAAGACGATGGTTTGATATTTATGAAAATATCAAATTTCATTTCAACCATCGTCCGCCGCGGTAGGCTGAACACTAATTGTAAACAGGTAAAGAAAATAGAAGTTGCGATAAGAACAAATAAAATAAACGTTTTGTAAAAATAGCCATAAGAGGAAGTTTGTGAAAGAAAAAGTTTGTGAACAAAGCAAAAGTAAAAAAAAATATATATAAATAAAATAAAAGTGTGCGAGTTGTCTTAATCATAGCTTCCTGAAACGGCGTAGAGTGATTGCCTTCGACTAAGCTAAGCCCCGAAATATTACAGGAGTTAGGACTAAGTTAAGTTAGGGCTCTGATGTGGTAGCGAGGGAGTCTGTTTCGTGGCTTGGAAAGTGTTTCTCTGAGGTCCGAAACCCAAATTCCGAGAAAAGCTATACACATACATCACATGCATACAATAGCATTCATTGAAATAAATTTTTATTTTTTTAAGTTTCGGAATAAAGTTTTTTTTAAGTTGAATTATATAAATAAAAAAAGTATAAAATAAAAAAAAAATTATTTTTTCAAATAACTCAATTAATTAAATATTTTTTCTCAAATTTAGGGGGGGTCATGACCCCCACGACCCCCCCCCCTGGATCCGCCACTGCACGGTCAGCAGAACAGAAGTAAGGGAAGGCTCATAATACATATAATACTCACCGGGCATTGCCCACTTGAACACCTTCTTAAGAAAGTGTACCATAATTAATGAAAAACATACGACATTTATAAACAGTTAAAAATTAATTTCTATTGACAACATACAAGTCCTCCGTAATCACTTGAAGGTAAGCTATTCATGAATCTAATAGAAGAAATATTAAACAAATGTCATGATAGTTAATGTTTTCGATATTAATAACTTTACAAAATTTTGAAGACTATTAAATTATAATAAAGAATACACAATTTTCATATTTGCCACATTTAAGATATAGCGAAAATAAAGAAATGTTTTTTCTTAAACGACCCTTCCAGTATGTAGTACGATAGGCGACACGATGATACAATCATTTTCCCCACGTGAATTTTTCATATTTACTTGGTAAAATCTTTTCCTTAAAGCATAACCACCACTTAGATGTTGTTTTTTGATCATCTTTTTATGTACAAAAAAATGCCAGCGGCATTGCACGTACGATACAATACAAGCTTTATTTGAAAAATTTCTCATAATGTTTCCTCTACTAAGTCAGCAAATTAACCAAATCCTATTTGTGTATTGGGGCAACAAAAGAATACAATCTTTTTCCTTCATTATAGCATGGCAGGAAGCACGGACATATTATATAAATGGAGTAAGCGTTCTTCTTTAAAAATAGCACAACCAAAAACTGATTCACCGCATATATGTAAGTCCTTCTTTTTATTCCCTAGATGTAATCTCATAGTGTATATACCTACTTATACTAAGTTTGTCATTGCATTTGTAATGCAGAGAAACAATACCAGAATAGACACTCATGCTTAATATTAATTAAATAACCTGTAGACTTTGATTTTTTGCATATCCGCGGATATATATATACAGGGTGTCCCGTATGCGGTCTGGCACCCGAAAGCTACGGATAGGTCATGCTTAGACAAACAAAAAATTGTATGGTGGGGGGGAGGAAATCGTAACATTTTCCGAGATAACGGGACTTCAAGATATTTGGGTATGTTTTTATAGATCACCCTGTAATTTCGGAACGTTACACCCTACGCTGATGACTTAAACTTTGGTAGATAGATAATCGTTGGACCTTTTCAATGGTCTATAAATTCCCTCACCTTTTCTGTTTTGAAGTTATGGCTCAAAAAAGTTAAGATTTCTGAATCATGTTTTTTTTATTTAACTACTATTTTTATCAAAAACCACGTCATCAATATCAATTTTTCATATTAAATTTAAAAAGCCCAAAAGCTTAGCTTTAAGATGACCTATCACACTCTGTACCCAAAATGTAACCAATTCTGCGTTCTTTGCACTTTTTCTTAAGCATCTCCAGCGAAAATGGCTGAAAAAGGTCATTTCCAAAAGACAATTGCCTACTTTCTGGCACTTATTGGACTTTTTCAGCCATTTTCGCTGGAGATGCTTAAGAAAAAGTTGAAAAACCGCAGAAAGAGTTACATTTTGGGTACAGAGCGTGATAGGTCATTTTAAAGCTAAGCTTTTTGGTTTCTTAAATCCGATATGAAAAATTAGTATTCATGACGTGTTTTGTGATAAAAATAGTAGTTAAATAAAAAAAAAAACGATTAAAAATTCCGAAATTTTAAATTTGTTGAGCGATAACCTCAAAACGGAAAGGGTGAGGGAAAAAATTTATAGACCATTGGAAAGGTCCAACGATTATCTATCTATCAATCTATCTATAAAAACATACCCAAATATCTTAAAGTCCCGTTATCTCGGAAACCGATACGATTTCCTCCCTCCACCCATACAATTTTTTGTTTGTCTAAGCATGACCTATCCTTCGGGTGCCAGACCACATACTGGAAATGTGTATGAAAGAACCCATACACATTTGTTTCCATTTGTGGTGACTATTATCAAAATAGAAAATTACTTAGTGTAATAATCTTAACCCAAATAAAAGATTGTGCTTGATTATTATGCGTTAATGTTTAAGACATTCTATCTTAACTGGCAGTTTTTTGAAATAAATGTAAAAATTAAAAAGAAACATGAAGCAGTACGTACTTGATTTAACCCTTAAAATAAATCTTGGATCTGTTTTATATTGAAGTATAAAGTCAACGATATCTTCATTGGAAATGTCGAGTCCATGATCATTGGAGAAAATAAATTCTTCATCCTCGCCGACGGTTTCTTTCAATGATCTTTCTACATCTTCATAAGTTAAATTTTGTATGTAATTAAACTTGAGTAACTTTAACTGTTGGTTTATTTCCACTGTTAGAAATAGTTTACTCATTTTTATAAAAAAAATTACTAGGCCCGAACACTTTAATTGAAAAAAAAAAACAGAAACTAGATGCGTTAGAAAAATATTAAGGCGTAAATGTGTAGATATTTAAATAGACCTAAGGGCTGAAACACATCCATGTACCCCTAACATTTTGTTTTTGTAAAAACAAAATGTACATATGTATCGCTACCTCCACCACGTCAGTGTATTTCAGCCTTAAGTCAGCCACCTTTAGTATTTGTCTTTCTTTTCTTGTTTTAATAAAAAACGAACAAGATAAATTAAATAATTTTTATCCATTCTCTCTAGATTAGCACCGGAGATAAATACAATAACCACTTCACAAACATTTCCATTATGTAAACAACAAATATTACATACCTGTGGTTAATTTAATTTGCTGGATATAGAAATTTTTCACAAATAATAAGAATCACTTTACTATAAAATTCACGGAACTCATTAACATATATGTAGATGCTTCTAACAGTAACGCTAAACTGATTCGGATCAAATTGTCTGACCAAAGAATATCTTTGGCATTGTATAGATAGGGCAGCCAAATATGGTGCACCTATCTATATTTATGGTTGTAATGAAAAAATTCAACGCCTTTTGATTATGTCAACGTGCAATTTGGTTACAGTAACTATAGTCACTGTTTCTTTGGAAGGCATATCCAAACTGATATTTGCTTACTATAACCAAATTACATTAGAAGTATGGTTCCTGAAACTATTTCTCAAGGAACTGCTCTTTGTATAGACAGTACCACCAAATAGTGTTATTATGGAGAATAAGACCAATTTGTATAGACAGAAGAACCAAACGAGTTTTACTAAAGACAAAGCTACCAAATATAATTATCGTCACCTAGGCATTTCTAAATTATTTTTTTGAGTGCGGTTGTCCTTGGTGTGTCTGTGAGTCCATCTCAGGTAACTCCTTCGTAGGGATATAAAAATTTTGTTAATCACGATATATTGGGGTATTGCCAAGGAACGCGTTGAAGTAGAGAGCTGAAATTAAATTTCATAATGGACGAAATCGGGTAACCACCTTCTTGCTATTTCTATACAAAACTTTGGTTTTTCACTTTATTGTAATTTTATTTTCATATATGTAACGTATAAAATTAATGATCTTAGATCATTTATATTCATTTCGCTTGTGTTTCAATTAAATCAATCAAAACGAATGTAGCAGCAATCAGTTTCGCACACTTCATTTGGAAGACAGAAATGTTTCAAAATTTGTGCTATGATTCAATCTTGAAGGAGAAAATGAGCTCTAGAGTACTTTCAGTAGAACAAACCTTGTTATCTCCACGACTTCTTCTCTAAGTTTTTATAAATCAAACATCAAAGTTATTTTTTTTTTTTTGATTTTTTGAATACTAAAAATGTAAATTTGACCAGAACATGAACTCAAAATATATTATTTAACACATCAGAATATTTTTAATTTAATAGAGTATTTAATGAGGTGACATAAAAATTGTTATGCTGCCGTAACTGACAGACTACCAGACCCTGAAAAAATCCTGCTGGCTCCCTTGAGTAGTAATCACAGAGTTTTCTGTACCAAATTCAATTTTGACGACTAACATCCACCGCATATTCAAATGTAAAAAAATCACATTGCAAAGTCATTTCTTCTCACTAATTTCTAATTAATGTTGAAATATTTTTGTTTCATTATGTGATAATCCCAGACATAACTAGAGTTGCGCTAATAATTTAATTGTCTGCACGCGCACGAATCTTTGTAACTAATTGTAAGGCAAAGGAACAAGTTTTATGTTCAAAACTTATCAGTCATACTGTTGTGACTCAGGTGGCCAATGCCCTAAATCACAGCCATAAGGCCAATTCGTCAATATATTGGTCCTAAACAATATATTGATGTATCATAATTTGACCTTGAAAACAAAAATAATTTAATTCGTTTTAATTTCAGTTTCATTAAAACTCATTGCCCATTGTGTCTTCTTCAGCTCAATTGCAAGTAAGGTGTAAAAATTTGAAAATAGACCTAAAACTGTTCGGATCAAGATTGTCAGAATACTTTGCCTTCTTTGTAAATGATAATTAAAAAAAAATAAAAGGAGAGAAGTACATCGAACTGAAAATGAAATTTGTGAAACGACTACAATTGTTAATCTGTTATAAATAAATATTTCTGTTCTTTCTCAAGTGTGTACTATATTTAACTTAAATGAAGAATTCTGCTCTAATTTCCTCTCCAACCGCTTCTTCCTGGATGTACCAGGAAGCACGAGAAATGGGCCTCACAACACTACTGAAAAACTATGTTAATTTTGTTAGGTATTCGATAGTATAAAAAATAGTTAACAAAATCATTAAAAAATTGAGTTTTGAAACATTTTTACTCATCTCGCCAAAGTTTTCTCTTGTTTTTATGTGAATAAATGGATAACGATTTTTTAATGATTTTGTTACATACAGAGCTTTTATATAAATTTTCGTACTATCTTCATAAGTAATAGTACTATTTACTTTAAGGAGCTCAAAATATTTCTTCATTGATAAGTTTTTGCTATTGGGACATGTTGAAGAAAATTTTTAATGTGGATAAAAACTTTTACTGATTTTGATACAGAAAACTATGAAGATCCGATGAGTCTGATTTACTCATCAGATCACTTTGCTTTGTAGATGTATAAATTTTTTCCAATAACATAGAGAAATTGCAATTTTAGTGGTAACCCCTAAAGTCAGGATATCATAGGGCTATACAAACGATAATCGTACAGCTGTGATCCACCACACACTTCGCACATATAATTTTATTCAATTGACTACACTTTATTTAGTTTCAGTACAAAACGTCAGAGTCACATTTCCAAGAAGTTGGTAAAGTTTTTTTTTCCATTAGGGGAAATAGTTTATATGTAAGCTCCATGAAAAACTATTTTCCTTCCGGATAGAACATTCTCTGTTGGAGAGAAGTTTTCATCTAATCGCCTTATTTGGAATCCAAAAGGTGCACTCAAGTACCTTTGGATGTTGTTAAAAATACTAAGAGACTCTTAAGTTTTAGATAAAAACGAAATATTCGCCATAAAAATTGTTCCAGGTTAAAAAGTTTTTATGATGCTGACTGAGTTTAATTATTATTCTGGCCATGGTCTAGCTATTACTTTAATGCAAGTGCCAGGCGCTACTGTACTTCATTCAAGAACTTTCAGAAGCTTAACTGCTGGTCAATGTTAGTAGAATGTAAACAACTCAAGTACAAACGCACGAGGACCACATAGTGACCAAGTTGCAGTGGAACTTTGGGTTTGGGTTCTATACATTCACTTGTTTAAAATTTATCGCTTAAATGTCGGCCCATTAAACGATACTATAACTTACCACAGAGTACACATTTGTAGTGTTACGGTTTCGTTATATTTTCAAAGAAAATCAGTCTCTCCACCTTCGCTTTTCACGCCAAATTCAGGTGCGGTGCGATGTGATGGTTTTTCCCCGTCCTCTATGAAATAATCTTGAACAACTTGAAGGTAGCAGTAAAATGTTGCTCTCTGGCGCAATGTTGCTCTTACATTCGTCGTTTATTTATGACATCTTAGGTTAACCATAAAGCTTCCTCATAAATTCCCTTCTTCCTTAGCTTCCCCCAAAGATACTCTCGACACTAGAATGTCGTAGAACGTATTGTTAGACAACTTCAGATGCTGCATTCGCTTTTATACGGGGGTACAATAAGGAAAACAAGGATTAAGATGACGGAAATTTCGTTTAATTAATATTCATAGATTAGTACTCTCGGCGCTCTTATGGTGATATTAAAGCAAACGCTTAGAATTTGACGGCTTGCGATAATGTTGTTGGTTTATAAACGCTTAATTAAGTAGCAAAACTGGAATTTTGGTTTGGTATCCCAAGAAATTTTTGTATAGTTATTATAGGGACCGACAAAAGGATTTTTATTTGTTTTGTAGAAGGAGAAACTGTTCTCATAAGAATTGAGAAAAAGCAGTGTAATTATAAAAAGTCTTTATTTGATCTTAGAGGATTTTTAAAAAACTTTTGTCCACTCACGAACCCCTGACTGAATATCTTTATACCGTTCGTAGGCAGGCAGCCCCACACAGATTCAAATGCGTCGTGCGTATGCCTCATGGTTGTAAATGAGCAGACTCATTTGTCATATCAACGAAGGAACAACATGAACAACATGAAACAACATGAGTCCGCTCACGTCTACTCAAGCAACTGTTGAGCAGACTGAATGATTAAGCAGACTGACTGCTTGAGTTGAGCAATGAGTTGAGTCAAAATTTGAGTCCTTTACATCCCTGATGCACATGCTCTTCTCATATGCTGAATAATATGCAGCTCACCAAAAGAGCAATCGCAATGCATACTCCCAAGTAAAGTGCTTAAATTATAAATAAAAATAGAGATTACTCTTCAAGATTTTTTACCGGGTAAACTTATAGTATTTGTTCAAGAGGGAATTTATTTGGATTCTCCAGAGAATCTTGAAGAGTAATCTGTATTCTTATTTCTTCCTCCTTGGTGTAATATAGGAGTTTTTGCCTCATTTATTCTGAGCGTCTACAGCAGGCAGAAAACCTAGCTGTACCGATGAGTGTAAGGTTTTCTGCTAACATGAAACGCTTCTTCTTCTTCCTTTCCCTTTTTCTTTATTCAGTCCACTGCGGGCGTATACAGGTTCGATTCGTTTCGAATGAATCTGGTTTTTTAAATTTTTTTATCTATTTTTCTCAATTTTTTGATTTTTTTTTTTTTCATTTCTGTTCTTTCTTCTATTTTTTCATTTGTTTTTCAAGTCACTCAATTTCGCTATTTGGGACCTGTTGATGAGTCAAAACCAAGACTTGGATACCAAAAATATAATGGGTTGTGTGATGAAATAACAAAATAAAAAAAAAATGTAGCTTTTGCTATGTACCGGAGAATCCAAATAAATTCCTTCTTGAACAAATTTAAATTATAAAGGAATTGTTTTTATCAGGACGTCGTCCTATGAATATCTCATCCAAATATCGATGCTTGGCGCAAAAGCTCTACACGCAATGATCAAACGTAAATGCTTGTAGCATGAGTAGTACAGCAAGTGCCCTTACATCAAGCAATTACTGCATTGGTAAGCGGCGTGTCACTTAAAAGTATATGTGACGCTTTTTTTAAGTGCATGATGCAAGTGCGTTATGCATGCATGACGTTTTGTATCTTTGGTTGGCAGCTTGCCTAAAAGAGTGACATTTATCACGAAAGTGTGAAATTTTAGGAATAGTTTTAGGGTAGTAAACGTGGGTGGATTTACGGGAGGGGGGGGGGGGGGTTGACTTTGACTTAGAATGAATGAATAGGGAGCTTACCGATATGGTCGTACATGCACGACACATTTGCATCTTTGGTGGGCGGCCTGCCTAAAAGGGCTACGTTTGTCACGAAAGTATGAAATTTTAGGAATATGTTTAGGGTAGTAAACGTGGATAGATTTACGTGGGTTTTTTTTTATTTAGAATGAATGAATGGGGAGCTTTCCGATAGGGTAAAAAACGTTGCGTTTTTAGGTGTTTCCAGGTGTGGGGTGGTAACTACACCACTTGTGATTGCAAAATTTGGGCCGTGTGTGATTTCAAATTAAACCTCTTGCTGAATGCCATTAAACGACATATCTTTCTTTTCTTATGTAAGAAACTTTATAGCAGCCTTTTTGTTGTATCCACAATTGAATGTATATTATAATGCATCTGTAATCATGCATAATCAGAGCATGTAATTGCATATAAATCACTTGCACATTTCTCTAATAACCGAAAGTTCAACCAACTTGATATAAACAAGTTTGCAAATCGCTCATATCAAAACATAAAATTCAGAGCTCAAGTAACTCAAAACAAAAGTATAAAAATAAATGTTCATTCAACTAGTACACAAATTTGTATGTAATCATTTTGTGATTCATTCATATCACAGTAAGAATTAATCCCATCAAATTACCGAGCGAGCAAAATGTTAAAATATAATATAAATGTAAAGAGCATTAGATTGCACAACAACACGACGAGCATGAAAGACATGCAGTTCACATGAGGTCAACGTTCTTTTGGAATTATACATAGGATGAGGTAGAAATGATATTGATTGTAAGTATTACAGGGTAATTAAATATAAATTGATTAGATAGCAAAATTTATCGATTAAAAATAGAGTAGCAGAAAGAAATCAAGAATAAAGTCGTAACCGTCTAGTTTTAAAGATATCATTTCTATTTCTTCATCAAAACACAGAGGCAGGTAGCTAGGTCTTCATGATAAAACCTATAGAGGCAACTTAGCGAAATATATTGTAAGGAAGGATATCGAGGCAAGTAGCAAAGTATTGGCTAAAGATATAGAGGCAGTTCAGCCAAATATCTAGGAGGGATCCCTAAGTAATTGTAGCTCTCTAGCCTTTTACGATTTTTTGGGAGACACGCCATATATTCAATAAAAATTAATATCAATTTTATCATGACCATATTCATGGACTTAGGAATATCCGCCAATCTATCGGCAATCAACATAACAATATGCATTTAAATATAATAACTCGCATACATTGACGCAAGTATATATCTCCTTCAAAAAACTGTAAAGCCTAGTAAGTAGTAAGCCTAGAGAACTCGTTTGCTGCTGCACACGGACCGTCTTATATTCGTTTTAGTATCGAATCGCCTTTTGAGGAAACAACTGATTGTCATGTTACTATTTTTATACCCTAGATGAAATCTAAAAGGTATATACTAAGTTTGTTATTCCGTTTGTAACGCACAGAAATAATGATGGTAGAGCAAAATGGATTGTACACCCACGCATAATATTAAAAGTTTTATTGATTTTTGCATGCCCGTCCGTCCGTCTGTGCGCACGATAACTCGAAAACGCGTTCACTTAGGAAGCTGAAATTTTGTACATGGAAAAGTAAAATTAAGCTCAAAAATGAGACAAATCGGGCAACTCGTTCGTGGGGTTGCCATACAAAAATTTCGTTTTGCACTATATATTTGGACACTATCTGAGAGTGCGTCGACATAGAGAGTTAAAATTTGGTACATGGTGTTTTTATAGTAATAACAAATAAAATTTCAAAAATGGACTAAATCGGGCGACCCCTTCTTGGTACTGCCATATAAAACTTTTGGCTTTTTACACATACTGTGAAAACGATCAGTCCTAGACATTTTTATTGTACTAAAAACTTCTTCAGAATACGAAATCCTATAAAATTGCTTTTTTCTGTCCGACGAACCGTTCTAGATATACATATATGCGAAAAACCACTTCAAAAATCAAATTTGCATAGATGGATGACCATACGAAAATTAATACGGGCATTCATCTAGGGTATCATAAGAATTGGTCTTAAACCAATTCTAGCTTTTTAATAAAATTTAAATTAATTTAAATAGTTTTGCATTTGTCTTTCTTGACCGCTAATACAACGCCACATATTTTTTGGTCCTTCGAGCCTGGATTGATAATAAAAAATATAAACCAGGACGTGATCGCTTTCACTCATTTCTCGGTATCGGTACGAACGGCACGCTTGTATTAATTATTTCGCTACTTCGCAGCCTAAGTAAATTGATGCTAAACTACAAGTGAGCAGTTTTCTTGCAATACACATCGCTGAAATTTGTAGCGCGTTTAATTCCACGCATTGGCAGGAATGTACGTTTCAGATGTCTCATGTCTACATCCCGCATATCCAGAATATTATCATTAAACTTTCAGTTTGTCGATAAAATCGGTCTCATTGTCATATTTTTATGAAGCCATCCAGCATTTTATAAAGCAAAGAAAACGCAAACTACGGCAGTTATCATCATTGTTATATACATTGAACGACATTTGCAAGCCCGGTTATTTCGAACACGTCACATACTAGTTCGAATATACAAACAGGAGATAAGAATAGTAATAGTAGAAAGTACGTCCACTTAATCTTAAACTTATTGCGTAATATTTATGTCTGCACTAAACAAACATGGCACCGCAAAAAAAATCCTATAAAGCATTCATTAGCTGCAGGTAAGCAGGATTCAGGCACCCACGATTAAAACAGCGTTGAAGCTTACATTAAGTTATTAGACAATCAGTGGAATGCCTATCAACTAGCGCATGATCTAGTACTCGAACCCTTCGGGAAAAGCCACTATATCATAGCAAGAAGATGAATTTATTCAAGCTGAAGAATGGTATAGGGGAGCATTAAGTAATTTTTACCGACTAGTGACTACTATCAATACAAAAACCAAGTGAACAAGCATCGTCAACAATAACACATCCTTCGATGAACATTTCCGCAGTAGCACCGCCACGCAGCAGATCTTTCCCTATTACAGATGATAACTTCGATGAAGCCTGGTCTTCTTTGAAAACCCTATACGATGTCCTGAGAGTAATTGTTGACTCACGTCTAGCAGCCTTATTCGCTATTCCTAAGGTAAGAAATGAGTATGCTACGGCCATTAAGGCACTACTAGACACTGTTCTGTCACGTTTTCGAGCTTTCAAAGCTCTTAACCGCCCGCTGATCAGTGGGATTATTGGCTAGTACACTTGACTGTCAACAGACTTGATTTTGGAAATCGGAATCATTGGGAAATGTCTCTAATCACATCAACTTTACCAATGTTCCATGATTTCACCGAAAGATAGAAGTCATTAGGACTATTTGAAAATTACAGTGGTATTCCAAACTCTAAGTGTAATCTGTACTATAGCAAAATTGTCCAGGCCTTAGTAACGGACAACGCTCAAAATCGGGATCGAAAAATGGAGCAAGCAAAATAATCGTGAAAATAGACTTCAAAATGTAGTCAGTTGACCAAGAGCTAAAATCAGAAAATCGCACAGAATTGTTTGAAAATACCATATCCTAACTTTCTCACAAAACTTATTAAGAGCTAAGCTCAAAAAAACAAAAAATCAACGTCAAAGTGTGCATACAAATTCTCTCCTCCTCTCTCCAAGAGCTAACTACCAAACAAAAGCCTTCCAAATCCACTCTCTCCATCAGATCAGATGTATAGTAGTACAGGCAATAGTGTGGATGTGTGCATGAAAAATTTAACTTCTCAACAAAATCTTAGAAAAGTCGCGTTAGTGATGTCAATAAGAGTTACAATTAAACTAACAAAGTCTATCTGAGGTGGCCCCACGTTGGGCGCTATTTGTTATGGAAGCAGGTGAGCTTTTGACGTGAAGTCCAGACTACCAGCATCACCTGATAGCTTACTTCGTGAGCAGCGTTGCAAGTGCAGGACAGCACACTGGCACCTCGGCTATTGCGAAAGACTTAGTGCTGTAGGTACCCCAACCCTGCCGTTATCACGATATCATTAACAAAAAAGCATTCATCTCAACAACAAACCAAGCACCACATCCGGTCCTGAAGGGACCCTTACACCACTTAGCAATCCTTACGAGGAGGAGACAGATGGACTTCCATTGCCATTGCCCCATCCACCCAATGACATTGCGGGCAATATTTTGCAATGTCCCTATTGTTGACCTGAAAGATAGAGTAGTGGACCTGGTCGACCACCATCGTGAAGAAACAACTCCAGGAGAGTGAAAGAGAAAAAAGGAAACTCTACCGTTCCTTTACGTTATAAGAATATTTTTATTATTCAATATAGAATCCTATCGTACTTATGAGGAGACCTCTCATGTAAGTTCCAGACTTGTTCTAGTACAACCGTGCGTATGACCAAATCTACATTCAACTTGATTTTCTTTCTCTTATTTACATCCATTGTATCTGGCTAAGTGAGGGCTATGCATATGACAAACGTTAAACATTAGAATTGCCGCAAATGAGTCTGAAAGGCACTATTTCGTTAAAGTAAATATACTTTTTGTTGGAATGAACTTGACTTAAGACTGTATCGGCACTCAGTGTATTAAGAAAATGCTCGTCAACCTGGAGTGGATCCTTAGGAATGTATCTATACCGCTTATCTAACATGAATCCATGCTGACGATAATGTGCCAAATATCAAATACGTATTGATTCGTGTCTTATTTTACAGGTTAGTTTAAAAACATGGATTGTCGAAAGATACTTCAATTATCGCATGCAATTAGAATATAGTAATAGTAATCTTGCTAGTATTTAATTCCAAAATCTCAAATGTTACTCATTTACCGATTCTGGTTCCATTCTAAATAATTGGTTTCAATATTTCGACTTTCAAATTTTAATTTCCAATGACAATCTTATGCCTCAATAAATGGGTCTTTTTGGAATTCAAGGAGAAGCTCCGTACTCAAAATGCATTGATTGAACAGGAGCTAGGTTATGATGAGTGCGACCCCCATGACCATTTTAACTACACCAAATTTCGTTGTTATTCGGGTTTCGACTGAGATTGGCCCCCAAAAATTTAGCAGGATGATTAATTGGTAAATAATTAACGCAGATTATTGTAGTATATAGCTCACTCTGCTAGGTGGTACTCAAAATTGCGATTGAGGTCAGCGTCAGCACGTGGAAATCCTGGTGGTTTGATTCTGTAGGCGATGATCAGGAACACAATATTAAACAATTTAATATTTCACTCAAGTGAGAGCGATTACTTAGTTCCGATAAAATTATTTATCGGAGCTAAGTAATCGCTCTCACTGTTCACTCCGTATTCCCTTTTTTTTCTTTCCCTTTTCCTGTTCCCGATTTTCCCTGATGTTTCTCTCTACCAACTTTACCTCAGTCAATACAGCACAAAAAAAAGAGACAATATAACAGACCAGAAAAAATTCTTCTTCTTCCTTTTCTTGTCATCAAACAATATTTGTTCCGTCCGCCAGCTGTCAATCGTACAATAGATGTGAAAAGTTGTAGCACATTCGTCGTGTTGGTGCGACCTAGTTGTTGCTAGATAACAGCGCCACACGATCCAGCATAACGCGTCATGCGAGCCTGCGACCATAACACACTGATAACAGCTGCTCTATCATATGCTTGCGATATGAGTTTATCTTTGAGATTAAATTTAGTTAGCTCGGTTAAAAGAACAGAAGTTAATCTAGGAGCACTTTTATCTTTGACATCAACAAAAGTTAAGAACCGTTCAACTGGTGCGCAATTGTAAAATTATGACAAACTGTGAGCGACAGAAAGCATCAGTTGCTTTACCCGCCTGAAGACAGACAAAATTAACCCTTTTTATCTCAGTTTCTAGATTTTCTAAGTACACTAGATAAATCGCGTCTAATAGATCGTTTTGTATTGTCTTAGAAGTATTTTTTGATATGGTAGCACAATTTTTATCACAAATATTATCAAAACGCGTTGTGTGAGATATCAGATCTAAAAACACTCCGCGATTATGTGATTGATACGCTTCGTCATTTCCACGCAGAGCTAGCTTATGAGCATCACAGAATTTTATGCAATCAATTATTCTATTTAATATATGTCTGTTCTTGTCAACGAGTTCGTTATGCATTTTAATAGACAAACTATATCCCTCACTTATTTGAGATATATATTAACAATACCTAATTTTTTTTTATTTTAGCGCTAACTATTTAAGAATGTATTAATTCACAGGAAATCAAATTGTTCCTAGCTTACAAATTCAAAATTTATCACCCAACTTCCAAAATTCACAAAAATAATGAATGAAATTGTTTGCTTTACATAAAGAGAATTACTTCCGATTTTTTGTTCCTCTCTAATAGCTTTTAAATTCGGAGATCAAATACTGTTTAAAACCACAAGATTAAATTGTTCTTCAAAACTGTCCTTTCTCAAAAAACAGAAACACGAGCTTTATAAATTTTCATAAACTATAAACTTTTCACGTTAAATGTTTTTATTTGCCACGGTACCACGGAAAAATAATCCTGTCAAGGGCCACATACGGCAGGCCCGAGACTGCATTTTCTTTTCTACAAGAAAACGAGAAATTTTGTACTTCTTAGCTTTCACATAAAAATCTCTTTTTCTGGGGCTTTTTCTGGGTCAGACAGCACAGCAATCTCAGGCAGCCAACGCCGCCATCATCATCTCACAGTAGGCATAAGCATAGGCATAAACGTTTAGTTGCAGTGATTCCGACTGCTGGTTGGGTTGCTCGCAGGCCAATGCAATATGTGGGTATGACATCGTGTGTTGTATACACTAGCTAGCAATCGAGTCGTGTTCGGTCGCCCAATCTACATCAATTTCAGATTTATACTCCAAGTTGTGTTTTGTAATGGTTACTTACAACATTTTTGTGAAAATATATTTTCGAATGTTGAAATATTTTGGGGTTCTCATTTTTATGTACTTTCCAAACTTCTTAGTGAGGACGGGCCACAGTGGCCCCTTTAGACGAGCCGCCCCTGATTATAAATATAATTTTTATTTTAATAGAAAAATATGAAGAAACTTAACACTTCTGTTCAGTCCACCGATGAAGTTACCTTCCCACGATGAATTATTTCCTGAAATACAAAATAAAAGAAACCACAAGGTATCAAGTTAAATTAATAAATGACAAAATACTTATCTAATCTTCATTTCACACATCTTAAATTCTTGGGAATTTTTAGTGAAAATTCGAACCAAATCCACCCGAACATAGTGCACATACTGCAAAGCATCCACTAAAACTCTTAGAAGCCATATTTCACCTAAAAACAATCAGAATTCATTGATGAAATCAATAAATCAATACAAGGCTGTATTAAAGCATACCTACCTCCTATAAAAAGGCTATTACTTTATAAAAACATACTGATACCACCTTTGGTACAATAAATGTATATTCAAAGACTAATCTGAATTAGTTTTGCTATAGAGGTATTTTACTGCCCTTGTGCCCTCACGCACTAGCAGCATCAACATTTCCTTTTTCTTTCATTCTGATGACAGATAATTAATTCTGGTCTTCTCCTCCTTTTTCAGAACGAGTAAATCATTGGTAGCAGCCTGGAGCAGGAGCCCACTGAATTTTTAATTTGTCTTTTCTTTTATAATTTTGTTTGAAGTTTTTAATAGAAATTTTTACATTGAATTTTTATAGTTGTAGTTTTAAGTTTAAATGAATTTGTGATATTAGGTTAAGCAAATGATTTTTAATAAAAAATTTCATATTTGAAATTTTAAACGACTGAGTTGTCCTTTAAAAACCGGCACTCCCTCACACGTCTGGGTACAAGATTTCAGCTCTCTACGTCGAAGCGTTCTCAGCAGAGTTCAAATAAGTATATACTGAAAAACCAAAGTTTTGTATGGCAACACCAAGAAATGGTTCCCCGATTTGGTCCATTTCTAAACCTTTATTTACAAGTTTTATGAAAATGTCGAATACAAAATTTGAGTTCTCCACGTCGACGCGCTCTCAGGCAATTTCCAAATATATAGTGAAAACACAAAGTTTTGTATGGCAACACCAAAAAAGAGTTATCCGATTTAGTCAATTTTTGAAATTTTATTTACTATTACTATGAAAGCAGCTCTCTACGTTGATGCATTCTCAGGCAGTGAACAAGTATATAGTGAAAAACGAAGTGTTTGTAATGTATAACAATTTTCAAGTTTAAATTTGCCTTTTTTTTTTAAAAAAAAACCCCGTGGCAAAATTTCAGCACTCAATTGCGTTTTCGAATTATCGTGAGAACAGACGAACGAACAGACGGTCTTACCAAAATCAAAATAACTTTTAATATTATGCGTGGGTGTCCAACCCATTTTGCTGTGTGCGTTACAAACGGAATAACAAACCAAGAATACCATAAGATTTCATCTAGGGTATAAAACACGGTGCCTGATACGATATTCGATCTCAGTACCTTTCAACACAAAGCATCCCCTAGTTTTAAGCACAATGGCTCCCAATTGTCTAAAGAAATTTTCTGCTACATCAACCTTGTACGTGATCTCTTACTGAGGTATTTGCAAAATTCACCACCCTCACATAAATGTGGAGGATTTGTAATTTTGATTTTGGTAAAGTAACAAGCAGGAATAAAACATGAAACAGAATTTCAAAGAGAAATTCCCCTTCAATTTATGGAGATTACATTTTAATTCGAAGCTATCATATAATATTTGGTCTTGGGCACCAACAAATCATCTCTAAACTCATCTCGGCAAAAGTTTTAAGTGGCTTCTTTAATGGAAAATGAAGTAAGCTCATCAAACTGTTTCCAGAGTCTATAGTAGTTCTAGTTGGTTAAATTCGAGAAATTTTCACATCTACCTATCTATATATACGTACCAATATACCTACTTCTCTGATTCCAGAGACACCAGCCCAAGCAAGGTTCTCTACATTTATAACCGTAGATACTCTTTATCACCCCTCAACTTCATTCACTGGTGGTAGGTGCTGCGATGAATAAATCAAGGAAATCCTCTTCATCTCATGACTTTATTATTCAAATATCACGTTAAGAACTACCACGGCGTACTTGAAAGAAGAAACAGGAACATTTTCACTTATTTATTATTTTTCTCAATTCGAAACATTCAGAGCGAAAACCTTCCAAATGAAGTACAGATAAACAGCAGTACATCAGTAATTGCGAATAATCCGCGAGCATCCTGCCTGCTTTGAAAAAGGTATAAGTGAATATTTCGTTGGAAGAATCGTCGCACCATAAAAAACAACTTACAGATAAGACCTAGACTGACTGTGATACGCAAAATAAAGAATTTTAATAAAAATTCCCCTTCAAAGAAAACTTTATAGACTTGGACGGCTACAAGTTCCATTGGTAGTCATTTGGATTTTGGAAAAAATATGAAAAATCTTCAGTACGCTCTCAACAAATCTTGATTTTTACTGTTGAGAAGATGTGGAATTTGATTAATTTTTTTATAAGTTTTCTAAAATCTGAATTCATTTTGTTTTTCTTCTCGGTTCCTTTGTGAAATTGATCCTTCCTAAGAAAGAATTTTATTCAACTAATAATAATGCCTGAAGAAGACCTGCAGGCAGGTTTCGATTATCCGCTACCTCTATGCACTGGTGGAGATTGGTCCACTGCCGCCAAGGTAGTTGATGTCGAGAAGGTGGAATGGTCAATTTCAACTTTCTCGGCTTTTAAACCCCCGGGTCCAGATGGTATTTTGCCTGTCCTTCTTAAGGCTGAGAGCATTGTTCTGGCCCCAGACGTCGACTCCATTTTCAAAGCATGTATCGCTTTTGGATATGTCCCTGAGATGTGGAGGAAGGTGAGGGTTGCCTTCGTTCCGAAGCCTGGTAAGGTTTTCTACATGGACCCGAAGAGTTTTCGAACCATAAACCTCTCCTCATTTCTTTTGAAATGAGAGGCTGGTAGATGAATATATTAAGGGAGCACCCTTAAAGGCTTCTCCCTTAAACACCTGACAGCACGCTTACTGGAGGGGCAGATCTACGGAGACGGCTCTCCACTCAATGGTTACTGTCATTGAGCGGGGACTGGATCGTGGACTGTATCCCTTGGGACTGGGAGCCTTTCTGGACATCGAGGGGCTTTAGACAAGGCCACCCCCGAGTCGCTATGTGAGGCAGCTCGTCGACATGGTGTTGACCGCACTGTTGTGCGGTGGCTCGACCAGATGTTAAGACGACGATACTTAACAGGGATGTGGGCGGCCGAACCTCTATCAGTGTGCTGGTGGAGAGAGACTGCGCGCAAGGTGGCGTGCTTTCCCCAGTACTCTGGTGTATGTATGTGAAGCGTATGCGGATGACATCCCTCTGCTCATTTCCAGGCATAGCATGGCAGCTGTCTGTGCCTTCATGCAACGAGGCCTCAATATTGTTGACGACTGATGCACCCGTCACGATATGACAGTGAACCCAACAAAGTGCAGCTTGGTGCTCTTCTCCAGAAGACGTAATCTGGGGTACTTTGTTCTTCCAAAGCTTTTTGGACACACTCTGGAGTCTTCCTTAACTCGAAGCTGACATGGGGATTGCACGTAGAGGAAAAAGTTAATGCGGCTTTGAGGGCCTTCTCTCAATGAAGGAGAACCTTTGGCTGCACATGGGGCATGAGACCGAGGGTTGTGCATTGGATGTACACCTCGATCGTCAGACCCATGCTCACATATGCCTTCTGTGTATGGTGGCCGAGGACGCTTGTGGAGACTGCGATCTGGAAGCTGGCGGGCCTGCAAAGGCCTGCCTGCTTGGGAATTACGGGCTCCATGCGATCTACGGCTACTGCGGCTCTTAAGGTTCTACTTAATCTGCCACCCCTGAATCTTGTCATTCAGGCAGAGGCCAAAAGGGCTGTGTGCAGATTGCGCTCATGGGGATGTTGGGAGGATGGCTGGACTGGCTCTTCTCATTGCTCTATGGCGTATCGGCTGTACTTGTAAAACCCTCTGGCCAGTATGCCACGAAATACGATGGTACCTGAGCTTCGTTTCGGGCGTCGCTTCTGCGTCCTGCAAGGGAATCGTGGACTGAGGGAGGTGCCTTATCGAGCCTTCCGCGGTCTGCTATAAAAATCTTCACCGACGCCTCTCTCACTAATGAGGGAGCTTGGGCAGGTGTCTACTTTCCTGAGCCTGATTTTGGAATGGAGTACTCACTTGGAAGACACACAACTGCCTTCCAGGCTGAAGTCTTCGCCATCTCAATGGCAGCGAAGTTAGCCCTTGATATGCAAATCAAGGTGAAAGACATCGCTATCCTTTCGGAAAGTCAGGCAACCTTGATGGCTCTGAATGGCCCTCGGATAACGTCTAAGTTACTGGGGGGATTGGATGTTCATAGGAAACATCAGCAGAGATGGGAGAACCTGAGTTCTTGTAGGTGTACAAAACTGTTTCTTGATGGGCCCAATGGGAATATCTCCGATTTTCTCATGGGGCTCGGAAGGAAACAATGTAGAACTGTGGTAGAACTGTGGTTGGCATCATCATTTTTTTGCAACTAATTAGTTGCAAGAATTAGATTTTTATTTTATAAGGGTTGTATAACAGCTACACGAAAACTAAAATGTTTTATAGAGGTACCGCTTTTTCCTATTGAGTTCCGGTGCTAAATTGTTTTATAATGTAGCACTGAGAACGCTTTCCGAACTTCTTATAAAACAGTTTTGCTCCGGCAACTAATTTATTCTATAAAAAATACTTATAGTTCGAAGTACTTAGTTCGAAACAAGTCTTTGAAAGGCCTTTTAAAACAATTTAGCTACCGGAGCAATTTAGTTGTCGGAGAGTTTTGTAAACATATCACAAAATTAAATTAGAACACTTATAAAACCATTTGGTTGCGACTTGAATTGAGCATGGGATCTCGCTTTTATAAAACTCGAAAGCTGTATTTTAGCTTTTATGACAACTTTATAAAAAAATGGAGGCTTTATGTAAGTATTAAATACTTTAACAAAAACCGTTCGTCACAAATACCAATTAACCTGTGTAAAACTAAGTACTGGAGTATGCACTTTGACATTTCCGATCCTGATTTAACACGAATCTAAAATGTTTTATAAGAGCTGTAATGTGAGGTGAAAACATTCGGCCATTTTATAAAAAAGTGAATAAATTGCAGCGAGCAACATTTTAGCATTTAACTTTTTCATTTACTGACACGCAAAATAAACACGCGAATAAAACTAAAAAAAATTAATGATTTCACTTTTAATTTTTAATTTTTTTAAACGATTTGGAACTTAACATTAAAAATATATTTAATAATAAATATTTATTTAAGTTTATTTATTTTTAGAATTTACTAGACGCGTTGTATTTTTTCGAGCTAGAAGTATAACTTTTACAATAAAATTAAAGTTGCATGATATTTTATTCCAATATTAATCGAAAATTGATGTTTACGCATTACGCATATAAGTATTCCAAACAAAATTATGTTGGATGACAAAGTCTAAATTCATAAATTATTTTTCCTGCTCACACATTTTTGAAGGAAATTTGTAATACATTTTCATAAAGAAAAAATAAGACAACAATAGATCCATATTACACAAATATATAAGTTTTAACAAATAACTGCAGGAAGGAAGTTTTCACAACTACTATAAACTATCTCCGCAACCAAGTTGTAGATACAAGTGGTTTTATAAGGGTTTCAAACACTTTCTCGCAGACTGCTAAAACGTTTTATTATTGCTTTATAAATTAGCTTCCACAACCCTTATACAGTGTGCCCAATTAGCGCTATAAGGGTTTTTTTTAAGCTCGTACAACATTTTTAACAACAATCTTATAAAACAGTGTGTTTTATAAAGAGTTGTGAGAGCATTTCCGTAGCTATAATAAAGTATAAATTGTTCATTGGGCTGGCCTCACTTCACGCTCATCTAACAAGGATGGAAGTTGTTGACAGCCCTGAGTGTCTGTCCTACCTGGAGGGAGAGCCTGAGAGAACCGAACACTTTTTGTGTGAGTGTCCGGCCTTCGCCCGGAGCAGACTGGATACTCTAGGGTCTACACTTCTATCTGGGGATGAGCTGAAAAACCTTCCTCACCAAGACCTGATGCACTTCATTAAGAGAACAGGAAGGTTTTGATGAATGGGATTCAGGATAGTACAATGGGCCGCTATGGCCTCCGTGCTTGGGATGGGTTTCTCCTGTTCCCCCTGTTTTTCAAACAAACAAACAAACAAAATAATAATGCGAGAACCCTGTCACATTAGTTTATTAAACTGAAAGTATTTTTAAGATTTTGCTGTCCGCGGAAGCTCGGTAATAGAACCTAATGGATTATGAAATTTATATGGAGCATTTGATGAATTAGGAATGGTTTCAATACTCACCCAAGTAGCAGAAGGTGTAAGAGGTTAGGTTAGGTTAGATGGTTGCCTTTAATAGGGCGTTTTCACTACATCGAAATCACGTAATTTTGATGAAGTGATATCGAAATCACTGTAGGTGTTTTCACTACCACTGAGATGATTTCGTTTGACAGGTGCTAAACTTAAATACCAAATTGGCATGTAAAATAATTAATTACATAAACAAGGCTTTTGTTATTTAAAGGATATATTGTCTATTAATATAATATTTAATTTAATTTTAAATTTCTTCCTTGCAAATTTATTGACAAATGTATACAACAAATGATACAGTTTGAGAAAAAGTGGAAAGTGCAAATTTTCGTGATTTCCGACGTAATTTCATTGAAATTACGCAAAAATGACATGAACGCCCTGGAAGGCTTGGCCTTCCAATGTTCCTTCCAATGTTTAGTTCCTGATAAATCGCACATTAATTTCATAATTGAAACAAAATTTTAATAACAGAAAATAATTACATTATGCATGCATAAAATACATAAACTATAAATTCAAGAATAATAATTAATTAATCAACGAACTGCAATACTGATTTCCATCCTCACAGAATATATGCACTCGAATTACGTCTTAAGACGATTCATTACACCGCTTAAGTTGCATAATGGAAGCATTATGTGGATCCGAAATTATTATATAAAAGAAATGTTGTTATTCTGTAAATAAAATTACCGCGTAAGCAATTTTTTCATTGGGAATTTAGTAAATAACTTTCTGTTTATTTTTCAATAAATTATTTGACTTTTGAAATAAAGAGGCTCAGTATTTGGTTTTTATGAAGCTATGAAACAACGTGTGTTTTAACTAATTCTCAACTACTAACTCCGGACGTGGCAGTTGTTTTTTCCTCATGTATTTATGATTTGATTTAGAATAGGGGCGGATCCAGCTAGGGGACGCGGGGGCGCCCCCCCCCCCCCTGAAGGCCACTGAAAGCAATTACAGTAGATCTTCTGAATTTTTCCTAATAAAATGATTCACATCTATTCTACTGCACCTTTTGTAGAAAACGTAACAATTTCTGGAAGCGCTCAATACAACACATTTAGAAACGTAGACCCTAGCTTGCACCTTGGCCTTCGGTCATGATTGTTAAAGCCTATAGAGAAAACAAGAAGCGCGGATTCCTGTACGTGGGCGTCACCTTGTTCGGGGTGTTTGAAGCAGGACAAAGCCTATTCATCTTAACGCGATGGAAGGTTTGTTTTAATTGAAAACAGCTACCAAACGGTCCTTGATAAGAAATAAGAAATTCGACGAAACTATCCACAACGCCGAAGAAGTCATTGTGTATTGTTGTAGTGAGTGTTAATACATTTAATGCAAGAGATTAATTTCTAAATAATTGTTTTTTATTAATTCGTAAAATGCTATAGTTTTTATAGAATACTTAGCCCAAACGTTAAATAAAAACAAATAAAAACTGCAGATTGGGAAAATATCACTGAGTATCCTAGAGAATTTGATTGGTTGGTCTGTTTTACTTCAAGGGATGTTTATGAATGCATATTTGAATTTAGTACAATTCTAAGTCTTGGGCATGCTTGAATAATTCAGTAATTATACAGCAGATCATAACAACAACAACATCACTCTTGGTTTAACGATAAGTACCACCAAGCAATAAAATCAAAATAGACTGCTTTTCGCACCTATCAATTGCATCCATGTCCAGAACTGAAACACTATCCAAAGAGAAAATTTCCTTTTGACCAGAATAGTAGAATCTTGGCAAGACGCAAAGGCAGCAAAGGTTCCTGGTCCTTGGTCAAAACCATCAGGAGCATTTTCAGCAGTTCCTCTATTCCTTCACTAGTTTACAACGAAGTGATTGTTGACTCCCTGAATAAAACTAATATTTATACTGTTAGATTCACTTCAAATTCTCCTTTTCCACCTACTTTACATCTCCCTTGTAGATGTGTGCAAGAGCCAATACACATCCGTACGAGAGATCTGTTCAAGGTCCTTAAGGTGATCAACGAATCCATAGCTGCAAGTCCTCATAGTTTCAAACCCCCGTTAAATAAAATCTGTGCCTCGTTCTTGGCTAAAGCTCTGCGAAAACTATTCTACTTGTCTTCTTCAACAAGAAAATTTCTAAGAGTTTGGAAGCTGCCTAACGTTCAGCCTATTCCCAAGAAAGGAAAGGGTAGTGATTCCTCAAAATTTCGACCAATTACAATCACTTTGATTCTTTAAAAGGTTTTTGAATCTATCATTAACTCCCAATTAATGAAATATTTACCAACTAATCAAACTCACAACGATCGCCAATATGGTTTTTTTTTCTGACTTTTATTATGGAACGTTAAAGCCTTAGTCCTCGCAATTTTGGTGAGTCTAAAATCGTTGCCCTAGATATTTCAAAGGCCTATCATAGTGCCTGGAGCTCAGCTGTTTAAAGCACTTGGCCTCTCTCTTGTCCTTTTCTATTATGAATGTAAAGTGTTTTATCTGGTCGCTTAATACGGATTATATTAGATGGCGTGACATCTCAAACTCAGCTAAGAAATGCCGGGGTGCCTCACGGCTCTGCTATCTCTTTATCTCTTTTCTCAATTTTCATTAATGATTTGCTCTCCTTTAGCAACCTTGGGGACTACAGAGGAAATGTCACATCTGTGAATAACCACCTGGATAATATGCTCGCTTAGAGAAAACCGAATCGCATCGAATTCAATACATCTAAATTCCAAAGCTGTTCCATCTCTTTAAAGCAAGATCTTAATGTTTCCACTCCCGTTTCTTTTGATGGAGCACTTCTTGACGATACACCGTCTTTATGCATTCTTGACATTAATATTTGCAGTAAGTTAAGCTGAACAGACCACCACTTCTCTGTTGCCAAATAAGCAACGAAATATCTTAGATTTCTGAAAAGGTGTAAGAAATATTTCAGCCCATCGGCTCTAGCGCTCCTCTACAAGTCCTACATCAGAACTAGAATGGAGTACAATTTCCATATGTAGGCCAGGTCTGGTCGTAGAGCCGTAGCTTCGTTGGATATTCCTCTATGTAATACTCGTACTGCAAGCCACGCACATCCTTTTACCCTTCAAAATACTTTCGATCGTGTGCGAAGGTGGAACAGTCTCCAATCTTTTGTCTTTTCTCCGACATGCAATCTGCGAAAGTTTAAGGGTGACATACATCAGCACCTTTGCCACCCTCCTCACGTTCCCTAATTCATTTCTTTATCACCTTCTCAAAAGAAGTCAGACTTTCTTAGCTTGCCGACGAAGTTTTATACGTACAAGGTAATGATTGCATCTATTCTGTGAGTGCTATTTTAAATAAATGTAAATTTTTAATTCCTATATTTTACAAAGATACAATTTATGATGATTCGTGAATTTGAATAAAGTACGTTTCCCCAGTTTTATTAACTGAAATGGATGTTTGGAAAGTTTTACACTTTCACCATTTACAAACCAAAACAAAATGAATAATCTAACATCTCCTTTGACTTTTCGGAGTAGTAAAGAACCTTGAGCAACTTTCTTCGTTGCGAGTGGTAGCCACTTGTTAATCTGTTCGACTCGTATCTTTAATCTTTTAAATGATACATTTTGTGCATTTGACAGGTGGCGTGTCTTCAAACTTTTGCTCAGTTTTTAGCATATACCATTTTTAAACAATAGTTGCGCCCCCTCACCAGAATCCTGGATAGGCCACTGATTTAGAATCATTAAAAATAAAAGTTCATAAAATTCTTCTATTCTCCATCTTTAACAAATTCTAACAACTCTGTTTCTGAGTTTATATGAGAAGAGATCGGTTTGATCTATTTTCAAGCGTCTGCAGCAGGCAGAAAACCAAGCTGCACCGATGAGTGGAAGGTTTTCTGCTGACACGAAACGCTTCTTCTTCTTCCTTTTTCTTCTTCATTTTTCAGCCCACTGCGTGGCGTATACAGGTTCGATTCGCTTCGAATGAATCTGTTTCTTTAAAATTTTTTAAATTTTTTTAATAAATAAAAAAAATGTTTTTTTCTATTTTTCTTAAACTTTTCATTTCTTTCTTCTTTTTTCATTTTTTCATTTGTTTTTCTAATCACCCAATTTCGCTATTTGGGACCTGTTGATGAGTCAAACCAAGACTTGAAACTTGTCACCAAAAATTAATGGATTGTGTGATGAAATAACAAATTAGAACATTTTTTTAGCTGTTGCTATATACCGGAGATATCCCAAAAAATTCTTTCTTCTAGTTAAGGTAAGATGCTTACATTTAGACAAATTTAGAGATAAACGATTTAGACAGCACCAACGAGCGAACCTATCAACATCCTACATAAGTTTGGCTGCATTTAGTGCATCATCAATCTTGATGAATATTTCTAAATCATCAGCAAAGTCAAGACATGAAGCAAAATTGAAAGTCTTAAAAACATCATTGATAACAATTATAAAGAGAATAGAACCCAAATGACTGCCCTGCGGCACACCAGAGGGTACGCAAATAGGACGAGATGTCACATCATTGATGACAACCATCTGTCTACGATTTAACAGAGAAGCAGAAATCCTTGTAAGCAAACATGAATGAAAGCCGAACATACTTAGCTTTGCAAGTAGCAGACGGATGTTAACCCTATCAAATGCTTTGCTGAAGTCTGTATAGAGGACGTCAACTTGACCAGAGTCTTCCATTACTCTTAGGGAAAAGTTGGAAAAAGATACAAGATTAGTCTCTGTAGATCTACCTTTAATGAAGTGGAGAAATGTACTCCTTGAGAAGGAATGAAATTTTATTGGTTACAATGCTTTCAAATAGCTTAGGAAAAACAGAGAGTTTACAGATTTGACGATAGTTATTGACATCATTCTTAGCACCAGATTTATGAACATGACGCAGCGTAGAGAGCTTCCATTGATCAAGAAACACTCCAGATGAAAGAGAGAGATTGAAGATGTGACACAGAGGATTAGATAATGCCTCACGACAGCAAAAGACATTAATATGAAGAAGACCCAATGACAGAAGTCCATTTACCAGAGAGCGTTCAGTATCCTTGAGAATATTAAAAGGAACAAGCATCTTGTCGTCGTCACTCCATAACCAATGGACATTGCTAGCATTAAAATCACCAAGAACACAAAATGATAATTCTCATGAACCATAGCCTCCACGATCGATCCAACATTCATGCTTCTCATAAATCTCCACATGCGAGTTTGGTGGGATGTATGATAGGAAGAAGAAAGCAGTTAAATCAGCAGAAGAAACTCGAACACAGATCTGCTCAATATCATAAGACGAATGAAGTAATGGAATTTCACATGATTGGAAGGAAGTGTTAATTGCCAGCAGGACATCTCCACCGCGGCTAAGTCCAGATTCAGCAGCACGATCTTTGCGATAAACCAAATATGACGCATTAAAAATTTCTGAAGAATGAAACGATGGGTTAAGCCAAGTTTCAAACATTGCGATAACATCATATGAATCTTGAGTAGAGCTAACATAAATGTCATTAACCCTAGTCCTAAGACCACTCACATTATGAAAAAAGCAGGATATAAAAATATTAGTCCTTAATGAAGTGTTTAATGAAATTTTCTGAGAAGCAGGACAAATGCCGGGCACGGGATCATCGTAATCATGAAGATGGTAGCCACGAATCAAACGTTCACGTGTACTGGTTTCTGAGCGCCCAGGTTTTTTTGGTATGTATACAAATCTCCGCACAATTAACCCACACGGCCAGACATCATCCTTCAGAATATCCGGAAATATGTATTCTGGGACGCCCAGCTTGAATGTCAAAAATCGCAATGAAGACGGATCCATATCCCTTACAGTTAAACGCTTGCAGACTAAGATGTTAGGGTCAATATTAAATTTCGAAGATATATATTTGATGATCTTGTCTTCAGTAGTATCATTTGCGTCAAGACGAGACAAGTGAAGCCACCTGAGGTTATTGACTGCCGAGATCTCACAGCTAGAAGAGGTACCGACTATCTTAAGCTGTCGCATTTTATTACTATTAACTCTGACGCCAATCTGACCAAGATCATTAGAATGCGACACAATCCCATTACCAATTGCAACTACATCATTAGCAGCAGTAGTACTATTACCATCAGTGTCGCCCACATTCAAAGCGTTACCAGGGCTAGCGCCCACAATAATGTCATCTTCGCTCGGGTCAACAGAGTTATGTATATCAACTTGTGTACTTACTACTTTAGAATTCGTTGTCACCACTCCAGCTGATGGAGGCTGACACAGTAATCTCTCTACAAAAAGTTCATCCGGACTTCTGACCAGTTTACTGATGTGACTCATCATTATTTTATCATTCGCGGAAAGCGCATTTGATAGATTCGAAATTCTTTTGATATCCCGGTCCTGAAGATTCAACTGTTTATTGCTTTCAGCAACTTCACATTGCAGCACGTCAAACCTATCTAAAAGAGTTTTTTTTAAATCCATACACTCATCGCACATATCCAAAATATTGCTCTTTATGAGTACACTTTTTATGTCGTAGTCGGTTAAGTTAGCACATTTGGCACAAAATTCTTTCCCACATACACCGCCACATTTAACATTTAGCCCGTTCTTAACTGTAGCACTACACTTAGCACAGATGAGTGGCATTACAAGAAATTAATGTAAATGCACAAATAAGCACACCTTACTGTATATAAATTAAAAGAATTTTCAGGCAGAACAATGGAATTGTAATTAAAAAAAAAAAATTTTACGGCGAGAACAGTGGGGTGATTCTGTGGGTTTTGTAGAACTTGAATGTCAAAATAATCGACTAAATGAAATGAACTTTTCTACTGATTTTTTCGTGTTTTTATTCAGGTCAGCAACCCTTGCATGACTTAGAATGAACTGAAAATGTCACTTCACATTACAAATTCAAAATAATATTTCGAATTTAAGCACTTGTAATGCTCTAATTAGGCGTAGAATTTTTATTTACCAGTGTAAAATTTTTGTCACAACCTCTGGGAGCAGTTGACTAATTTGTCGATTATTTAGTCGTGTTTTTTGACGTTTGTTCATCGAAAATTCATTATAGTTCATTTTGTGGTAGATAATAGTGAAGACACAAAATGAACTGTGTTGAAGAAAAACTCGACAAAATATGTCAAAATTCACGACTAAATAGAACGACAAAGAGCACACAATCACCCTACAGATGTTAAATAACTGGTTATGAGACTAAAGCACAAAGCAAAAGGCTAGAAACTCCGCACAGATGTTTAAATAATAAAAATATGAGGCACGAGAGCACAATTTTATGAAGAACACAATAAATTAAATTATAATTGGATAAGACCACACTGAAATATTTTAATAATAAGTAAGTTTAAGCAACGGAGAATACAAAAATTTATACAAAATTTCAGAAATTTACGGAGCAAAAGCAAATGCAACTACACTCACTGACGACTGCTGTTCATTTTGATTTATTCTTTACATCAACCACAAAATAATAAACTAAAATGAATTTGAAATGAATTAATGTCAGAATATACGCCTAAAATTACAACAAATTAGTCAACTGCTGCCGAGGTTGTGACAAAAATTGAATACTATGGTAAATGGATTTTCTACACCAACTTAAAACAATACAAGTGCTTAAAATCGAAAAATATTTTTGAATTTGTTATGTGAAGTGTCAGTTTCAGTTCATTCAATGAAGCTTGCTGAACTGAATAAAAACACGAAAAATCAATCAGTAGAAAAGTTCATTTCATTTAGTCGATTATTTTGACATTCAAGTACGAGAAAAGATCAGAATCACCTTCCGGAGGGATATTGATCTTTTGGATACCGATTTCTGCTAACGGACTTTGAGAGGATTAGAACTTTATCTCTTACGTAGAATCGTCTCTAGCAGATAGTCAAAAAGCGACTCACTTCTTGGATTGCCATTAGTGCTACCGAGATGACATGGTGGCATTCTCATTACATCCAAGTAAGATATTGGTGTTCTGTATCTCTGCTACAGCTAGCAGCCTCTTGACTATTTCGAAGGCAAATAAGGCAAATATGCTGAATCGAACCAGCAAAAGATGGACCTAAATTACGGTTAAGAAATTAGCATTCACAGCAAAAACGCTAGCTCTACGGCTTTTGCTGTGAATTTGAAATGATCGAGCTATTACAAAACTTCTGTTGCCAATTTAGTGACCAAATTTAGTAAGAAGAAAGATGCTAGTGCTTGCAATTGCATAATAATGGTTTGACATCTTTTAGCTTTAATTTGACATTTAAAAGTTGAAATCCTCCGGCATATTAATAATAGGAAATGTGCTAAACTGTAGTAGCAATATATTCACAAATGTAATAGGTAAATATGGACAATTATTTATTATTTTATTAAGCATTTTATTAACAAATTTATAGACCCTTTCGAAACAGAAATAAAATTTATGCATCAACAACAGAATTTATGTACATAAGTATCTGATCTGCTTACGTGCCTAAATCCAATGAAAATATTATCGTAAAATTGGGAGTTGTATTGACGCGACTGACATGCGAATATGAGGACATGATGAATTTAGATATATTTTTGGGCTGAACAGAATTAGATGCGATTTGCTTATCTGAATCTTCACTTTCATTTGTGACGGTCAAGTTTAGACACCAGGGTATATTATTTTTCGTAACAATAAAAAGCCTTCTACAGTTGCTATTTATCTTAATAAAAGTGTCACGAGAGAAGTTGCTTTCGAATATAAAAATTATATGACTCGATCTGAATTGCTTTTTGTTGCATTTCAAACTAGCAATCATAAATGTTTGCTTGGTTGTTTACATAATAGGTTTGTTTAATAAACTCGAAAAAAGTTCAGAGCAGAGCAGAGTAGCTCAACTTACATTAACTGTCAAATTAAAAGTAGAGCAGAAAAGAGCAGAAAGGTGCAGGCAGCTTATGAAACACACATTTTCTGAGATCTGTCACCAAGAAGCATAATTGCTTAAATTAATTTTTTTTTTCACACGCAAAAATACAATTATTATTTAAATATTCCACTAGAATAGTCCAAAACTAATTTTTTCCACAAGAAACGCAATTATTTGAATTATTATTAGAACTGTCATCACAATTTACAGTTGTCAAATGCCTGCTCTAAGTTACTCCTTCGAAAAAGTTAGAGCAGAAAATCTTACTCTAGATTACTTCAGTTCACTTTAGAGCACTTTAGAGCAGTGCTCTGAGTTCATTAAACACAGTTTTCTTCTCTATTCTGCTCTTGTCTGCTATAGAGTAACCTGAAGCAGCTCATTAAACAGACCTAATACATAAGCTTGGAAACGTAAAAAATTGATAATTCTTATGATGTATAACTGTGCCTAATTGGTTAATGTCATTTGTGGCGATTTCAATATTATCCTGCTGTCCCATATAGTACAACTCAGGAAATCTTTTAACGATTTTCTAAGTTCCATTAATTTTATCGCCATCAATCCTCTGCCCACTCGTTAATATAATAATGAAGAATGTCAGCTTGTGTTATGATCGGTAGAGTGCTGCATGCATCAGCATGCTACATGGACGGCGACAGCTATGGCGGTGGTGACGTTCATCCACACGGTGCTGCCATTTTTGACTCAGCGAAGATTCTAACCTGACTGTGACTGAGGCTGAAAAAGAAGAAGAAAGAGAAGACGAAGACGAAGAAGAAGAAGAAGAAGGAGACAGCGTGAAGGATAGGAAATCAGAATTGTATCAAAAGTTTAGAGCCATCCGAATAATCCACGCGTTTCGTGACGTGCATAATAAATCGAGCACTCAAAAACCCGGAGAATTGAAGGGAGAGACCACGGCTTCCTGGCCGATGCGGAGTTTTTTGCGAAACTTTAATAAAACGAAAAGGAAATTACAAAGCCGCGGAAATATAAGGTATGCTAAATAAAATTACATAAAATACTTATCATGAAAGAAAACTTTGTGTAGAAGGCAACGTGAAAATTCAGTCAGTGGGGTACAAGGCTACTGAGGCGGGAAAGGCCCCAAGAAATTCAGTGGACTCAATACGTACTAACAAAAATAAAGCAAGAAGGACCTTGGCGACTTGGAAAAGATCCCAAATTTAAGGTGAGATCTTTCATTTACATTATATGTCTATTTAGTCCGGCTAAAGAAAATCGTGAAAGACAAGTAAGAAAATTGCCGATGAGTAGATAGCTCATCCAGCACATGCATACACACGTGCAAATTTAAAAAATTTACTGCGATAAATGAGGACCAAATGCCTCACAGTCGTTTCGTATTATCAAGTTCAGGGGCGGCAGCGTGCATAACCTATTATTTATAAATTACGAATTTACGCAATAACAGCGAGCCAGGATCACTGAAGATTGGTCTGGCAATGTGAAGGCCTTCACCATAAATAACGAAGGATTTCGGCTGTGGTTAGAAGATGAAATCGAGCTACGATTTTGAATCCTCTTGACACCTGGTATATTACCAAACACTGGTACAACGTTTTCTTCTAATATGAGTTCTGAAATTTTCTAGGACTCTCGTCGACATATATACATATATACACATAGTTGTGGGATAGTTTTTGTTAATCAAATTGATTATTTTTTTTTTTTAATATGTACCGCCGGAAGGACGATTGGATACTTTAGAAGTAGTAAACTTAATACCTTAGCGTAAGATATTTTTGGTTAAGTCGTATGAGGACGTTCCAACGTGAACAATCCAGTTAACACCTAGATTTGTGATGACGTCCACTAAAATAATTCCATAAGATTTTCTTTCTATTATATAATACGGTTAAGATAATGAATTTCAAAAGGAAGATTTAATAAGAAAAGCACAACCACCATCAGTTAGTTAGTAAGAGGTTTATTTCGTATTGTTACTTCAATTTCTGGTTCTTCCCCAAAATCCATTACTCGAGAACCCAATACTGTTCTTGATTCAGGGCACCCAAAGTAACGATCCGGGAGCATTAATCTTTTGTTTCTTTTATATAGGTAATCGCCTGCGGCTGGACCACTTCAACTGTTGGAGAAAATTGAATGTAAGTACCCGTAAATTCTAGCTGTCGCATAGATCTTAGAAATTTTTTTCTTTCAGGTTGCTCCGGCCTTACAAGCAGAGTATAGGGTTATTCGAAAAACAAGAAAAAATAAGAAAACAGAACATTTTTCAATATATAAATCTGTAAATGTATAAATATGGTAGAATTAGAGGCTGGTATATTGTAGCTATTTAGGTTTGAAATTGTGCGCCATAACCTGATCATTTAATGTCATAGAAAACAATTTCGTATTAATTAGATTGAAGTTATAGTAAAATTGACGGAATCTCGATTCAGAAACATGCTGTACTTTCCTTTTGGGATATGATAAAGACGTCATGCGTGGATAGAAGTTTAGTATAGGAGAATCAGCCGTATTCTAAGTAGTTGGCTCATGTGAGCTCATTGTATTGTACTGTCTTTTCCCCTTCACTCTCCTGGTGCCCTCACATGACTAAGGTTGAACATGGTTCACTCCTCCACTCATTTCAGGTCCTCATAGAGATATTGCTAAATCTTGCCCGCAATGTCAAAGGGTGGACTGGGGCAATGGCATTGAAGGCAAGTCATCTGCACCTTCATCACCAGGTAAGGTGAGTGGTGTAAGGGTCCCTTCAGGGCTGGATGTGTGCTTCGTTTTTGTGTGAGAAGGCACGATATCTTTTTGTTGATGGTGATTTGATAGCGGCAGGTTTTCGTGGAACTCCCCACACTCTCCGCTATTAGTCGAGGCGAACTAGCGTGCCACCCTGTAGCAACGTTGTCACTGGGTGATCTGTCAGCTTATGCTGGCAGTCTGGACTTCACATTCTAACCAATCGCTCCCATACTTCCAGAACACTTGATCTCTTTATTACAAATAGAAATGATTTAGTCAATTTTAAAAGTAACCTAGCTTTTCCAATGGTGCCTGACCACCTTGCAATCTTAGCCTTATTTGCCATTAGTTATATCAGGAGCCGTTATTCCCAATCATTTTCTTTTCGAGATTTAAATAGATTTATCCTTTCTGCAATATACTGCCAGCCATGTCGACTGGACTAGTGTTTATTCTACCAACAGTGCTAATACACTAGTAGAGTACTTAAACAACATGATTACTGGCATTGATATCTTCATGCCTAAGAAACAGGTTATTTCTAGATAGGACTACAACTGAGGACGACTGAGGTGAATATTGTATCAATATTCATAATAATATAATAATTACAAAAAACTGGATTCAATTCAATTTAATTTATTTAGCTGGATTCGTACATAAGATTTACAATCTTTTGTAAGCACTCGAAAATATAATTTTAGAGAAAACAATGTTCAAATAGTTACTGATAGAGTTAATGTCATATGTTGATTAACATAATAATAAAACCATAACCAAAACTAAATTTAAGTGAAATTATTCAATGCAAAAATACAAAAATATACTAAAAGAAGTGATAAATGATTCCATTGTGTTAAATTACAACTATTAAAAAAAAAAACAAAAACTTATTATTTAATTAATTAGCAGCACTCTTGAAGCCATTCAGACCTGCATTGAAGATAGCAGCCTCTTAAATTCACCGACAGTAACCACGCTCTGCGAGGTTTCAGGTAACAAGTTCCAAAGCCGTAGGATCTGAATGAAGAAGGATCCTTCCTGAACCAAGGGACTATGACGTGCAATCAGAAGATCCCAACGTCGCTGAGATTGGAGAAACTAGATCTCATCCATTAAGTATTCAGGTGCTAAATATTATAAACCTTAAAAAAAATTTCTGACAAAAGAATTGCTGCATCAAATCTCTTCTTCCTTCGCCAGGCAGTAGACAAACAGCCAAACAATCCAAGTTCTAAGAATAATGTCTCAGAAAACAAATGCCTATCGCTATTCGCTAAATGAAAATAAACATGAAATGAATGCAGAGCATAACCAAACCAGTGCATCCCCCCCAACTCTCATTTGGAGATTTGCAAATCTCTCAAAACACAAATTGTAATGTTCAACTTACAAGATCATGCTCGTCATCTCACTGCTTTCCCTCGAATCGAAAGAGAAAGCTTCTTTAGCCACTTTCATTAGCTCCTGCATGTCCTTTCGAACCTCTTGCACAAGTCCTCCGTCGGTATCCGTTTTTTTTTTTTTTTGTGGAAGACCTTACGCTTAAGTTTGCGGATGTTGTTGAAGGTCACAGAAATATTATAATTAAAAGATTTGGAAAGAATGAAAGAAAAAATAGTACCAATTAAATTATCTACCTTGGGTTTGAAAATTCGTACTCATCCAAGAATCGCATGAGATGAAAAAATTTCCACTCGTGTTGTGAGGAATGGGCTGCATCTCCTGATTTGCCCTTCTTTGTTTTTTTTTAACTTTCAATATCTATCGCGCAAGCTTTTCCACCGCGCTTTTAGTTTCTTTACTGGAAAATTTTCATATATATGTGTACAAAAAGAACACAACATTGTATCTTTATAATGAATTTAACTGGAACTTTTATTTGGGTAGATAATTCTACCCACTTCTTTCCTTCAAGTCTACATTCTTATAACTATTTCTTCTTTTATTAAAAATAAAAGCATTTATTTTCAAAAACTCAATAATGTTTTCCTCCATTGCAGTTGCACTTGCCTCTATCCAACACAATAACAAATTGTTATGGTACTATGTTGAGTTATTATTACTGGACGTAAGTCCCAACTGCCAGCATGAGCTGACGTCCAGTCATAATCACTCAACATGGTACGATAACAAAAAATGGCGCCCAACGGATGTCCACCTCAGTTAGATTTCGGTGGTCTAATTGTGACTTTTGCTGGGGACCGAGACATGTAGTGAGATAATCATTTGGCATTTTACTAATTGATTGACCTCGGGTCTCATAGCCAGTAGAGGTTGCAGGCAGACTTGAGGCTAACTGGTGTTTCTTATCTTGAAGTATTTTTCTGAATAAAGTATTAAAGTTTTTAAAGCTTTCGATTGTTACATTAGAGTTTTGCATTTTGAAAGTTTATGAGTTTTTTGAAATTTTAGTATGAGTAGAGTAAAATCTTTCTTTGAATTTTTCGTTGAACCTTTCTCTCTGGTCTTCTGCTATGGAAATGCCAGGTGGCCTTAAGATAATTTTTGTTTGTGTTTTCACGGAAGCATGTCTCTTCTGGTCTTCTGGCTGGACAGAGTCATGAGTCTGTGAGACGACTTTTTGGATTGCAGCTAACTAGTTGATCAGATTCATGGCTTTGCCTAGCTGGAGGGTTAGTTAGATATCGCGATCAGGCGAAGAGGAAGGAAGGAGTTGGTGAAGGATGGATGTGATGCTGGAGACCTTCAGCAATCAAAAGCTGGCATGTTGCTGTTACGTACCTTGTGAGGAATGGCGGGTACTTTATCCAAAACACCTTTTTCTTATTTTCACTTTTATTTCCAAATCTATCTCCAAACTTGTATCAAAAACTATTCTTTATTTTAATTTTATATATTTTTTTTTTAACACCACAATTCTTGTTGTACAATTTTTTGTTATATATTCCAATGTTTTTCTATTTTCACCTTTTACCAATTTCTGATCCTAAAACCTTTTTTTTTTCTAGTTTAACTTTATTCTTATAAAACTACACAGAGACCAAGATTCAAAAGCAACTCTTTTTAATCGCAACCGCCGTATATGTCGTTTTTTTTTCACAACTCTATTTCTGTAAAAAAAACTCGACTATCGTTTTCGAAAACTGAATCCCACTCTACGAACCGCCGTTTATCAAATTTTAAACGCAACTCGGCTCTTGATCACTTTTGTCGCGATCAAGAGCCTTCGTTCAGGGTAGAAAATGCATAGTTGCATTTTCACCCTGAGAGAATTTTCATTTATTCTGGACTTGATTAAACAAGTCCAGAATATTTTTCGTTGGACGGTGACTTGACATTTGATGCTTTTATAAACATCAGCCACCGTCACGACGATTAAAATTGCCGCGCGCGTATACATACAATGTATTTTCGCGACGCACTCTTCTTTTCGCGAAAGCTTTTTTGTGATATGTATGTACGTTCGTACATACATATTGCAATTTCCACGACAAATCGTACTGAAGGTACGATTTGTCTTTTATTTTATTTTTCAACTTAAATATTTCTACTGGAAAATTTTGCTGAAGGCAAAATTTGCCATGGGAATAATTTTGTTTCAACTCTATGTACTGATTGTACTGATAAGCTAGCCATGTTTTAGGCATGTTAGCTTATGTGAAAATTTATGGATGAATTCTTTTAGTATTGTAGAAATTTTTAGATATCCCTTTATTTTAAATATTTTTTGGTATGCAGGATTTGGTACATAACATTGCCAACTGCCTGGCTGAAGAATCTCTAGTAACCTTTTCAGTCTTTAGTTTCTCTAACCCGACTTTTCTATGATTCCGTTGAGAACTTTTTCATGCACACATCCACACTACTAACCAGTGATGCCACTTTGCTACAATTGTAGCAAAAATGATACTTTTTTTCATGTCATTGCAAAAATGCTACTTTAATACTTTTATGTATTATTCTGTCTAAAATGATACTTTTACATAAATTCAGGTAATCGAGTTTATTAGATACAACGAACTGCCTTATCTTTAAAGGAAGTTGTTGACTGAATTTTGGTGCAATAGCAAGCTCTTCAATTATTTCTTATATCATCTTCGTTAGAAGACGAAATCCTTTAAGTAAAATATACATATTTTTACTTTTTGTCACAAATCTGTCAAGTTGTAACTACTATTAACTTAGAGTTTCAAGGAGAAAAATTTAGGTTACATAATTATGCAAAACAATTGAGACAAATTACAAGTTAATTTTGTCGTTTTTCATTAAACCTGACTTAATAAATAACTAAGATTGCCTGAATGACATTGACGTACAATATCAAGAGAATTATTTGCCGATTAATGAGATATATGTACATCAGTGCAAATGCTGATTTATTTATTGCAGAAAAGGGTTTAGTGGATTCAGTTTTGACAACTGTAAGGTCACATATCTTTTCGTTTTATGTTGAATTGTGTAGTCAAATGAGAAAACGCTTCAATTTCAAAATCAACATTTTAAAACACTTGTGTTGTCTAGATCCCGATAGAGCATGCAAATGTAACGATTCTATTTTGCCATTATTAAAAGCATTTCCAAATCTTTATAAACATTCTGATGTAGAAAAAATTAGTACACAATGGCGAATCGTGAAGGTGCAATCGAATTTAAATCAGTTGACTGCTCCTGAAAATTTGTTGACCTATCTTTCGACTTTTTAAAAACTCATTGGGGCAATAATTATTTTTTTAGAACTTTATGATTTCGTAATGAATTTAATGTGTCTAACACATAGTTCTGCTGCCACTGAACGAGTCTTCTCAGATCTCCAACTAACTAAAACAAATAAGTCAAATAGATTTGACATTAAGACCATTGAATGCACAATGTTTGTGGACACCGTAATTACATAAAGCAACTTAAAATCTCGTTTAATAGTCATAAATATCGAGAGAAAATATTTAATATACATATGTATATACACATATGTACTACCTTATTTATTATGTGCTGTAAAATGAAATGAATTTATTTAAGGAAAAAAATCAATATTTTTTGTTCGACTAAGCTCTACATATATTTTCTAATTTTGCGGCTTATTCAGTTTTATTTTGTATGAATTGTCTTAATTTTTTTTTATTGTTAACAGAAAGATTTTTTACATTTTTTTTTTTAAATAAAATATTAGTATTAATTTATACTTCTTTTTCTTTAAGATTGCTACTTCCAGTCTTGCTACTTTTATTCCTACCCCTTGTGGCAACTACTAACCTTTACTGTTTAACTTCTGACCTGATTGTGGAGAGTGGACCTGGAAAGCTTTTGTTTTGGGATAGCTCTTGGAGAGGGAGGGAGAAACTCATATGATTTCGGATTGAGTTTAGCTCATAGAATCGTTTTGATACTGTAGATTACAGTTTGTTTTTGTTTTTGAATATTTTTCCTAGTGCCTATCTCGTTGTCGAGCTTGATTTTAAACATCTTCGTTCACTACAGCTTCGATGATTTGCTTGAGTATATAGTACACACATCCCAAAGCTCTCATTATTGTAGCAAGATTGACTTTGTTGAATTTTTGATTCCTGCTGAAAATATTATTACATGTATTTATGATTTAATTTAAAATCGTTAAAAATAAAAGTTCTTAAAATTCTTCTATTCTCCATCTTTGACCGATTCTAACAAGTGTCGGTTCGATTTCCGTCAGGGAAAAATAAAATAAAATTGAATTTACAAATTAATTTGTGCGCTTTCAGCGCTACTGGTTAATGCCAGCTGAAAGCAAAACGTAGCTTAGTAGGCTAATTACAAATAGCTCAGTGGTAAGGGCAGTCGGTGGGCAAGCGGAAGGTCTCGGTTTCAAACCCCGGATGAGGCGGTTGTTTTTTCCTCTTGTATTTATGATTTAATTTAGAATCGTTAAAAACAAAATTTTTTTTAAATTCTTCTATTCTCCTTTATTACATAAGACGCGTGAATTGAGAAATTGTAATTGTCCCTATATGATTAAATTAGAACACCAACGAGCTTGAATTTTAATATCTGCCTTCAGCTAATGAAATTTTTAAACTCTGAAATTTTAAGTACTGACTTTAACATCGATGACACTTGCTCTCCTTTTCCCGAAGCACGCCAAATTCTTGTACCTGGGCTAAATTTATTCAATTTTGCACATTCGTGAGATATATAAGCACTTTACTTGGTTCTGTCGATATTACTAAATTGTGTATCATGGGTACCATGCGAACACCACCTTCTGTTACTAAAGTTTCAATCCAAAGACTGATCTGCCAAGAGAAAACCTCTTCCTACTATTTGTGGACACATATTCCATAAGGCATGTCTACAAACATGGATAGGCGAACAAGCCAACTGTCCAAACTGTAGGTGTGCTCTCACGCAACAGGATTTCGCTGTATGTACTGTGGCCAAGGTGCCAAAAAGGTATCCCACTCATAGATCTTTGTCCCCTGAGATGCGCTCAACACCCATATCAAATACCAGCTCGAGAAGGAATAGTCTATCACCTGTACCTTCGGGGCAGGGTCTCATAGTCGCAGAAATGAATATATGCATCTCCGAACGCAGCTTCAAAATTTGGCACATACAGAGATCGCTCAAAGCTTGAACGCGAGTTACGTACCCTCACAATATACACAAACAGGCAGCAAACTCTCCACGTGCCCCTATATCATCATACATGCATTTTAACCCCATCAGCATTATATTCAACCCATAAAGTAAAGTCAATTACCTTAAAATAATATGTAACTTGCGTAATTTCCTTTATTATTCTTAACTTTGCTATTTTACCAGTTCCCACAATTTTTGCTCGTCAGCAGTTTGTAAAAGAGTAATACGATAATAAAAAAGAAGGTCAAGAAGGCAGTATGAAAGAAAATTGATTAAGTGAGTTAGTTAATTTTTAACCGTAAACGAGACTAGAAGAAAAGTAATTCATTAATAAAAGTTTATTAAAATTAATAATCTTGTTTTTTTATCGTTTGGCTTACCATATAATTTAACTGGCGCAGTCGGTAGGATTGCGGTAACAATTCAAAGTGTTAAAAACGGTTTTGAAACAAAATAAACGACGGGTTATCGTTTTACTAAGCACTAACGCATCGACGGATAATTGGTGCAAGATAAAGTGTGTTTCAGGGAAGAAGTACTCCGAAGGCACATCGAAGAAAAACTATCATCCCACAGCCGTGAACCTGTTGAAAAATTATCAAAGGTAATACTACATTGGATTTGGTGAGTTCAACTCTTCATACCGCAAGTTCTTGAATCTGGATTAATTTGGAGAAGAATTCAACGGTTTCTTGGTTCACAACTCTAACAAATTCAGCAGATCCAGAAAACTATGAAGATAGAAGTTTTTATTATTATACATGCGTAAGTAAAAATATTGATATTTTTCCATATTTTCCTATATATGTATATATATTCCTTGTTTTCTTAAATTCCTATATGAGTAAACGACTAACAAGTAGAAGCCCTAATCCAAGAAAATTTCATAATAGAATAAGAGACAGTGTATCAAATTTAATTAAACGTGCAAGTGCAAGTGAAGAAAATTTAACTACAATAGATAATAGGTCGGCATCAAGCTCAAATAGCGAAAACTTAACTGCAATTACACATAATCCGTCAGAATTAAACTCAAATAGTGAAACGGTTAGTGAAATAGATTTAAACGAAGTTAATTCAAGGGAACTAGGAATTTTAACTATGGAACAACAACAACAACAACCACAAAACTCTCCACCCGTAGATTTAACCAGTACCGCGACACAAGTTTTCAATTCTCTTAGGATTCCGGATGCAATCAAAGATTTACCAAAATTTGATGGCAATCCGCGACTCCTTCACGATTTTATTAAAAACGTCGAAGAAATTTTATCTTTAGTAAGAGTGATCGATGGCACAACCTATAGTGAGGGCAATCAGAAATAAAATAGAAGGGCAGGCCAATGAAGTGCTTAACATGTACGGCACACCATTGGTTTGGGATCAAATAAAAGATAATCTCATACTTCATTATTCCGATAAGAGAAACGAAACCTCTCTTATCAGAGATTTGCATTCCCTTAAACAACATAGTAAGACAGTAGAAAAATTTTATAGTGAAATAGTGGAAATACAAGCAGCATTATTTAATCATATTCAAATTCACGAAAAAGATGATAGTGTAGTGAAAGCGAAAAAAGATATGCACACAGAAATGTGTCTAAATGTTTTCCTATCAGGACTAAGGGAACCTTTAGGTTCAACCATTCGAGCTATGCGTCCAGAATCTTTACCCAACGCATTCTCATACTGCATCCAGGAACAAAATATTTTCTATACAAAATCAGAACCATCAATAAATCTTATTAAAAGTAGACCTAATGGACAAGTTCGTACCCAAAGTTTCCAACAACGCACAAATTACCA
This sequence comes from Dioctria rufipes, assembly GCA_963924295.1. Taxonomy (NCBI): domain Eukaryota; kingdom Metazoa; phylum Arthropoda; class Insecta; order Diptera; family Asilidae; genus Dioctria; species Dioctria rufipes. The sequence continues at coordinate 77,105,673 of OZ002741.1, read as the reverse complement.
TCCACTACCTAAGAGAACTCTTCAACCTTTCCAACCATTCCAATCTTTTCGACCTAATTCAGTGCCTCAACAACAACTTCAGAGGCCCTTAAACAATCAGCCGTTTAATCAACAATCAAGGCCTTTCGCCCCTAATCCTTTTTATAGACAAAATTTACCTAAACCGGAACCAATAGAGGTCGGTTCAGGCAATTCCCGCTTCAGACGACCAACTCTCAATCATCCGCCACAACCAAATAGAAATTTTTCCGCCCCACATAATCAGAGACCCCGATTTACTAGTGAAGAGCTTTTCAACACCTATGAACAAGATCCACCATCAAGTGGAAACTATAATGAATACGCAAGTGACTACTTCAACACTAATCTAGACAGATATTATGATAACTACTCTGATAATGATCAAAATCAACAGACTAATCATATGCTAACAGACGCGACGGAACAAAATGAAGAACCTAATACATCCGACGAAAATTTTCTTGCAATAGCCTCAGACGACCCATCAGTTACATAGACTTAAATAAATACGGAAACACCCTTCCCTATATAAATATTTCCACCCCATATGGGCATACTTTGAAATTCCTAGTCGACACAGGTTCTTCCTCTTCTTTCATAGACCCAGATTACGTAAAACCAGAAGACGTCGTGTATTGCAAACCAATTACGATAGTAACTGCTCTCAATAAACATAATATAGACAAACAAGTTATTCTTCCAAATTTTATTGAATTCAATCAAATAGGTAAATTTCATGACTACTTCGACGGACTATTAGGACTAGACATATTAACTAGCCTTGGTGCTAAAGTCGACCTAGCAAATCGAAAATTAATTACAAACAACGCTTTAATTGATCTTAATTTAAAACCTAACTTTATGTCAGAAAAATATACCATTCCCGCTAAGACAAAAGTTGTAGTGAAATTGCCAGTAGATGTGCAGAGTGGCGATATATTTACTAAAGCTATTGTAGTTGCACCTAAATTTTACATACCTGAAGGAATCTACCGCTCTGAAAATTGGTACAGCCTTATGGAGATCGTAAACAACACAGAATACGACCAAACTCTCTCTTTAAAGCAACCTCTAAAAGTCAACATATTTCCCCAAAACGAAGTCTCAGAAATCAGTCTATTTAATTTAACCTGTGAAATAGACTCCAATATAACCCCTAACGATATCAAAAATTTAATCCGAACCTCTCATTTTAATAACGAGGAGAGAAGAGAATTGTTTAAAGTATGTACACAATTTGAAGATATTTTCTATAAAGAAGGACAAACCCTCACTTTTACCAACCAGATCAAACATTCCATAACAACCACTGATGATACACCAATTTACACTAAATCTTATCGCTATCCATACGTCCATAAAGAGGAAGTCAGAAGACAGATTAACGATATGCTAACACAGGGGATAATTCAAAACAGCTACTCTCCATGGAGTTCACCAGTTTTGGTAGTTCCGAAGAAAGTAGATGCCAGCGGAAAACAAAAATGGAGGCTGGTGATAGACTACCGCAAACTTAATGAAAAAACCATCAGCGACAAGTATCCCATACCCAATATAAATGAAATTCTCGATAAATTAGGCAAGTGTCTATACTTTTCAACATTGGACCTTGCCAGCGGTTTTCATCAAATAGAAATGGACCCTAAAGATATCCCGAAGACAGCTTTCACAGTCGAAGGAGGACATTATGAGTACGTTATGAGACTTTCCAGCGTGTCATGGATAATGTTCTACGAGACCTTATTGCTAAAATCTGTCTCGTATATCTAGATGATATTATCATCTTCTCAACTTCTCTTCAAGAGCACTGCGAAAATCTGAGAAAAGTGTTCAACAGGTTAAAGGAAACGAATTTGAAAATTCAGTTGGACAAATCAGAGTTCCTCCGAAGAGAAATCGGATTTTTAGGTCATATTATAACTCCTGATGGTGTTAAGCCTAACCCGGATAAAATCAATGCAATAAAGAAATTTCCAATTCCCCGAACCCCCAAACAAATTAAATCTTTCCTAGGACTTCTGGGGTATTACAGGAAATTCATCAAAGACTTTGCAAAGATAACAAAACCGTTAACCGCATGCCTGAAAAAAGGTAAGAAAATCGAGCTTAACGACCAATATATTAAAGCCTTTGAGACTTGTAAAGACCTTCTCATCAACGATCCTATTCTCCAACACCCGGATTTCTCAAAACCATTTATCCTGACTACAGACGCTAGCAATTATGCAATTGGGGCAGTACTCTCTCTCACAGGGTACCATTGGCAACGACAAGCCTACATGCTATGCTAGTCGCACATTAACATCATCCGAAATTAACTATTCCACGATAGAAAAAGAATTGTTAGCCATAGTCTGGGCCACCAAGTATTTCAGGCCATATTTGTTCGGGAACCGATTTACAATAGTCACAGATCATAAACCACTTACGTGGTTAATGAGTCTAAAAGAGCCTAACTCTAAACTGGTAAGATGGCGTTTGAAACTGGAAGAATTCGATTATAACATCGTGTATAAAAAAGGTAACCAAAATAGTAATGCTGACGCTTTAAGTCGCATCAAACCAGACACGGACGAATCAATTGAAATAAATGTTAATGACACTAGATCAGAGATATCTACCCCGAGCATGAACATTTCAACCATACATTCCGCCGAAGAAAATCTAAACGACGGAATTCCAATTTCAGAGAGGCCTTTAAATGAATTCAATATACAATTAATTCTCGAAAAATCAAATAAGGAACCTCCAAACTCACTACAATCTCCCTTCAAAAATAAACAAAGACGCATAATTAGATCTTCAGATTTCTCCGAAGAAAATGTTGTAGGAATTTTTAAAAGATTTCTTCCTCCTAATAAGTTAACGGCAATATTGACGGACGACAATACATTTAAAGTAGTACAAGAGGTTTATTCTAAATTTTTCTCAGGGAGTAAGAATTTTAAACTAATCCGATGCACTGAATTATTACGAGACGTCACTGATAATGACGAACAAGATCAAATCATAAATTCATATCACATCAAGAGTAACCATAGAGGCATAAACGAAACATTCTTACACATAAAAAGAGAAGTCTATTTCCCATTTATGAAAGGGAAAATTACCCAAACAATCAACAACTGCGAAACTTGTCAATTAATGAAATACGATAGAAGTCCACCCAAATTAAAATTTGAAATCCCCGAATTCCCTAACAAACCCCTCGACATCTTACATATAGATATTTACACCATAAATAATAACCAAATGCTAACTATCATAGATAAATTCTCTAAATTCGCCGCAGCATACACAGTGCCTGCTAGAAATAGCTTGACAATGATAAAATCATTGAAAAATTTCATTAGCCTTCATGGCATTCCCAAGAAAATCGTGTGCGATCAAGGAGCAGAATTTACCTCTAATATATTTAGAGACTTCTGTAAGTAGTACGATATTAACTTACATATAACGTCATTTCAACAGACGAGTAGTAACGCTCCTGTAGAGCGTATGCACTCCACATTGACCGAAATCTGTCGAATAATTTATAATCGAATGAAAAATAAAGACCACGACGAAATACTAGATGAAACAATAATAACGTACAATAACGCTATTCACTCTTCAACTAAATTCACTCCATTCGAACTGTTTTACGGAAGAATCCATAATCTAGATAAAAAGCTGAAATACAACAATGAACATGAATACCTTAAGAAACTAAACGAGTTTCAAGACAAACTTTATCCCTTGATAAGAAAACAGTTAGAAAAAAATACTACCAAAAGATTAGAAAAACTAAATAGGAATAGAAGAGTGCCGGACAAGTTAGAATTAGGTAAATCAGTTTATAGAAAAGAATGTAGGCGCAATAAGTTGACTAAAAGATTCACAAAACATAAAGTAACACAAGACAAGAAAATCTCAATACTAACCGACAGAAATAAAAAAGTACATAAGGGAAAATTAAAAATTAAACATAAATTTCAGGATAATAATCGCACAAGGTCAAAAACTAGAAATACAGGACTTGACGAAACACAAAATACTGACGATGAGACTAGGAACCGCGAGAACAACGCAGGGATACAACAACCTGCTACATATAGTGAGACTAACGACTTACGAACAGACGATAGACAAGATAGCGAACTCACTCGCAACGCTTAACGACTTTGATGAGCTTCGAGAATCATTCAATGTAACAAACATTAAACTATTTGATTTGAAACATAAATTAAATACCCTAAAACCAAATATTAGAAGTAGAAGACTGATTATAAATGGATTGGGAACGGTAATTAAGAGCATCACGGGAAATATGGATGCAGAAGATGCGCATCGAATAAATAAGGAAATTGAAAACTTGCTGTCAGATCAAATCAAAATAAAAAATAGAATTAATCAAGAGACAATGTTAAATAATCAAATGCTAGAACGTTTTAAAAATCTTACAACCCATATCAACAACCAACAAGATTCCATAGTTAAATATTTAAAGCACTACCAAGAGCACTTAAGTAATAGCATTGGAAATAACAGAGATACATTTGCACATGCACAATACCTTAACCTAATCAATTATAATATCGATCTACTAAATAATCACTTAACAAATATAGCCGAAGCCATTACACTTGCCCGTCTAAATATAATCTCTAAACAAATATTAAGTCCCAATGAAATTACAGAAATCTATAGTATTATGAAAAACCAATCAGTCAAAATTAGATCAGACGAACACATTTATGAACTTTTGGGATTACAGGCTTACTACAATGACACGAATATAATTTTTAACGTCCAAATACCAATACTAACCGAAGAAAATTATTCCATGGTCCATATAATTCCCTTACCAATAAATAATACAAAAACAATTCCTGTCAGGCCCTACCTAATCCACAATCCTAAAAAAATTCAATATTTTAACGAAGCATGTCCCAGAGTTGAAGAAGTATTCTACTGCAAGGAATCAACACACCAGGAGTCAGTCGACAATTCCAAGTGTATAGGACGCATAATGCAGAACCTACCAGCAGAGTGTACTCTGATCGAAGGAACGGGAACATCGGAAATAATACAACCAGAACCCAACTATATTCCCTGAAACATCTATAAAGACTACCTGCGAGATTAACAACTTGCTTATCAAAGGAACTCAGCTGATCCACTTCGAGAACTGCTCAGTGCAGATTAATGGCATCAATTATCTTGGTCGCATTAACACCTACTGGGACGATATCTACATCTACCCGATGATCCCTAATCATATCAACTATTCATCTACCATCGAAGACCTTAGACTGGAAAAACTTAAATTCTACCATGCGGATAGCAAGAAGGCGATCCAACTCCTCGAGTGGGAAACCCAAGTAAAAGATGACTTCGCCTTAGGAACCCTAGCGGGTACAAGCTTCCTCATATTGGCAATTCTCATCTACATAACCTATAAACATATAGCCACAAGAAGGGATAATCTTATACATCTCAACAAAGGACCAACAATAGGAAATCCGTCATTAGATACAGACCCTACAGGAAGCACCCCGAAATTTCAGCTATTCTGGCCATCACTTCATACTTAGGGGGGAGGAGTTACGTACCCTCACAATATACACAAACAGGCAGCAAACTCTCCACGTGCCCCTATATCATCATACATGCATTTTAACCCCATCAGCATTATATTCAACCCATAAAGTAAAGTCAATTACCTTAAAATAATATGTAACTTGCGTAATTTCCTTTATTATTCTTAACTTTGCTATTTTACCAGTTCCCACAATTTTTGCTCTTCAGCAGTTTGTAAAAGAGTAATACGATAATAAAAAAGAAGGTCAAGAAGGCAGTATGAAAGAAAATTGATTAAGTGAGTTAGTTAATTTTTAACCGTAAACGAGACTAGAAGAAAAGTAATTCATTAATAAAAGTTTATTAAAATTAATAATCTTGTTTTTTTTTATCGTTTGGCTTACCATATAATTTAACTCGCGCTACGGACCGAGATTACAGATGTTCGACAACGAGTATCTGCGGTCAATCAGCAAGCCGACGTCTCTCGTCCACCACCACCACCTTTTGCAGAGCGTGTCCCTCCACCTAGATACGTCGGCGAAACCGCTAGAGATCCGCGAGCGAGGCCTTCATTCTCTGATGGTCAACACAGATATTCTTTTCCACCGGCCATACCATTTGCCCCTCCGGCACCCTCTTATTCAGCCAATCGAGTTCAAAATAATTCAGGACAACGACGCTCAGGCAGTCCTATTAGGAGATGGAACTTGTGGTATAGCGGAGATAATTCTGAACTATCGGTAAATGAATTTATTTTCAGAGTCGAAGCACTCACCTTTTCCTCGTTGGAAGGAGATTTTGACCTACTGCTCAAAAATATGATCGTCATGTTGACAGGACCAGCTAAAGACTGGTATTGGTCTTTACTAAGACATAATCCGACACCGTCGTGGGAATATGTCAGAAATAGATTATTAGTTAAATGGGGAATTCCAAAAGACGATTTGAAAGTCAGAGTTCAGCTCATGTCGCGCAGACAAAAGCCCGGCGCATCATTCGCGATGTACCATCAAAATTTGGTGCAGCTGCGTGGCTAATTAAAAAATCCGATGCCAGATCAGGAATTTCTTGAACTGGTGAAATCAAATCTACTGCCAGAGATCCAAAGTAAGATCTGTCTGCACCCTTCTCACACCATTGGTCAACTGCAAATGTTGGTGATTCAAGCTACGCAGGTGCGGATTGCAACTACTAGTGGCCTGAACACCTATCTTAGCATCGCATAAATGAAACTGATGACATGACTTGTTTCAAGCGCCAGAAAATGATACCAATATTGCAGACGTATCAGCTACATATATCAGACCGACAAACAGTGAGTTGTTGGAATTGTGACCAGCAAGGTCACTATTACCAAGATTTCTTACAAGAGCGGCAATGCGTGCTCTGTTATAGATGCGGGAAAAGGGGACGTGTTCAAGCCAAATTATAGACAGTGTCTACAGAAAAACTTGAAGCGGGTATGACATCTCAGATGTCAACGACTTCAACTGCTCCACCTCAACCGCTGAACCCGAACAACAATCAGCTCAATCCACTGATCTCATCAAACCGACAATAGACTGTCCGTTAATTTCATTCAGTGACTCTGGTGAAATTAATATTCCATCTGACAGTCAAACTAATGTTAGTAATCCTTTGGCGGAGGACTTAATTGATTTCTCTGCAGATTTTCAAGCTCCCGCTTCCACCCCTAGTGAGAACCAGACACTTTTATTAGACACCTCGTTGGAAGAAACACTAATTTTGGACACTGCAACGGATCATGACGACTGCAGGTGATGTTACTGAGAGGGAGATTTCGTCCATGGCCTACACAATTATGAGACAGCCACCAAGCTCTGTGATGACGAGTGGGCGTGAGCCTGTTTTATATCTATTGAAGCCATATCATACGCGTCTACAAAATTACAGTAAGGCACGAGACCGTATTTTCTCCTCAGTAGCTGAACTCGTAGGAATTATGTATCCTGATTTTGACCTTAGTAAAAGAAAGAAAATATCAATTGTTCGTTGGCGTGAACATTATCAACGAATCAAAACTGAACGAAAGAAACTGGCCCACATTTCAGTGTCGATGCCAGGTGACATTCGGCCGTATGCCAAAGTAAAGTTTCTCGGACGAACTGAGACTGGGTTACTTGATAGTGGTGCCACTGTCAGTATCCTAGGTTAACGGAAGCAGACGTGGAATGGAGGAGGTATCGCAAGTGCAGGTATCTACTGGTGCCACGGCCTCACACAAGCACTATATCTGGGAATAGACTTCTGGCGGCTATTTGGATTATCTCCAGATGTTCTGGATGTAGTTGCGGAAGTGATGCCAAGCGAATTAGCTGCCTAAGACACTGACCGCCACGTTCTTTCGGTTCGGAAAAATCAACTCCTCGAAGCCACGAAACATATTTTTTCTTCCTTCGCCTTTTTGGCCTTAAGAAAAACATCTTTGGTCACTCACAAGATCAAAACAAATGATGCTGTTCCGATAAACAGAGGTTTTATCCCATTTCACCAGCAGTGCAGAGTTTGATGGATGCTGAATTAAAACACATTCTATCACTAGGTGTGATGATATGACGCCAGGAAGATCAACTCCGTTAATAAAAAGGTCGCCTATCCGCTGCAGCAGATAGATGCACTTCTGAGTCGACTTCCTCCGGCCAATTACATTACAACCCTGGACTTGAAAGACGCTTTTTGGCAGATCCCACTAGACAATGAGTCCAGAGAGAAGACCGTATTTACAGTACCTGGTCATCCCTTCTATCAGTATACCGTAATGCTTTTCGGCCTCTGCAAACTATGTGCCGCCTCATGGGTAAAGTCATCCCGTTCGATCTTCGTGAGAATATCCTCGTTTATTAAGACGATTTATTAATCTTTTCAGAAGACTTTGACTCTCATCTCATTTTGCTAGCTCGTGTAGCGGATTGTTTGAGGAAAGCTGGCCAGAAGAGTAAGTAAGTCGGAGAAGGAGGAATAAGAACTGACCCCGATAAGATTTCAGGCATAGTTGATTATCCGTCACCTAAAACTGTAAGGCAGGCCCGAGGCCTACTAGGTATAGCGGGATGGTACCAACGATTCATTCCAAACTATGTAGATCTAACTGCCTCCATTACGGACACCTTGAGGAACCCTAGTCAGTTCTAATCGACACCTGCTTCTTTATTAGTGAGTTCAGATTTCACCAAGCCGTTCGTTATACAGTGCGATGCGAGTCAACAAAGTATTGGTGGAGTGCTGTTACAACCAGATGACGATGGCAACAAGAAGTCGATAGACTACGTCTCGAAAAAGTTGAATTTAGCACAGCGAAATTACACCATCACAAAGCAGGAATGCTTAGCAGCAATTCTGAGTATACAGAAGTTGCGACCCTTCATTGAACTTATGCCATTCAAGATTGTGACTGATCATGCGAGCTGGAAGTGGATGATGTCTCAAAAGGACTTCAGCGGTAGACTTGCTCGGTGGAGTCTGAAGCTTCAAGGTTTCGACTTAACCATTGGGTACAGAAAAGGAAGCCTGAACGTCGTTCCTAATGCGCTGTCATGGATTCATTGGGACAGCTTGACAACAGTTGAAGATCCTGGTCCAGAAGTTGACCTTAGTTCTCCGTATTTCAACTCGTTGGAATATGAAGAGCTGAGAGGTAGAAGGTTAAATCAGCTTCTGATAAATTACCAGATCTCTGCGTCAGGGATGGCTTAGTCTATATTCAGACAGTTCCGAGAACAGGCGATCCAATTAAGGAGGAAAAAGCTTAGAAGCTTTGGATTCCACGTGGGCTTGTCTCCGACACTATTTCAAGAGCGCATGATCCGCCTGTGGCTTCACACGGTCGATGTGAGACACTACGTAGATACCTGTGACGTGTGTAAAGAGATCAAAGCTCCTAACACCATTCTTAGACCACCAATGGGAGTTCACTCTGTGACAGAAAGACCGTGGCAAAAGTTGTGTGTTGATTTATTAGGTCCGTATCCCAGAACCATAAGCGAAAATGTCTGTATCCTGATAGTTTTTGACCACTTCTCCAAATTCCCAATTCTCAGACCGATGACGAAGGCATATGCTCTTTATGTGTGTCAGTTCATTGAGACAGAAGTGTTTCAAATGCTCGGAGTCCCGGAGACGATAGTCTCCGACAATTGAGTTCAGGTTTGCTCTGTTCAATTTATCAAGCTACTGGAAAAGTATGGCGTTAAGCACTTGCGAACGGAGCGTGTATTCGAAAGGAACACACTAAGTGGGATGAGAAGCTGAGCCATATCGCTAGCTCTCTCAGGAGCTCTGTCCACCAAACGACTGGTTTTTCACCCAACAGAGTATTATTCGGTTAACAGATAATTGACCACGTGAGATCATATTCCATCTTGAAGAGCCTCGGAACTCTGAATGAACCTTTAAGAGTAGATGCTTAAGACAAGCTAAGAGTGATCCGTGCGAAAGCAAAGGAAAATTTGAACTACGCGTTCGAACAGGGTTCAAAAGTTTATAATTTTAGAGCGAAGCCTGTCAGTTTTAGAATTGGTCAAGAGGTATATAGACGAAATTTTACACCGAGTAACAGATTAGTGCAAAATTAGGACGAAAATTTTTAAAGTGTCGCATTAAAGCAGGGAAAGGAAACTACCTTTACGAGTTTGACGATCTGCAGGGGAGGTCAATAGGAGTGTACCACGCGAAGGACATCAAGCCCTGATAGTGAATAATTTAACGCACAGATCTGTTGTGCTTACATGATGTATATCTTTCAATCCTGGTAGCCCTAAAAAGGCATCCAGCCAGCTTAACTGGAAACCGCCCAGTAATCGGTTGGGTCGAGATCTTTTGCCAGCACTAAGGAAAGAATTTTTGAAATCATGTTCTCAAGCAGTAGTACTTGAATAGTTGGGAACCAATATTTTGAGGTTGCTTTATAGTACAGCAGATGTAGCAAGTTGAGTTAAGTAGTGATTAATTTTGTTTTTTTTTTTTTTTTCTTTTTTCTGTTTTTCTTCTTCCTTGCGTTTTTGATTTAGTTTTTAGCAGTAAATTACGGGCTTATTTCTTGTATCTTACTTATTTCATTTGATTTTATTTTATTATTTTTTTTTTCTCTCATATCTTTTGTTTTCCTTTTATACATATACCTATATACATACATATTTTTATTTTTTTTTTTTTTTTTTTGCTTATTTAGATTTAACTTGTACAAGTAAAAAGATTATATCTTAATTGTACAATACCTTAGAACGAATAAAATAAATTGAAATTGAATTAGGACCTTCCCAGCCTCCCTCGCTTGACAATGTGTCAAAGCCCCTCTCACATGGTACCCAACGAAGATTACACCGAGTTGGAATTCCACTTTAAATCCGTCTCTGAACAATTTCAATTTCCGCTGTGCTGGCACACTTAGTGCTCAATTTTAACTCTTTAAAGACTCAACCTATGTGTGAAGACTTGAAGACACACCCTCGAACGAGTGTTTGTCCAAGCTCGGAGGCAGAAATCAGGAGCGGTAGAGGCTTTGCATTCAGTTGGTTAGGTTACTGGTTGTACAGGCCTCCCCGACTCGCCTCGGTGGACGAAGGCAGAGGAGTGCTGATAGACTAGCTTTTTAGGTTGGTGGCCTGTGAGTGCACTTCTGACTTTCAATACCGATGTGGACGTCAAACTTTGGGCAAAGGCTGACGTGACCTCGGGGATGTGGCTCTAATTCGACACGCACAGGAAAGTTCTGATAAACCTTCACGGCTTTGGTAGGGCCACCACAGTTCACATCTTAGGAAGTAATGGTCGTGGGTCGAGACACACCTGGGCCGCCCTCAAGGTGGAGTAACGTTTTAAGACCGACTAGCTTAGTCGACCATTATTCAGCATCATCTACTGCAGGACTGAAACATACGATCCTGCCCTGTTATGAAAAGAACGAGAACAATCCGAAAAGGGGAAGGAACCAGAAATGTAAAGTGCGATCGACAAAAGATACACGAATTCTGGTGTGGAATATTGACCACCAATTTTAATCGGTCAAGGAAATTATATTTTTCTGACGGATAGTCATTCTTCTTTGTGCCATCCAAGAAAAAAGGGAAAAATCAGAAAAATCACGACGATACCGTTCGGCAAAATGGATCACTCTACCTTTTGCCAACAAAATTATTAAAGAAAGGAATCCCAGAAAGTATCCCGTTCCGCTGTTGTATCTTGCGAATTGCCTCATAATGAAATGAAATTGTGAATTTACCAAGATCAAGATCCTGACACTGCCTAACCAATACGTTTCTGTTAGGTGATACATTTCTGCAGATAATACTGCTCCAGTAGTAAATCCGGCTAAAGCAAACTCGTGCCGTCTAAGTAAAAAAGGAAAGGAGGTGTTTTATCAAGCGATGCGAATGTAAATCTTCAATGGAAGGGCCCGTAGCAGTACCTAGAAAAATATCATTCGACTTCTTTAAATTAAGCTAAGGAACGTTACTTTGACGAATTTGTGTTATAAATCATAGTTAATTAATTAAATAATGCTTTTATAGATCTATGTGATATACACTGAGTAACTAGTTTAACCATCTGGGTACATAATATCCTTAACTTTGCTTTAAACCACATTCCAGCGACGTCTGATGAAACGCTTCCTCACCGCGGATAACATAGACATGTAAGTACTATTCCTATGCAAAAATCTGTTTATTAATCATGACCCAGATTGGTTAGACAGGAAGACACCATACAATTTAGTGCCAATAATACAAATTAATTTTTATTTAAAACATTTTTTTTTTTTTCAATTAAACTTAATACTGGTGTCTTCGCAAACCTTATTTGGATGAATATTTAGATAAAAAAAAGTATTGTTGAATATCTCTTGCAAATTAGATATCTATTGTGTTCACACATAATATATTCTCGAAATAAATCTTTAGACGATAAATCTCATAAAAAACCATCACAGCTTTTGAAGTTAATTTTTTTAGCTCAAAGTAAATAGTTTTCTCGAACAAATATAAAAATGAAATCTCCAAAGTTGTTCATAAAAATTAACGATATATTACTGAAACGATATTTACATAAATTAATTCTTTTATTTTCGTATTCAAATCAGTTTTACAAAAAAAAATTCAAAAGTTTATGGTAATTTAAGTAAACTTTAAAAATATTTTTTCGAACAAAAAAAAATACGAATCAAAACATTAGACAATTCATTCCGAATTCATTGTAACTTAAAATTCATGCACTAAGAATACATACAATTTGGTAAATTCAGAATTGCACCACATGATGCAAATTTTTATTTTGACTTCAGTACACTTTTCAAATAAATCCCCAAGACAGTAACCACTGAATTGAAGTAACTAATTATTTTGTTGCGTAATTTTATTAAATTATTTTATTTTTATTTAGACTTTAATTTTTGGAAGTGGGTACGTCTTTTTATATAATTATGCATTCAGCTTCACTCGTTTGTGATTCATTTCGATTGGGTTAGGCCAAGTGATCAGAACCCTTTTGCTCTGATGGACGAAGCAGTCAAATCAAGGGACATCAACCTTGGCTCGTACGACGATGGTATAAACGGTTCTGTGTACCGCTATACCCTAAGTTTATTTATTTTGCACCAGAGTGCCCTTTTTTAGACCTTCCAAATGTCAAGGTACATAAAAACCTAGGCTGATATGATGTGTAATGTAGTTCTCTGTACTGCTACACTTTCCTGATGTTGTTAACAAGCGACGCCAAAAAATTCAAAAATACACTACGCTTCACAGTTTTGAACAATAATAATTAATTTTTTTCACAAATATCACTTTTTAAATATTATTTCCTAAAGCTAAAATGCTAACTCAACAAAAAAATTAACTTAAAATTTCTCACGTAAAATCGTAGAATCGAGAAAAACATTAGTGTCCAGTTACGTCTGGGTGCAACGTGAACACTCTTGAATTCGCATTCTTGCGAGAATTTCTCGTGAGAAACTAAATGTGTAAGCTACATATATGCAACACGAAATTTATTTTTGAAGATAATTTTGTATGTTATGCGAATGTTGAAGTTATGGTACATAATTTTCCATGTTTGTTGTAAATAAACACCAAGATTTTTATTGTGAAAGGGAGTTAAGGTGAATAATAGTAGAAGTAAAATAAATATCGGAATATTGTTACACTAAAGAAATCTTGCAACGGTATGGCTCCGTAGAGTTGTTAATTTCCTCCTTCACTCTTCTGGAGCCCTACTAACAATGAAGGTTAACTAGGTTCGCTTTTCCACTAATTTTCAGGTGTAACAGGGATACTGTATCATAGTGTGGATGGGGCGACGGTGAAAGAGAACAGGCCATCTCTGTCCTCCGTATAGCTAAAGGTAAGTGGTGTAACGGCCCCCTCAGGGCTGGATGTGTGCTTGGATTTTTTTTTAGGCACGATTTTTTTGTATATGGCAGGTGACAGCGGCAGGTGTTCCTGGAACACCCCACACTCTCCGCCAATAGCCTTGGTGAGCTAGTGTGCCGCCCTGCACTGCAACGCTGTCCACCGAGTGATCTGTCAGCTCATGCTGGCAGTTGGGACTTAAGAGGAGTCAGTACTCAGCAAAAATTTCAATTTTGATACCAGCGATCCTGTAGACAATAAAACTTACTATACGTAGGTTTATGTCCTGAAAGTATTAAAATTAATATAAAATTACCCTAGACCTAGACCACAAGTCACATTAGAGACATCTAGCGTAAAAGACAGAAGCCCAACATGCGACAATTTAAGACGAAAATGAAAATGTGCAGTTCAAAGAAATTGAAAATTTTTAACGAACTCTCCTAAATTTTATTTTGCACATAATTGTTAAATATACTATTTTGCTTTATATTTCTACAACTTTCAACGAAATATTGCAATTTCTCGTCGGTGAAATATCGAGAGAAAAAATAAGTACTATTAGAGTTAAACAATTAAAAAAATCGCAACTAAAAATGAAAAAACTCGACGTTATTTGCTAGATTTAGGCTTTATCTTTCTAAAATAGTCACAATCTAAAGAAATGAGAATACCTACTAACAGGAATTTAATTTGAAAAAAATCAATTTTTACCATTTTTTGCAAGTTTCCGAGATAATATCTCCATTCCAATACATTTTTTTTATTTTACTCGACGTTATTTACTAGACCTCTTCGTTACCTTTAATTTAAGGTATAAGTCATTATTCTGGTACAAATAGTTTACCAGAAATTCGCATTGAAAAATGAATGAAAAATGAATGCAAATCTTGGTACGGACTCCTCTTAACGTCCAGTCATAATCACTCAACATAGTACCATAACTAAATGTCGTTTCCAAGGTATATAGAAGAAACAAGGTATGCCCATTAAAATTTTGACATATCACAGCTGATCAAACAGCTGATAGTCTGTGACGTACTTCAGTGAATGAATAAAAAAGAAAAAGGAAATCTGACAGTGGCAGTACAAGCGCAAAGAATTTTGACACATTACAGCTGATGCCCTGTGACGTACTTCAGTGAATGAAGAAAAAGGGAAAAAGAGTTTTAACAAAAATGGCGGAACGTGGTTCGAGTCGGGAATACCTTGTCATCTATATACCTTGGTCGTTTCATTTTGTCATTTTGTCTCATTATAGACTTAGAAGTGGCATATTGGCACCAATGGAACGCCAGCATTAAATTAAGATTAGAGATGGATCCACGACCACGCCGACGTGGGTGTAATGTAATGTATTTCATACAAGTAGTACTGTCTCTAAATATTTTTAACATAAAACGACGACCACGCCGATGTCGACGTTGTTAATGTAATCCGGCCATTACTCCTCTCTAAGATCGCAAAGTCGTCTACTACGACGATGTACCTATACGGCATAACCTATGCGATGCATGGGCCGATCCACTTCGCCCTGCTTGATGAGTGTGGCTGGCCCTGATTTTGCAATCTCTATATAGCCTGTGGTTTCTACACTTCTTTTTTTTGTCTTTGATATGAATCCCTGCAATGATATATATAATAGTTCGAGTTATCTACTGCAGCGCCTGAAATGAAGTTGGGACCACTATATAATATATTCACAAAACTAGTTCTAAAGCCTAGTACTAAGGTCCGCGCTAAGCTAAATTTTGTATGAAAATTTAGCAAGCTAAAGGATATTGGCGGAAATTTATCCTGAATTTTAGCGAGAGCGGTACTAAGGTCAACGCACTAAATTTTCCTTTGGTTTTTAAGTCTCCAAAAAATTTAGCTTGAATTTATCCGCCCGGGCCGTTCTTTAGAGCGGTACTAATATTTATTGTCCGAGTTCTGAGATTTGATAAATTTATTGACCGGATTTTTGTAGTTAACGTAGTTTTGTACGTCTTTGCTGTAAGTAAATTGGATCTCTTCTCATGGCCGTATTTTCAATATCATTGTTACTTCTTTTTATTGTATACATTATACATATTATTATTATATTTTGAATATTTCCAAATAATTTTAATTACCTGTTTTTAGATATATTGTGATCGAGCATTGTATTTCCGTAAAAAGAATTGCAAAATACTTCTTCTTCTTATTTTTACTATATCCTTTCTCTGAGTCTCTGCTGTCATATTTTAGCTGCTAAAGAACGGCCCAATATTGGAGACTCGCTAAAATTTAGTTTGGCGCGGACCTTAGTACTAGGCTAAACAAAATTTTAGCGAGTCTCCAATATCCAGCCGTTCTTTAAGCCTAGTACTAAGGTTCGCGCTAAACTAAATTTTAGCGAGTCTCCAATATCGGGCCGTTCTTTAGCAGCTAAAATATGACAGCGGAGACCTAGAGCCTTATTCACCAAGCAAAATTAAATAAAAATTCAATTAAAGCTATTCACCAACCACACTTACCGAGTCGATTTAATGAAAATTTAATTTTAATTTAACTTTAAGTTAGTCTTTACCCTCTCTTAAATAATTTTAATTTCGATATCAGCTGATTGAAGTGTCATGCAGTCGCTGTTAAAAGTTTGAAGAGGCAAGAATTTAACTGTCTAGATATATTACGATATCAGTGAATAGAACCACGGTTTTTAGTTTCAAGTGCATTAAAAAGTAAATACAAATTAATTTAATTTTAAATACTGCTATGGAGAAGTAAGACCATCCACATAGAGAGACGATAATGAATCTTCAGATGAAGAGTTTATGGTGTTATTAGAGAAATCGCAGTATATACTGGCGTCGCCGAAGAAGAGAATAATTAGAAAAAGGCCAAACATGTTCCTAAAATACGATGACGATTCCTTCGAGTGTAGATTCAGACTACCCAAAAGGCTTGTCATGGAAGTGGTGGGCAAATTGAAAAGAAAACTAGAGAGTTTTAGTTAAAAAGAAATAATCCTGTTTCTGTGAAAAACTAAATACTTATTGCTATTAGATAGTATGCAACAGGAAGTTTCCAAATAATTAATGCAGATTTTTATATTTGTCGTCATTATAAAACTATTATAAATTGTCTCGAGCTATATTTATTTAAAATCCTTTTATTGGTAAAGGCACTTCAAAAAACAATTAAAAGTTACTAAATTGCACATCAAATAGTGTCAACACTTCTACCACAAACAATTTTTTTTCAAAAGGCACTCCAACAAAAAATAAATAATACATAAAAACTTCTTTTAACTTTTTTAATAATATTTAAATTACATGAACTGTCACTTGCCAAACTCGGAAATCTCGCAGTTGATAGTCCGAAATGTCCGAAATTGTTTATTTTATTAAGGTTGGTGAATAGCTACAAAAATTTAATTGCGGTCCCTCAATAATAATTCAATTAAAATTAAATTTGTATTAAATGGCTTGGTGAATACGGCCCTTAAAGAAAAGAT
Organism: Dioctria rufipes; assembly: GCA_963924295.1. Taxonomy (NCBI): domain Eukaryota; kingdom Metazoa; phylum Arthropoda; class Insecta; order Diptera; family Asilidae; genus Dioctria; species Dioctria rufipes. The sequence continues at coordinate 77,088,246 of OZ002741.1, read as the reverse complement.
ATATTAAAAACAAGAAGAATAAGCATTTTGAAATTTATTACGGAAATACAACGCGCGATCATAATATTTCTAAAAACATGTAGTTAAAATTATTTGTAAATATTAAAAATATAATAATAATAATAAATAACAATGATATTAAACAATGATATTAAAAATATGGCCATGAGAAGAAATCCAGTTCATCCGTACTTACAGCAAAGACGTACAAAACTACGACAATAAGTATTGTTGCGAGCGTGGCCTTTGGTTCGTTATTTAAAACACAATATTAAATATTTAATATACAAGTTCTTTATTTAACTTCTGATCATACAAAATTCATAAACTTTTAATTAATCAACTACACTTTAATTATCGCTTAATACTGTACTTTCAATTATCGCAATCTAATTACAACACTTTCGCACGTTTATTACTTTCACTTGTTAACACTGCAACGTCTAAGACAAGACTCTTTTTCTGGCTATGACAACTGTTATATTTATACCCTAGAAACTCTCCAGATTATTCTCGAGTGTTCTATTTTCCAGAAGCTTCTTGACTGTTCTATTCATTCTATTCCTGAACCTTCCTGTAGATACCATAATCAATTCTCCGAACCTAAAGTGGTTTACTTCTCCATTGCCAGTAGATGTCACCAGTTGTCTTTCTATTGCACGTAACACTGCCCCCTTCTTAAATTTGTTCGTCCCGAACAACAGGTGGTCCACGGTCTTGATGCTTGTAATATTGACACAAGCGATCCAGATGAACGATTTTTCGTTTGCCTCTTGTACCACGTTGAATCCTGTATACTACGTAATTTATTCTAGTTACTACTGAATACGGTCCCTCCCAGTGTTGTTGTGAATTTGGAGAACGTCCCTTATGTCGGTTCGGGTTGTACAGCCAAACAAGATCACCTTCATTGAATCCTGCTGAATTCGTGGCTTCTTGTACATCAGCTCTCCTTACCAATGGGGCTCTGATATTACACTTATACATTTTCTTTCTGCTGCTATGTGGCGGCCCTTTGTAAGAAGCACACACAGTGCATCTGCGACACCACTTCTCCACATCCTCCCGCATATGTAGCCAATAAAACTTTTTTCGTATTTTAGAAATTGTTTTATTCACTCCCAAATGTTCTCCAGATGTTCCACGATGCATTTTACCTAGAGAATTGTTGACCTTTGATGCCGGCAAGACTATTTGCATTCGGAATGATTTACCGTTAGGTGCCTCCCATTTGCGTTTTAAAATACCGCATTCCACATGAAGAGAATTCCATTGAGCCCAGTAGCTTTTCAGATTTTCACTCATCCCTGAAATACCCTTCCATTCTGGTTTTTCTATATCTGCTTTCCAAGCAAGAATAGGCGATATGTCCGGATCTTCTCGTTGCGCTGTTCGCAAGTTCTCGATGTCCCAACCTGTTGATGGTTCCACAGTTACCAACTGTATAGTTGCTGTTGTTTCTTTTTCTTCCACCCGGCCGCAATGTTTGCATTCAAGTTTGCATGGACGTTGTACAAAGGCTTCTGCATTTCCATGAATAAGTCCTTTCCTATGTTGCATCTCAAAGCCATAAGGTTGGAGTCTAGTCGCTCCAAGAATAGCTTGCTCTCTAGTTCGCCAACTTGGACATTCTTCTCTTTCTTTCTTTTCTGTTGATTCCCTTCGACGGCGCTTCCTGCAGTCGCTTTGAAGGTGTCCCAATTTATTACAATCCCAGCATCGAAGAACACTACGTGAAGGGTTGCTCAGTGATAACTGCAATCTATTGCAAGTCTGCTGCCCAGCTCGATATCTTTGCAATTCCACTCTCCTCTCTTCATCTAGGGATTCCACTCGTCGGCGTTTTCTGCAGTCCCTTTGTAGGTGTCCCGGTCTATTACAATTCCAGCATTACAGAATACCACGTGAAGGAATGCTCTGTGATGGCTGCATTCTATTACAAGTACATTCGTTCACCGAAATTTCTCTCATTCGTACTGCACTCCGTGAAGCTTGTCTGGCGGATTCATACACTAATGCATAGGGTAGTGCTTCTGCTGTTGATTTCTTCCCTGCTATCCTTAATGCATGTTGTAAGTTTTGATCTGCAATAGCGTTCACAAATGCCTCCGTTGCTACTTCATTAAGGAAATCCGCATTTACGCTGGAGTATGAAAGATGCGCTAATCTTTCCACATCAGCCTGCAATTGTTGTAGTGATTCGCCATGCTTTTGAATCCTGTTGCGCAACTGTAGGCGATATACTTGCTGCATGTGCTCATCTCCGTAACGTAATTCTATCGCCTGTACTAATTAAGAGTAATCACGTTGATTTTCAATCGGTACAGTTTGTAAGAGTTCTGACGCAGGAGCTCTAAGTGCCAACACCAGAGCTATAGCTTTGTCTTCATCATTCCATCCATTTACCTCTGAAGCTGCCTCGAATTGTCTCTTGAAGATATGACACGAATTTTGTCCATCAAATATTGGGGATTTCATTCTACATGTGCTGGATATTTCAGCTGCTACGTTTAGAGGCTGACGATGCTTTATTCTTTCTAGATCTGCTTTAAAACTGTCAAGCTGCTCGGTGACTTTTTGTTGAGCTTCCGCCACTTCCTGCTCGATTCCTTCAATTTTTAAATTTCTAACGAGTTTTTCAGGAAAGTCTTCTGTTCCTCCAAACGAGTTTCTAGACAATTCTCCAGAGAACTCTTTTGTTCGTCCAAGCGAGTTTCCATACATTTCTTCTGCTCATCTAACCGGGATTCTAGGGAATTCGTTTGCTCATCTAAGCGGGATTCCAGAGAATTCTTTTGTTCAACGAAAGCATTCTTTTGTTCATCCATAGATTTCTTCTGCTCCTCGAGAGAATTCTTTTGTTCCTCGAGAGAATTCTTTTGTTCATCAAAACGGGCTTCCATAGAATTCTTTTGTTCCTCGAGAGAATTCTTTTGTTCATCAAAACGGGCTTCCATTTTGCTCATTAAAGTACTCAAAAGCTGTTCCATTTTCATCGCAGGCTCTTCTTCAACTTCGGTTTCTTCCAAGTTATCTTCGAAAACAAATGTTTCAGGATTCTTTCCTTCCTCTATCAAAGCTTGTCTGTGTCGCTCGACTAGAACTTTCTTTGCACCTGTCGTTTGTAATGGCCGGTTCCCTAACTCCACTTTCAAATCCTGCGTTCGAAGCTCCTCGAATTTTCGCCCCATTTCTTTAGTAATTCACTTTAAGTTGAATATAAATTATTTTCCAGAACTTTCAAAATTTAACACAATTTCACAAAATTAATCACACTTTGAATTTTAAAGTCAATTGCCACCACTTTATTTCGCGAATTTATTTCACTTCTGACACCAGTTGTTGCGAGCGTGGCCTTTGGTTCGTTATTTAAAACACAATATTAAATATTTAATATACAAGTTCTTTATTTAACTTCTGATCATACAAAATTCATAAACTTTCAATTAATCAACTACACTTTAATTATCGCTTAATACTGTACTTTCAATTATCGCAAGCTAATTACAACACTTTCGCACGTTTATTACTTTCACTTGTTAACACTGCAACGTCTAAGACAAGACTCTTTTTCTGGCTATGACAACTGTTATATTTATACCCTAGAAACTCTCCAGATTATTCTCGAGTGTTCTATTTTCCAGAAGCTTCTTGACTGTTCTATTCATTCTATTCCTGAACCTTCCTGTAGATACCATAATCAATTCTCCGAACCTAAAGTGGTTTACTTCTCCATTGCCAGTAGATGTCACCAGTTGTCTCTTTCTATTGCACGTAACAGTATTTTTAGCGCGCTAAAGAGCGGCCCGGGCGGATAAATTCGAGCTAAATTTTTTGGAGACTTACTGATGGTGTCATCTCAAATCAAAACCCAAAAGCCAAATTTAGCGTGTTGTCCTTAGTACTGCTCTCGTTAAAATTCAGGATAAGTTTTAGCGCGCTAAATTTTCATACAAAATTTATCTTAGCGCGGACTTTACTAGTAGGCTTATGATTCCAGAAGCACTAATTTTGCCGGTACCTATATTAATTTAAAAAACTCCGATATCGAATATTTTTAGCAGCTTACGCGTATATATAGTCACGTATTTTGACATTTCACCACAAATTTGTCGTACTTTTATATTGTTACGTGCAATAGAAAGAGACAACTGGTGACATCTACTGGCAATGGAGAAGTAAACGACTTTAGGTTCGGAGAATTGATTATGGTATCTACAGGAAGGTTCAGGAATAGAATGAATAGAATGAATAGAACAGTCAAGAAGCTTCTGGAAAATAGAACACTCGAGAATAATCTGGAGAGTTTCTAGGGTATAAATATAACAGTTGTCTTAGACGTTGCAGTGTTAACAAGTGAAAGTAATAAACGTGCGAAAGTGTTGTAATTAGATTGCGATAATTGAAAGTACAGTATTAGCGATAATTAGAGTTGAGTTGATTAATAGAAAGTTTATGAATTTTGTATGATTAGAGTGAAATAAAGAACTTGTATAATAAGTATTTAATATTGTGTTTTAAATAACGAACCTAAAAGCCACGCTCGCAACAATATTCAACTTTGTTTTGATTTATCCTTTTCATCAACCACAAAATAAACTAAACTAAATTTGCAATGAGTAAACGTCAGAATATACGCCCAAAAGTACGACAAATTAGTCGACTGCTTTCAAGGTTGTAACAAAAATTATATACTATGGCAAATGGGTATTATACATCAACTTAAAGTATTACAAATCCTTAATTTCGAAATAAGATTTCTGAATTTGTAATGTGAAGTGTCATTTTCATTTCATTCTACGTAATGCAGCGCTTGCTGAACTGAATAAAAACACTCACAAAAGCCAATAGAAAAGCACTTTGTCGTATATGCTGACATAAAATTACGACAAAAGGTCAGAATCACCCCCTGGTAGGTGATTCCGTTTTTTGTCGTACCTTAATGTCAAAATATACGCATAAATGAAATGAACTTTTCAATTGATTCTTTCGTGTATTTATTCAGTTCAGCAAGCCTTGCATTACGTAGAATTAACTGAAAATGACACTTCACATTAAAATCTCAAAAGATTATTTAAACACTTGTATTGCTCTAATTAGGTGTAGGATATCCATTTACCACAGTATAAAATTTTTGTCACAACCTCGGAAACAGTTGACTAATCTGCTTGTATTCGACATTCTTTCATTGAAAATTCATTTTAGTTTTTTTTTTTTTTGTTGATGAAAAGGATAAATCAAAATGAATATGGTTAATATTAAAGTACGACAAAAATTGAGGTGAAATGTCAAAATATGTGAATAAAATATACGCCTAAGCTACGACAAAGAAATCAGAAGCACCCCCTGAGCTGCTATATTTTTTCACCATGCATGTTCGTTGAAAGCGAAGCTGCATAAGTGGAAGTGCGGATTAAACGTGCAAGAAGTATGGCAGTACAGGCCCAAATAACATCCGATAAGGTTACCTTGCACGTTGCAGTATACTTAACATTTTGTTGTTATGGGGAGGATTTTGCATCCCACGAGTCATTTACGTTTACATGAATACTTGAGTACTTAACTTGAAATCCACTTGAAACTCAAGTAGGGTTTTTGGTTGAATTAATTCCAATTACTTGACTTGAAATTTACTTGAAGTGACATTTTACCTTTGACAACTCTGCGTTAAGTTCAATACAGAATTGCGGTGTTTTAGATAAATATCTTGAGAAAAGTGCTAAAAATTACAACCTGAATTATCAAAAATAATCTTCTTCTTGTTCCTCTTTGAATGAATTTTTTTCAAGTAAATCGAACAAAATTTTGTGATATACTTGACTCAAGTATACTTGAAGTCAATACGCGTTTACATGATATTTTGATTACTTGATCTCTACTTGAAGTATACTAAACTTAACGATTATTTATATATGATGTGCCCAGAATCGTTGACGCCGTAGAAAGGAGATGTCGCTACTTACAAAGATATGAAAAAAACTTTTATTTAATGGTAAAAATGATTTTTTTAGTACATAAACTAAAATTGGTTAAAAAACAATTAAAAAATTATGTCCAGTTATTTGCTGACATTCTCTTATTAGAAGATTTACAACTGGAAAAAAAGGCGAAATTCAAGTAGCGACATCACCTTTCTAAGACGTCAACGATTCTGGGCACATCTATGTATAAATAAATCAATGCCTAAGTTTCATCATCGGAAAGTGAGGTACACTGCAACTTGTTAGACCTATTGCAAAAAATAAATTGTTTTGAAATTTGTCTGTGATTACATTTGTTTAATAATCGTGCCATCTATGTGTGAATAGGCATACTCAAAAATTTATTGTCACCCTAATATGAAATCTAGTACAAATTTTCATATAACTCTATCTACATTTTGTGTTTTCTTACTTTTGTAGTAGTCTGACTACCAGAGTGAGGTGAAGCATTTTACAAAAGAGACAAAGCAAAAGCAGAAGAGATGGCCAGATCGTCGTTGCCATCGAAAAACTGCTTGATACGCCAATTAAAACCGTGAATACTTTAAAAATTTCTCCCGGAATGTCGTGTAAATCGCAGAATCGTTATTATTTAATGTAAAATAGTGTTATAGCGTATTGGGGAGTGTTGAACTTTGAAAATTTTTAATGAATAGCCAAAGTATTTTTTCTCGTCGCTCTTTCTTCATTACAGTTGTTTCCCATATCTCTATACCGAATAGTTCTGATTGTAATGAAAAATTGAAAAGTGGAAATGCAAGAAAAAGAACGGAAAAGTAGAGAATTGTCTATGCTAAAGATTTTTCTTCATTAATCATACAATCATAAGAAGAAAAAACGCACACAATTGAGCTTTTGTTTATTAATTTTTCCTTTTTTTTTCTGTCGTGTTTACGGAATTAATGGTTTAGTGTGTATGGAAAGTTCAAACGAAAAAATACATTTGCTCGCAATACTATTGAATTGAAGTGCTACGATTTGCTAGTGTGTGCGACTTGTCAGATCGCGATTGAGATTTTTCTGTTTGCTATATAGTTTGGTGTATTCAGTTCGTTGAGGTAGTGTTTTTGAGGAAAAATCAATGAAATTTTACACAAGTGCATTAAATTTTTAACGGTAATAAAAAGTCATAAGGGAATTTTTTCAAATGGAAGGAAGTGCAATGAATTTATATCGCGTCTAGGAAACTTGAGGAAATGAATGAAATTATAATAACTTGTAGCTGTGTGCGTAATTACTGTGCATTTAATAGGAGTTCTTGACAGAATTGCTTTTTTTTTGCCTAGATTCCCATCTGACGTTTCGCAATTGGATCTGAAATTAAGCTGGTGCAAGGGCTAAGGCTCGATTTTTTTTATTAACTTTCGAAAGATTTTTGTATTTGATTGGCGTGCGTAGTAAAATGTTCTATACACTTCCCCATTTGAATGGTTGCAAGCTAGTCTAGTTACACTACTTAATTATATACATTCGATTTTTAATCAACAATTCTCCATCAGTGGGTTATCACTCATAGGCTGATGCTACGCAAGTAAATTTTATGTAATTCACTGGGATGGAAACGCCCGTAAAGTCCCATCAGCTCTACAAATATCAAGTATCCGTCACGTAACAACTTTTGTACGTCGGCTGTCATGTAACCTAGCTTGTTGAGACGTTTCGCTTTAATTACTTTGTACTCGTACAGTCCCCATGTACTTCTTTACTCTACCCTTATTCTGTCGTACCGTATCCTGCAATAGTCTGCTCATAGAAAAACTACGAAGTGTTGGTAAGTCATTCTGGTAGAATTTCCCATAGATGTATAGCTACATCTGGGATAATTGTATAATGGGAAAAAAGTAATGAGCAACCTTCAGACTTGTATTCTTATAGAATATATTGGGGACCTCAGTAGCTCAATTGGTAAGCGCGCTGACTCATCCCAGAGGTCGTGGGATCCATTCCTGCCAATTGCCTTGGTCCTGTGCTTCATCTACTTAATACCATTACAATTTTTTACTCCTACCACTTACTAAATAAAATGACATGTAGGTATCTATATGTTAATCTTAATGCCACTAAATGTATCTATGTAAAACAAAAATCGCTAGTATCACCGTGTGGCTTTGTGCCGGGGTCAGTAATAAGTAAACTTTTAAGTTATACCCTTGAGTATAGAAATATCTAGTATCTAGAAAATGTTTCCGTGTTATAATGTCAGATGGCTCCACTAGTACCATTTTGAACAGTTTTGCTCACACTCAGTCGCTAAAAGTTCTGCAAATGAAGTTGCTCAAGGTATTCAAGGGATAAGCCGTAAGAGAATACCCTACCTAAAAAAAGGCTGGGAAGTGGACAACGTCTCAATACAATATAAAATCCACGATGGCTGGACCTGATGTAGAAATTTGAAATTTACTGAAAAATTTTTCCTTAGAATTGTTGTGCATTATTGAAGGCCGACAACGGTTGCTTTAACTAGCCACTAACAATTTTTATGAGCATAAACTCGTAGATGATCAATTAATATACATTTCTTAGAAATTACAGAAAATGTTTCAAGAGAATTTTTATTCAGTCTAGAGTTATTTTCAGACACAATCATACAATGTGTGCCGTTATCGGCCTCCAATACATAACAATTCTAAGGAAAAAATATCCAGTAAATTTCTAAGAAAAAATGACGGCTTTCCCTAAATCAAGTGCGGACATGCTGATTTTATATTGGAGCGAGGCATTGCTAGCTTACCCTTTGATTACATCTGATCTGCAAGTAGCACCCAACAAGGTACTAAGTCAAACTGCGTTTCGCAATCACACAAGGGTCTATAATACAAACATGTTGCAGGCATATGGTATTGGTATAGCCTATCTTAGAACTCAATTTTCTAAAATAGAATTGAATATTTGAAACTCCACGCAACAAATCTTAGGGAAGCCCAAAATTTTTTCTTAGAAATTTACTGGATATTTTTTCATTAGAATTTGTATGCATTTTTGGCGACCGACAACGGCACACATGAAAGTATTGTATCTGAAAATAACTCCATTCGGCCACTATCTATTCTTATAGAAATTCTGCCGAAACATTTTCTGTAAATTTCTAAGAAGTAATGAATGCTTAACTAGCGTCTATGCTCCCCAAGCACCCGTTGTAATCCAAATGCATACAAATTCTGAAGAAAAAATATCCAATAAATTTCTAGGAAAAAATTGAGGCTTTCTCTACATCCGGGGCAGGAAACCTGTATCGAGATTCAGCTAATTTGTGAGTGATTCACTTCAGTCACTTCTTTCACTCACTTCATTCACTCACTTTTGAAAATAAAATGATTCCTTTAAAAAAGTGAAGTGAGTATTTTCGAATATTAACTTCGAATGTCATTTTCACAGCTTTTTGGCTTTTTTATGTGTGAAAATGAACACTCTGCGAAATATTGTCCTCTAAACATTTTATGCAGATAATAAGGAAGAATATAATATAACATATTCTAAGAATTTAATTTTTCAGCTCTTTTCTCCCTTGCATTGGGGTCCCTGTGCACTAACAAGCATCCCCTCTAATACATTATAACTTTATTGTAGTCCATCAATTAGAACTTTCTAATATGCAAATGGCGAGTTACAATTTATTAGTGGTAAATAATTAGATACTATACGTACTTACCATTTCTAAAATAAAGTCGCTGCTCGATGATTCCACTCCCAACTCACCGCAAAATTGAAGGTGAGTGAGTGATTTTCTTAGCAGAATCAAATTTGCAGAAAAGTGACCCACTTCACTCATTTTTTGCCAATTTCGACGTAGCTGAATCTCGGTACTGATTCACTAACTCTGAGAGTTGTGGAGATGAGAGTTCTTTTGCTACTTAACTCTCCACTCGGAATTTGTATTGAGATTTACCTCTATTCCACTCGGCAAAACTCTCAGCTGTGTTAGTTGTGAAGAAGTAAGAAAAATATTGAACAGAAGAGATGATATAAAAATTTTAAATATGCACGTTAAAACTTGTATGTAAGATGAAATTGCATCTACATTTTGTCCTCTAATTAGATACCTATGTAATTAATTTTTGAGTCCAGTAAATAGCTTTGGAGATAACTGCAAAAGAGGTGAATCAGTCTTTCTTAAGATGAAAAAATGGCCGTTTTTTGGTATAAAAATGGATATATTTTCAACTCATCATTATGAAGAACTGGTAAGTCGTGGAAATTTATTTTCCATGAGAAAAATGCTCACAACAAAGTACTAATGGATATGAAACAAAGGACGATATGCAAAATATAGGAACTGTGGTGTATATGACCCAAGTGGAAAAAACCCATATTTCGGCGGTAAAAAGTCAGCTATGAAGTTAAAATGATAAAAAAAAAACTAAACCAATTTTCCCTCTTTAAATTTATACTAAACATGACGTATCAGGACAACCTCCAATGAGGGATGAGGGGGGTCGCATCTCCAAAAGCCCTTACTCCAAAAATTGTTCATCTATATTTTTGTACTCTAGAACCTAAATTCGAAGGAAAAACCCCAATGCTCTACGACCCTGCCACACAGAGTTAGCCGTCCTTCTATTGCGATACTTCTCACGTTTTCCCTAACTCCCCAAGTATTTTAGAGAATCGCGAATGGAGAGTTAGGGAGTTTTAATCGGGGAAAATGAGAATTCTCATCTCCCAAACTCTCCGAGTTACAGAATCCCCAGGTCGAGACATCTTTGATTTTATATTAGAGCGAGGCATTGCTGTCGGTCTCCAATACTGCATACAAATTATAAAGAAAATATGTCCAGTAAATTTCTAAAAAAAATTTAGGGCTTTTCGATATCAGGTCCAGGCTCATGATTAGTGGAGGACGTGTACAATGCGACGTTTTAATAATTTCTCAACAGCGGTGGAGTCTCGAAGATTCCACATTATGTTTCACTGAGGCTCATTTATTACATACATTTATTCGTTTACTAAACTTTTGCTCTAGTAATTATTTATGTTGTTTTGTAGCTTCTGCGGCTGTAACAAAGTTTCGCGTAACGTAACATTTCAAATTAGGATTTTCAATAAGATTACTATTCGATTTTATATAATCTACTATTGAGAGTACTTTTTAACTTAGTATCACTTATATAACCGGGATTTCAAATATACAGTTAACTCTGCTTTATATACCACAGGAATATTCACGGGTGTTTTTATTCTGTTCAAAAGCATGGCAGCAATCTGTATTCAATATACTTAAATAGATATGTATATTTATTTTGAGTTCTTTGGTTATTTCTGCTAGAACGTGATACTAGAGTAGTGATATTAGCACCATGTCAGAACAAAGGCAATTTGGGCTTTTGCTACCGAGATTCAGTTTCGTGTCTTTGACCAACGGCAGCAATAGAGGTCAAATCGTTACTTGCCTCAGATTTATTTCTTTATTTTGGACGCCCAATATTGTATAACTTCCTTTGCATCCTACATAAAAATTTTAACCTTTGCCTGCATGAAAACATTCTTCAATCAAAATATTTACAACTTTATGCTGAAAATTTAAACAAAAATCATTTTTCTTTGAAGTTTCAAATTAAGAACCATGATTCTCCCAGTGAAGAGCAGTTGGTCAGCAGATGAAATTTTTTTTATGAGGGCCGAAACCGTGCAAGCGCTCTCGACGTCTGGCTAAGCCGACTTTTGACAGTTCATGTATCAGGCCACCCAATCTATATCGAGAGTCGCATGTTTGAAATGTTCCTCTCCCCGAGTGTCTGTACGCCTAGGCTATGACATACCGCAGAAACTGCTACATAGAGAGCTTCCAGCAACATAGACTGACTACGTTCATAGTCATAGCCCACACACGCTAGTTTTTAGGCAGTTTTTATTTGTGAAGTAGTCGGGTAAGAAAAATTCCGTACTACCAACTTTCGATCGGGAGTAAGGGCAGCATACTAATACTACTGTAAGTAAATTAGCTGCGGCCATTTTGGAATTGCAAAATTTCTGGTTGGACGACTGTATAGATGTGTACCTGCGATTTGAGGTGATAATATAATTATTATTTAATAATCATTACGTGTTGTGAATTTGTGATACAGTTATTGTTTATATAAAGCAACTCATATAAGGAGCTACTCGGAGCAGCATTTTTGTGCTGGCACGTCTTAGCAAAAGGGAAGAAAATTCCTTCCTTCACTAAAAACTTCTCATGTGGGAAGCCTCATAAGATTACGCTGCAATAGAGCTTCGTGTAGCTTGTAGCGTTTAGCTCTCGATGTAGATTGGGCCTAATCTATGGTCACATTTATCACCCAAGTCACACACAGCACCCCCGTGATGGCGAATCGTGGAATCCGAGAACACGTAATTATAAGTGATTGGTTTCTGATTCCTGTGGAAAGTCATAAGCTCACATTTTGCACCAAACGTAAGATTTGTGAAGGTCACCTTGTACCAGTTCACAATCGTTAACAGATTTGATCTGAGCGAAAAGTTTAATATCGTCAGCATAAATCAATACTTTGCAGTGCCTCACAGCAGAGACAATGTCGTCAATAGATAGAATGAAAAACAACGGGCCCAAGTGACTCCCTTGAGGTACGCCGGACGAACCTTTCAGGGCTCTAGAGATGGAATGACGGAATAGTATTTGATATGTTCTGTTATCTAAATAAGACTCTGTCCATTTTATAAATATTGGGTGAAACCCATACTTTTCCATTTTAAAAAGTATCACGTAGTGAGATAACTTGTCGAACGCTTTACTGAAGTCAGTATAAATACAATCTGTCTGATAGCCTTTTGCAAACCCGCCAACGGTATGCGAGACAAATTCCAACAAGTTAGTGGTTGTAGACCTGCCCGAGATAAATCCATGCTGGTTTAAAGAAAGCAAATTCTTGCAGGAAATTAATAGCTGAGAGTAAATGATAGATTCGAATAATTTAGGCATACAAGATAATTTTGCAATAGGTCTATAGTTAGAAATTGTAGGATGGTCGATGGGAAAAATTAAAAGACACGTCTTACTCGATTGATAGTTTATTGCGGAATCCTATATAAATTGAGAGCAACGATAGTTGCTGAGGGCGATCGACGTACGTATTTACATACATATATATATCTGTACATTTACAAAACTTGTGCAGAGAACATTTCTAATAATTGTTTCTATGAGATTATATGTGTGTACTCAGTACGCTTACAACTCGGCTTATCCTGACAGTTAATCGACACGATTAACAAAATTTGAGTAAATCGATCGTCCTTTACATGCACATATACAATTAAGCCATGAAAATAAACTTTTAAGTCTTATTACGGTTAAAACCTATTATTATTATAATGATATATTATTTTTATAATCAAAAACAAACCTATCCTCTTCGATTTACTATTTTCATATCCATTTAATATACACATACTATATAGACATCAAGGGTGATAATGAATAATAATCATTTTGCGTTTGAATATAAATCCATAAAGATATAAATTCGACATGTATAAAACTACATATATTTGCTAAAAACGAAAGCCAAAAAGCAGGCAAAATACAAAAGTTTCACTTGAACTACGCTTATCTAAAATACGATCGTAAGCAGTAATTATTAATTCTCACAGCCGTATTCAAACTTCGCATACGCACATAACGTATGGCTTCATATTGCTAGGTGAACAGATACCTTCATAAGGCAAACGAGTTAGTTGTAATCCTTCTACATCTTTTATCAAATACCTGTCATTAGCTAACACCTTACAGATTTCGTAAGGACCCCGAAACTTCGGAAAAAGTTTCTTATTTATGCCAGGTGTGGTCACAACATTTTTAATTACCACATAATCGCCTATGCAATATTTCCTCGGAAGTTTATGTTTCTGATCATAGTAAAGTTTATTATAATTTTGACTCTTCTTGATTGCCTCGGAGGCTTCATACCTAGTACCTTCTAAATCTCGAGTATAATTTTGATTCACAGTTTGAACATACTCCATTAATTTATCACAAACTTCACCTCTTTGATTCAATCCGAATAGTAGCACGCTTGGCGAAAACCCTGTGCTACGGTTAGTTGTATTATTAATTGCAAATTCAGCCTTTATCAATTTTTCGTACCAGTTTCCTGTAGAGTCTTCCTCGCACTCTTTAGAAAGCATGGGTGTTAGTACCCGGTTCACGCGCTCAACCTGACCATTTGCTTGGGGCGTATGTGTAGCTACTTTAGTATGTGCAACATTATTTTCTATGAGAAAATTAGAAAACTCCTCTGAAGTAAAACAACTTCCCCTGTCACTTATTATTCTACGAGGTCGGCTATAAGTACTAAAATAACATTTTAAGCAAGTAATAGCATCATCAGTTTTTGTACTATTCACAGCATATAGTTTTGTGAATTTTGTAAACCCATCTATAACTAATAAAATGTATTTCTTCCTATTTCTAGTAGCCGGTAACGGCCCAAAATGGTCTACATGGAGTGTCTCAAAAGGAATATTCCCCTTTGGAATGTTATATAAAATCCCTTCAACCTTACCAGAACACGGTTGAAAGTAAACACATTTTAAGCAAGTCTTAATAAAATCTTTTATCCTGGACTTCATGTCAGGGAACCAATAAGTTCTCCTAAGATACTCGTAACACTTGTCAGTACCCGCGTGACACAAGTTTTCGTGATGAGTTCGAATCACCCGTTCCACCATGGTCTGAGGGACATAAAACATCACTTTATCTTTATCCTTTCTATAAACAAGACCGTTAATTAAAGAATACCTTGCGCTGTCGCCCTTTTCTAGTTCAGATGAAAGTTCAGTCACAGATGGATCACGTTTTTGGGCTGTGGCAAGTGCATAATCGAAAGTACCCTCCTCGACTATCAAAATATCCACACACCTACTTAGAGCATCCACATGACACATTCTATTCCCTGCACGATGTTCAATGGAATAATCGAAATTCTGGAGCTCTAAGGCCCAACGCGAGATTCGCGGGTTCAACATTTTTTTATTTAGAGTAAGAGTCAGTGAGCGACAATCTGTCATGATTTTAAATTTAATACCGAGTAAATATACTCGAAACCTTCTCAACGCATATATAATGGATAGTGTCTCCAGTTCGTAGCTATGGTAACGAGATTCTGTATCTGTTGCCCTTTTTGAAAAATAGAAAACTGGGTGAAACTTATTATCACTTTGTTTTTGTAGCAATATGGCCCCGAAGCCAATGCTACTCGCATCACAATGCAATTCGGTTTCGTTCAAGGGACTATAGATGGACAAAATAGGTGCATTTAATAATTTCTGTTTCAACATCTCAAAAGTAGTAAGCTCTTCAGGCCCGAATCCAAATGTAACATCCTTCTTTAAAAGATCATACAGTGGTTTGGCTGCAATGGCAAAGTTTTTAATAAACTTGCGAAAATATGAGCACAAACCGATGAAACTCTGAACATCCTTTAAGTTTTTCGGAATTGGAAAGTCGTCTATTGCTCGTAAATTGTCTGAATTTGGACGTATTCCTTCAAAATTTACAGTGTAACCAAGATAAACTATTTCTTCGTAAAGAAATTTACACTTATCCAACCTTAATTGCAAAGAATGCTCTTTAATTCTGTTAATCACAAGTTCCAGAGTTTCTACATGATCTTCCAAAGTTTCGCTAGCCAACAAAATGTCATCCAAATAAATGAGAAGTTTATCTGCAACAATTAGATCTTTAAAGATACTATTTATGTACCTTTGGAAAACTGAAGGTGCATTCTTGAGGCCGAAGGGCATTTTGAGATAATCAAATTGTCCAATTGGTGTTGTGAAAGAAGTATATTTAATAGAATCGGGAGCAATATCTACGTGATGGAAGCCACTACGAAGGTCGAGAATTGAGAAATATCTTTTACCCCGCAATCGGTCTAAAAGATCTTCTATCACTGGCAAGGGGTAATTGTCTCTAACCGTATACTTATTTAATTCGCGGTAGTCTACACATAACCGGAATTCGCCATTTTTCTTCTGAACCATTACGATAGGTGAAGCAAAGGGTGAGTTGCTTTCTCTTATTGTTTTTCTTTTTAATAGATCATCTATAATTTTTTGAAGCTCCAATCGATGAGTATAAGGTAACCTTCGGGGGGTACAGTAAAATGGTTCAGCCTTAGTTAGTTTTATTTCCATTTGAAATTCTTTGCTAGTATTTGAGTAATATTTTCCGTTACTATCTACAGCCTCCGATACAATCTTGAAAAGCTTCGTTTTTATTTTATAGGGTATACTAGTGTTCACGTTTAATTCAGGTATTTGATTGTTTTCAATTTCAATACTTAAAATTTGTTTTTCGAAACTGATATCGGAATTAAAAGTTTGAGTACGCTCGCGAGGTACATTTTCATTGGGTATTTCCAATCTGTCAATATTAATAAATTTTAACTGGCATTTTTTTAAAAAATCTCTACCAAGAATTACAGGCTGTAACATAGTTTCATTTTTAACAATAAAAACCTCTAAGTCTACTATTTTATTTTTGAAATTTACATTAACAAATGCCTTACCTAAAACACATAATACGCTACCATTGATTCCGCAAAACTTATGATTATCCTCTTCACAATTCTGTACAAAAATGTCTGGTAGATACTTCTGTTGCATGAAAGATATAGGGCTTCCAGAGTCCAACAGGGTCATCAGCGAACACGAAAATCCCAAATTAATGTCGTCAGTCTTACCAAATGTGTACCTAATCAAAAATTCAAATACGTTATTTAGTGGAAATACATACTGAAACTCGTCCGGATTCTCAACACTCATGACTGTATCTTTTGGAGTTTCACACTGATGAGCCTTATGTCTTGTACTGCCGCATTTGAAGCAAGATCCTTTCAACCGCTTAGCCTTAGGACACCCTGTACTTATATGCCCAAGATCGTTGCAGTTAAAACATTTAATTTTTGATGCAGTCCTAATATGTTGATTTTTGTTTTCATTTTGACGTCTTGATGTATTATTGTTGTAGTTTGATGAAACACGTTCGAATTTTTGCAGAAGGGATTTTAAATCTTGAATTGTGTTCGCATTATAAAGCAACACTTTAGTTTGTTCTGGACCAGGAATCCCATCGATTATATATTGCATTAAGTCTACTTC
Source organism: Dioctria rufipes (assembly GCA_963924295.1). Taxonomy (NCBI): domain Eukaryota; kingdom Metazoa; phylum Arthropoda; class Insecta; order Diptera; family Asilidae; genus Dioctria; species Dioctria rufipes. Next base: position 77,071,168 of record OZ002741.1, on the reverse strand, counting down.
TTCGATGGAAGATAAAGATGCAATTTCCTGCATAACCAGTACATACCTTTGCAGAGTTTCGGAGATTTCTTTCTTTCGCTTCCTGAGTTTATTATGAATTTCAGCGCTGGTTGCTGTTCTGGAAAATTCACTAGTTAGCTCTTTCTTGAGGTCATTCCATGTTTTCGGAGAAATAGTGCGGAGAAACAACTTTGCAGTCCCAATTAACAAACGTTTTGCATACACGAAACGAGTTTTATCGTCCCATTCTAATACTGCTGCTGACTCTTCAAAATCGAGGATCCACTTTCGTATGCAGTAATGGTCATCACCACTAAATTGTGGAAGAGGCTCTTCCACATCACGGAAATTAAATGTAGAGCGAGACGTAATAACTTGTGTGTCGAGAGTACTTAACTCAGAGATCTGCTTACGCAATTCAGCAATTTCCTTTTGTTTTTTAAATTTCTCTCTCAGAGCTTCCAACTGGTTGTCGACGTCATCATCCTCGCCAATCAGTGTATTAGCGGAACTTTGATTTCCCGTTTGTTCGAGACTATTCTCGGGAAAATAAATTTCAATATTTTCCTCCGACAGCTTATCGACTCCTTCCAAAAGTTTTGCTTTTAAATTTACCTTTGAACCTGTAGTGCTCAAATCTAACTCTGCCAATTTTTCCTTCAATAATGCAACTGTTGCATTTTCTGCGAAACGATTTGCACGTGCCAAAGCCGCCATGTGTTCACGATAGAATCCACTGAATTTTTACAAAATTTATAAACTGCACAGCCTATAGCACAATTTGTTATCAGTATTTACACAAACCTATTTTGTGTTTAATTTCTGGTCACCTATGACCTAAATACTTCACAATAAGAATAATTTTCAATTTAATCACTTATGATCTGATCACTATGCATATGGTAGGTACCTATAGTTATTTAACCACGTAAAATCTTTTACAATTTATATGTATAAAAACACAAAAATTCGTTCAATTGCGATTCATAATAAAATTTCCGGCAATTCGAAGCAAAAAAATTTAATTACCGAGATAACAACTTTTGTTTTTTTTTTTTTTTTTTTAAATAGCGGCCCGAGTCTAATCCCACTTCTGATTTACTGTAGGATGGTCGATGGGAAAAATTAAAAGACACGTCTTACTCGATTGATAGTTTATTGCGGAATCCTATATAAATTGAGAGCAACGATAGTTGCTGAGGGCGATCGACGTACGTATTTACATACATATATATATCTGTACATTTACAAAACTTGTGCAGAGAACATTTCTAATAATTGTTTCTATGAGATTATATGTGTGTACTCAGTACGCTTACAAAATTTCACTCTTACTACCTTTTTTGTGGATAGGTATGATAAAAGAATTTTTCCATAGCTGTGGGAAACAACCACTATTGAGCGATTTCTGGAAAATAATTCTCAGTGGAGATGCAAGGGCATGGCAGCATGACTTAAAGAAGGCTGGAGGGATCCCATCAGGACCCGTCGTGAAGTCATTTGGAAGCCCATTAATATGATCGAGTATATTCTCTCTCGCAATTGTAGGGATAGTGAATGAAACGTTATGAGAATCGTTCATATGACTGAAGTTGTCATTTCGAGGAAGGAAATTGGACGAAAAAAATGCATTGTCAAAAAATAAAGCAAACATATTGCAAATTTCGGATGAATCATCACTAGCAGAATCTTTGTCCCTCATGGTATTGGGGTAGTTGTCCGTTTTTTTTTCTTCGTATTAATACACTTAAAAAAGATACGTGGGTCACGAAATAATTTCGCACGCATGCTTTGAATATATTCATCATAAAGTGTGTGTGGAGAAAAATTATTGTGCTGGTACGACTGGGTACAAGGGGAGGAAAATCCTCCCGCTTCGAGTTGAAGTGCGTAGGTTGGCCCATGGACGTGCACTGCTAAAAAAAAGTATACGTCAAAACCATCGAGAAATACTTCCCAAGCCATGAAACAGAATCTCTCACTACTACATGCGAGTCCTAACATAGCCCTAACATTCTAAAATATTTACAGTGTTATCTAAAACCGACAAAAGCTTGATTTGAATAGCTCCTGCGCCCCAAACTACTATTCATATTCAGTCTATTGATAATCTTAAGCTTACTTTCTTATCTTCCCAACCGTAATCAAATTTTTATCTTTCCTAACAAAATTAGTTAAAAAAATTTATCTTAACCAAATGACTACAATTCCCTAAACAAAAACTCAGCTGAGTAATAATTGCATATGCGAATGTGCCGCGGTCCGATGAATTCAAATCAATCTGCCTACAGATTCGAACTATGGCCGCACATATCCTATAGCAACTATTACTGAGAATTATTTAGCCTAAAATGGTAAGGTTACTTTTTAATCAAAACTAATTTATTATTTTGAGTAAGGTGAATAGTAGTAAGTGTTGCCTTTGGGAAGGTAAGGAGCCAAGCTTAAAATTACTGGAAAAATGTCTAGTCACTTTTTCATAAGAATAAATATAAAACATATTAGAGAATTGGATTAGCACGCACACATAGATTTCTGTTTCATCGCTTGGGGAGTATTTCTCGAGGGTTTTCCCTGGGGCCCTATTCTTGAAAAACGAAGGTAGATTCCGTAGACGTTGAGATGTTAAACACATTCGAAATGAATATGCATGTGGTATTCTTGAAATCCGCATTCGTTATTATCGTACGCAACCCATTCGTTATATAACGAATGGGGTTCGCTATTCGCTATTCCTCGAATTCGTAAAAACCATTCGTTATTCAAGAATAGGACCCCCGGAGCTACACTCGGAAAATCGGCAGTGTTACACCGAAAAACATACGTGAGAAATGACACTGCTAAACGTCATATCATCATATATCCACCTTCTATTATTACTACAGCGAGTTCGCATTCGCGCCAAAATCTTCCAAATTATAATTTTCATCCTTTTTAACTTATTCGTGATGTTTTTCACAGAAAATTTTAATCTTACAAATTACATGGACTTAGTTACTACCGCATTCTCATCGATTTAAAAGTTGTTCCATTAATTGACGTGCACTTTTCTTAAAATATCAATGGAAATTGACATAAAGAGAGGACCAACATAAAAAATGTTCGTGCCAATAATACGTTTATACGCACACTATAAAAAATAACAATTGCAGGTAGATGGAAAAACATTTATGCGGGATACTTTCGTGCGTTTCTTCAAAGTTTGAAAATAAAATATTTTATGATAAGAATGTTTTCAAAATTATTATCATATGTGAATTTAAATTCGTTCGGAATCGAAAGTAGCAGGGAATAGCTTTAGAACCATTGTCATCAACATTAAAATAACCGATAATTTTCAATTTTCTTGAATGATGCCTTTAGGGCCTGTCCGAATCCAAGTCTGCGTCTTCGTCTTGTTATAACATCTAGTGACGCAACACCGAGTCACAAATATGGCACAAATATTGTGTTTCTGTATATCACCGTTAGAGCACCCTTTAAAATGTTTACTACATAAAAAACACAATAAAAAACATCCAGTCAGATGAAATTTTACACCCGAAAATCGAATTAAATTAAAAAAATATATTTTCTTGTGTCCAAATGATATTTTAATCGCTTATAAGGAATTAAACTCATTCCGACTTTAATTTTCAGTTATTTTTACCTGAATCCTGCGTATGGGCAAGAGAGACGGAGTATGGTAAACACTATCTCTACCTTATTCTATCTGCGATGATTGCATCTGCAGCCAACGTAAAAACATCAAATGACATAAGAAAACGTTCAATAAGCAATATTTTGTGTTGGTAGTTCCAACTTAGCCATAGAGCGAAAGAGAAAACTGTAAAACTTGTTCCATTCTTTCCTATAGGAAAATGACAATACGCTCAGTCCATTGTTATAAGTCAGTGATCCCAACCGACTCCATATTTATGCCACTATGCTTTGCTACTTTGTATAACAGTTAAACATCTGCTTTCGCAAGGCTTTTTACTTTTTAAAATCTTTTAAAAACAAAAGTATTAAGCTCATATTCATAAGGCAGTCATATTTTGTGGCTAATAAAATTAGTTTTTATCCTTTGAATTATAGCTAATTGTAGTAAGTACAAAATAATTCATGTCGCCAAAAACATTTTTGGTGAATTTAACTGCATTTATAATGGTCAAGAATTATATGACTGCTTTGTGAATATAACCCTAATACATTTTGAATTTCAGGGACAAGAGAGCTTCTTTGTTGTTTAATCCCCTTCCAATTTTAATTTCACCTAGGGCCTTCGTGCTGGGGTCATTGACATATATAATATGAACTGCTTAACTATTCTATTTCATGTGGGTTCAATTGCTTATGTCAAAAAAAGCTCTTACGCCGATGCCAACATTGAAAAAATCATTGGCGGGAAATTGGAAAAAATTAGCGCGCAGCGATTATAATAAATCCTTTCGAATTTCTGCTGCATATTTAATAAATATATTTCTTTTGGTAAAACACTTTTATCAGTAATAACCCGAAATAATTAATTTAAAAACATTTATTTCGACGGACCCACTTATTATTTGTTCTTTACTCTGTTGGTACTTGGTGCCTAGACAGAAAGAGTCAGCAATATAGAAGTGAGCCCACATTTTTCACTACATTTCTATGAACATAGTCAGTCCATATTATACATGTCAGTGGCTTGGACAGTATAGACATTTCCTTACCGAAAATAGACAAAAATTATGTTGGCGTACATTTAGACAGAGATATAACCATTTGTTAGAAAGTGTAAAAAAACATGTTCAGCACGCGAAAATATGTTGTAGATATACGCAATGCCCTCTCCCCTTAAGTTTCTTACTCGTAGGGCAAAAGCTAATGGTGTGCTGAGACCAGGCTGAAGTAGATCTAGGGTTTTTTCGTTTCGGTGTTAGCCCTCGTCCATTTTGTGTTCGACTTGCCAGAGTCATGGCAATCGTGACTCGCGAAGCTGTCACTCTGTTTTTGCTTGCTGCTAGGGTTAACTCCGGGCTAACCCTGGCTGCTCCTGCTCTTGACTAGGAAAACCGCGGTTTTTGTTTGGAAATGTCAAGGAAAGAAGATAGAACGCCTTTGTTTTCATATTAACCTGACACATCGGAGTTAACAGCTTTTTGTTCTGACATGTCCTCGGATGCCCCAGGTGTCAAGTTCTGGAAGCCAAAATAAAACCGCTCCTAGTTTCTACTCCATAGCAACTTCTGACATTTAGTAACATGATTTGCGGTGTTTACAGCCAGCTGCTGTTTTTTTTTTAGTGAATTCAGAAATGTGGAGATATTGAGTTAATTTATAACTTTTAATATACTATTGAAAAAAAAATATATGATTATACCTACCTCCAAATATTCAAATTAAGAATACATAACGCCGAAGCAGTTTTTATTTTTAGTTAAAATCTGGGTCCGTAAATAACTGTTATATTTTTCAATCAGCTAAAAGAGTCCCATCAAGACTGAAGTATACTTGAGACGTAATTGCAAATAGTTAATAATTGCTAAAAAACTTTTAAGTCTCATAATAAGAGTTTCAATAAGATTTTTTATTTTAAAGTTAATTATAACTGTTACCTAAGACTTTTATTTATTTAAGTCTTATGATAAGATTCCGAAAAGATTTTTATTTTTTTAAGGCTCATAATAACAGTCTTAAAAGACTCAGTACTCTTAGCGTATTTTACAGTCAGGTATAATAGTTATAGAACACTTTTATTTATTTAAGTCTCACATTCGATCTATTACAGATCTTTTATTGTTGCAGATCTTGGTATTTGATATTGCAGATATGCGGATATCCAGATACCCGAGTCTGCGGACTATTCGATTTCTGCAATCCAAAGACAAATACCAAGATCTGCAACAATAAAAGGTCTGTGATAGATCCGTTATGAGACTTAAATAAATAAAAGTCTTCTATAACTATTATAACTGACTGTAAAATATAAAAATCCCGATCAGACATCGAAGAACTGAAAAGATGAAAGTCTTGTGAGACTTTTATCATATGACTTAAATGAATAAAAGTCTTTGGTAACAGTTATGAACTGATTGAAATTTATAAAAGTCTTCTAAAACAGTTATCTTAAGACTAAAAAATTAAAAGTTTTATGGGAGTGTTATGAAGAGACTTTTATTAATACAAGTCTGTGATAACTCTTAGCACTGAGCTAAAAGTATAAAAGTCTTTTAAGACTTAAAATAAATAAGTCTTTTCGGACTCTTATCATAAGACTTAAATAAATAAAAGTCTTGGATAACAGTTATGACTGTAAAAAAAAAGACATTTCATAAATATTATCTTATAATCTAAAATTTTAAAAATCTTTTATAACAGTTACATAGGAATAAAAAAAAATCATATTTTAACTATTATTTCAAGATTTTTTCAAAAAGTCCATAACAGTTACGGTGTCTGGTTAAAATTGTAAAGTTTTTAACAAATTTTTCTCTTAAAACGAACCATAAACAATAATGTATCACACGAAGGCCACTATGCATACAGTAGGGGTATAGAAAATTAGAGAAGCACCATATAGTGTTTATTTTCATGAATACTGCAGCTTGCATATCATGCTTTTAGAGTACGTTCGGAAAGAAATGGGGTCTTTTTTCTTTGCACTTATACAGCCGTAGTACAGTCAGCTCCCTCCCACGGAAAGATAGAGTGGTGGCAAACAGAGCGGAAATGGCTGAAAAAGGTCATTTCCAAAGGATAATTGCCTACTTTCTGACACTTTTGAACTTTTTCAGTCATTTTCTCTGGATATGCTTAAGTAAAAGTGCAAGAAACGCAGAAAGGGTTACATTTTCGGTAGAGAGTGTGATAGTTAATTTTGAAGCTGAGATTTTGGGCTTCTTAAAACCAATATGAAAAATTGGTATTGATGACAAGCTTTTTAATAAAAATAGTCGTTAAATAAAAAAAACTAGCTATAATTTCGAAATTTCAAATTTGTTAAGCCTTAACTTCAAAACGGAGGGGAGGAGAGGAAAAATTTATAGACTACTGGAAAGGTCTAACGATTATCAATCGAAGAAGTTTTAATTCATCATCACAGGGTGATTTATGAAAACATACCGAAATATCTTTCCCGTTATCTCGGAAACTGTTAGGATTCTGCCCACCCCCATACAGTTTTTTACTCATCTAAGCATGACCTATCCGTAGTTTTCGGATATTACACCACTTACGGGACACGCTGTATATATGTCGTAGGCACTTGGTGTAACTCAGCACTTCACGAAAGGCCTAGACGTTTCATGAAATGTAGGCAGATAGTGTAACAGTTTGTGCTTAATGACTTTTTACATGATAAGTCGGACATTTTTAGTCACTTCGTGAAATGCTACAAGCCTTTACGCCGTTAGTGTAATACCAGCACGCCGGCGTGTATGTGTGGCTGTCTCGCAGGCGTGGGCGCAACCTTCCCCTACACCACTCATTGCATTGTTATGTTTTACCACAATATTTTACTTGCAATATTTCTTCTCATTTCAAAAGTTTGCGACACATAAAATCCAACTCTTTTTACTAAGGATATCAGCGGCAACGCGATACTCTGCTTTTTCCCATATACAGAGCGTTTTTGGCATGGTATTTCATAGGAGGTGATAGTACTCACCTAACCAAACAAAAATTTGTATAGCAGGGGAGTGGTTAACATAACTTTTTTTTTATAAAAACTTTAAACTGTGGATCCTCCTCTTTAATTTATATCCTATTACACCTATGTGCTAACTGTACTCGTTAAAGAGTTATTACTTCTTAACTTATTCAGGTCATGCCGAAATTAGACGATATTTGCTTTAAAATGTTGGCTTTCAGTCACAAAAGACCGCTACACACGCTCAAGCAAATTGTACGATTTGTTACTGGCCAAGTTAGTTTTGTTCGATTTTTTTTATTGACCCAAAATACTAGAAAAATAATAGGGTAAAATGTTGAGATAATTGTATTTGAAGATAAAAGAACTATTTTGATTCTTTTAAAACCCATAACTGCAAAGATGTCAGTGACATGACATCAAAGCTGAATATATTTAGATAAACGTTGATGCACTAAGGCAAGACTGAGAAACGTCGTCAATCCCCGTACGACCCAGAGGATTGAAAATAGATCTCCCTGCATACATTTTGTTTTCATTGAGATCTATTGCCTCCTTCCATAAGACCATCCTAATTCGGAACACCCTGCATACGTTTGTATGTACAAATGTGAGTGAGTTGTAAGTCCATCAGTTTTTAAGGATAATCATATGTGCTGTCACTTTCTGGCATATCGCATCGAACAAACATGAAAAGCTGATTGTTATTATCTGACCTTATGAACTCCAGCTTGTAGTAGCCGAATATTTAAGTACAAAAAATATATAAGTAAAAAAACTCGTAGCAGAAGCAAGCAAATCGACTTGCAGATTTTTATTGTAGAGCTCCGCCGGCAGTACCGTAATTTCATACAACCGTGATTTTTCACACCTCACTTACCAATCCATTTGCACTCATCGCACAAGATCTATGCCGTCTAAATTAGCCCATAACTAAAAAACTTTACCATTATTTTTATGTACCTAGAATAGCATTCATATCGGGAATTTTTCTTCGTACATAGGTAGGTACATAGATGGCACAAGAACTAGATGTCGCATGGCATACTAAAACAGAGTATACAGATTGTGAAATAGGTAGTGTATTCTGGAATGGACCATAACATATTTTAGAGCATGCCAAAAGCAAATATTTTTATAATAGCAGTTTGTAAACATTTAATCAACCTCCTCAATACTTCAGATACGAAAAAATATGAATCACTCCACGCATACATCATTTTAAATCTTGTGGTCCATTCCGGAATGGACCACCCAGCCATATAAATTTTGTATACTTTTTTGGTACTGTATGCGACATCTAGTTCTTGTGCCATCTATGGTAGGTATTACTTTTGACCCGCAAATCTACTGATATGTTGATATTGCTTGGAAATCCTCGATTGAAATTAAATTGTTTAACAAGGAAAATTGCTAGAATTGGACCAGACTAATTCTTACGATAAATGCGTGTTTTCGCATCAATTTCCAGAACTATTCGTCGGACAATAAAAATGATTGTAATCAATTTCATATACGATTTTATATTCCGAAAAACTTTTCAGTACAAAAAAAACGTCTAAGACTGATTGATCGTTTTCACGTAAAAATACTTCAATCTTTGTATGGCAACACTAAGGTGGGGTTGCCCGATTTAGTTGATTTTTGAAATTTTTTTTACTATTTTTATGAAAACTCCGTGTACAAAATTTCAGCTCTCTGGATCGACGCGATCTTAGGCAGTGTCCAAATATATAATGAAAAATGGAATTTTTGTATGGCAACCCTAAGTAAAAAGTCCGCGTGGAGATTTTCAGCTCTCTACATAAACGCAAATCGACTTATCATGAGAGCGGACGGACTGACATGCAAAGAGTAAAAAAACTTTTAATATTGTATTATGGGTGTATGTCTAATCCAATCATTGTTTCTATGCCTTACGAACGGAATGACAAACTTAGTATACCCTATAGATTTTATCTAGGTATAATAGCTTTGCTATTTAAGAGCTTAGGGCTATAAACTATAAAGCTGCCAGATTTAGATTCTAAGGAACAACGCTAAAACATTACTTGAAGACAGTAATTTTTCCATATGAATGATAGTGCAATTGGTAATAGACATTTTAATCACTGATTGCTTTTCCATTTCTTACGGAAATAAGCGATATTGCTGAAATTATTTTGATTTTGAGGTTCACTTAATCTAAAATATAATTCTTCAAAGGTTATTTTCCTTAATCTCATCGAGGAAAATTAAAAACCTGTTTGCGATGATTAAAAATCACAAGAAATGCTAAAATCCTAAAAGCTTACCAACACTAACCTGATTGTAAGTTGCATAAAATAATATTGCGTTTGCGACTTTCAAAGTCCCCCAGATTTTTTTCTTATTTAGCAAAAAGCTTTTCTTACTTTTTGTGGAGAAGTATGTATATACGGGAATCTTCTTGCAACTTTGCGCCAAGCTCTCGTCAGCGTTATTCGTTTTTATAGTTTGTTTTCTTCCGCGATTAATTTTTACACCACACCATCGTGAAACATGTTTATTCTTGTCAAAAATTTCTCTCTGATGAGAACTCAAGTGATGAAATGTGAAAAGTTGAAACTGAGAAAAAAAAACGGCAAGATACCTAGATTTTTTTTTTTTTTTCAATAAAAATCTAACATTTTAACCTTTTGTGATTTGTACAAATTTCTACGACATTTCATAGTAGATTCAGAGGTGTGTTCTTTATGTTTTTTTTTTTTTTGTTGTTGTTTAATTAGTAGGAACAAAAACGTTGTCTTCAACTTATGATTGCCTAGTAACAAGAAATGACGACAAACTTACAGCAAAAAGGCAGCCAGTCAACCTGCATTCTCTGTCGATTGTAATCGCAGAGATTGGTTTGTTAGCAACACTTAAATAATGATTTTCATGATCTGTCGAAAAAAAAAGGAAAGATCAATCTTCTTTTAAAAATATGAAAATGAGTAATTTTTTTTTTACATATTCATTGATTCATTGAGTTGAAGCAATTATTTAGCTTCTGGGATTTTTACGAGATTCCCCCAAAAAATACGTACGTTAGTAAGCACTGTTTAATGACAATAATAATTTTTTCTTACAACCAATTGATACCCGGGATAATTTACAGTCCTTGAGTTTTCGAGTTTACTTCTACATATCAGGAAGGATAACTGAACACTTGGGATTCATAGCATTCAAAGTTTAAGAGCGAATAGTTATCACCGAAAGTTTCAATCTCGCCTTACTCGCTGGCATTCGGTGATATACGCGAGTCGTGTGGGACCGGCTTTACTGGTAAAAGTAAAAAGTTTGAGAAGGTGGGATAGTTCATCCACCCTTTTTACTTAATCTCTAAACAATTAATTATTATTTTTGGCAGCAACATTCCATTTTTCTTTTATATTCACCTTCTGCTGCTGTAAAGCCTCGTTTCCACTAATACAAATTTTCTTACCCGACAAGTTTTGAAACAAGTTGGCAACAATTTATATAAGTGGAAACGCTATATGAAAATTCAGACACATGTTGGCAACTTGTTCGATGTCGGCTGTAAAACTCGCAGAATTTGTTGGGTGAGTTTTTCATTTTAGTGGAAACGCTCATTTGTTGTGTTGGCTAGACTAGTGGAAGACAATGTAGTAGAGTTGGCGAGAATTTATTAAAAATGGAAACACTTGTAAGTTTAAGCTAACATGTCGGCTCCCAACATGTTACCGAACAAGTTGGCAGAATTTGTATTAGGGGAAACGAGGCTTAAAACAAATAACTTATAAATTCAAAATTTTAATTACTTTTGGATGAAATTTTGTTAACTATGACAATTTTCAAAATATCTGATATTTTGATATTGTACATACCTTATTATAGTCCGGCAGGTAGCGTTGCATTTTAGGTAGAGTTTTTATGCCGATCGATTGTTATCTTTTTCGATAGATCTGGTATGACTAATAAGTAAACCAAGCGTCAGCTGATGCACCCGCGGTGTGTGTGGGAGGCTGCGAAAGTGGTAAAAAAAATGTTTTTAAGTAATAGTATGCCGGCACAAACTTTTTTCTATAAACAGCTGACATCACAGTGAGCTGAAAAGAAAATCGTCAGCTGCTCGCATGAACTAGTAAAAAAAAACACGTAAAATAAATTAATAGTAATAGCCTGAGAACGCGTCGATGTAGAGAGCTGAAATTCGGTACATGGGATTTTCATAGCAATTGTAAATGAAATTTTTGTTGCCTATTTGATTGTCTCAGGCCTGGAATGCATTGAAAGGTGACTTTTTAGACCACCTTAGAAAGGCTCTGGACCTCTCTTTGATTTTGAAGAAATTTACCATGATGATAAAGAAGGTAAAAATATTCGGCCGACCTTTTTTTGTTTTAGCCCTTGATCCCTTTTCTCTTTTTAGGAGAGATCAAAGTTATGTGAATTTGGGTTTTTGGTGGAAAAGCCTATTTTCAAAAAATCAAGCTCCCATGAGTTTCAAAATTAGATAACTCAAAATCAAAGCCGAATACATCGGTATTTATTGCACATCGATAACTAACGGTTTCAAAATAAAATAATTTTAATAAAATATTTGGAATCATAGTAATATTTTTCGCGCTGGGGTATTCCCTTTAATATTAGACCTCAATCATTGGATTGGAATATTTTTACATTCTTTATCATCCCTATAAATTCCATCAAAATCGCAGGATATCGGCCAAAAGTGTTCGGTTTGATAAGGAATCGCTGTATTTTAATGACTTAAAACGCTAGACTTAAGATACGTTTAGATGGTACATCTTTTTGTGCAATATGAAGCATTCAACTAGAGGCAAAGTAATGTATACGATGGCGCATTCTATGATTAAACGCAAATAGGGCACACGTGCTCCCATTCGAATTAGGCAGCTTCTTGCAATTGCAACACACGGTGCAGTACTATATTTCAGAGATATTTGATAGTTTTTACATGATAGTCAGTATTTAGTAGTGTTAATAAAAATAATAATTTGCTTTTGGATGTGTACAGAAGATTAACATCTTATAGCAGTACATTAAAAAACATGTTGGTATTTGTAGTACCCTCCTTCTCCCTGAAAGTCACTGCATGACATTTATTCGAACTTCTTCCAAAATACTCGAAAGCATTTCTATCATTCTAGAAAATCGCGCATCCATTGCTTTCGTTTTTTTATTTTTTTTTACGACCACAAAATATAACGCCGACGATGACATTTCCAGACTGATTTAAAGTTTTGCTTCTTGATAATGTGTGAACAGGAAGCGGCAGGAGGCATACAGCATGCTTTATTTGCGCCTTGTAGCATGCTACATCGTGTGCAGTGTTGCATGCATGCGAAAAGAGGCACCATCTAAACGTACCTTCAGAGACCTAAAATTTGTAATAAAATCAAACCAGTTCTACATACTTAGGATTGTCATACAAACTTCAATTTTCAGGTAATATTTGGGTATTGGGTCGAAAAGTTCGAGGTTTTTCTGCATTTTCAATACATTATAGAAATTCATTGAAATTATTTTCTGTCTATAGAGACAAGAAATTGTCCACCTAAAAACACGTTGGCACAACGCACTCGAATGTTAGATGCAGTAATTATATTATATATTGGATCGATTGGAATTATTAAATATATAAATGTACTCATTCGCACTGCCGTTATGTCTATTCGCTTACTGTAAATGGACTTTGGTATGTTCAACATGTGAACTGAGGTTGTTATAAATTGAAGCTCACAGCTGGAGTTTTGATGAAAGCCAAACTTCTAGGGTGATAGCTGACATAGACTAGTACTTGCCAGTATATACGATTTTTTAAAGCCTTTGCCAAAAACTCCATAATTTGAGACATTCCTAGGTGTTGAGCTTTAGGCAATAGGCAAGACTAAGACAGCAGCGAGCTTTCATGACGTAGGGAATTAAACGTAGCTGTAATTGGTAAATCATCTGATCCAACATATTATCGAAAAAATTAATTTTGGAATCTCGTCATCTAAAAGAGAGGTCATCACCCATTATAACATGTTATGCTTGCATCTTTTAATTAGTATGTTTACCATTCCGGATGTAAACACAGCATTTTAAAAGTGGGGATCTATTTCATAACAATAGAAAATTTATACTTAGGTATAACGATGTCAAAGTAAGTCGAGGGAATACATCAAAATAAAAACAGTAAAGAAATTCTACGATAACAATACACATATATAGGTACATAGGTAAGCAGGTAGTTTTTTATCTTTCGTAATTCAAAACGAAAAAAAAAACTGAAGCAATTAGCTATCCGTAGGCTGTAAGGTCAAACTCGTCACTTTTTTTTTAATCAACCAATCCCTATCTGATTCAAAATTGTCATTATATTATTTAGACATCTTCAGTTTGAAGCAGATTACGTTTTTTATAATTAATACTTTCTTTCGGTTCACTATCAATATAAATAGCATCACAAATAAGTTCATATTTTAATATCCATAGCAATATAATGAAAAATGCTGTTCCTATTCAGTATTCACAATCACTCATATAAAAGTAATAAGAATTAAGTCAGACCTAAGGTGGTATATTAAATCTGAGAGTCTGTGGTGAATCATAAAAATCAACTTTGATATTGATGTTCTTCTACATCTCTTTGCGTTTCTTTACTCCCTACCGTTATTGCACATAATTTCACCTTACCGTCATTAAACTGAACTGGTTACAACTGAAAACTCGATCTTTTACTACCCATTGTGCTTAATACCAGTAGCCAACACCTTAAAACCGGTTTACTTCGGAGATTTTTACATTAAATTCCGCCTCACGAGAGCCCCTCCGACTATAAATGACTTTAAGCATCATCGCAATAGCTGAAGGTAGAAATTTCTTAATGTTTTCTTAGGAATCAATTTTTTGTGTTTCTTGTTTTCTTTTTATTCGTAATAAAATGAAAGCAATATGCTATGGAAATCAAACGTTTCGTGCCTAACCATTTATGTATTTCATAATTTTGAAAGCTTATTAGAAGATATCTCAGAACTTCTACTTCGGTTAAGTTGGGGCCGGAAAAATAATGAAATTCTCTCTGAAAATTTCCCAATTTATTATATTTGAACTCTTCTTCTTTACCTTAAAATTTGCGCCCAGGGCCATTATTCATACTGTGAAATGGTAGTAGAAGTAGCGATTGGATAGCAAGAAACTGTATATTATTAAATTAGTATTTTTACAATTGCAGCTGTCGAAAATATCAGTTGAAATCACTGAGGGTCAATGGGATTTGCTTTTACCATTATATTATGTAGGGGAGACCAGGGTTATAGCCTTTAAAAATAAATATCTCTTAAATTAGTAGAGCGAATGAGCTCAAAATGTTAACGTATTTAAGATAAAGGATCTACTGAGATAATTTGAATAATTTGTACGAGCTTGACATTCAACTGGCTCCAATTCTCACATTTATTCAGGTAGATTTGGATTGTATTATATGTATTTGGAGGTGTTATGCGTCCAATCATTGCGGACACTATAGGAGTATTGAAACTTCCCTTGCTTTATATGTGGTTCACTTAATGAAATCCAGTTGATCTAAAGACTTTGACTTTTTCAATTCAGTATGAAAACCTAGTTGTGATATCGTATTTTTTGATAAATATACATAGTAGTTAAATGAGTGAGTAAAATTGAAACAAAATCTATCTATCTATCTTACAAATAATCTTTATAGAATATTCCGTTTAGGAGATATGCGTACGTCGGTTTATTATGAAATATGAAGGAACAATTTTTAACTACTTCTGTTATACCTGCCAAACATTGCATGCGCAAAAACCAACCATTTCGAAGTAATGGAAGAAGGATCGACCGAGTAAATATACAAACGGATAGTTCGGATCCAGATTTCAGGAATCAGATAGTTTGCAGATTCTGGTATCAGGATATCCGGATATTGGCAAATTCGGATCCAATTTTCAGCTCTAGTATAACTCGAAATAGCTGGTCGTATTACAAATAAGTCACAAATATTTAAAAGATAAATAATCACGTTACAGTTATACATGCAAAAATTTTAATTTTCACTTCCAATTGAGTCGACTGACAGTTCTAATTGGAGACTTTAAGATTTTGAGTCGGAACTAGTCTAGAGCTGTTACTCGAAACTCCAGCTGCTGTATATAGCGACAAGAAAATAACCTTGCTTTGGATTCCTGTACACGAAGGAGTAGATGGTAGTGGAAAAGCGAACGAACTGGTTAAAACCGAAGCCGACAGTCCCTACCTAACATTTGGCTTACCACAAAGTCACTTTAGGGAGGAACTGCAAAAATGGGAAGACAGGCAACTAGATCTTCTCTGGCGTGGCACGACCGGTATTGGGCAATTGAAGGAATTTTTCACCCATTCTCCTATCCAGACGCGCGAACTAATTGGTTTTAGCAGACAAACGCTCAGGCTATTTATTAATATAGTCACTGGGCATGACCTCTTCCACTATCTTCTGAAGAAGATAGGAAAATCCAACAGCGAACTGTGTTGACTGTGCAAAGAGGTAGATTAAAACTAGAAGCATGTTATAGGTGAGTGTTTCGTGCTTGCGCATCTTTAAGATTGCAAATCACTGTAGAAGTACTTATCCTCCAAATAATCGGTTGCTATCTAACCTCCAATAATCGAGCTTGTAAAGAGGCTAAATTTAGCCTAACCACAGAGATTTTCAGAATATAAAAATCTATAAAATTGTTCTCAGAGACTTCTATTCCCGTGCGAACCTTATTATACCCTAGATGGAATCTATAGGGTATAGGTACTTAGTTTGTCATTCCGTTTGTAACGCACAGAAAAAATGATGGTAGAGCAAAATGGATTGGACACCCACGCATAATATTAAAAGTTATTTTGATTTTTGCATATCCGTCCGTCTGTCTGTCTGTGCGCACGATATACTTATGTCGATTTCGATGGGACCATTTCAGTATTGCACTTTTTCTGGTAGCGGAGAGCTTGGAGCACTTAAGTCCATCGAACATATTGCTGTCATAGTTCTTGTATTTGTGGACACACGTATTATATACACGGAACTATCAAACTTAATAAATGTTCTTTATTGATATTTAAAAATAAATTTCTTCTTAACTTTATGCCAATTACCCAAATAAAATCTTTTAAATCATTTAACTCCAAAATTTCACAAATAATCGCGACAGTACACTTTGACAGAGTAGATGCTGGAAAAAGTGCAATACTGGTGTTGCGCTGAAGTCCCATCGAAATCGACATTAGAGAGCTGAAATTTTGTACACCGACTTTAAAAAAAAAGTAAAATTACTTTCGAAAATGAAACAAATCGGGCAACTCCTTCGTGGGGTTGCCATACAAAAATTTCGTTTTCCACTATATATTTGGATACTGCCTGAGAACGCGTCGACATAGAGAGGTGAAATTTGGTACATGGTGTTTTTATAGTAATGGCAAATAAAATTGCAAAAATGGACTAAATCGGGCAACCCCTTTTAAAGGTTGCCATATAAAAATTTATGTTTTTTACATATACTGTGAAAACGATCAGTCCTAGACATTTTTATTATATTAAAAACTTCTTCAAAATACGAAATCCTATAAAATTGGTTATAATCATTTCTTCTGTCCGACGAACCGTTCTAGAAATATATGCGAAAAACCACTTCAAAAATCAAACTTGCATAGATCGGTGACCATATGAAATTTCATATGCGCATTCATCTAGATTCTAGGTTATCGGAATTCGTCTTAGACTAATTCTAGTTTTTTAACTTATTCGATAAAAATTTCAAGAACATTTCAACACTGATGGACATTTGCCATCATAAGTCTCTACATACGTATATTTATTTACTATATACATATTTGGTATTGACATTACATCCAATTAAAAGTGTTCTTCTCCCATTACTTACAATTTTTTACAATTTGATTAGTTTTACCAAGATCTTAGCTCACTACGAGAAAGCGTACTCAACGAAGAAACTGCCTGATTATATAAATTTTCTATTCTACATATACATATATGCAGATTTACAATTTTAATGGGCTTGAACTACATATAGAAATCAAAACAATTTACATAATATTGTATCGTAAATCTTTACCATAGGTCCACCCCTGTGTCTGTATAAAATCTTTCATTTGCAATTTAGGACTGTAATGTTGATATTAGATCTATTTTAGACTATAACTTGGGGAAAATTAAAAAAAAGGAATTCATAAATTCAAATCTAAATTCATAATCTGCTCCGACAATAATTAGTTTTGTTAGAAAAAGTCGGCAAAACCTTAAACAGCATTTTTCTTTATTCACTATTGCACCTCCTACACGGAAAGTTTAACTTACAAAGCTCCCTGATATTCCCAGTCTCATATGCGTATGCTCTTTAAATATTCCTCCTTCCCTTTCCCTCCTTCCTTTTCCCTGCCAACCGCCTCCTCTTACCAATCTCCGAACCTACCCCACTACACGGCTTTTCCAAACAAATGCCTATTGCATGTCGTTGTGCACACTTTAGAGCGTTTTCACTGTCATTCCATCTAGAAAGTCCAATTTTTGCAGTTAGCAACAACGAAGACAGCATGAAAGTTAGTAAACGGCAATAAGTATCAGCGGTAGCTGCCGACGGGAGTTAAAGATAATCTCAAACCCCAATACTGAACCCTTTAAAACGTGAATCCGACTATATGCGACTCATTTTATGCGCCTCAGTTACAACTACTACTAGACTCTCGACTTTCTAGGTGTTATATTAAGTAAGAACAATGCATCTAACACAACACATAGGAATACCCTGGAGTTTGTGCTGAACTGTACATCATACACAGCCACATCCCTTTTCCATAGCCTATAAGCACATAAATTTCACTATATGTTATCCAAAGCTGAAGCTTAAAACATACATATACTCACTGTTAAGTATCATTAAATCAGGGGAAAGAAAATCTGATGAGATCCTTTTGACATGGGCATGTTGCGCTCTGTAAAAAGGAAAACTGCCTTAGATTTGCATATTGAAGCATTCTTTATAATCCCTTTTAAGATATGGAAAGCGTTGGGGGCAGAATGGATTTTTTTTTCTAAAATTTTCTTTCCGCCTCTCTTTTTTTTTTTTTTGAATCGGTGAAGTTTCTTTGCTGCAGGTATATACATATAACTGAGAAGAGAATTAATTTCAACTCAGCCATATATATATCGGTCCTTTCCCCCTTGTTGACAAATTTCATTGTTTTCTACCACAAAATTGCACTTTAGTGGATATATTCATTCCATACATAAAGCCTTTCTAATGAAAAATTCTGTGTATGTTTTTATATTCTATTTTTCAACAGTGTCAATGCCCGGCAAAATGAATGTACGTGAGGACAACCAAATGCAAACAAACAGTGTGGCGTTAAAATCAGTTTTTCTTTTTTTCGAAGTCAAGTCTTAAAATGTACAAGCTAACGCGAAAAGTGCAGTAAATTTCCTATATATAGTTAATAAACTATAAAATAGTGGTCTGAAAGAAGCCAGGTGTGATAAAATGCATGTACCCCCATTTTCAACAAATTTAAACTACGCCACTGTAACTGTTTCTTCTACAACATCCACGGCCGGTACACCGTCATCAAGTGGACAACAGAAACAGCAGCACCAACAGCAGCAACATCAACAACAACAACAACAATTTCAACAGCAACAACAGCAACAAGTACAACTTCAACATTACCAACAACAAAAGTTGCATCAACATCATTTGCAAAAGCAAAATTCTTTATCGTTTTCACAGGCTGGAGGGGACGTTTTACTTCAACGTCCGCACTTAACTTATTCATCGTCTTCATTAGGCCAGTGTGGTGGTACACCAACAGCGACATTTACAGCAGCTATCATCGATAATGGCAACGACTGCAAACATAGAATCAATCAGCAGCAAAGCAGTATGCTGCAGGAGTGCGATACTGAGGACGAAGTAAGTAGTATTTTCATTTATCAGAATAAGTTTCAAAATCACATATAAGACATTGTGTGTATCTTAAATCCAAAATAATTCAAAACTGCAAAGCTTATGATTCAGAGTGGGATAGGCATAAGAAAAAGTGTGTATATAATACATAAACCCATAAAGGGTTGCATTTTGAGTACAGATCTACAACACCTCTGACCTCCCAAACGAGGCATTTGGGGGATGACAAAACAATGTTCAATCAAGACATTCCAAAAAATCGATTAGTATACTTCATTCTACTTTTTTTTCCGAACACCCTGTATAATCCAGAGTGTAGTATATATTTGGTTAGAGCAACGACCACTGAAACAGTTTCCAGTCAGCCATACTCAGAGCTCAGTGCTCCGTTGTGATTATGTACCACTACGAAGCAAACTAACTAAAAGTTGATTGGACTACGGGAAGACTAGAACCAACCACAAGAATTGATCAATTTTATTAGTGCTCCTTGCTTTTTCTCCCAGTTTCTTCATGGTTTGATAAGATTCGCACACTATATGTTGAATGCTTCCCACCCTCTCTTCGTCCATACAATTTCTACAGAAGTTATTGCAGCGACCTGAACGCGTTCCGAATGTTGTCCAATGGTAATGGTCTTAATGTTGCGTACATTTGCACGAATCTTCATCAACAAAACTGCTGAAGATTCTAACTAATATCGACAGTTGCACAGTTGATCTTTCCATGTGTGAAAACTCGATCAAACAGGCTTTTCATTGCGTATTTGAAGGTTGCAATTCAGAATTTCTGATTACCTCACCGTTATACTCTATTATTCTGCTTTGTTAGTTCTGGTTTGCGAGCTTATTCGTTTCATCTTTTCATTTTTCATCAGGCAGACATCTATGTTTTTTTATTACATTAGATTTTGTAGAAGATACACCGTTATTGCTTCGCATCTTATAATGATAGCTTCCTGTAGAAATCTAGTAGTTATGTAATTACTTGTCGAGCTGTTGAGTCCAACTCAACAGAAATAGGCCGAAGCAATTACTACCTACTGATTTTCCTGCTAAATTTCACCTGGAACAAAACAACAGCATCCAGATCCTGGGCGATATCCTTTGGAATAAGAAAGGAGTTAATTGTTGAGCTTAACCCCAATTATAATCCGTGTGATAACGTGTTTCTTACTATATATCATATTACACAGTTTGACTGGAAGTCGTTTTATGATTGAAAGATACAGATTTACTTGCTACTTACTAAATAGGGCAAGTTGCCTTCGTTGGGATATTTATTTGGAATTTGACGGTATGTTCTTAGTTCAGCTCGGTGTCTTCGTTCTTCAATATATTCTTTGAAAACTTTTCGATTCTTATTTAGATTTGAAAATCCGCACTTTGACAAAAATCTTCAAATTATTAAATCTCACTCTAAATCTCGGAAAAGAAAGAATCTGTAGTTTTTGAAAATAGTTCAGGGTCGATTTTTTTACATGAAAATGGTCTTCTTAAAATTAGGAAGGCCTTTATAATACGGGGATCCCTTAACTGATCCACCAATTCAGTATGTGAGTTCTCCTAACCATTGGCAGTACAACTTACTTCTTTGTCAACTTCCCCGACCCTAAGTATGCTACACAAACACCATATTCTTCCGAATTGAGAAATGTTTCCCAACATCCTTCCACTATGTCTGTTCTCCTGCAAATTTTTTCAATGAAATTAAACATATTGCAAGGCTTGGTAATGTCAGTGCATTGCTGGTGTGTAAAACCTGGGCAAAACTCTTTCATACCGATAAAATTTTTGAGATATCACCTATACCGCCTTCACAGATGGGATCGGAATGTTCGGAGAGAAGAAATTTTTATATACACTACTTTATTCCAGGGTTATCTTTCAATCAATTGACAGTAACTAGAAAGTCCATGTAGTCAAAACTGATAATAATCAGGCATGTATCCAAGGTGATCCAGCAACAAGGTGAATTGTGCAGTATTAAGTTGCACACCCGGCTAAAAGCTTTCATTTTTTTAGCTTTCCAAGGAAAAAATCTCAGTATGTGATTGCATCGAGAAAAGGTTGCTGGAAAGTAAAAAAATTTCAATTAGAATATGATATGTGTCCTTTACTGAGAAGGATGGAATTTCAAAAGAAGATAATCAACACCATATGACGTGGCTCCCAATTGACAGTTCGAGGAGGTCTTACCTTATTACCCTTCCTTCCATACAAAATAATCCACATTCGCGACGCATAATTCCACCATACTGCTATTTCACCGACAGTTGCTATGCTACCTGGAAAACATAAGCATATATTAGACAAAGAAAAAGTACGGAGCGCAGAGTTGTTCACCTTTTACGAAATATTTCATGCGTTTTACAGAATCCTCTGCTTTGACATCCTCTTCTTGCATAACATTTTGATCGAGAGAATTGATATTTCAGTTGAATTGCATTGTTATGGCTAATAAAAAAGCCCATAAATTTTCACTATAAATAGATGTAATTTTAATTAATAAAAGAACGATATTGGGTTTTGCATAGTTGTTGTTTTAATATCTACAGACAGAGAACTGAGGATCAGAGCCTACCTTCGACAATTGACTTAGAAGGGAGATGCTTGTTATTACCATAGCCACCCAATTCATATCGGATATGATAACTGAGCGGACAGTTTCGGATCATAAGTGCATTCATTTTAATGTTGGCGACTGTGTTAACCTTGTGAACACACAAATCCCAAGAAAACTAACTTGAACACTATCAGTCAGAGAAATTCCTATTTGGCCCATCAAGAAAAAATTGTGTACACCTGGGAAAGGACCGATAAGACGCTTCCCTCAGCCCACGATTCCCTTTCAGGAAAACCCACAGAGAAGTGTCGCCCAAAACAAAGCTCTGGTACCATCGTATCAAGTGGCATGTGGGTCAGAATGTTCTCACGTTCCAGCCCACACGCTAATGAGCAAAGAGAAGAACCAGTCCAGCTGTCCTTCCAGAATCCCAATGACTGCAATCAACACACAGCCTTTTTGGCATCTGCCTGAATGACAAGATTCAGGGTTGACAGATTAAGTAAGACCTCAAGGGCAGTAGTTGCCGTGGATGGCATGGAGCCTGTATTTCCCAGGCAAACATGCCCTTGCAGGCCCGCCAGCTTTCGGATAGAAGTCCCCACTTGCGTCATCGGCCAGCATACACAAGAGGCATACGTGAACATAGGTCTTACAACCGAGGTGTACATCCAGTGTACAACACTCGGTTTCCTATCCCATACGCTCATCTTACTATTCTCCCTCTGTTCTACTGCAATAAAATGTAAATGAAAATTCGCTCAAACAAAGTATTCTTGATGAAACTGGTTTCCTAGAGAAGAGGTGAAAGAAGTAAAGAGAACACGCAATGCAATGCATGGGTATGATGCGGAGTGCAGGCACTGGTTCTGGTGTTGGTGCTTTGACGACTCGCCGCTCGCCATCGTGGTGAGTGGCGGGTCGTGAAAACGCAGAGAATTTTCTAACAATTTGTGAGAGCGGGTTGTAATATCATCACAGGTGACTGGGTGATGAGTGGCAGGTCGTCAAAAAGCAGAGAGTTTTCGTAAAATTTGTGAGAGCGGGTCGTATTATTACGACCCGCCATATAAAACTTTTCAATATACGAGATGCGTATTCTTTTTGTTAGATGCTCTTTGGTACTACGTAACTTAGCAAATATTATAATTACCCTTTTACGATTAAAAGGAACTTGCTTACATTTATTTATATTTAATGTTTAGTAGTTTTCGACATACCATTTCTCAACTCTTATGTCTTCTTGCAACAGCGCACAATCCTCAGTATTACTATTAACAAAAAAGATTTTAGTTTCGTCTGCGTAGAATAGGCAATTGGAATTAAGATTTATTTTAATTTAGATAAATGACCTTCCAATTTATGTAAATCACAAAGATAAATAGGCCGAGGATAGTACTGTGGATGATACCTGAAGTTTGTGCAAAGACCAGCGATACGAACCCATTAATGACTACAAAGCTGTGTCGTCCGTCTAAATACAAATACATTTTAGTCTTTATTTAATGTTTATTGTCCACAAAACTGCTTTAATAATGACACAGTCATATACATTTTAATGAGGCTTCAAAGCCAATTCAAATCAACTTCAACACTGATGAATTCAATATTTTTACCTGGAGCCGAGGAATTGCCTTAAGAGAGCCATGAATATAAATAGCAGCACCTGTCACACGATCGTTTCATAAAATATTGTAATTAAGCAGAAAAATTCATTGATATATTACATTTTAGTATAGCATAAACACTAGAGTCCACGAAAGCCTCCTGCAGTAGATCAATTAGTCTTCTAGCATTAAGATAACGCACGTTAAGACCGCTCAAACATGAAGCGAAGACATTTAAGAGCATTCTTAAATTTTTCAATGGGGAGATATTACGGGTTAGTAGAACCTAATCTCTCTTAACCTTGAGTCAAATATCTAGAGCTAATGCTGATTCTAAATTATATTGGAACGTACGCCTGACATCGACATACGGCATAAAGCCAAGGAACATGTATTGGATCTACATATACGGCGTCATAAGACCCATGTTGACATAGTATGGAGCGATTACATGGTATCATGGGGTAATCAACTATATTTGTAATCAGATTAATAATCACGATTACCCATAAATCATCATTAATCATGACTACATCGGGTAATCTTAGGAAAATGTAATCGTAATCATGATGATCATATGATTACATTTTTTTTATTACAAATGAAACTTTTCAAGAGGTTATAAAGTTTAGTTTTGAAAAAACGAACAATTTACAGTAAGAATTTTTATTATAAAAAACTCCCAAGACACTGTTGCATTATGTATTAATTGGAGTCAGTGTAAGGAATGTTAGTGCTTTTTTTTTTATATATATGTATTGTTTTAAAAAGATGAAACAGTTTTGGGTCTTAGATGCATTGAATTCGACGTGGTTCTTGTTATTGTTAAGATCGATCAATGATCTAGTCATGCAATCTTCTTTGACACATGCGGCATTCTCTCGGCAGTCCGCAAGAGTATCAAGAGACCAAATAAAAAATAAATTTGGCTAAAAGGACAGGATGCCAGACTCTATCAAAGGCCCTTGAAATATCCAGGGCAACGATTTTATACTCATCAAAATGGTGGAGACTACGATTCCAACGTTCCGTAAGAAAAGTCAAGAAGTCTCCAGATGAGCGACCAGTCGAAGAAATATTGGCGATCGTTGATGAGTTGATTGATTTCTAGATACTTCATAAATTTGGAGTTAATGGTAGATTGAAAAATTTTGGAAAGAATCGAAATGATTGCAATTGATTGCAAATTTGAGGGATCGCTACCCTCTCCCTTTTTGGGAATTGGCGGGCTAGTTTTCAAGCAGTTGGGAAAATTCCTGTCGAATTAGACAAGCAGAATAGTTTGCGCAGAAGCTTAAGGATGAGGCGCAGCTTTTAATTTACAGGTTCGAAAAACCATCAGAACCTGCAGCTTTGAAGACGTGGATCTAATTAAGAACCTAGAACACATCCCTCTTACGAGTTTGTATTGTCTCTTGTACACATCCATCCGCGGGATGCCAAAGAGGTGCTGTGAATTGAATGGAAGACGAGAATTTGAAGCGAATCGAGCATTCAAAATATTAGCCCTATCCAGGGAGTCAACAACTACTTCACCTTTGTTATGTAGTGAAGTTATAGAGGAACTGGTGAAGTTGTTCTTGATTAATAGAGACTCGCACATATCTGATCATCAAATTAAATTCGAGGATCTTACTGATTATGTGTGCAACTCTGGAAGATGCAGCGGCCAAGATGCATGTAGCAGGCTTTCTTGATTAAAAGCTTGGCAAAGAGCACGCTACAATTGTATGTCGCAGAAATTCCTGAACTACTATGACATTAGACCATATACCGGCGAGAATTTCGTCTTGTCAATCAGCCAATATAGTGGTAAAGGACCGGGAAACCTGGAAATTTCCGGCTATTCCCCACTCATCTGGTATACGGACGGGTCCAAAATTGAACAGGGCTGCCGCGTGGTGCACCTGAGACATACCTGAGCATGGGAAGTGAACTTTTAGCAATAAAAGCATCTTTATCTTCTCCGACATTCAGTCAATAATTAGAGCTATTTCATCTTCGCGGTGAAATCAAAGTTCGTGTGTAGGAATTCCACACCGCCCTTTGTAAACTGAGCAAATCCAATCGGGTTAGCCTTATCTGGATCCCTGAACATCAAGGTTATGCTGATCGGCCCAGAGCCAACGTGTGGGTTGCCCCCCTTGTACAGCAAAAGACTCTATTCGCAAACCCGCATCACAAGGTCACAAAATATATTTATGTATTAAAGGAGCATTGTAGGACATAACCGTATCAAGCATTTTATGGAAATTCAGTCGATGCCGTGACATAGCGCCCTGCGACCTTATGCGGAAACGAAGTCGCTCTGTAAAAGTGATTCAAAGCCTTCAGGTTCTAAGTAATGTTCCGGTTTCTATCCGGGTTCAAGTGGAATCGAATACCCGGGTACTCGATTCCAAGTTTACTCGGGTACCCGGCTACCCGGGCTCCGGATATAATTGATTCCGGATTCCAAATATCCGTATCCGGATACCATTGGCTCTAAATTTTTTAGTACTCCGGGTTAGTCGACTCTTATCCGTGAAACCCGGGTACTCGTAAACCCGAGGTTTAAGGAACATTAGTTCTAAGCAACGAAACTTAATAAGAAAATAGGACACAACCGAACAAAATTGGAAATTTTTCGTGTTTTCAAGAAAGAAAGAATTATATGTCATATACTTTCAACTTTTGCATGAATGGGGGAAAAGGACTTGGCTATGCATTATGGTAGTGTGACTGGGACAACGAGTTAAAAACAAAAATTGAAAGACGTCGCAAATTACCGGAATGGTAAAATCTTATTAAATACCTTCAAAATCCTTTCAAACTATTCATGATTATGTACATCGTGTCAGACTACCTCAATTTTTCAAGAAAAAGATAAATTTCACTTTAGCCAGGGTGCTAAAAGGAGATGTAAAATTTGTGAAATAAAATTCTCATTTTTTTCAAAAATATCAAAGAATCCAACAGAAGCACGTGCTGTTCAAATGTCATAGGTTTACAGCAACAACATGGGTCCATTCCAGCAACAACATGGGTCCATTCCAGCAACAACATGGGTCCAAACCAAACCCTCTCAATATTTCAGAAAAACCTGTTTTCACAAAACCACGCGAACATTGTATGAGAGTAAAATCTGATAACTCCGCCCCTTCTCAAATGAATCAATTGTCACTCTGTTTCATTGCAAGTAATCTGCGCTTTCACATTTTTTGTCTTAATTCATAAAACTTTCAAGACTGAACTATAATAGATGTAAATAACTTTACGAAATTGAACGAGACTGAGGTTTACTTACGAAAAATTTATATTTTCAGCCTAAATATATATCACATTCCGTAAGAGTTATTATCTTGATATTTAATGTTTTAATTTTAAAAAGTGGTAAAAGTGAAAAAATTAACAAATGGAAGGTGATGTAATTGAAGATTTGTGCCTTCAATTAATTCGCAGTGCCATTTTTATTCCATTTTAATTTTTACATTGCACTTTTAATCATTTAGTAATAATTTAATTATTTTGACACATCGCTTTCTTACGGAATGAGCCATTCTTACCGCACCTTTACTGACTGCAATTTGACTTTTAAACTTAACGAAAGTTCCCCTCACACGAGTTAAAGTTAATTTGTGTACGCCTGTTAAATTAAAGGGCGCGTTCGCTTTACGTATACGTCTATTGTAGTTCAGCCTTAAAGAGAGTTTGATTTTTTTGTTTTGTTTTTTTTTCTTCTTTCTTTCCTTTCCTAACCGTGTTACATTTAAATGGAAAACAGTCGGAAATCTCTTCTACTATCTTCTTATTGGTTATCTTTCGTTCTAAATCATTTACCTTAGTATAAGCTGAGACAACTTACATCTAGATGTGAAAACCTCACAAAAAAAGCGGTCGAATTAAAACGAGCTAATAACCCCCTCTCTCTGCTGCATTATGCCACATAAATTCTTCGCAACATTTTTGGTTGAATATAAGGTTAAAGAGCTTTGAAAAAGTGATCCGGGTTCATATGTTGGTTTTCTAATCTTCTTGTATGTTGTCTGTGGTATAAGTAAGTAAATTTCATACCTGATTTAATGTTTTCTGTATGATAACAAAATTTTTTACAGAAAAAGTTTCACGAACTACCCAGTGGGAAATAGAGGCATACAATCATGGATGCATGACTCCTCGCGTCCCACTTCATATGTTTTTTCTACAGGCATATCCGCAAATGGAAGCCTTCCCAAAGGAAATTTTCGGAATTAATATAGAATAGTTGGTTAAATCGCATTTGCCTTCCTGGGAAGGTTTCCCAAGGGAAGTTCTTGAAGTAATACAAAATAGATGGCTCAAATCACGTTTTTCTTCCTAGGAAGTTTTCTGGAAGTAATGCAAATATCCTTTTTAGGAATGGAAAGCGATAGTTTCCAAATCAAACAGCGTACGTCGAAACACTTTCACTTCTAATCAAAACTGAACTCAACTCTCTGAAAAATCGAAGAGCAATTTCACAACAATTTGCTAAGAATATTTAATTGATCAACAGGTGAGACATAGAAGTTTCTTTCTTCTGAGGCGCTAGCAATTTAAGGACGGTTTCAGTACTTCGCAGAGCATTTTCTTCCAAAACACTGATTTAGTTAGGAACTTTAAGGAAAATGTGTCGTCGCAGATTTGTTCCTTCCCTAGGAAGGCGTGACCTTTTTCCCACTGAGATATATTGATCATTTGCTGGTAACGGAAAATTTTTTTTTACACTTGGGAACTATTAACAGATCCGTATTCAATTGTGGCAATAAACTTACTAAATTCGGGCTTTAAGTCACTTTTATATGGCAACTGTATGACCGAATTATACAGGATGTTTCTTGGTCCATAGAGCGGGAGATGCTAGTACTTACCTAGGCAAACAAAAAATTGTATGGCAGGGGGAGCCACGTAAAACGTTTCGGAGTTACAGGGTGATTAAGAAATTATTCTAGATTTTCACAAAACACCCTCTATCTTAAAAAGTACAGGGTGTACGGTCACCGTCTAAAGCTGATTGTATGCAGAACCTCATGGCCTTTCCAACCACTACTCCCCTCCGGAGTTATTGTGGTCTAAAATTTTGGATTTTCTTACCTTCTTTTTTTACTTTGACCTCTATTTTTTTGCAAAACGATCGTTAACATAACTTTTTTTTATAAAAACAGTAAACTGTAGACTCACCTCTTTAATTTGACCTATTACACCCTATGTGCTAACTGTAGCCGTTAAACATCCGGATAGTTCAGATCCGGATAACTCAGATCTAGATCCAGATTTCAGGAATCGGATAGGTTGCAGATCCGGGTATTCGAATATCCGGATATTGGAAAATCCGGATCCAATTTTCAGCTCTACTTCCTACATCAGGTCGAGACATCGTCGATTTTATATTCGAGCGAGACGCTGCAAATTTTTTTTTAATTGTCTCGCAACATGAATCTGAGTATGGTTTTCAATTTTCATTTTCGATTCGTTATCTGTATAGTTACTTATTTGCGGATTCAGTATATGAATTGGGCGGTTACCTCTGATGTACAGTAGGACGGATGTTAGACTCTTAACTGGTCTAATTACCGGCCACCAGAGCCGCACTGGAAGGACAGGCGATCGAACATTGCGGCTATGGTGGGAGGAGAGCTAGAAGTTAAAAATACTCAGAAATGTCTCACAGGTCGTAGCTAGTAAACACTGATAGGACGTGGAGCCCATATAGCTTGTGTGTGTTACCAAGATAGCATTATACATTTATGAAAATTTGCCATTCTCGTGGCTTCAATAGCATCCAATTTTTTATGAATCATTTTGCATTATTTTTAGCATCATATCATTTTTATTTCAGAAAACACATTGAAAATGTGTTTTTTATCAAAAGGGTTCAACAAGGTTTGCAAAACCTATGTATACTTTTAAAACAATTGAAATTGAAAAAAGGATATAAAAACTGTCGAATTTGTTTTTATTGTCTAATTCTTAAGAAATCAAGTAATTTTATTTCATGTAAATCAATTTTGAAATAGAATATATTCATGGTCATGGTATATTTCAGTCAGCCTTTACTTATGACAAATTTCCAGTGTTAATTATAGTTACAATACGGTATACTGTCAATACCGGCCACAAAAGTAAAATTCTGACGGCCAGAAATGAAAATACTAATATTGAATTGTTCATTAGTAGGTACTGTAAACAATAAGTTGCTGAAAACGTAGCATAACTAAAGAAAGTACCCAAATATTAGAAAAGTCTGAATTTTTCCACATTTGGTGAAGCAGTGGTATTGTTTTTGTACTATCAGGGACCGAATCAGTTCATGACTTTTTACGAAAAAAGCTTTCTTTACTTATTATTCCTGACCCATAATAAAATTTGAAGCTAGAAAAGCAAGAAAAATATTTATAAAGCTAACTCAACGTTTTAATTTTTCTGAAGGTAGCCGGTTTCAAAGTTGGCTATTGTAATTATGAGAAGTCAATTTGACATATACAGGGTGGGCCAAAAGTCACCATGGGGTTTAAAAATAACTAACTTTTTCGTTTGTACATTGCTCCGCACCCTGTTGACCGTTTCTCTTCATTCCTTTTTTACATGATAGCCAACTGTCTGTTCTTCATAGGTAAGCATGTTTCCCCACCCCACCTTACCCCTCCTTTTTTTCATCCTACCATATGTTACTAATTTAATTTTTAAACCCCATGGTGACTTTTGGCCCACCCTGTATAATATATATATATATACTCTAGATGAAAATTGGATGTATGAAGTTTGTCATTCCTTTTGTAACGCAAAGAAATAATGCTAGTAGAGCAAAATGGGTTGGACACCTATAATATTAAAAGTTATTTCCATTTTTGCATATCTGTCCGTCCTTGTCTGTCCTCACGATAACTCGATTGCGTGTACTTAGAGAGCTGAAATTTTGCACACGACCTTTTTTAAAAAAAAGTTAATTTAAGTTCGAAACTGGGCCAATCGGGCAATCCCTTTGTGGGGGTTGCCATACAAAAATTTCGTTTTTCACTAAATTTGGGCACTACCTGAGGACGCGTCAACGTAAATAGCTTGCTATTTGGTGCATTGTGTTTTTATAGCAATAGTAAATCCAAAATCGATTAAATTAGGCAACTCATCATGTTGCCATACAAAACTTTGGGTTTTCACTATATATTTGGAAACTGTTCGAGAACGCGTCCACGTGGACAGCTCAAATTTTGCACACGGCGTTTTCATAAAAATTGCAGACACAAATTTAAAAATGAACCAAAACAGGCAACCTTCTCTTGGTGTTACCATACATTTCATTTTATTTTACTTTTATTTTCATCTAGAGTATAATATTTTTGGTCTTTTAGATCAATAATAACTTGTTTTCTTATCTCTTTATGACATTTTTTTATCCAATTGAACACTGTCGTAAAAAATTCTTTGGAAAATAATTAATAATAAAGAATTAATTAATAAAGAACCTTGAATTCTATAGGATGCTTTTTAATTATATTTTGCCAAAACTCAGTAGTTTCATGAAAAATATATTTATTTCAGTAAAAACTATATTTAATTAAATGAAACATATTTCACAATGGCAATTATAATTAGGTTAAGTATATACTGAATTAAACAAAGAAAATCCATGTTCAACATAAGAGTGTTTCTTTTGAATGCACTCGAATCAAAAATTGATTATGTAGGTATGCTCATTTTTAGCTACCAAATCAATACAAACCTTTAATGTATCTCTTACACAGACCTTATGTTTTTATTTGCCACTGACACATTTAGATCTTCCTCTTTCAATTCTTTCTCATGTCCTTGATAAAGTTTGTTGTGTGTTTTCAATACGTGACGTCTGAGAGTTGACAAAAATGCACCTTTATACTTTACACCACACACTTCTTACAAACACTGTAACCATCATTTTCTGAAAAAAAAAGACTCCAGTATGATCAGGCAATGTGCACATTAGAAAACTCGGAGCGTGATTCTTCGGAAAATTGTTCCAACATTTCGTACCTTCACGTCAATTACAATAAAAGAACATCAATCGACTTTGATTGAAGAACTATCCAGATATGGATCCGAACTATCTGGATCCAGACTAACAAAAAATGTTTATAATTTCCTCCAGATTGCATTGTTTCATTGGAAAAATAGAAATAACATGAAATTTATATTTTCCCAATGAAGCATGCAATCTGGATGAATTTTGAAACTCTTTTGTTTATATGTCTGGAACAGAATGCAACGCTACCAGCCCACACAAATGCGGTGATGAAGTGTCAAAATCGTAGCCACCAACTTACTGAGCAGAATGACCACTGGTGATTACGTGAAGATGAAATTTTAATGAGTTTTGTTAACTGCATGTAGTTTGTCAAACCGAAGAAGGTTGTAATCATTATTAATTTTGGTGATTTTCAGTACCACAACACAACATCTAAAACTTTAGCAGTTGATGACGAAACGATGATGAGAAGGAAGATTAAATTCAAGCAATATTAGTTTTAAGTATATCTCCAATATGAGGTTGTAGCCCTCATTAATATAGTTGATTTTCTTATTCTTTTGATACTGAACTCTGCTGTTAATTTATTGTATAATTCTTTAACGAACTTGATTATTTCTAAATTAATAATAGCTTATTTACTAATTAACGATATTTTGTTTCCTTATCATTATTTCGATTTCTTTTGTATTTAGTCCTTTATTCGTTGGTAGCTGTAATTCCCCTGGAGTTAAAAATTTGAATAATACTAAAAATATTATCTGATCCGCTTCCGTATGTAACTTATTTAACATAAAAAATGCGAAACTTCG
Source organism: Dioctria rufipes (assembly GCA_963924295.1). Taxonomy (NCBI): domain Eukaryota; kingdom Metazoa; phylum Arthropoda; class Insecta; order Diptera; family Asilidae; genus Dioctria; species Dioctria rufipes. The sequence continues at coordinate 77,038,643 of OZ002741.1, read as the reverse complement.
TAGTAAAACTTTGGTTGACTATGTGGCCATTGTTTATAGGTGGAGTACTCAATTATCTAATTTTGACCCATTAATAATAAATTGAGACCACAAAATTATTATTTTTTAATTTTATCACCTCCATAATTAAATTTTCTTCAAAACTCATGATGTTCGGCCTACAAAATTTTAAAACAAACGAAATATTAATACAAATAAGTAAATATACAGATAACGAATCGAATAGGAAAATTGAAAACCAGAAGTCAGATACATGTTGCGAGTCAATTAAAACAATTTGCACTGTCTAACTCTCAAATATAAAATCGACGATGCCTTGACCTGATGTAGGAAGTCCTCATTTCTTTCTTGGAAATTACTTGATAATTTTTTTTAGAAATTTAATGCAAATTTGTTCCTTAGAAATTTTATGCATTATTGGAAGCTAACAACGGCAGAAGAAATAAATGCTTACTGGTAATTGGAGGCCGACAAAGACACATATGAAAGTATTGTATCTGAAAATAACTCCAATTGGTCACCAAGGTGAACGAAAATTCTACCGAAACATTTTCTGTAAATTTCTAAAAAAAAAAACTTTTTGCATATTTACGCGTTTGCGTTTGTAGTCGGCCTACAAAAAACGTATAAATTTCTAAGAAAAAATTTAGTGCTTCCCTACATCAGGTCGAGACATCTCTCTGGTAAAAGATAGAAACTTTGGTGTTTGCCTGAACATTAGGAACATTTTCTGCTTTAACATTCTTTTTTAATACGAAAATGGTTTTTATTAGTTAAGGAAATTCTTATAGAAGATTAAATGCATTACACCCATGAAAAAAATATATAAAAGAAAAAATTAATAAACACTCTAAAGAATACAAAATGTTTCCATAATTTTCAATAAAATACAAATATTCATTATTCGAAAATCCTCGCGTACAGTTTTAATGTGCACGTATTGAAAGAAATTTCCATAGAAATATATTCTTATAAGGTAGGTATGTAGGAATGATTCATATTAGACCTAGCATGATAAAGGTATTTAGATTAGTAGCTACATAAATACTTGCCGGATATAGATAGATAATTCGCCTTTCTAGCTGGGATGTGAAAGTGGTGGCTCTATTCTGGCTATAGCGACTAAATTCTGACCTCGGGATATTAACTATTTTGTTCATTTACTTACGAAATTATAATGTATTCGTCGACAATTTTAGAAACTTATTCCAGTTACTCATTCATTCATTCATTTCTTATGATGCCAAAATTGCCCCTGCTCAAGAATTTTACAGTACCTCTGCTTACCTTCGTTTTTCTGACTATCTAATGATATAATAATCGATCAAGATAAACAATATCGTCACTCAGAAGCATGTTTTTTTCGCTTATTCAGACAGTTTAAAAAGTGGTATTAATAACTTTAAAACTGTATTCCCACCACATAAATTGTTAAAGTTCTTACTTTGATTCAAGAAAACTACACAGAATACAGAGAATTTCCACAATACATATATATACATATATATGTATTTCTCAAGTTTAAAAGGAATTACATGAAATAAAAATTCGTGAATAAACAAAAAAACTTTTTTTTTATACACATCAGATTTTAAGATTCTTACTTTTCTTATAAAATATAAAATTTATTACAGCATTGTAGTTGTAATTACATATGATGCATAGTTTTAAATTTGAAACAGGAAAAACGTAAATACTTAAATATTTTCTGAATATTTAACAACAACAGCGTACAGAATTAATTTTTAAAATAAAATCGAAAATTTCCCTTCATTTTACCTAATCATGGTAGTCCTAATTATGTAATATCCCGCAACATGACAGTAATTTAGGATGTTTTGCCCCTCTGCCCTCAAATTTAAGTAAGCTGGCTTCAAAAATTTTATATGTGAAAGGCCTGCAGCTAGCAGTCTATATTATTGAAGTCTGCGTGGCTAACTAACTTGGTTACCAGAAATGTTGATAAGGGTTTCATTTTTCTGATATGCGTTGTTAATCTGTATATTTACTTATTTGTGATATTAATCAGCTGTGAATAGTCAACGAAGGGTAATTGCGTTAAGGCCTGAATTACTATTACGACTAATCTGTCGACTACGACATGATTTTCAGTCGAATTCGACGCTAAGGTGAAATTTGTAATTGAATTAAGGCTTCAACTGCTTGAACAAACTAGAAGTGCCGTGCCGTGCCGACTACTGTGATTGAATTAAACTGAAGTTGGCCGCAGCCGACACTAACTTTGCACTTTGAGTTATAGTCAAAGTCGAAGTTGCAATTGTATCTTGCCACATGTATTTACCATTTGAGCAAAGTCGCAGTCGACTGATCAGTCGTAATTGTAATTCAGACCTTAAGTTGAAAGTCGGCAAACTTCATGGCTCCGATACCTACGTTCATTTCACTCATTTAATGGCATTGGCTGCGTGATGTTTAGTTATTCTACCTGCGCGGTGACTACGTTGTATTTTGTTCCGGATAGTTCGGATCGAGATCCGGATTTCAGGAATCGGATAGTCGACAGATCCCGGTATCCGGATATTAGCAAATCCGGATCCAGTTTTCAGCTCTATTCTCGACCTGATGTAGGAAAGCCCTGAATTTTTTCTTAGAAATTTACTGAATTTTTTTTTTTTGTAGAATTTCTATGCATTACTGGAGGCCGATATTGGCACACATGAAAGCGTTGCGTATATTTGTTCTACTTGTTCAAGATTTTATGTTATTAGTTTGTCTATGCTTTAGGTCTTAGGAACCGAACGAGTGACGGTTCAGTAAAAAAAGTTTCCCATAACTTCTTTATTCCGTTTGTAACACATAGAAACAATGTTGGCTGGTAGAGCAAAATGGGTTGTACACCCACGCATAAGTTATTTTGATTTTTGCATGTCCGTCTGTCCGTCCTCTCGATAACTCGGAATCGCACTTACTTAGAAAGCGAAAATTTTAATTTAAACAGGAACTTAAAAAAAAAAAAACAAATTTTAGCTTAAAGTTCGAAAATGGGTGTACAAGTTTTGGTCGTGTCAAATACCTACTTGTACCTTAATGTAGGTTCTGAATTACCTATAGGTACCATAAGTGCAAACGTATTGTGTGCTGTTCCGTCCATGCAGCAATCGACGTGAGATAAACCTCTATACAATATTTACAGAAGGAGTATTAAGTCAAATATAATTAAATACCCAACTGCGTTTTAAGAGGGTCTTTTTCACCATCAACTGTGTGTTTTCCTTGAAGTATTCTTTATATGTACATATAAAGAAAATTCTACTTCTATGATATGTAGGTACACATATAATTCTTCAGTTTATGATCATAGAGCATTCCCAGATTTTTTAGCTCTACTGTCGCTCGAAAAAAAAATGAATGCTACTGTTCTTCATAAACGTAGGAAAATTACGTTAACCACCTATTCGTCCACCACAACCGCACCGGATGATTTTATAATAAAAAACGCTATTCGTACTTGGCGAATAACCAATTAAATACTAGCATGCATGTGTAAATATAAAATATATGTACATATGTATGTATATAATAAAAAACAGTAAGAAAACCCCACTCACACCTCTTTCTATGGCGGGAAAATGATATTCGCATGTGATCCGAAGTAAAGTTAAGCATTCAAAAGCAAAACAGCAACAAAACGTAAACAATGCCCCAAGAAAGCTTCAACTTATGCTCTGTTGCTACTTGCTATGATAGCTTGCTGTCACATTATTGCATGGTGATGTTATAGGCTATAGCTCCAACTTTGGATTCCATACATATGTACATAACATATAAGTGATAGCCAAAGGTGAGGGGAAGTGCGCAGAAGTTTATCCCCATACAAGTACGACCGAGTCGTAGGTGTCACTATGCTGCGGTTATGTAAGAACATTTCACACATATCCATTGAGCATGAGTGAAAATACTCGTACGTTGTGTTCTATGCAACTGTATAGGAATATTGTCCTGTCATGCGTGGAAAATGCGTGCATTGCACTCATTGAATTCATTCCATTCCGCATAAAAGCTTTTCATTGAAATTTCTGACGAGAATACAATCGAGGCTCGGATAATAGCGCACTTGAATATGCCGCGCTATTGCTAAAAGCATTATGTATGACTCATGATGTTATAAGACATACATATATGAATAGGCGCTCGGCTCGGTGGTCTTCTGTTGCTTATGTGTGCGAAGATGACATGATGGTAGGGCTAACTATATATACATATGTAAAATCTTGAAGCACAAATGCTCAAAGCTTTAAAAGTATAGATGCCTATGCCTCGGTATGGAAAGCCTGACAGGCGGTGGTGGTGTAAGGTGTAACTGCCAACTGGTGGCGCAACGCGTTCTTCCGTAAAGCGTAAAATTTTCTCATTGAGGTATTTTTGGCCGTTCAACTGATTGTGACTTGGAAGTTGTTTTGTTGTCTATCGTCGGCTGAATTTCGTATGTTTATTTGTAGCCGCCGCTGCTGCGGTTGTTTTATTAGATGAGATTTTTCGGCTACCGATTTATTAAGTGATTATAAAGAAAAACCTTGAAATATCTGTGCTATCAAGTATGGATAACAGTCAGGTAAGATTTGCCTTTATTACCTGAGTATAGTACAAATTTTTAAATCAATTAAAAGCTCAGAAACCTTGTATGTAGTATCTAGGTACATATACCCAGCTTAAGGCCACTAGGAAAGGATGGAATCTCTGTATGGATATTAAGTTTAACCGCTGAATTGTCACAAATTCATACCAATTCAATCTAAATGATTAAATGTGCTGAACATATTTACGAGTATGTTGATATATATCATTAGTTTTTTTCTTACAAATTTACTCTTTCAGAATTTTAATGTATTTTTAGTTGCTGACAGCAATCCAAATTTCCATTTCAAATTATTTCATTCATAAAAATATCACACCACCAGATGTAGTACTTGATTGGTAGCTACCTAATTTGATTGTAGTTCAATTCAAACCGGAAAACACCAGTACCTACATAGTACATATGTGTTTCATGATTTATTGTTGCGAAATTAACGAAAGTCAATTCAACTGTCGGATTGGTAGCTAGCAAAAATTTTACATTTATCATCGATTAAGTGTCATGCTATTTAGTTATTTCCCACAAGGCTTCCATTAGAAGGCTTGAAAATTTTTCTCGCTGGTTTGATAGCTACCAAGCTATCATACAAAGTACTGTGTACAACTCCCTCCGAACAATGTCCACTATTTATTTGGTAGCCGTAAGTATACTGGTATCAAATCGATATTAGTTAAAACAAATATTATGTACATTCCTATAAACAATAAAGTAACTCTATTATCAAAAAGATGACAGACCTCCGTTAGTAAATGCCAACAAATTCAGAAATTGTAATAACTTGCAGAAATGTATGTTTGTATGTGAGAATCTGAAAAATATTTGGTCACCTGTGATCGAGATCTGATTTGTACTTCTATGATCTACAACAGCTTACGAGTAAGTAACTAAAGGATAGCCCCATCATCAAAAACTTTCGTGCCAATCCCAAAGCTGCATAAGTTTATACGCACACTACGAAAAACACGCATTTAGGCTAGGCGGATATAAAAAAACGTTTATGCAAAGGAGTTTGGCGCGGTTTTTGAAAGTATGAAAGAAAATTGTATACCAGCAGCAGTATAGTGAGGCTATAGTAGGGCTATTACCATCTTCGGTTGCCCAATAACTTCCTTAAAATATCATTTTTGGTAAAACTGTACCAAGAAAATATATTAAAAATTTAATACTTTTATCAAACATTTACCAATATTCTAATTCCCCGGACAGTACTAATTTTGTCTATCAATTTTACTGACTAAAAACGCTTTACGTTCGATCAACTGACTAGTCATTTTATTATTGTCAATCAGTGCAGACATTCCTAATCTGTATGCATTGGTAATGATCTCTTCTTTATTCTGTAATTATTCTCTACAAAATGAAGATTACAATGTATATTAAGCAGAAATCTTGTCAGTACTAACTAGCCAGTTAAAAATACTTGTTAGAGTGTGAAAACACAAGTCTGTGATAGTGTCAAAGTCAGTTCTACTGACTGGTGTAATCCCCGGGTTGGTTTCTTATTTGTAGAATCCAGCAACTCGGCTATCTTTAAATTGAAATTTGCCCTCATATCTCATATCATATCTCCGGTTGTACTCAGCAGGTTTTAACGATCGAAAGAGTTTGGAAAGGATATATATATTTTTTTTTTTTTTTTTTGAAAAATACCCTTGGTGCAATTTTCGTAAAAACGATATTATAGAATAAGGGTTGTCTTTTATTCTTGAAAAATCCTTGATGGGACATGTGGCGATTTTCGTTTTGTTTTTTTTTTTTCATTACTGGGAAGTTTTGTTCAAGAAAGAATTTTTTGGGATTCTCCGGTATATAGCAAAAGCTAAAAAATGTTCTAATTTGTTATTTCATCACACAACCCATTAATTTTTGGTGACAAGTTTCAAGTCTTGGTTTGACTCATCAACAGGTCACAAATAGCGAAATTGTGTGATTTAAAAAACAAATGAAAAAATGAAAAAAGAAGAAAGAAATGAAAAGTTTGAGAAAATAGAAAAAAACAATTTTTTTATTTAAAAAAATTTAAAAAATTTTAAAGAAACAGATTCATTCGAAGCGAATCGAACCTGTATACGCCACGCAGTGGGCTGAAAAATAAAAAAGAAAAGGAAGAAGAAGAAGCGTTTCGTGTCAGCAGAAAACCTTACATATATACCAGAGAATCCCAAAAAATTCTTTCTTGAACAAAATTAAGTTTAACCCGGTAAAAAGTCCAAACGTAATCTGTTTATTACTGGGAAGGTTTAAATCTACGTTAGGTAAGGTTAGAGTGGTGGCCATCGTAAAGGCATGTACGATCACCTACACTTAGACTATCTATGGTCCATTTTGATGTCACTTTATTGAGACCCTGCCTGAAAAAGATACCTAAGATCTAGAGGGTGCTTTGAACCAGCCACAAGATTTAATGAACCTTACCAGATCTTGCAACTCTGTCTGCTAATTCCCCCAGTTTGCAGAAAAAGTAGCTACCAAGCGTATTCCTCCTACGCTTAGTAAGGTTAAGGCATTCACACAGCAGGTGCTGAACTCTCGCAACCTCGTCCATATAGCTTATTCAGAAGTCATTGTATGGAGCTTGCATGCGCTCTGAATATTTTCCAAAGAGGCAGTGTCCCGTGATAGCTACAGTAAGATTACGCACGTCATTCCGGTCCCTCCTCAGAAGAGATTCAGTCTTAACAGGATAAATTTCGGGCCAGAGCTGTCTTGAAATGGCGCATGAGGTAAGTTCTCCCCATCTGAGATTTGCCAGCTTGCAGGTATGTATACATCTAGAATCCTGTTCGCTGATTCTAGGGGCTGCCTTATGGTTTGCTCCGCTAGACATATATTCATAGCGGAACCCTTTCTGGGCAGAGCGTCAGCTACCTCAGAGAATAACTGTGTGGTTAGCACCCAGTGGGCGGTAGATTTGTCTACTGACAACTGACAATTCTTCCAAAGAAAATTCATTGGTTTAATGGCAATTTATACATAGCGCATAATTCGTCCATTATTCTGTAAACATTATAATGACTTCTATACCCTAAATGAAATCAGAGAGTATGCTAAGTTTTTCATTCCATTTGTAACACCTAGAAATATTGATCGTAGAGCAAAATGGATTGGACTCCCATGCATAACATTAAAAGTTATTTTGATTTTTACATGTCCGTCTGTCCGTGGGGTCTATCCGTCCTCACGATAACTCAAGAACGTGTGTACTTAGATATCTGAAATTATGTAGATGGACTTTTAAAAAAAAACGTAAACTTAAGTTCGAAAATGGGACAAATGGGGTAAGTCCTTCATAGGGCTCCCATACAAAAATTTCGTTTTTCACTATATATACAGGGTGTCCCGGAAGTCGACGTCAAGCCGGAATCTGGTGATAAGCCAAATCATAATAGTTACCAGAAAAATATAAAAAAATCTAAGTAATGTATTTTTTAAATTATAGGTATTTGTTTTTTTTTCGAGAAAATGTACACCCGGTGATGGTTTTTAGCTCCTGTTGCTACAAAGCTTTACTTTTTTTCAATTTTATTTTACTTATGTAATCCCGAATGGTGCTTATGTAACCTGTTGCTTTAAATTATAAGCCAACTGCTCCAGCTTGGAAGAAAATTTCATATTTTGTCGAACTAAGAATAGAAAACTAACACTTCGCCCAACTTTAATTGACTGTACTGAAAAACAAAATGTACTACGCCAGTTTGGCAAGTAATTTGAAATTGACGCATTTAATAAGGATTCTAAAATGGTATAACACTTGTTACATTATTTCTTAGATTACGGGAAAAAAATTTTTCTTCAAGAAATCCAGTTTCGAAAAATTTCTTTTTAACTACTAAAAATGATTTTAGTGTATCCAAAGCTTGCCTTGAGACCGTAACTTTAAGATTCTAGTTTGAGTGAGACGGAGAGTCGTTCCATGTAGTGTGAGTGAGACATATAGTGACGCTAATGAGTCAGATACGGAGAAAGTCATATTATGAAGTGTGAGCGAGACAGATAGTGACGCCAATTTTTGAGTATTGTCACACGCAATACAGATCAGTACGTTTACGCTCCTTCGTTTACTACGCATCTTTTCGTATTCGTTGGTGTAATTTCGTACTTACGACTTTTAGCTTCGTTTATTGGACTTGTTTGCTTGTGACTTGGATTTGGACAGTTTCGATCTCCTTACGACGACCTTTGCTTTCTCTTAGACTATCGTGTTATTGTGTAGTGCCACCGCACACGAATATGCCTACATGCAGTTCATTTATGGGGAATGCATCCAAATAATTGGTGTTTAATTTTAAACTTAAGGAAAATTTGTCCTAAATTTAACAAAAAGTTAGAATCTCGAATGCGTCACTATCTGTCTCACTCGACCTCCATGGAATGACCCTCCGTCTCACTCAAACAAGAATCTTAAAGTTACGGTCTTAAGAGGAGTCAGTACTCAGTAAAAGTTTCAATTTTGATACCAGCGAGCCTGTAGGAAATTAAATTTACTGTACGTAGGTTTGTGTCATGAATGTGAGAAAATTCATATAAAATTAGCATAGACCTAGACCACAGACCACATTAGACGCATCTAGCGTAAAAGACAGAAACCCAACATGCGGCAAAATTGGACATTTTAAGAAAATGAATATTTGCAATTCAAATGAATTGAAAATTTTTAATGAGAATTAACTCTTCTTTGCACATAATTTTTAAGCATAATATTTTGCTTTGTATTTCAGCAAATTTCAACGAAATATTGCAATTTCCCGTCGGTGAAATATCGGGAGAAAAACACCAGCACTATTAGAATCAAATATTTAAAAAAAGTGCCACCAAAAATGAGAAAAATTCGACGTTATTTGCTAGACCTAGGCTTTATCTTTCTAAACTAGTCACAATCTAGAGAAATGAAAATACCTACTAAAGCAATTTGATTCGAAAACGATTTTTACCATTTTTTACAAGTTTCCGAGCTAATATCTACACTCAAATAAATATTTTTCAATTTTTGCCGACGTTCTTTACTAGACTTCTTCGTTACCTTTAATTTAAGATATAAATCATTATTCTGCTACAAATAGTTTGCCAGAAATTCGCATTGAAAAATGTATGAAACTTGCAAATCTTGGTACTGACTCCTCTTAAGGCAAGCTTTGGGTACACTAGAATTATTTTTAGTAGGTAAAAAGAAATTTTTCGAAACTGGGTTTCTTGAAGAAAACATTTTTTTTTTTCCGTAATCTAAGAAATAATGTAGGAAGTATTATACCATTTTAGAATCCTTATTAAATGCGTCAACTTTCAAAGTTACTTGCCAAACTGGCGTAGTACATTTATTTTTTTTCAGTACAGTCAGTCAAAGTTGGGCGAAGTATTAATTTTCTATTCTTGGTTCGGCAAAATGTGACAGTTTCTTCCAAGCTGGAGCAGTTGGCTTAGAATTTAAAGCAACAGGTTACATAAGCACCATTCGGAATTACATAAGTAAAATAAAATTGAAAAAAAGTAATAACTTGTAGCAACAGGAGCTAAAAAACTACATTTACTCGAAAAAAAAGAAATGTCTCTAATTTAAAAAATACACGACTTAGATTTGTTTTTATATTTTTCTAGTAACTATTATGATTTGGTATATCACCCGATTCCGGATTGACGTCGAGTTCCCGAACACTCTGTATATATATATTGTTGTTTCCATATAAAAAATTAGAACTTCTACGTATATTGTGAAACGATTAGTCCCAGACGTTTTTATTGTACTGAAAAGTTCTTCAAAATATGAATTTGTATGAAATTGGTTATAATCATTTTTACTGTCCGACGAACCGCTCTAAAAATGTGTGCAAAACCACTTCAACGATTAAACTTGCATTGGGCTTAGATGATGCTGTGTTGATTGTAGTAAATTTGTAAGTATAACAAATATAATTTTAGAGGTCGACATTTGAAATATTATAGTCTACCTAAAATAGTTAGAATTCTGATCGTTGTTAAAAGTGCAACAACAAGAAAAAAAACCGAGATGAAAATACAGTTTAGAGCTTAATAATATTAGGTAAATGACTAGTCTTGTATAAGATAAATAAAAACAAGTAAAAAAGCTAGAATTGGTCTAAGACCAATTCTTAGGATACCCTAGATGAATGCCCGTATTAAATTTCGTATGGTCACCGATCTATTCAAGTATTGATTTTGAAGTTGTTTTTCGCATATATTTCTAGAACGGTTTGTCGCACAGACAAAATGATTATAACCAATTTTATAGGATTTCGTATTCTGCAGAAGTTTTTAGTACCATAAAAATGTCTTGGACTGATCGTTTTCAAAGTATACGTAAAAAACCGAAATTTTTATATGGCAACACCAAGAAAGAGTTGCCCGATTTAGTCCATTTTTGACATTTTATTTGCTAATGTAGTAAAAACATCATGTGCGAAATTTCAGCTCTCTACGTCGACGCGTTCTCAAGCAGTGACCAAATATATAGCGGAAAACTAAATTTTTATATGGCAACCCCACGAAGGAGTTGCCCGATTTGGCTCATTTTCGAACTTAATTTTACTTTTTTTTTAAAGTCTGTGTACAAAATTTCAGCTCTCTAAGTGTACGCGTTCTCAAGTTATCGTGCGCACAGACGGACGGACGGACATGCAAAAATCGAAATAACTTTTAATATTATGAATGGGTGTCCAATCCATTTTGCTCTACCATCATTATTTCGAGGTGTTACAAACGGAATGACAAACTTAGTATACCCCTATGATTTCATCTAGGGTATAACAAGTAAAAAAGTTGGAATTGGTCCCAGAACCAATTCTTGTAATACCCTAGATGAATGCCCGTAATAACTTTGTATGGTGAAGTTTTATTTTTGAAGTGGTTTTTCGCTTATATTTCTAGAACGCTTCGTCGGACAGCAAAAATGATTATAACAAATTTCATAGGATTTCATACTCTGAAGAAGTTTTCAGTATAATAAAAATGTTAGGACTGATCATTTTCACGGTATACGCCAAAAACAATCATATGGCAACATTAAGAAGAGATTGTCCGATTTAGTCCATTTTTGACATTTCATTTACTTTTGCTTTGAAAACACCATGTAACTCTCAACTCTCTACGACCACGTGTTATCAGGCAGTGTCGAAATATATAGTGGAAAACAAGATTTTTCTATGACTATAAGGACTATGAAGGAGTTACCCGATGTGTCCCATTTTCGAACCTAAATTTCCTTTTTTTAAAAAAGCCCGTACGCAAGATTTCAGCTCTAAGTGAACGCCCTACTCGAGTTATCGTGCAAAAATCAAAATAACTTTTAATATTATGCATGGGTGTCCAATGCATTTTTCTCTACCATCAGTATTTCTGTGCGTTACAAACGGAATGACAAACTTAGTATACCCTATAGATTTCATCTAAGGTATAAAAATGACCTAGTAAGATCGGCAACTTGTAAAAAAAAAGGCCAGCTCCCATGAAAATATTGAAGTATACATGGATAGGCCAATAGAATAATATGCAATACATATATATCATCAACCACTTTATGCAAATAATTTATTATACGTTAGGGTCCTTGAAAACTGCATACTATTCTAAATAAAATAGCCTTATTTCATTTCAGTAAATTTACGGAAATATCAACTTCAAAAACTCCTTCATTTTTACAAAAATATAGGAGGATTTAATTTATTTTATAAATTTCGGTTTTGACTCTCATCACTTTGTTTTACAAAAATTATAAACCTTACTATAAAAATATTAGTTTACATAAAATTATTTTAATTTAATATCTGAAAAACTCAGCGCAGCGTTTTGTTTATAACAGAATATTTTAAAGGCCGACATTAGATTAATTGTTTTGAATGAATTGTTTTGGATAAATTATTATAGACTAGAAGAGGATAGGATATTGTTCATGGATAAATTGGTTTATGAACGTACTGCTATTGGATGAATTGTATTGGATAAATTTTCCTTAGACTATTTGTTTTGGGTAAACTTTCCGCCAACCGCAAATATTACCCATGTAGTTAATTTCTTTTCAGTGATTCTGTACACGAAATTATCTCATATAAACCCACATGTAATTAAAACCTTACATAAACTAATGTAAAAGTATAACTAACTACAATACAGCTTTGCAGGTCAAGCGCAGTTCTTGTATTTCTGGTCAGGAAGTACAACTATGACTTCAGGATGGAAGCATGGAGTATATATTGGATTTACAAGTTTGATACGAAAGTGTGATAGTTATAATAGCACAAATGCAATGCAATGCTTTTGATCTTCGATCTCATAAACGAAGTGAAAAAGACTTACGGCCAATACTGTCTTGGTATGACACAGAGAATGCCTTTATTAGAATTTAAACGGGGAAATTGTTTTTTTGCGTGCAGAAAAAAACTAATTTCAGTGTCAATCAAGAACTGAAGTATCCGAAATTGCGATGAATACGCTTTCTGTACCTCTGGTACCTTAACAGATTTTGTAGACAAGGAGTCAGCACTCAATTCATTGAATGAATGCCTCTAATATCTCAAGGAGGAAAAGTTTGAGACGAGATTATCTACAAAAAAAACACGAAAAACATAATTGCAGAAAAACTATTTAGATTGAGATATGAGGACAGTGATACTAATGGTAGCTACTACTGAGATATATTTTATTGAAAGCTTTAAGACAAAATATGGACAAGCAGTAAATATGAACACAAAACAAGCCTTGTTGTCACTAGTTCTGGAAAACTGGAACGCAACGAAAATAGTGGAGGAGTTTCCCCGTACAACATTACATATGACAAAAAAAATCGAAAAAGCAGTAAGAGAAACGGTAAAAACTATCATTGAGTATCAACGTAGATATTTGGAACCTCATATTATAAAACTAGTTGAGTTCTGCTGCAGTGATGAAATTAACAAGTTAATACCTAAAAAGAGAGACTTTGTGCTCATTAACACAATGATCTCAATGAGGGTAAGTTTTTTCGTTTGTAATATTGCGTATAATGAATAACTTGTAAAGTAATTTAGCTGCTACCTTTTACATATTTTACATGGATGGCTAAAAGCACTACCTTCAAAAAAGGCTATTGTTGACGAATTTACAAGAGTATTAACAAGGGTATTAAGTATTAGATGACTGGACTACTCGATTATCAACATGCATTGCTCTGGTGATGTCCAATCCCCCTAGAATTTAATGCTATTTGGGCAACTGCGAGATATTTTCGATTTTCAATTTTGTCGAAAATATTACGTATCACCTACACTGGACGTTCCAAACTTAAGATGAAAATTAAGCCTGTCGATGACTTCATCACCAGCCTCTTGAAGCATTTATCAGGTTTATTACGCTATGTGTTCTTAACAGAACAATAAAATCAGTATCTCAAGGATATAAAAACTACCTTTCAAAAGACTGAAGATGTGGTATAGCTCGATTATTCCGAAAACTATCATTTAATGTACAGAGCGCTGTCAAAGGATAATGACCAGGCTACGGTACACCCTTTCGTCATATAATTACGCAAGCAGGATAGAGAAGTGCAGAACACAAATTTAATTATGATTAGTAACTGTTCCTGAAACACAACACTGTGGCTATACATCTTATTCAATAGTACCTCATGAATTTTGTAAGACATAATATAAGTGTTGAGAAATCCGAAAAATCTCTTACTTTTCCGATGTATCGGCAGATCAATATAAAAACCGGAAAAATGTTTACAATGTATCCGTATCAATAAAGGTTGTTATTCAAGGATAAAGGACAAATCTTATTTTCGAATATCCTTTTTTTACAAAAACTGCACCAAGGATGTTTTTCTACAAATGCTTTTCAAAACGCTTTAGAAAATTAAAATCGGCTTAGTACGGAAATATGAATTTTTGAAGTTAGAAATTTTGGCAAAATATTTAAATTGTATTAATAATTTATATAAGGCAATAAGCTGACAAAATTTCAGCCAATCGCTTCAGAAAGCTCCGTTCCATTAATTTTCAGTATTAATTATTAATATTGGCAATCAGTAGGTATATCAGTATATAGGGTGATAATCCTGAACAATTGTTGTATTATTTCGACCTCATCTATCACCCTTTGAAAGATTCGCTTCTATCTGAGACACTTCATATATAATTTTAATCTTGAGGATAAGTACTTGGGCTTGAATTGTCGGTAATACTAGAAATTTTTATTTTGCTGTGTATCATGTGATTTTAAATCATTTACATACGATACGTATATATTTAAGAGTTTATATCGACTATAGGCTCTGTATCTAACGCAGCGGGAAATATGAAAAGCGCTTGTACACCCCAGCGTATGAAAAGATATGACTCATATGCATCTGAAATTGCAGAAGAATTTTCATTACTGAGTTATTAGTTGAAGTGTGCGGTTTCGTTTAATTAATAAATTGTTGACAATATTGTTTTTGTAGGAACATGCCCTTAGAATTCGTACATTTTTACATACAAACGGAGCTCAATCAGAGCAAAAACAAGAGAAAAAGTTATAATTGGTCTAAGACCAATAATATTATACCTAGATGAAAATTAAAGTTAAATAAAGTGAAAACCCAAAGTTTCGTATGGCAACACCAAGAAGGGGTTACCCGATTTAGTTCATTTCTGAAATTTTAATTACTATTTTTATGAAAACCCTATGTACACAATTTTAGCTCTCTACGGTCGACGAGCTCTAAGGCAGTGTCCAAACATATCGTGAAAAACGAAATTTTTGTACGGCAACACCAAGAAAGGGTTGCCCGATTTGGTCAATTTTTGACATCCTCGACTACTTCAGTGGACAGGACTCTCTTCACATTCAGCCCGCGGGCTTCTCGGAACAAGCACTGAACTGAGCCAGAAGCTGTCAGATCTACACCAAACTTAACCCTGCGCCCAACGAAGAATGCAAGAAAGTACAATAACCGAAAATGTTTGTCCATTATGATTTTAATAAAAAAATAAGCTCCGAACCGTAACCAAACCACAAATTTTCATAGAGTAAAAAGGTTCAAAATCGGTGCAGAAACCGAACAAAGAGCCGCTGTGAAAAGAACAAATTTGCAAGGTCTAGATAAATGCTCGTAAATATGGCCAGCCTTCTGATTTGAAAATATGATGTTAGATCGTAAAAACTGTTTTTCACATTTTTAGAACAGTTCGTCGAACAGTAAACATGGCTATTACCAATTTCATAGCATTTACATACTAAAGTACCTACTACTGCACTTCAGTACATTAACAACGTACATATGTGACTGACCGTTTTCCCAGTATACATACGTCGAAATTTTTTAAATAGCAACTCTACATTAACGTATTTCCACTCAGTGTGCATATTTTTATTGAAACCCGAAAATTTAGTATGGCACTACAAAGGATTTTCCCGATTTCACCAATTTTTGAGCTTAGACCTGTAAGTTTTAGTAGATAGTATACAGGGTGTTTCCCACTAAGAGGTCAGTAGGGCGGGAGGTAATAGTACTCATCCAGAGGAACCATGGCCTTTCTAACGACTGCTCAACCAGCCCTATACTCCTCTCCCCTCAAAAATTGTGGTTGTGTAAACTAAAAATTTCGGATTTTCTTACCTTTTTTTTTTTTAATTTAACCTCCATTATTTTTGCAACGTTAACATAACTTTTTTTTTACAAAAACTGTATACTGTAGACTCTCCTCTTTAATCTGACCCAATGTGATATCTGAAGCCCTTTAAGAGTTATTAGCGCCTTAGCAAGTCATTTTCAAACATATCGTCCAATTTCGGTGTGACCTGAATAGGTTATGAGTTAATAACTGTTTAACGGCTACAGTTAACACATAGGATCAAGGTCAACTTAAAGAGGAGAATCCACAGCTTACAGTTTTTATAAAAAACCGTTATGTTTACGACCTTTTTGCAAAAATAATAGAGGTTAAATTAAAAAAAAAGGTAAGAAAATCAAAAATTTTTAGTTTAGACAACCATAATTCTTGATAAGAAAGGGCTATCTGGCTGATTGAGCAGTCGTTGGAAAGGCCGTGAAGTTCTGCATACAATGAGCTCCTAACTGTGACCATGTACCCTGTAGTTTTTAAGATACAGGGTGTTTTGTGAAAAACTAGCTGTTTTTCTTAATCTCCCTGTAGCTCCTAAACGGTTGATATGCCTCCCCCCCTGCCATACATTTTTTGGTTCGTCTAGGTGAGTACTATCATCTCCCGCTCTACTGACCTCCTAGTGGGAAACACCCTGTATAAGTTTATCCTAATTTCAGTTCGCCAACTAAAATGTATAGACCACACTATACAATGTGTTCCAAAACAAACAAAAAATCATGGCAGGGGGCTCATGTCACCCGTTTCGGAGTTACAGAGTGATTAAGAAAATATGCTAGATTTAAACAAAACTCCCTGTATCCTAAAAAATACAGGCTATACCATCACTTTCAAGAGCTTAGAGCTTGTATGCAGAACAGCATGGCCTTTCCAACGATTCCTCAATCAGCTCCGTACTCCTCTCCTCTCAGGAGTTATGGTATTCCGAACTAAAAAGTTCGGATTTTCTTTCCTTTTTTAGTTTCACCTCTTTTTTTTTTACAAAAAGGTGGTTAACATAACATTTTATTATAAATACTGTAAACTGTGGACTTTCCTCTTTAATTTGACCTATTACCTATGTCCTAACTGTAGCCGTAAAACAGTTATTAGCTCATAAATAAATCGAAATGTGCAATAATTTTGTCTCTACTTCAAAGCTTTATGACGTATGTTAAAAATCGGAAATGGGGTACCTACTCATCACCGATGAATTACTAATAAATTAGTAAAAATTCTTTTAAATTGTATCGCAAACTAACTATATAACATACATGTGTATATATATTCGTACTTTATATAATGTGGTATAGGTGCTGCATAACTACATTTTTTTCAAAAAAATTAATAAATATTTAAATAACATTTTTCTATGCCAATAAACGTTTAAAACGGTCAGTTTCAACCGGATTTGAATAATTTAGAATTCAGATAAGCATTTTTCATTCCACTTTCCTTTTGTAAATATTATGCTTCAAATTTGTAAAATATAGTCAATAATCCATATGCCTATCCGAGTACATACAAAAAAATCTTATCTCCGAGACTACTATTTTTATACGTTTTATCTCATTTCCCTGGCAATGGAAATTTAATTTGTTTGCAAGTGTTAATGTAATTTAATTGACTAACTAACATCAAATAATAATTATAGTGATTCATTTAGAAATATTTCACCCTTTACAATTAAAGAATAATCTGCATTTTGCATATTAATATGAACAGCAGATAATAGGTGTTTAGAAAATATAATGTTAGTAAATTAGGCGTTGCCACTGGCAGAACGTAGATACCCAAAATAAACAAAAAATTATAATAAGTCTAAGATCAAAATATATATGAAGTTGATACCCTAGATGAAACGCCTGGGAATGTAGCCTCTCTTTTGTTTTAAAGAGCGCCTCATTCATATAAGTTCGATAATATTTGTTTTCACATTTTTCCTAAACCGGCTCATCGGTTTCAGTTCGTTATACATATCTCCGTGCTATCAAGCAATTTCGACACGTGTGCGAAAAATTTACAGCTTATCACACTCATTACACTAAACAGCATCATTGAGCAAATATTGCAGTCCAAGAGATTCTAGATATTTGAAAATTTGCAAAAACGTTTCCCGTCCTAAGAAGTATAAAATTTCTTTCTTTTATTCATTATTATTATTTGTATACCTAGTCTAGTTCTTGTATATTAATATGTAAATTGTCGAGGGAGCCTTAACTTTTCTCATCCATAGACAAGATAGACCTTTAGCGTCATGTCAGAAAATTTAAATACCCAAATACTCGCAATTGATGGCAGATTTTTCCAAATGGAATGAATTTTGAAATTCGCATAATGGTCCCAAATCAAGAAAATTCTAGGTCCTAAAAGAATTATTAACAGCATACTCTTATCTGAATGCTGACAACATTACCTCAATGTATGTCAAGAAAGAAATGAAATTAATTTTCATCTATATATTCCCGTTTCTCAAGTGCCTTTTAGGCGAGTAATGTGGAGAATTTATTTTGATAGAATAGATTAATAATGAATTCAAATTGATTGGATAAAAGTGCTCCCTAGTTAGCAATCAATTCTATGAAGAAAAGATCTTGTGTTCTTCTTTGAGATACTTAATAAACCTAATTTTCTCTTGTAATAAATAAATAATCACTCCCACTAGAAACTGAATAAAGCAACACATAACCGCGCGTAATACTACTACCAAGTTGCAGATAATAGTCTTATGCTTTTGTATAGCAGTGCTCCATCGGTCTACTAATAGTTTTTGGTTTTGTTATGGATGTACTTTCGAGTGACGACTATTAGACGTGAAGTCCATTCTGTCAACATGAGCTGACAGCTCACTCAGTGTTCAGCGATGATACAGAACTGCACGCTAGCACCTCGGCTATTGCGGGAGAGTTAGTGGGGCGGATATCCGTAATCCTGCCGCTGTCATTATCCATACAAAACAAATTCCTACCTGACACAAACGAGCAAGCGCACATGCAGCCCTGAATGGGCCCTTACACCACTTACCTTTACCTCCATTGAAGATGAACATGTCACTGTCTTCAGGCCATTTCTTCATCCACCCTGCGACATTGCGGACAAAATTTCACAATGTCCCTAATTGACCCGGAAAGAAAAGTTGAGCGGAGTGGCGAACCTTAGTTAACCTTCATCATGAGGCGGGCTCTAGGAGAGTGAAGGAAAAGCAAAGCCTCACATATCCATCATGTTACAATTAGATACTTTATTGGAAAAAAAAACGTCAATCAAGTTGAGTGTAAAAGTGCAACATCCTCAAGTGCCAGGACAAATCATTGTATTGGCTCTCTTCTGATGCCAAAAGCTATAGGCACATAAACTTTTACAAAACTTAATCAAAGTCATGAGCTATACGAATATTTTTAACAGTTTAATATCTCCTCAAATAGTTACAAACGGGTCGCACCTGACATGGATCAAATCTATGCTGAATTTAAATACATTTCCATTTCCCTTCCTTTGGTTACTCTTGATGAGTAGTGCTACACTGAGAACAAAAACCTAGCCGCTAAATTACAATTCCATACCGGGTTTATCTGTATTATCACTCAGGAAAGACGTGAATAATGTAATAGAATGATAACGGAATACTGAAGGTATTCGCTATCTGACATTTCCATGTCTTAACTATCCTAGTAGTTGCGCTAAATGTTTATCGTCTTAGACCATGGCAAACATTTTATTCATTGTTGTTTGATACTAAATATGAAAGCTCATCTCTTATGTTTGCCGTTCTTTCTGCTATACTTAATAACTAATATCTCAAAAGGAAGAAATTTTTGTTTTCTAAATTTTCTTCTTTTTGAGGCCAGCCCCGTCCCTTTAACTCGTACACGAATTTGTCTGTCTGTATATTTATTTATATATTTCTTTTTTACTATTTTCGACACTCTCGTAGACCCACTTTTCGTCATCACAGCGAGCTGAAATTTGGCACTCAGGTTCATGTCGCGTGACAATTGAATCTATCAAAAATTGAACCGGAAATTTCCGTGAAAAACCCGGAAAATCGGGAAATATCATTTGAAAATTTGGTACAAATTTGATTAGTGATAAATCCGTTTCAGGAAAAATTCAGAGTTTTCCGATTTTACAATTTTCCGAAAAAAAATTTCCGGAATTTTCCGACCTTTCCAGAAAATTTTCCGGTAAATAAGTTTTCTAAATTATGCAGGATCAAGTTCCCTATCATTACTTTCTCTCCGACAATGGTGAAACTTGAAGAAAAAATCGAGGAAAATTCATGTAAAACGCTTTTCCGGAGTTTTTCCGACTAAGGAGGCGTTTGAGCGTTTTGCAACCTAAGACGAAGTTGTAGAGCGAAATGAGTTGCAATATATATCGATATGATTAGTGATAAATCTGTTTCAGGAAAAATGCAGAATTTTCCAATTTTTCTGGAAAATTTTCCAAAAATTTCCGGAATTTTCCGACTTATCCGGATAATTTTCCGACAAAAAAGTTTTATAAGCTATGCGGAATCATTTTTTTCCGTCCTACTGGCATCAATACTTTCTATTCAACAATCATGAAAACTTGCATGAAAAATCGAGGAAAATTCATGTAAATTTTTAAAAAAATTTCATAGTAATAGGAAAAGTCTATGGAAAACATGGTAAATCGGGAAAATTCATGGATCAAGTTGGAATACAGCTAAAAAGCGCTGTTTAAAACATAATTTGAATTTCAGAAAACCGTTGCAGTACTTCAACGATTTGATACTCGAAAAATTTTTGTTTTCGGATCGGCACCAAACATAACTTAAAATGTCGGTAATGATAAGCTGAACGAAAACTTCCAGGCAACCACGGTGCTGACTTCCAATCATCTCACGTAAGTGCCTTCAAAATTTCAAATTTTTCGAAGTACGGTCAGTCGATTGGAAACTCTCGAGTCGTATGGACGCAAAAAAAATTCACTGCGAATATTCAAAAATTGACTCAAAATAAAGAAGAAAGAAAGAAATATAAGGATAAATATTAGAAAAATTAAAGGAAAACGGAAAATTAAAAGGAAAACGGAAAATTAAAAGAAAGTAAGAAACTAAAATTAAATTAGAATTAAGTAAAAATATAATTAAGTTCGGTTAAATTGATATTAGAACAATTTAGTTAACGTGAAAAAGGCAGAAAATAAAATAAGTAAAAAACGAGTTTTCCAACAAAACTGAGGCCAAGCCGCATGAAAAAGTAGAAAATAAACTTTTCTTCACACACAGAGGTGGACTCAGATTTTTTGATTGGGACATTTCTCTTGAATATTCTTTCTCCATGAATCAAATCACTTATTACCTCTGATTGATCATACTGAAATATATCGGTGATTGTCAGGGAATAAAATCTGAGTCCACCTCTGTGTGTGAAGAAAAGTTTATTTTCTACTTTTCCATGCGGCTTGGCCTCAGTTTTGTTTGAAAACTCGTTTTTTACTTATTTTATTATATACTTAAATTAAGGGAAGGTTACCGTTCATGATGATGAAAAATTCGTTTTTTTTTACATAACTATTATTATTAAAGTGTTTAGAACACGTGGGTAAAATGATATTTTCATACCCAAAGTATTTTAGAATTCACAGCCTGTTGAGTGCGGAACCGTCCGCCGTCTAGAAAACAGCTAGCTGAGGCGCTCGGAGCGCGCTTGCAGAGGAGACCTTTTCTCGCTACCTGAGGTACCCTCATAAATTTTGGGAAGCCTTTAATCTTCAGATTCAACATAATCAGTTCTTGAAGGAAGAAAAAGGGCCACTGTATGGTGCTGGAATAGCTGGACTGGAGTAACGTTAAACTTTATATGAGTTTTTCTGGGAACAAAATATTCAGCGCGCGGGGCGCTCTACAGCTTCAACGGATGAACCGATTCACATGAATATTTGCGGGGCCATCAGGAATCGATTTTTGTCAAAAATTTATTTACAAATAGTTTTTTCGTCCGTTGAAGAAAAAAAAACAGGGCAAAAAATGGATTTTTTTCTTCAAACGGCTAGCATGTTTTTATTCAGAGGTTTTCTTGAAAACGAAAGCCAGTAAGGCCCCCCAAATCTTATCAAGTTTAATCATTTTCAACCCTATTTATTTCGAATAAACTGGCAGAGCTGTGGAGCGGCGGATGCCGATGAATTTCTTGGAGAATCCAAATACAAATGCCAACGAATTTAGTGGGAGGATCCAGAAAAATAGCTGAATGGATCAAAAGTATTACACGGTGGATGCCATGAAATTGCTGAAGACAGGACATACAACTGTTTAGTGATTTTTTCTTGTAAGCAAATGCAACATTCTCTGACGCTGGATTTATCTTACCTATGGACTAAGTAAAAATTTAGCCGACTGTGCCAGCTATTCACGCCACTCGCAAAAATTTCGAGTTAATGCGATTAAACCCGATTATTTCTGAATGACAAAATTCTGTTCCCGCCTAGTCTAGTTAAAGTTAAAACGTCCGCTCGTGCCAAACGTGACAGCACATTCGCCGTGAAGACTAATGTAAACCTGCTACATCTGTCGGCATTGTACATGCAACATGCTTCTGCATGTAGCACGCTACGACTAACAGTTTTTATACTTCTATGAAATTAATTGGCAGAAAATAGCGTACATAGCGCATTGCAAAACACAAGCAGTTTTCGTTTTACCTTGAATACGACAGTATAAGTAAAAATAATTGTATTTTAACATAGAAAGATGATGCCCTGGTAAACCATCGCTGATTTCTCAGAGATTTTAGACGAGTCTCAGACATAAAAAATGAACCTTAGAATTACATGGTGTCGGAAGTTGATTCCTATTTTTTTACGGAAGGCCCTATATCTTCACATCGGGTTCTCCACCCAGGGGAACTCAACCTCCTTTCAATCCATCCATCTCATCCATATCTTCATACAACTCAGGGGTGCCATTGATACATCATTCAAGGGGGCTGATTCTTTCACCTAGTATAGGAGAATGGTCGCTTTTGGTCTGGTAATAGTAACAATAAAATTTTTGTCATTGCAAACATCTTTTGATGGACAATAACCACGTCATTAAGACTAGCTTTTTGTATCAAATATAAGGAGCCAAAATTTTTTTCTTGAATTCGACTATTACGCTATTTCAAAAGTTGAAAGTTGGGAAACTCTTCGTACGTAAAGTTAGCACCACAACTTAGTCTGATTTAGTTGGGAACTCTTATAATTTGTCGTGGAACCGTAGATGGTAATCGGGCATCCAAACAGAAATAAACGTTATTGAACTATGTATTATTGCGAGCGTGGCTTTTGGTTAGTTATTTAAAACACAATGTGATTTAATTCTTAAGTTCTTTATTTTCGCTCTCCACTTATAAAATTCACAAACAACTAATTAATTAACTCAACTTTAATTATCGCTAGTACTGTATCTCCATTTATCGCAATCCAATTAGAACACTTTTGCCTGTTTATTACTTTCGCTGGTAAACCTGGTAAACGCGGCACTGTCTAAGCCAACGAGGTAATAACTAAAGGAGATGCAATCATATGTACGATCCGTGTACATGAGCGTACCCAAAATTGCCCTGCATTTGTGTATGTTTCACTCCGCCATTTTTGGTCTTCGCTGTCAAATCCATACTTAGGTTTGGATGGTTTTGGGCTTGGTGCATTGACGCCGGAAAACCTGTGAAATAACCGTAGGGGCCACGAAGCAAATATTACTCACAAACTTTTTACCACTGAACTTTTCTTATTAATTATTAACTTTTTTACGTTCACGTTTGCAAATTCAGTAAATACTTTTGAGTATATGAAAATAAAAGCGATAAAATTGCGCATAGGTTGTACAATTGTGTACAGGAGTACAAATTTTACGGCGCTTATGTACAAACAATATCAGTGTATTAGAATTAGGTACGTGATATTATCTCCTTTGCATCTCCTTTAGTTCTTACCTCGTTGGTCTAAGACAAGACTACTCCACTGGTGATGACAACTGCTATATTTATACTCTACAAACTGTCCAGAATCATTGATTTTATACATATAGATATGCCACCGCCGCGGACAATATGTTGTTATCTCTTCTCACTGAGTCGCTAGTACATTATCCATCTGCTCACAAAACGGTCCGCCATCTGTTAGCAAAACTTGGCGAATATGAGGATAATAAGTTGTCTTCGATAATAAATAGCGCCATATCACAGCAAGAAACTAATCTAATATTGTTTTTTCCGTCTTTCTTTATCTAAAGGGCGCCATACACCATCAGTTTTGCCGTGGTTTTAAAAACCACGTTTTAGTCGAGATAAGAACCTAAAACGTGGTCAAGAAAAAGCCCCACACACCATCCAACTTGACCACGTCTTGCCGTCATCTTGTAGTGTCCATTTACAGCAACAACATGTGACCAAACATTGTGATTATTTCATGAAAACCGGTTTTCACAGAAGCGCAGGAACATTTTATGAGAGTAAAACGTGAAAACTCCGCCACTTCTCATTTATTTACGAAAATGAAATATTTTCCATTCTGTTTCGTTGCATGCAATTTGCGCTTTCATATTTTTTATCTTTATTCATAAAAATTTTAAAGAGTTTGATTTTTTTTATTATTTTTTTCTTTATTTCTTCCTTTTCTTGCCGTGTACATTTAAATGTAAAACACACAGAAATGTCGCCTACTTCTTAGCTTATAAGTTAACTTTGATTATGAACGAGCAAAACAGTAAAACCACGGCAAAACTGATGGTGTATGGCCTTGCCCACGTCTTGCCCACGTTTTGAGAAAGATATTTCTGGCATGACCTGAATTCTGGTTTTAGTAGATATCCGAACCTCAAAACGTGGGGTTCGCCATACACCATCAGTTTTGCCGTGGTTTTACAGTAAAACCACGGCCAAACTGATGGTGTATGGCCTGCTTAATGATGTGTACAAATGTGGAAAAAATCTGTAATAAAGAAATTTAAAGGCATATCTTGATTAGTATCCAGATGATTTGAAGGATTTGGCAAATGTGTATGATACGTGATTTAAGTGGAAAGAATTTCATACTTCGCTTTCGCACCAGAAAGTTGCAGAACAGACAAAACTCTTATCTAGGCACTTTGTACGGTTGCCATACAAAAATACAAAAATTTCATTTTCACTACATATTTGAACATTGCCTGAGAGCGCGTCAACGTAGAGTGTTGAAATTTTGTACATAGTGTTTGCATAAAACCAGCAAATACAATTTCAAAAACGGACCAAATCGGGCAACTCCTTCTTGGTGTTGCCATATAAAAATTTAGGATTTTTACGTATCCTGTGAAAACGATCAGTCCTATACGGTTTTAATGAACTGGAAAGTTCTTCAGAATATAAAATCCTATAAAATTGGTTATAATAATTTTTGCTGTTCGACGAACGAACCGTTCTAGAGATATATTCAAAAACCACTTCAAAACTCAAACTTGCGCAGATGGGTGACTATACGAAATTACAAAAGAGCATTCATCTAGGGTATCATAAGAATTGGTCTTAGACCAATTCTAGGTTTTTTTCTTGTTTCTTATAAATTACTGGAAATCTTACGTCAGAATTCTTATGCATTATTGGTTGCCGAGAACGATCTAATAAAGTTGAATTGATTCGGGTGCTTGCAGCGCCTGAGCCTAGATAGAACAATCTTTTGATTTACGGGTGGCTCCAAAACATTATTAGGGAGATGGGGCAGGAGCATATGGTTCAAGTCCTCGGTTCGACATATATGTAATTGAGCTATAAATTAGAAAAAATATCAAGAGGATCCACAGGAACAAAAATATCTGTAATATCATTTCTGACTGCAGAGCTGCATTACTGGCTCTTCAATCAAATAGATTCAACTTCAAACTGATTTGGCACTGCCTGCTGGAGTTAATTAAATTAACGCACTCCAATTTATTTGCAAAAATATTGGTGCCCTTACACTGAAATATCGCAGACAACGGGATAGGGGTCCAACTAACCAGGAAAGGATCCGAAATGGAATTCCTACAGCCAGTACCCTTCAGTACGCTGTCTGATAAGAGGGGTTGTGCCTACCTGTGCCCTTTCCGTTACACTGGTGAAAAAAGTAGTTTTAAAAATGATTTTGGTTCGATTTTGTTTGCATCTATTTTCATAAACATCGAACAAAATAGATTTACTATTTCCAGACAGTTTCTCATTGCTGGCACCGTTCTAGACGTTTTTTTTTCGTTAAAAACCAACGTCTTATCGGCCATACTCTTACACATTTATTCCCTATCACACTCCAATCGATTTGGCTATTGACAATCAACCGAATTTCTGCCTGACAAATTAATTTCATGTTGTTCCTTCGATAACTAAACCAGCTCGTATCAAAATTACAGCCATTATAAAACCATTTCTTTTTATTTATTTTTATAAAAAAAAAGCGTTTGGCACATACTAGCATAAAAAAAACTATCTGGGAATAATGAAATTATGTTATTCAATGTTTATATGTTTATAAGAACTAATAAAAAAGAAAAAAAAAAATCGAACTAAAATCATTTTGAAAACTGCTTTGTTTACCTGCGGAACGGATGGACACAGGTAAACGCAACCCCTTTCACCAAACAGATGGGCCGCATGCCTATTGAGATGGTGACGCTGCTAGCTCTCGTACTATATGTAAGAATTTTTAAGGATCTGCAACTGGCTGCTGCGAAACGAAGCTGTTGGCTGAAAGGAGGCATTGCAAAATTGACGCGATTTTGAAATTAGAATAAACCATTCCTAATTTGAAAATAATTTGTTTATTTACCTAAGGTACCTATAATAGGTATATATAAGTTACTGAAAAAATGTGTCAAATGAAGCATGCATTAAATTACATATGCATTAATTTAAATAATAATTTCTTGTAGAACAGAAGGAATACAAAATTCAACAAAAAAATCTCTTACGAAATACTTCTCTATATACATAATATCTCATAAAAAGCAAATTTATTGAGAAAAAATTTGAGATTCCTTTGAATTCCTTTATTACATTATTTTCACATTCCTAGACATTGTTAGTTACGGAAGATGAAAAAACATTTGTTATCGAAGATTTTACAATTTTTCTAATAGATGGCGACATCTGTAAACATGATTTCAGTCATTCGCTAAAAATTTCGCCTCTGTTTTCTAATTTGGTACATGTAAGGCCATATGTCGAGAAGAGGTAACAGATTTGGCGGCATATCTATAAGTATAAAATCAATGCCAGAATCTTCTCGAGGATTCTATTCCAGAACATTCCCAAAGATTCCATCATCGATTCTCCGAACCTGAAGTTGTTGACTCTACATTTCCAGTAGATGGCATCACTTGTCTCTTTTTGTTGCCCGTAACAATATTGTTATAGTAGTATGTAGAGTGATCTACTTGGACGTGAAGTGCAAACTGCCAGCATGAGCTGACAGATCACTCGGTGGACAGTGTTGACTGCAGGGCGGCACGCTCGCTCGCCTCGGCTATTGGCGGAGAGTGTGGGGAGGCTCCATGAAAACCTGCTGTGGCTACCTTCACATCGAGCTACGTGCACCAACCTTTGCTTAGCAACCTCACTAAGCATTTGTAAGGTTTTGCAAGTTGACGCGAAAAGGGGCACTTGAGAAAATATGGAAAAGGTTATGATTAGGTAGGCCTTGATTTGTGTGAAAAATAATGAAAAACAAAATAAAACTAGAGTCTAGTTGTCAAGCCGAGACCGACAAGACCAAGAAAATAGTCTCGGTGCAATAAGTAATTTTAATTATTAATATTTGATTATTCCCTTCGTTAATTTTTAATAAGTCCGTCCGAGTATAGATATAATAAGTTTTATCGTCCGTCCGTGTCCTCCTAAATTTGTCATATTTTAAAACCTGGTATTGTAAATAGCAGCCGTAGGTACAAAATAGTTATTGTTATAAGGCTCCCCGAACGAGTCATATTATGTGTTATGACGTTAAAATATATTAAAATAACTTCAACTATTTGGTTTTATTATCGGAGCGTCCTAGTAAATGCATCAAAAAGGTTAGAAGAGACGACATCCATCCAGGCGCCTCAGCGCATTCATATGGAGTCAAGAGTTCCCCTCACTTGATAGAAGGAACTTGGACCAAGTACATTCAGAGACGTATATCGTCGACAAGGACGTACCGTGTGGAACACCACAGCATTAACGACACCACAACTAAACTGCCACCAGCCATATACAAAATAAATTCGTGCCTGTCTATCCAAAGGCCGTCGCACACATTCGGTCCTGACGGGACCATTACATCACTTACCTACATCCATTGGGAAGGCGCAGATGTTTGGCCTTCTCTGCTTGCCCCAACCACCCAACTGACTCTGAGGGCAGATAATTTTCAGAGTCCCTGTATTGCGTGAATATTCCAACAATTAGTAGGGTAAATTATTTAAATATTAGTACATTTGAAACTTACGTAAATATTTATAATTCCGACGTTGATGCACAAGAAAATTTCAGATTTTTTTCAGTCTGATTTTGCACTCGCGTGATTTACTTGAACAACAAGACAGATGTCTACATACTTCTTCTTCCTTTTCTCTCGTCGCATCTCGTCCGTCGTCACCACTCATGAAGCCGGCGTATACGTGTCCTTAGCTCAGTGTAGCATATTGCTGCATGCATTACGCTACGACTATAGCAATATTAAATAAAATTTGTACCTAAAAAACGAAGATGTCCTGCTGCAGTTGAATAAAACAGATGTACATCCATGCCTTCAATTACTCGAAAAATTAACGCACACAACTGTGGTCACCTTGGTACATAGAAATATTATACCCAATGAAAAAGCAGAGTAAAAAAGTCGGAATTAATGAAAACCCAAGCGAACCCCATTGGGGAGAAATTGAAAGTTGCAGACAACCAAAGTTACTCTTCGCAAACCATTCGGAGGGAATAATCGCTGAATTTCAGAAAGATTCAAATCTGGCACATAACGGGGGTTGCTGGCAAGCATCTGAACACAATTGAAGCCTTCACAGATGATATTTGAACATTCTATACAATTGCGTGGAACCAGTAAGCATACAGTATACAAAAAAGTCAATCAGAGGAAGTCCCGTTATTCAAGAAAAAGACTGTGCACAAAATTTTCTCCTAAATGATTTCTCTTTATGTTTAGTTGCAGAACTGGTGAAAAAACAGGGAATTCACAGAAAAAGATACAATTAAATGAAGGAAATCACAATACGCCAATGCTGGCCGCTGTGAATGAGGCTCTTAGGCAGAAACACATCCAAGCAAGCCTCAGGCTTGGCCTCTGTTAAGCTTCTTGCAGCTGCTTCAAAGCTTCCCTCAGAGAATTGAAAACAAAATGACACTCGGTGCTGTCATTGTAATTTTGATAGTATTAGCGACAATTATTTTACATTCTAGGCAGAAATAATTTATATCGGTTTTCAAAAATGTTGATTATAAATTTCAAGTGATTCTTATTTGCCAAATATCTCGTTTGACAGAGCAAATTAAAAAAAAAAAAAGAAATCTGTTGACAGAAGTAGGCCTGCGAGAGAAAAAATTTCGAACATTGAGCAAAGCACGCCTTGCGACTAGGCTTTGAGGCTAGCTGCTAGGCTTGGGTTTGTGTTGTCTCATTTAGGCGTAAATTACAATTACGATTGATCTGTCGACTGCGACTTGATTTTAAGTCGAAGTCGACGCTGAGGTGAAATTTGTAATTAAATTAAAGCTTCAACTGCTGCTTCTGTCATCTTGCATCTGACGTTTGCTTTTTAGCGTATTAAGATGGATTTTTGTGATCTAGTTCAATTTTTTTATTAATTTGTTTCGTATATAAGAAGTGAAAGGTGTTGTTTTACTGCACAATTTTTGCAAATTGAATGATAATGCTTATTGCACCAAATTTATGTAGATCATTCAGTGAATGGAACTTAAGTAAAGTAAACGCAACAGCTAAGACCATTTAGGCAAAATACTGGACTGAATGCTTCCAAAAATTCTTTTAGGTTAAGAGGTGTTTTAAAAAATTATTTAATTAGGAATTAAAACACAAATTATCAAAATAAGAATATATTTCAAAAATATTAAGTCTTTTTAATTCATAGCTTCACATAATCACATCTTATTCTATTTTAAAATGAACACATGTTGTATATATTATTAACTTTAGACTAACAAAAAACCTCCACCGAAAAAATAAATCCCTAAATTAAAATTTTTATTTGCTGCTCCCTAACCAACTCTATCAATTTTTCTTCCATGATGATTTCACAGCCGATACAAACACAAACTAAACATACTAGAAGTGCCGGCTAATTGACAGAATGTACTCGAACTGAAGTTGACCACAGGCGTCACCAACTTTGCACTTTGAGCAAAGTTTAGTTTCAGTCGTAGTCGAAGTTGAAGTTGCAATTGTATCTTGCAACACGTATTTACCATTTGAGCAACGTCGAAGTTGTAATTGTAATTCGCGCTTTAAAAACCCGTATTGAAAATTTTGACAACGCCTCGAGGAAGCCTCGAGGCCTGGATGTGTTTCTACCTTTATCAATCAATAAAAATCAAACGCTTCAATAAAATAAAATATCAACACGAGCAGTGTAAGCTCAAGCTCTAAGTCAGCGATTGACATGTTTAGCATGGACTCTATGATTTGCTATTTCATGAGGCACAAATTTTATGTTCACGCATACAGGGTATCCCAGACTAATATAATATGACTATATTTTAACAATGATTCCTCTCGTCCAGACATGTAAAAACTTGTTCGGGTTGGGGGGGGGGGGGGGATGGTTGCAAAATTTTACCCTGTCGAGTTACAGGGTGATTAATAAAATATGCTCATATTTTTCATTAAAATCCCTATATCTAACGAAAAAAAAAAAAAAATTGAATTTGAAGCGTCATATCTCTGGAGTGGGTACGGGTATGGGGGTGGTTGAGCAAGTCGTTGAAAAGGCCATGAAGTTGTGCATACAATGCCGGCTTAAAATAGACCGTACAGGGTGTACTTTTGAAGATATAAGATGTTTAATAAAAAAAGAGCATATTTTACTAATCACCCTGTAACTCGACAGGGTGAAATCCCCCCTCCCAACCTGCATGCAATTTTTTACATGTCTGCACGAGAGGAATCATTTGGCAAAATATAGTCATATTAGCTGGGACACCCTGTATATGAGATTGAATGATATATATATATGTATTACATATATGAGATTAAACGATATGTGTAATATCATCAGATTATTCGTTTCATTGGTGGGTCATGTCGGTTGCCGCTGCTGTTGGTGGTTTGTAAGGCACTCACTTTCTCTCAATGTGTTTAACTCTACCGCGGAAAGCTAAATCGCTCATGTAAAATAGTGCTACAAGGTATGATTTTCATGCTTATTTTTGTACTTATTATTTTGATTTAGGGAAGAAGAGATCGCTATAAAGCTTATGCAATTATGTCTCAAACTCACTTCATGTTATACAATATCATTTACCTTAAAAACTTAGATAATGATAATCCAATTACATGAAGAGATTCGTGGCCAGTTTATTAGTTTAAATCAGATGCAAATTGTATTTACTTTTAATTGAAACACTAAATTTAAAATATATTCAAAATACCTATTTATATATATTTTTTATTCTACAGATACCTGCATCTGTGATAAGTAGTGTTGGAACTGTAAATTATCATCAGCAGCCATCACGACAAATGTATGTGGTCTCTGCGCCATCAAAATTACATCCGACAAATGGAACGCGTATTGATGTTGGTCGCCCAGAAACTGCAACAGTACTCATAGCAAATCAAGTGCAATCGCAAAACAAACAATCCATTTCAACTCCTCTAAAAATGGTTATTCCACAACAAGTCTCAGCATCTGTTGCTAATCAACCTCGACTTCATCCGAAGAAACGAAAATTTGATCCTGCAGAGCTAGAAGAAATGGATATTCCAAAATCACAATTACCAATCAATGGTGGATATAAAAATGGCAACAGCATAATTGTTACAGATAGTAATTGGCCTGAGCGTACGTTTGCTATTGCTACATCGTCTGAAACAGTGTATGCAATTCGATCAGCTGCAATCCCCTCAATGATTGTCAGTACTGCTGGTTCAGAATCACATATCGCACAACCAACGCAAGTACTGGTGCAGCCTAGTCGAACTCAACATATGATGGAGAGTCCTGAAAAAAAGTTTATAATAACCAGGTGTGTACTTATAACATAATTATGCAGAGACAAAATGATGATATTTATATTTCAGCTCTCAAGGTACATATAAAGCGACGCAGCACTCACATAGTGCAAAAGCAACGCCACCACCACTACAACAACCCAGTAATGAAGTGTTAGATTTAAGTGAATGGACCAACACCAGGGTTTTAGCCAAACTAGGAAACTATTATGCCCCAGGCATAATTAAGCCAACCGATACACCGAACGCTGTATTAGTAGAATTCGATTCCCCAGAGAGATGCACTAAAATGTATAGCGATGTTTTGACAACTGGACTATATCATGTCATCTTAGATGCTAGCCCACCTGCAGCAGATGTGAGTTTTATTTTATTTAAATATTTCTAGAACTTTTCACTTTCATCTTCACAGTTAAAGGTCTCTCAGATCGTCCCATTTCATAGCAGTTAGCAATGTGGAACACTAGCTTTATCCTCATGTTAAACTATTCCGGCGTATATAGGGCATTTTTGTTTTTGCATTGGCGTTAACCCCTTAAACTCATTTTGTGTTCGATTTGACAGAGTCATGGCACTCGTGACTTCCGAAGCTGTCACTTTCTGTTTTTGTTTACTACTTAGGTTAACCCCAGGTTAGCCCTAGCTGCTCCTGGTCTTGACTAGGAGCACCGCGGTTCTTGTTTTGAAGTGTCAAAGAAAGAAGAAGAGGTTAGAAAAAGTTTGTGGTTGGTAATTTTAACGTCTGCTGCTTCCTTAGCGCAAAAACACGAACCTGGCACTTCGGAGTTAACAGCTTTTTGACATAGTTCTGACATGTCCCCGTATGTCCCAGGTGTCACGTTCCGGCAGCAAAATCAAAAGCTCATCAAACACATCAAGAGCTGGTCAGAGATCCCTTAAATTTGTCTACTATTATCAGGATCAGCTGTATAAATGTTGTTTTCATCTTATGCCATTTAGAAATCCCTAAACTTTGATAAACATGGATGGAAGAGGCCCTCAAGACTCACATATTAGGATTACAAATCGTTGGTTCATTTAATTAGAAAAAGGTTGTACATAGCAGGTAGAACCACTCGTCGTAAGAATTTGCGCTCAAAGATTGATATGGGAAAGAATTTGATTGACCTCATACGATATTCAGCAGATCAGCTGGAGGGTCAGTGCCAATTTGAAATATCCCTAAGATTGAAACTTTTGAGTAATTTGTTGCCTTCTGAGAGATTCAAGATATAAAGTAAGGTTTAGATAAGTGCGATTATGAGCACCTTCACCCTTTTAAGAAAAATATATAAATTCTCAAATGCCCTATTTAAATCAAGGAACTTAGCGATACCATATTTCCTGAAGATATTCCCTTCTTCCAATTAATTATTAATTGTGATTTGAGTAAACTAAATTAAAATTAAATTACCTAGATTTTTCGTAATTTAAATTATTTAATTTTTTCTCGCATGTTTTCTGTTACATTCAAATTTATTATACTTTATTTACTGATTTTATTCGCTTGAAGCTAGTTGCTGCATTCTTTTATCTCTTGGGTCTCCTTCATTCAGGAGCCTCAAGATTATTCCATTCTTCCAGAAATATAATTTAC
This sequence comes from Dioctria rufipes, assembly GCA_963924295.1. Classification (NCBI taxonomy): domain Eukaryota; kingdom Metazoa; phylum Arthropoda; class Insecta; order Diptera; family Asilidae; genus Dioctria; species Dioctria rufipes. Next base: position 77,004,685 of record OZ002741.1, on the reverse strand, counting down.
ATGCTCTCGCTTGCTACAGTTATTAGCATTTGCAAACTTAATGATTTTTTATATTCTGATCGGGATGGGACTCCATTGTTTTTAGTTATTCTGTTGTAGTTTTCGCCCTATGTTTGCTGATATTTCACTTATACATATGGATATTCTCTCATTCTTTAAATTTTCTATTCTATCGCGGTAGGGAACTCACTCATTATTTTCTTCTACAATTTGCGCTTTCTCTTCAAAGTGTTCTAAATGGGTCCCTAGGCCAAATTAAACTTTATATCGTCCCAATTGAGTTGTTAATGGTACACGCATGAATACCATAAATAAAATAAAATTTTGCGTACATTCTGTACCTATGCACATATATAATTCTGCATACTATTTTAAGATTGCTTATGAAATTGTTTCAGATATCCTTCGACACAAAGGTTTGCGTTCGAACGCAAGTAGAAGGTCGTGACGGATGTGTATTCGTTGAGGGCGTTGTTACACAAATTCATATAAATACAAAACAGTTTACCGTACAAACATCAGATAGTTCACAAAAGGTAAATTGAAATAATTCCTGAAAGCATCACTTATTATTTACAAATAAATGTTGCAGTTGAAAACCGTTAAAAGAGCAGACTTAAGATTACTCTTGCCTCCGTGGTGGGATGAGCTCAATGATGTGTCATCATCGAAGACGGAGGCTATTTTTGATAGAAATCATCGTACTGGTGGAGGAGGCAAACAAGCTACAGTTCTAAATAATGACTCGAACATAATATACAGCAGTAGTATAAATAACCGTAATGATTCAATTAAGTCATCAGGACCTGTTACATACATAACACGGTACGAACAGGGTGGCTCTGCACCACTACAACTACATCAAGTACTACCAACATTGCAGCCAAACGAGGAGTATTATCGAACAGCTTCTACATCTCCTTTTCAATCGACAAATATTATTGTTGATAATAATATGCAGCAGCCTATGATAGCATCAGGTAGCAATCAAATTCCTGAAATAATCGTATCACAAAATTTGGCCAACAATGCAAGTCCATCGGATGATATAAATCGACGACCGCATCGAACATACGATGATTACGAGTCTGATGATGAATTGAAACGCGTCGAAATTGGTCTCGCCATGGAAGGTGATGTTGAAAAACTCTCAGGTAGCAGTAAGCGCAGCAGTATGCAAAGTCGTGGAAGTACTTCTAGTCTCTTAGATCAGAGACTGACACCTAGATCTCATCCAGCAACTCCCAGGTAGGTTTAACTTAATCATATTACCAATGATACTACAACCAATTATAATACAGATCTCAAGCAGCAACGCCACATCGTTTTAAGAAGGGTGACGTCGTACAATCAGAGTCTGGAGTTCGTAAAAAATTTAATGGTAAGCAATGGCGACGACTCTGTTCGAATCAGTCATGCACAAAGGAATCTCAGCGAAGAGGTTATTGTTCTCGTCATTTGAACCAAAAAGGGAATGCCTTACGCTCTTCGGGACCAAGTCGATTCCCAAGGTAAAAAAAAGTAAAAATAAAAAATTTCAATCGTATTTACAACAAAATTTCCTGTATTCCTTGCAGTGATATTTGCAGTAGATCAAGTAGTAAAACTCAAGTTGATGAGGAAACGTCTAGGGATTCTGAGACGTCACCTAATTATCGGGTTACTGGACGTTTCGACCAAGAAGAGACTGATGTTGCTAATATGTTAGGTAAGTTTTATTTAATTTTGTTTAAACAATGTTTCTTAATAAGTCCAGCCTTCTTATACCTAATATCCGAGCCAATTAACAATAAGTTTAACCTAATGGCTTTTTGGTACATTTGTATATACTTATGATGTTAAAATTGGTGTTGGTAATAGTAAATTCTTCTAAAACACAACTGCAAAATATTTACCGAAGCTCTGAGACTCAGGCTCAATACTAGGATGAGCCAATTTCGACCAAACATTATAATTAAAACTACAAATTTGAGTCACCTAGCGAAAGCTATTATTCTTTTTCGGTGAGGCTTCAAACGATTGATTTTTCCTACGTATCAATCCTCTTTCCAAATAGCCTCACCCTGCTACCCTTCTTTTTCTTCGAACAACTTGTCTCAATGACATTACGGGCAAGCAGTATAATGGCTGTGTTCTTGTGTGTACCTTGTTCTAGAACTCCCATATACTGTAGAGATGAAATTGTTCTGTCGATGGAAGCAAACTATTTGTACTGTTCGCTCATTTATAAATCTTCTATGAAAATGTATGAGGCGTTCTTTTGTGTATCTTTTATTCTGCCCTGTTCTGCGGACCCAAAAAATCAGGAAATATGTCCTTAAATATGAATAAGTATAAAAAAATATTGGCATATACATATAGCAAATAGTTGTTGTTGTTTGTGCTGGGCGCAAGTGAGGGCACATTGCAGATATAAATTAGAAAAAGTAGTTCATTAATACAAAAAGAAGTGCAAATTTTCAAACATTTTTACATGCTGCCATTCATTAAGTGATAATAAACTTAAACCTATAACAATGGACTGAGCGATTTGCTATTTCATGTGGCACAAAAAATATTGTGTTTCTGTATATCACCGATAGAGCACCATTTAAAACGTTTACTACATAAAAATATGTAAAACTCAACCAATCAGATGAAATTTTACATCCGTAAATCGAATTAAATTAAAAAAAATTATTTTCTTTTGTCCAAGTGATATTTTAATCGCTTATAAGCACTCTTATAAGAAATTAAACTAATTCCGACTTAAATTTTCAAAAGTTATTCTTAACTGAATCCTGCGTATGGGCAAGAGAGACGGCGCGTGGTAAACTCTATCTTTACCTTATTCTTTCTGCGGTGATTGCATCTGCAGCCAACAAAAAACATCAAATGGCGTAAATAAACGTTCAGTAAGCAATATTTTGTGTTGGTAGCTCCAACTCTGCCATAGGGCGAAAGAGAGAACCGTAAAACTTGTGACATTCTTTCCTATAGGAAAATGGTAATACGCTCAGTCCATTGTTATAAGTCAGTGACTTAAACACGATGCTAGAATTTCTAATACACTTGCACTGATGCCAGCACAGGCACATTGGAGATATAACCGTACTGTGTTGTTAACAGATAATTATCGAACCCAGAAAAAATTGTAAAATATTAATTAACAGAGACTATATGTAGGTCTGTCGGATGAAAACATCGGGAAAAGCTAGGACACCCTAGTGTTATACTATCTGTTTTTGCAACCCAAACTTACACTAAAGTCGATTTCGATGGGACGTAGCAGTAGAGCACTTTCTCTAGCAGTGGAGCGCTGAAGCCCATCGGACATAATTCTAGGCCGTAACACATTAAAGCAAGATTTACATTATGATCACATGCAAGTTTTACAGAAATTGTGAGGGAGATAGTACATCGTATACGGAAATTTATTTATGAGTGACGAGAGAAGCAAACGCGTCCTGAATTTTTTTCCGGACGTCGATTTGTCACTGTGTGCGTGTCCGGAACCATAAAAAGACCTCAAGCATAGTAAGTTTTATAGTTATTGAAACTAAAACATTGTTATTAGCAACCCTAATTTGTCAATTTCGACTACTCTGCCATATTGCTGTTTGTTACTATAATTTTATGGCATATACATATCTGTCAAGTAAAATTATTTGTCGAAATAAACATAAATAAGTTTTGAGTTTGTAATTAAATATTCCTTTATAGAAAATATTGAAGTTATTTCTGAGGTAATTTTCTGTCCACAAGCAGATAGATTGACTGCAGTGATCCTTTTCCTTTATAATTTGGTAGAATTATTCCGCCTTTGAGATAATCCATCATGTGAACACGAACCGGACTGGAATTATCTTCACCGGCGTTCGTTCGGTAGTGGAGTGGAATTGTTTTCATGTGAGTGGATGAAGTGGATTGTCGTTTACATATTAGCAGATTAGTTACTGAACTTTTTGTTTACTATATGAAATAAATATTAAATACAAATTTCGTTATCGTACAAAATGATGATTGTAGAACTGAATTACAGTACCACCTGATATTTTACCACAAATTTTATCGATATAATCTCATCCTTTGCTTCGAACTCCTTCGTGCTTTCATGCAATATTTTAGAAATTGTAAAATTATACTTCTTTTCATGATCCGTCTGTGAATATCTACGAAAAAACGATTAAAAACTTGACAATTTCCAATTAGACAGTTTGAGAGTTTCGCCATAAAAAGTAGAGGGGACTGTACGTGTGAGGTATTGCGATTATTGCTTCCGCAGCATTTAAATTTCAATAAACTATCTCCCTCACAATTTCTGTAAAAATTGGATGTCATCATAATGTAAATCCTGCTTAAAGCATAAAGTAGTAGCGCCAGAAGCAGACATCTGACAATTCTGCTTTGTCAACGACATAGAAAGCAGAAAACAGTGAAACCGAAATACAATGATGCCGACACAACATTTATGACGACAAATTAACCAATGGCGCCGACCGATTTTGTCGCCGTAACCAGAGTGGAAATAATTGAACTTTTGTCGTCGTTGACGTCGTAATTTCATTTTGACAGTTCAGAGTAATGAGCAAAAAATTTTTCTCGAAGTGCAATTAATTAATTTGATGAGGGAAACGAATTATTTTTACGACAAAAGAAATCCCCAATATCAATATTTAAAAGAAAAAAAACGAAAAGAAATTGAAGAGAAGTTGAAAATAAGTGGTGGGTGATATTCTGTAATCCACATAAACTCTGCTAATCATTGTTTATTACACTTTAAAACTTGTTTTTTGATAACTTTCCCATTTTGTTAATAAAAAATTGTTTGTTGAAAATTTTAGCACCTACATATATATATATTGATATATCAACGAACACAAGAATGTTGGTGTCATTCGGTTAATTCGACGACATTTACGACAATACTCTCGTCGTAATTATTGTGTCGGCATCATTGTATTTCGGCATTGACTTGTCAATTACACATGTCAGGTGTTATAATATGTTTGTTCGATGAAACCACCGTGTAAATCTTCCCTACAATTTTCCCGGTTTTATGCACTCATCGAACAAGTTTTTAAAACACCGGGTAAATCTAGTGTAATGACATTTCTCTGACAGTTCTCCTGAGTATAATTAATTGTAAAAAGTTATTTATAAAATGGGTGAAGACAAAATGTGCTCTAGCTATTTATGTATTTCTTTTCTTCTAATTTTTGCTTATTTTTGCTCAAGAAATAATTTATATTCCCCAATCAGCAACATATTGCAAGTGACAAATGTCAAACCATTAGCCCAATAAAATTTTAGTGTAAGCTGGAGGTAGCCCAGGTTTTTCAAAAAACAAGATAGTCTAGCCCGGTGTAGCTCTAGGTTTACCCGGGGTTTTCATCGGACAGACCTAATTATTAGAAAATTGATGTTAATTAATTTTTTATTTCTAACAATATTAATTAATTTTTCCTCCATAGACATTTTGTTTTTCTCGCATTAATACTTCAAAAGAAAGGACGCCAACAATGAAATAAAAATTTTGGCTCTCTTTATATTGGCAGTACTGAGCAGAAGTAGAGTTTTAGAGATTTGATCAACTTTCAAGTTCTGCTTCTGCTGCTGCCGCTGCCTCTGCTTTCAATTTGTTAAGGTGAAAACCACTGACATGTATACAAATGGACTGACTGATCTCGTGTTTCATGTGGCACCAGTTTTTATTTCAGAAAGTATGCTCTCGCTGGCGCTATATTTAAATTATTTGGGAATTGACTTATATGCATGTCAGTGAGATTTACCGAATTTACCCCAAAGTATTTTGGACTATTGTTAAATTTTAATTATAAGGCGAAAGAAATGGTTTTTACAAGGCTGTTTTGGTTGAAAATACCTCTGAATCGTTACACTTCAGTGGGAAAGTATGCTGTCACGGAAAGAAACAGGAACATGAAAGTGGTGCTATTTGTTTTTCATGCATTTTTGGTTCAACGAACAGTCCATTTATATACATGTCAGTGGCGAGAACCCAATGAACGCGGCAGGCGTCGCGTCGCTTTGACAGTTCTTCACGGTAGACGCGTGTAGGACTTGAGCAAGACCGATGGACGCGTCGCGTTGATACTCTAAAGATTTATTTATAAAAAGAAAAAAAGGATAGAAAAGCTTGAGTTATTATTTAAAAGTGAAATAGTGGATATATTAGAGTTATTAGATGTGTCAGTTCTTGCATTTGCAGCTTACCAAGCATATAAGCAGTTTAAAATCAATCAAAAGAACTGTCAAAGCGTTTGCCGCGCGTTAAAAGTAGAACATTGCTCTACTATCGCGTCGAATCCGGCAAGCGCTGCAACAATTTTGCCAAGTTCTACATACGTTCGCCGCAAATGAAGCGAAAACCGCGTACATTGGGCCTTCGCCTTTAACGTGGACATTTTTGAACTGAAGCTGGCCGCAACCGACACCAACTTTGCCTTTAGAGCAAAGTTCAGTTTCATTTGAAGTCGAAGCTGCAATTTAATCTTGCCGCATGCATTTACCATTTAGCCAAAGTCGAAGTCGACTGAGAAGTGTAATTGTAATTCGGGTCTTAGATTGGCGTACACACTTTAAGTGGATGTAGGCCTGAACACTGACATATATAATATGGACTGCTTAACTTTCTATTTCATGTGGGCTCAATTACTTATTTCAAAAATAGTTCTTACGCCGGTGCCAACATTGAAAAAATCATTGGCGGGAAGTTGAAAATATGAGCAGGCAGCTTGAAAAGCGATTATAATAAAACGTTTCGAATTTCTGCTACGCATCTTATGAATATATGGCCTTTGGTAAAACAATTTTGTCAGTAATAACTCTAAATAATTAATTTAAAGACATTTATTTCGACGGACCCACTTATTTATTTGTTGTTTACAGTTTTCCTTAGTTGGTACATGGTGCTTAGACCGAAAGAGTCAGCAATATAGAAGTGAACCCACTTTTTGCAGTGCATTTCAATGAGCGTAGTCAGTCCATATTATACATGTCAGTGGGCCTGAACTACAATTAGGATTGATCTGTCGACTGTGACTTGGTTTTAAGCCGAAGACGACGCGCAAAGGTGAAATTTGTAATTGAATTAACGCTTCAACTGCTTGAACAAACTAGATGGCAGAAACACATCCAGGCCTCGATGCTTCCTCGAGGTGTTGTCAAAATTTCCAACATGGGTTTTTAAATGATGCAACACAAAACAAAGTCAGCAGCTAGCCTCAAGGCCTAGCCACAAAGCGCGCTTTGCTCAATGTTGGAAATTTTTCTCTCTCAGGCCTATTTCTGTCAACGTACTAACAAAATTACAATGACAGCACCGAGCCCGGTGGTATCATATTGTTTTCATTTCTCTGAGGCAAGCCTTGAGGCGAGCTGCGAGGAAGCCTGCGAGAGGCCAGGCCTGAGGCTTACTGGATGTGTTTCTGACTAGAAGTCCCGACTTCTGTGATTGAAGTGAAGTTGGTCGCAGCCAACAAGAACTTTGCACTTTGCGCAAAGTTTAGTTTCAGTCGCATTCACAATCGAAGTCGAAGTTGCAATTGTATGTACCACATGCAGTTACCATTTGGGCAAAGTCGCAGTCGACAGATCAGTCGTAATTGTAATTCACGCTTAATGTCCTCGCAATATATCAGTTGCTGATTATTGTAAAACTTCACCATCACCACTTCAGCACATCAGTAGTCTGGTGTGGCACTTGCCTTATTAGGTATACGGAACTGTTAAACGTAATCAATTTTCTTTATTGTCATAAAAAAAACTTATGCTTTACAAAATATACTCAAATAAATTGTTTTAATTCATTTAACTGAAAAGTTTCATAACTAATCTTGATAGCTCACATTGACAGAACAAATAACAATTGAACTTCAATAATTTATTTGTATGGTCCAATCTACATCGAGAGCTACAAGCTGCAAGCTACATGAAGCTCTATTTCAGTGTATTCCTATGAACGTAGTCTCGAAGTAGATTGAGCCTAACTCCAAAGAAAAATCCTGTGCAAAGTAGATGCAAGTGAGGTTTACTTGAAAGTATAAAGAAATTTAATGAAATTAATTGCATCATGAAAACAGGTTTAGCTCAAAAACGTTTGCATATAGGTATATATGAAAAGTAACATTCCTAATCTTTTAAGAAAGTGCTATGATGATCACGCACTTTGGCGAGAAAATTGTTAAAATTTAAAAAAATTTGAATTTTTTTTTAGATTGACGTCCCATTCCTTTCAAAAAGAGGGATGGAGAAGTCATTGCGAATTTTTTAGAAAGCCTATATATTTGATCATCATTTTATCATTATTAGTCAGTCATCTTCGTAGGGTATATAAAAATAAGTTACAGAGTGTTGGGGGAAAAAGTACCCCAAATCACAAGCTCCCTCTACCATCCATACCTCGCATTTCCTGCATACCTCCCATACCATTTTTTGCTTCACATTGAGTGAGGAAACCTGGGTATAGAGCAAAGGTGCGAGTTTTGGGACACACTCTATATATGTACATATATATTTATTTAGTACCTTTGTATACATGTACTGAAAAATCAAGAATGTTTCTTTTGTATTACCATGTCGGCAACCACAGATCCAGTCCAAAAATTCACTATGTTGGGAGTAGGTAGCAGAGGTGTCTTCGCTTACACTTGATTTGTGACCAGGTTGTGTCCAGGCCAGCACCTTATAGAACACTTCCCAAATGGGGCTACAAATGGATTAAAATATTTGAAAACTGCTTCAGTTCTGCATAGCTAATGCTTTCTCCTGACAGTTTTGAGCGTCAACTTGTTATGGTCGTAGCATATTGCATATAGCAATATGCCACCACGGACTGAAGCGTGTATGCCCGGCTTGTTGTCGACTACAGCATGAAACCAAAACGCGCCCCGACCGAGAGAAATGCTTCCTCAAGCTCGGTGTCATGTTCAGTGACAGAAAGAAGAAGAAGACCATCGATATTGGTCTGTCATAGTTTGTTAGCAGGAAAGTAAGGTCGGTAAAATTAAAATCCCGCAAAATCAAATATTTCTCGCCGCAATCCGACGAAGAAAACCAGATCCTCACGTAAGTTCGAAGAATACTTATAGTTATTAATAAATTTACATCCCCACCTGGTACTTTATTCGCACAGTAACCAAAGATTAATCCGCCAACGGCACCCCATAAAACTTGGCGTCTCCCTCCGGAGCCCCATTTGTGAGGTGAGAAAAGGGATCTGTTGGAGTTCGAATCTGGTGTGGCGTACGTCAGGAAAAACCTCGAAAAGGTAGTTAAAAGAACTAATTTACATTTCGTTTTGTGTTAAATAATATCTCTTATTAGAGAGACGTATGAAAAGCAATTTTGAGGGATTTTCATAATAAGGCTTTACTAGTTATTAGGAATTAAATAATAACTTTCCTCATAAGAAGTGAGAGCGGCAAGTGAGGTTGTCAGAGCTAATAAGTCAGGTAGGAGGATAAAATTAAGAGTCCGACAAGTCTATGTATACATCTTGCACCTAATGACTCCTGTTTGAAAGGCATTCCGATGAACGGAACTGGTTGCACAATCCAGCGTTTGGATTCATGATAGAACTAGGATAAGAACACATGAAAGGGCAATTTTTAGTGTGTACTAACAAAATATTAACCACATAGGAAGTGAACATTTTTATTGGTGATTTTAAATTTTTATTAATACGTTCGGAAAGACCAAAGAGACATAACCTAAAAATTATAAATTAGTTCGATCAAAATAATCCATAGATTTCCTGGGACTATGCGAAGTTGGCAATTGCCCACCCAAATAAACTCTCCTATTCCTGTAAGAAAATAAAAAAAAGAATTAGGCATATATGAATTATGAAAGTAAAAGAGAAACTAATTGAATGAGAAAAAGGTATTGGAAAACGGAACAAGCACAAAAATCTTATAAAGACTTAATAGTTATATATTTTTGCATTTTTTGTAGGTGATTTAAATTAAACTTTTCACGTCAATGAGATATTGAGGGTAACAATTCCCTTATTAACTAACAGGCATACTTAATAACTGCTGCACGCCTTAAAGCCTTAGATGTTTAATATTAGTCACTAAACAAAATAATTTGGATTATTATATAACGCGCTCAGGAGGTATCAGAGAAAATTAAATAGATATTCAAAGTATACGGATGAACCGAGCATAGACATAAGTATATACATAGGTACACATATAGCGAACTATGATTGCATATAGAACATTAATATAGGTATATACATTTATATATTCACAATAGCTTTAAGGAATGCTAAGCACATAGGTATATATACACATATGTGTATATTCATACTAACTTTAAGGAATGCTAAGCACATAGGTATATACACATATATGTATATTCATACTAACTTTAAGGAATGCTAAGCACATAGGTATATATACACATATATATTCATACTAACCGTAAGGAACGCGAAGTTGACTTATCGAATAAACGCAATAAAGATTTATGACATTTAAAAAAAAAATTTAGCTAGAAAATGAATTTGAATTGAATTAATTTCTCGAGAATCAGCAAATACCTAAATTGAAATCTTAATCACAAAAAAAAAAAAAAAAATGGTTAACTTGATGATAATAAAAAGAGAAAGATTGGGGGACAGGAACTTCGCATATTGCCATGAACTGATTATACTTTCCTATACAAATGAATCATTGTGTAAAGTAAGGGCCATGTGAAACAAAGGACTTTATGTTAAGCTTTAATGGAAACTAAGATTAGAATACTTTGTCAGTTTGTCATTAGCCTCTCACACAGTAAGTTGTAGGACTTGCGTCGTAGTTTACGTTGTGTAAGTTTATAAATGAATTTTGTGTGTGAAATAGAACGAATTTTATAACGTGATGGTGCGCTAAACGTCCTTGTTTTTCTCCTATCACTCTCCTGGAGCCCTACCACATGAAGGTCGCATAGGTCCGCTCTAATTCCTTCCACAGGTCAGCCAAAGGGACTTTGCAGATAGTGCCGAGCAGAGTCATAGGGAGGATGGGGCAAGGCCATGAAGGCAGAACATCGGTGCCTTCCACAGTAAGTAGGTAAGTGACGTAAGGGTCCCTTCAGGACCGAGTGTGTGTCGGCTCTTTTGTATGCAGGCATGAAATTTTTTTGATTATGGATGATGACAGCGGCAGGTATTTTCGGGAACTCCCCCACACTCTCCGCCACCCTTAGCCGAGGTGCTAGCATGCCGCCCTGTGCTATCGTTGTCATCAGGCGATCTGTCAGCTCATGCTGGCAGTTTGGACTTAACGTCCTGGTCAAGTCGCCTTCAACATACTTCCATAACAAACTTTGTTAGTCGTTGAAAGTAATGTCCAGCACTACTAAATTTTACAAATGGATGAAATTGCTTTCAACATATGGAAAATACCTTATGCCAGCAATTTAGTGAAATCTATTTAGGAAAGTAAAAACATATTAAAGCGAAAGGAACTAATTTTAATATACATACACACGTAAATTCAAATAAATCGTCTGTCCACTAAAATTACAAATCACAATTAATTAATTATGCAATATTTTACATCAACTACAACTATAGCTCTCCATTCTTTTGCTATTTATGCGCTTGGACCATTGAAGAAATAACTAATAAGGAAACGGTATATCGGGTGAAAACCTAAGCCACTCGGCGAAATGTGTTAGTGCTCTGTGTTTGTATTCGTTTCGTCATGGCAGTAGTGAAACCGTGAAATTGTGAAGGAGGGCATTTTTTATAATCCAAATTGCTATGTAAAATAAACAAATTTTTGGCGCCCCCTTTCTTCAGATAATATTCCTTGGCGTTGTCTATGATAATTTAAGTGAACTTTCAAATAAGTGACCTGCCCTCTTGTCGTTTCTCCCCCCGCTCCATGGATTTGACTGTCATTGAATTGCCTACTCACGTACACTGTATTCGTATTTATTCAATGGCTTGGACGCCAAAATGACAGCTGCATCACAACAAAAGCATCACCGCCTTCCATGATGCGTTAAAGCAGAAACACATCCAAGCAAGCCTCAGGCCTCCTCGCAGCTCGCCTCAAAGAAATGAAAACAAAATGATACCACCGGCCTCCGTACAATATACTGTGGCTCGGTGCTGTCATTTTAATTTTGTTAGTACATCTGTTGACAGAAGTAGGCCTGAGAGAGAAAAATGTCGAACATTGAGCAAAGCGAGCTTTGCGGCTAGGCCTTGAGGCTAGCTGCTGGCTTGGTTTTGTGTTGCATCATTTAAAAACCCGTGTTGGAAATTTTGACAACACCTCGAGGAAGCCTCGAGGCCTGGATGTGTTTCTGCTAGTTTTTTTATTTTGGCGCATCAGATGCGTTCGTGATGCAGAAGTGAACTTTTTGATTCAGTCGCTGATAATATTTCGATGCATTTTTAAACTCATGATGGTGCATACGCGGCATCATTAGTGCATCGCTACATGTTTGAATTTACCCTACCTTTACTCTCTTCGATGCCATTTGTTCAAATGAAAATTCGTTTCATAATTTGCCCACCCCAATATTTGACAATTCAAGCCATGGCGAAGACGACAAATATGGAATGTGTAGATGCTGTATTATATGGCATTTTGTCTAAATCGAAATCTCGTAATTTTAATGAAGTGATTTCGAAATCACTCTGAGATGAATTCGTTAGATAAAAAATTGTACCAATTGCTGAAAATATACTGAACTTGGCTATTTGTCAAGATCAACTTAGCTAACCCGGAGAACTGACACTGACACAGCTTCGTGTAAACCCCTACTGATCAGATTTCTGGCCAGTCAGTACTGTCCAGCAGTAAATTGTCAAACGTAAAATTAAAATGGCGGAAAATGAAAATAAAAGGTAGATGGTAGATGCTACTGGAAATATGTGTTTATATTTCTAATCTTCTCTCTTTTGATAAGGAAATGACTGAAGAGAGTTTAAAATACATTGTAATCTTTACTTTTTAGAGAAAAATAACGGATTAAGGAAGAAATCATTAGAAATATCTAACCATCTAACGTTTTTTTTTTCAACTAGTGCTTATTTCGTGAATGGTAACACTTAGCTCATGTCTGATTTGACAGATAATTAGTTTTATTCTTCCGCTGACCGAATATGGTTGTGTATACGCTTGAACAACGCTGGGAAATATTGCCTGCGATCGACTTACAGAAGATGCCGATTTTGCCAAAAAAATCATCTTTTCGGATGAAGCTCATTTTGATCTTGGCGGGTATGTAAACAAGCAAAATTGTCGCATTTGGGGCACAGAAAACCCGCACGCATACATTGAAAAGCCGATACACCCAAAACGAGTCACTGTTTGGTGCGGATTTTGGTCCAGAGGCATAATTGGGCCATGAGCAAGGAGTGACCGTTACAGTCAATGGCAATCGTTATCGGGCCACGTTGAACGAATTTTTGTTCAGGAAAATTGAAGAGGAGGATATTGGCAACATTTGGTTTCAACAGGACGGCGCTACGTGCCACACAGCCGAAGCTACACTCGATGTTTTGCGCCCTGTTTAAAAAAAAAAAGTTATTTGGCGGACCCTATACATACTGAAGAGGAATGTCTGCACGGGTGTCCACATTTTTGTAATGAACTGACTAGTCAGTTGATCGAATGCAAAGCGTTTGTAGTCAGTAAAATTGACAGCCGGAGTGAATACTGACTCGTGTAATCGTGGGGTAAAAATTTGTTCAGCTCGTCTTTGTACTGTACTGACATAATGAGAATGGACTGAGCGTTCTTGCTTCAAAACCCTTTATTTCTACAATTGCACACTGATTCATAATTAATTATTATTTGTCGATTGGAAACACTAAAGATGTTGAAAAATAGTATTGCATTAAGTTACAATTATTTAGGAAGTTAAACTTGTTTTAGTTAATACAAAAATTAATTTTTAATATTGCTGAAAAATGTGCTCCTCTGCAGATTTGCTGTCAAATTTGATTGAGCTTGTAAGAGATAGACGTATATAAATAATATATTTGTCTGAATTTTTATGTCAAGTGGTTACAGTTCAGTGTACATTTTGAGCTTGAAAGAGACAAACAGATTTTAACCAAAATTTGTGCCATTCTTATTATATGTCAGTGTCGTACTGGCACAAGTAGACTACAAGCTAGTCAGGAACAGATAAGGTGCTGAAAACCTAGTTTTGGCCGGTAACCGCGCTTACGAAACTATGCTTTATAGGTGGTAGGGCCAAAATTAATGTGTGCATCATTAATTCAGGAGTGTAGTTTTTTTTACATTACTACACGCTACCACTTGTCATTCATTTAGTGTCAATTATGCCTCATTTTCATCGTTAAGTTAAGTCATTTGACTAATATTCCTGTTAATTTTGGTGTTCTAAATACTAATTTGGATTTCTATGAAAGAAAAGGTGGGTTATAAAATAAGTATTTTTAAATATTGATTTTTAGCAAAATTATTGTAAAATTCCTTTATCCTAGTCAGTGTCGCTATGTGTTAATTTTAAATGAAAAGTTTGGCTGTGTCAAACATTTGGCTTTGTAAGTATTCTTGTGGTTTAAGTGAACAAAATTTGAGATGTGCGAAGGAGAAAAGATTATAGGAACTGTTGCAAGAATTGGAAAAAGATGGAGATATTTTTCAATTAGTCAAATGAATTAACTTAACGATGAAAATGAGGCATTAACTTCACAGTTTACTATGTAGATTGGGTTTTGCTCTTATATCTGCATTTCAGTTTCTTCTATATTCTCCATCGTTTGTTTAATTCTTATGCCGCATACACAATGTAGAGTGGCAACTGGCGTCATTTTTCGCACCCAGTAGTGCATATGGCCATATCTGCATGGCTCAGAGTAGTGCAAAGTGGCGCTGCATGAAAATAGGTCCTATTATATTTCCACGCTACATTTCTGAAAGCTTACAAACTGGAATTTCGAACTACTAGTTTGTACATGGCGTGGAAAAAGCTCCATACTTCTTTTTATCATAACTAACATGCTTTAATGTTATTTCCTGATTTAATATTTTTTATGAATGCTAATAGAAAACAAGAGGTAATTTTGCAAACTTCATAATTTAAAAACCAAATAAAGTACCTTAATTTTTAGCTAGTTTCGAAGCAATCCCATGATATGAATTAATGGTTTTGGCAACGATAGTTGCTTGCTTGTTTGTTGACTTGGCGTTATTATGGCGATTTGTTATGTTAATTTCAAAGTTCGAATTTGACTCTGCGCTGCATTGTGAACACCTTCGTTCTGGACCACTGACATATAATAAGAATGGAGTGCGCATTCTTGCTTCAAAAATGGCACAAATATTGAACAGGCTGTGAAAATCCTTTATTTCGTACTATTGTATACCGATTCATAATGAATTATTATTTGCCGATTGGAAACACTAAAGATGTTGAAAAATAGTATGGCATTAAATTAAAATTATTTAGGAAGTTAAACTTGTTTTAATGAACACAAAATCTAATTTTTAATGTTACTGAAAAATGTGCTCCTCTGCAGATTTGCTGTCAAACTTTATTGAGCTTGTAAGAGATAGACGTATATAAATAATATATTTGCCTGCATTTTTATGTCAATTCCAATGTATTCCAATTAATACAGCCGTACCGTTTCCAAATTTGGTTACAGTTCAGTGTACATTTTGAGATTGAAAGAGACAAACAGATTTTAACAAATATTTGTGCCATTTTTGACTATAGGAATTACATACGATGGCTCAGTCCATTCTTATTATATGTCGGTGTTCTGGACTCACAGCTCACTCTGCTCCGCTCTGCATTGTGAATGCGGCATTACTCTTGAACTAAAGTATAGTTCACACAAGCGAAGTTACTGTAGCCTCGTTTTCAGTCCCTCACCTCCTCTTGACATACCCATCACTTTACTTGCGCCAGTCCCAATACGAAAACGAGTTCCACTCATTTCAACTTTTTAGCGAAGTGGAACCTGAGAAATAGTCAAATTGAGTGTATTTTCTGCAATTGGTACACGTTCTGATGTGTGTAGTCATTTATAATATCATCTGGCGTGGAACTTGTGAAATGTGAAGATATTTGTTTTAGAGAGAAAATGGTTTCAAGTGAAAAATTACATATTGAAAAGGTCATTAATTGTGCAGCAATGTAATTAAGGGCAATTTCGTAGGAAAAATTCTAAGAAAAAAGAAAGTGCGAGTACGTTCCTGGCATATTGATTGCTAAGGAATAATATTTTTCCTTACGTAATTATCTGTAAAATTTACGAAATTTCTTACTGAAAAATAAAAAGCACTCCTTTGTATAAAAGCGCAAACACAAATGTGGTGACATTTTACAAGTTCCACACCAGCTGATATTATAAATGACTACCTCAATCAAAACGTGTACCAATTGCAGAAAATACACTCAATTTGACTATTTCTCAGATTCCACTTCGCTAAAAAGTTGAAGTGAGTGGAACTCGTTTTCGTACTGGCGTAAGTAAACTGATGGGTATGTCAAGAGGAGATGAGGGACTGAAAACGAGGCTACTTGGGACAGTAACTTCGCTTGTGTGAACTATACTTTACTCGTGAACACGAATTTCATACGATACTAGCATTCCTGTTCGATATTATCAAAAACAATTAAATAAAATAAGAATCGCTTCGCAAAAAAGGTTCTACATTTTTCAACTACCAATTACCATACATTTTAGTTGAATGTGGCTGGCTATTGCAAAATTATGCGTTGTGATCGATTTTATATTTATTTGTTTGTTTGCTCTCTCCCCGTTTTACAGAAATTGCTATCTCTTCACGGTTTACCAGAAATCGTTATGATTACCAATTTGAATTTCAATTTTTGAAATGTTTCTAAAATTGTTACGAACTTTTGTCCTGAATATCACAAAAGCAATGCAACGTAAAAAATACTAAAAATACACACAGTATATTATTTAATTGATAAATTGAAATTTTTTAATGCATTATTTAAGAACGAAAAAACTATAGATAAATTTTACCTATGTAGCCCAATTGTTAACACGTTCAAACTTGTTTGCTCAATATATTTTTCCAATCTGGTAATTCTATACCTGCAAAATATTTCTGAATATAATGCATACAATAAAGGATCATGCAGATGTAAAAAGGAATCTCCTGCCTCTGCCGAATGTGCAACATCTCAAGAACTTTCCAAGAATTGCGTAGAAATGTCAAACATTTTTTATTCAGATTTGATGAAATTTCTTGTTTCAGTTTCAAGCTGATGCAAATTTCATTTCCTATAATTTATTCTTTCCTTGTTCAGTTTAAATTCAATAAAATACGAAAAATATGAATTCTTTTGATTTTGATTCAGGCACCGAGCTTTATTTAAAATGTTTGTGTAAGAATTTTTCTATATAAATTATGCAAAACAAGAAAAAATAGTTTATTATTTTAACTTTTTTTTTCATTTATGCAGTATCCTTAGGTAGTTCTCGATCGGCTACGCCATCATTTTCATCACCAACCAATCATGGGACATCACCCATGAATTCCACTCAGTCTCCTGTAACAGTGACAAATAGGCAAAATTTCTTTACGCCAATTGGAGGACCGGCACCACCAGAAGCTGCAACAAAATGGAAAAATTCACCTAGTCCGATACTCTATAATGTTGTGATTCGTCCAGAATCTGTGAGACCGCCACAACCTGTACAGCCGCCTCCACCACCTCCGGCCCCAGTGCAGGTGGCCCCAATTGCGCATGCAACCAGTGTTATAAGGATATCTCCAGCATCCTCGAATAACAATTATCAATCATTTCACCCTGTGATCGTGGATCCAACACAGTTAGTTCCGCTTCTACCACCAACTGAAAAAACGGTTCCAAAAAACGGTAATCACAACTTTATATTTATTGAATTTGAAAATGACGAGTTCCTTTTGCAGGGATTAATCAGGGGTCGATATTTCAGTGGCACACGCTCCTGCCAGTGATAAACTCCCCCGCAAAATCCCAAACGACCGTTTTAACTTCATCATCAGCGAAATCGATGACCCCACCACCACCGGAGCCCACAATTAAGGATGAATGTGAAGGTATTGTCTCTTTATAACATTTGTAAAACAAGCAAAAAGTGCTTTTATTTATTCACTTTACAATTCTTAGATCCAATAGATGATGATGTATTCGAGCCGACTCCAGCATCTTCAGCACAACAGAACACCTCAGCTGGTTATCGGCCGACGATCTACAGTACAAATAGTAGCAGCGGAAATCATCAGTATACCACAATAAAGGAAAACGGAGCATCTTCAGATGTAGAGACCCAATTACTTTTAGATCCTCCATCTGGCGATAGAGATGCGGGAGCTTCTGGCGTTGTTACCAGTCAATCCATTTCTGAAAGCGAGGCAGCGGCAATTATAGTTGCCAAAAGGAGAACTCAATCATTAAGTGCTCTACAACAAAGTTCTAAAGAACCGATGAGTCCTTCAGCAAAGGTAATTTTAATTTAACACAATCATCAAATTAATTGTAATGCTGAATTTTATATCCAGACCAAAATTAGAAGACCTATGAATGCGTTTATGATATTTTCAAAAAAGCATCGTAAACTTGTTCATAAGAAGCATCCAAATCAAGACAATCGCACTGTAAGTAAGATTCTAGGTGAATGGTGGTATGCTTTGAAACCAGATGAAAAGGCAAAGTATCATGAGTTGGCCAGTGTGGTAAAAGATGCTCACTTTAAAGCGCATCCCGAATGGAAATGGTGTTCTAAAGATCGCCGAAAGTCATCTAGTTCTACAAAGGAATCTCGAGAGCGTACCGACTCTGTTGATGGTGTAGATTCAATGGATGAAAAAAGTCCAAATACCCCAGCTGATTCAGCTTCGGCAGGTCCAGACATTATTCCATTAACAATTGCAGCCTACAATTCTTCAGCAGAAGAATCGGAAACGAATAGCAATAATAAAGAGGATGCAAATAGTAAAACGAAAAAATTACACTGTAAAATGAATTTTTATTAACTGTAATATTTACATCAAGGTGATATTAATAAAAGCAGGGCAGCTAAAGTGAACAAGGCCAATCTTAGAAAACCAAACGGGCAAGACGGACGTGATGAGACTGTCTCCGATGAGGAACAGGTAGTAAAGTTTCAAATCTTGTGATCCACCCTTAGGTTCGAGTATTAATATTTTTCAGATGGTAATAGCTGAAAATGAAATTATCAATAGCACAGAAACGCTAGAAATTGATTTAAAATGTTCGGAGAAAGTGACCGATTCAGATATGGAAGACTCAGCATTTGAATCGAGTAATTGCAATAATGAAAAGGTTAGTAAATAATTTTAGATATGTTTTTAGTATTTCGTTATCCGCGAAAGCACAGATAAACCTAGATGTACAGACCTTTTAGTAGAAGAAATATTTTAATAAATTTCAGTGATAGTAGTTGTGAAGCCGGAAAACCTTAGAAGTTGAGATTTGAAGTAAATAATCTTAAACTAGGAGAAAGAAATGTTTTGGGTGCTTCTTTATAGGTTAGTTTCAAAAGCTCTCATCACTTTTTAGCACTACAAATGATCATATGGATTTATTTGTTTGTATTTAAAAGAAAAATTTCAATTGAAAATTTGTTCTCTCTGATCGTCTAAGAAAATTCGTTTAGTGTTCAAGATAAATTTTTCGTTATTTAACTTATCTTCTTAATTTACTATTTGTTGATATGCACCTGTACCTCAGAGCACTTTCCGATGTCAAGGACGAGATTCTTTAGGTCTGGGATACCCCTAATGCTTTCTTCTGATTGTAAACCCAGAGAAGCTCTTATCTTTCGCCACCTATATTAGTTTGCCAACAGTACTAGTAAAGGATTCACTACCTAAGAAAGTCTATATACTCTAGCTTTTCACAATGGCACTTTTCCTTATAACTGTTAAGGACTTACAGGCTTCGTTTAATGATTCCCTTTCTATTGATACAAAAATTGAGTTATCGAAGGCCTCTTCCAATCTAGAAAACCACAGTATGCTATTTCTTTTTGTGATATTGCTTTTGTTGATAGCAAAGTTGTACATGAGTTTCATAAGGAATAATAACGACGATTGCATCCAGATATTAATTGTTACAAACTGTTTATGTTATATGTATATTGATCTGTACATCATTCTAAGAAATGAGCTCGAGCTTAGTTTTTAATAAACCTAAATGCAAAATTTCGTAGAAACCAAAATTAAAAAAATTGTTTGACGTTGTACATGATAACAAAATCTTGTGCAAATATTAATCAATATGTTTGTATATACACATCCGGAGCGCTCTCATGAAGTAGGCTGCAGTCACAACCGCAGTCAGTCATAGCTATGTTGTAGGCAAGCAAAACTGCGTGTAGCTGCTCCTCACTTTATGAACGAATTTAGTCATTGCAAGCTTCAGAAAGGGCATCATTGGAGTATGAAGTACATTTCATGTAAACACACAACAACAATTTATTACCTACTTCGTCTATTAAATAAATAAATGGCTCCTCAAGCTCATTCATATAAATGGTTACATTTGCCATTATTACATAACATTTATTAACTTTTCCGTAATTAAAAAATAACGGCAAAATGTCAAATGTAATGCGTTTGTGTTAGTTAGCTAACACACACTCTCAAGTTGGTACCAGCTGCAGTCAGCTACGGACTGGCTACTATGATTTTTCAACGCCAGAAACTGTCATTTAGCCAAGTTTAAAATCTGGCTATTGCATTTCCGAACGACGATAGTCACATCTACAGCTACCATAGCCGGCTGCACCCTACTTCAAGAACGCGTCTCCGGTAGGTTCACACAGCCGCCCTACGCCCTTAAATCGGTCCGTTAACGTTATTAAAACAAAAATTTAGCTACGCTCATAAAATGTTCATCAACCGAATGCATTCAATAACCGAATGCAATCTAACTGTCAAGAATTGTCACTGTAGCCTTTAGAGCCATCAACAAAACGTAGTTAATTAAAAAAAAAAGAGCTGTCATACATTAATCCGCCTTTTCATCACCTTATAACAAAATAAAATTAAAAAAGCTTAAACAATACACACCGAGTATATTTGCAAATAGAATATATATAAAGATATCGCAGGTGAGCAAGAAAATATCTGCTCAGGTTTTATTATCAGAATGTAGTCGCCCTCATGTTATAAAGAAAAATTTCGGTATTCAAGTCCGAATTGGATTTGAGGATTTCTGTATTATTATATCCTGCCATTTGCACACATTTTAACTTGAATCATAGACAAGTAATCATAAATTATGTGTCAAATATGTGAGTTTTCATAAGCAGCAGCATTAAAGACCTATTATTAGTCTGTTCACGTACTGCTCGGGTGTTTTCGTTCTTGGGCTTTTTGTGTGAAAATGTGCTGGAGGGGAGCTATCAAATTTGGAAAGTACATGAACAACTTTTGTGTGTTCTTGGGCAGAAAGCGAAAGTGACAACTATAAACTGTCAAGCTAACAACTTTAATTTGATAATAAAATGCTAAACATAACATATCTATTCATTTTACTTACTTCTTTGTAGATTTTGATACGACCTGGGCGAACAATTCACAGCAGTTTCAAATTCTGCCGCGTTTTCCATTTTCCCCTTGACATTTCTCGATTTCAAATTTTAATTTATTTGACAGTTTTTACATAGTTACCCCGAGTTTTTCCTTGGGTGGATTTGGGCTAAACTTGATTGAAGGGGGAGTGTGACGTCTACATATTTTCCCCCATTTTCTGAGTACGTGAACAGAGTTTGGGTGCTTTTGGGTGAAATTGTTATAATGCATTCACACAAATTCGAGTACGTGAACAGACCTAATATTCCATTAGGTGTTGAACGCCTTTCAAAAAACAAAAACTAGCTATTATTTTAAAATTAACAATTCGATCATGTTATGTGTTATCGTTCCATTTTCTCACAATATTATGAATAACGGAATTGTGATCCGAAATAGATATGACTGTGACGAGATATTTCAGTTTTACTTTCAGTGAGTTATTCCTTCTGAATATACTATATATGTATATTTTCGAAATGGGTTGAAAATTTCAACTTGCAGTAATTTTACACTCTCAAATTAATTACACTTAAATTAAACTAAGTTATCATATTTCAGCTTTTCGACTCAAGTGAAGCAAATAAGAAGATACTTGAAAACAACAACCTAATATACTCAAATTCCAATAATCCTGCAATTGATGATACTAAAAATTCCGACAGAGATATCACATTCAAGCCGAAACCAATAAAAGCACAACGCCATGTAGAAAACAATATGCTTAATTACCAACAGATTCCTATGTATTCATATAGTAGCCCGAAAAATCCTATCGGAGTAATACCTTTTCAGCCTACAGGTACATATTTCGAATGAAAAACAATTTTAAATATCATTGTAAAAGAAATTTTTTCAGGCGGAGCTTTTAAAACTATGCCAATCAGTCCTAAAAGTACAAAAACAGGAGACATTAAACAAGAAGGTGATCAAATACAATTAAAGCAAGAACCGCAATCTCCATATGCTGCTGTGAATGGAGTACCAACTGTTTTTACTTTCAATATGATACCGAAAGATTCTCGCGAACATAAAAGCTGTGGTGACTATGGTAATAACGGGGCACAACAACAACAACAACAGCAGCAGCAACCTACTTATCAAATAGCACATCAAAATTTATCTGAAAATTCTGAGAGCGTTGTGAACGATGCCAGCGGTAAAGGTAAATTAATGTTCACTTCGCCAGAAAAATTCCATAAACAAACGCATGCAAATCATGAATGTGTCTCCACCTCCTCTTCTTCTGTCATTACATCTTCTAACAATAGCTGTACATCCTATACTGCCACTATCGTTGTCACTAACTGTAACTCACCTCATCAACTAACAAACTCGGCTAAAAGCTCTCTCATTCATCAATCACCACCATCTATATCTCTATCACCACCACCGCGATCAACTGACTCTAATGATTCTATCGATAAAGCTAAAACTGAAGTAATCAACGGAGATTCAATGCCACGTAACCCTTCATCAATGTCATCATCTTCATCATCACCGCCACCATCTACATCCGCTTTATATGATGCTATAGTTATAGATGCCCTCAATATTAACGGTTCTGCTGGCGAAACTAAACTTACATCTATACCTCCCGCACAAGGGATTTTTCTTTTGACTCATTCATCTCTTCCAGATTTGAATGCTTACAGTTGCAACTCATCCTCTCAAGCTACAAACTCTTCTGCTTCTATGAACAATTCTTGTTCTACATCAGCAGCAACCTCTAACAGCTATATTCACATTAACAACAGTAGTAATATTAATAGCAATAACTGCTCCCTAATATCCGTTAATAATAATAATAACTCCCTTGACAACACTAACAAAGAGTACAAAAAGCTCATGCTTAACGACAAAAAGCACAATTTAACTCAATCGATTCTGATGATTAATCCGGCATCGATCAATACAGCTAATGTTACGAGCTCAGCTTCAGGAGGTGCAGTAACTACCACAGCTACTCCAATTGTTACAACCAATCAACTTACTGGACAAAAGCAGATCATGTTTACACTCAACAATAATCAGCAGGTATGATTTGTATAATTTTCAATATCAATAATTATATAGATAATTAGCTACTTAAAAATTTATTATTGCAATATTTACATTTATATCTAGAATGTGGTTAAGCTAAATTTAAATTCCTTTTGATGAAGAGTGTAGTTTTTTATACACAATCAAAGTTTTCAGACAATGAACTGAGCTTTTGGAGCATTGTATTGGTTTCCAATTGAGTGCAATAACAGAATTTTGAGCTATGAAGTCATAGGTTTTGAAGGGTATAAGCCAAAACGAGAAAATTTTTCAGACCGAAAAACTTAATACAAATAAAGAAAAAATTATCTACGATGGTCAGTTTTCACACAGACGAACTTTCCTCCTTTTTCAGAAGAGACCAGAAATTGGGCTTTATTATGTAGTTTATATAAACTACAAATATCTTTACACCGATGAAATTCTCTGCATCTGCGTATCATGTTTAAATTTGTATATGATATTTAATCAAAATGCATCGTTATACTGCAAGATTATAATGTAAAAGAATTTAGCAGGCAACTAAATAGGATATCCAAATATTCTTACTAGAGCTCAAAATGCTCATAATTACTAATTTCGTCAAATATATTATTGGCCTTATACCCTAGATAGACTTTCTATAATGATTTAATTTTTAATGAAATTGAGTCAAATGTGCAGTGTGTTACATAAATGAGGTGCATCAAGACCCATTTGCAACATTTCGATTCAATTTCAAATGTAGCAAATTTTACTCCATATTAATGAAATGCAGTAAAAATGCCACCCACCGTCATTAAAATGAGCTGAATTTATTGGAAAGTAGAAAGCTTTTCCAATAAAATCAGCAGTGATAGCCATCAGCTGATCATTTCCTTGGAATTACTTAATTCCTACTTGATTTATTATGGAGACGGTCTGTTCAGCGTATTACGTTGTTGCTAAAGCTGTCCAGTAGAACTGATGTTAAAACTTGCAATCATGTTATTTTCTCGTGTGTTCTTTCTCTGCTATTATTCTATAAATTGACACATGTTTTTGCTTACCTGCTTCCTGTTCAGTTCTAGGGAACGTCCAGAACGAAGCGAGGTGAGGTCTGCGAAGTTTCTTTGCGAGTCATCAAGAGTTAGAGATACAATTTTGCACTCTAATACTATGAGAGTGTTCATAACAACACTGTGGCAGCGCGTATTGTGGTGAGACACCTCGACACCTCGACCTGGACAATGAAATTTTCAATTTTTTCGCGACGTTCAGCGAGCTAG
The DNA here is from genome assembly GCA_963924295.1 of Dioctria rufipes. NCBI lineage: Eukaryota > Metazoa > Arthropoda > Insecta > Diptera > Asilidae > Dioctria > Dioctria rufipes. The sequence continues at coordinate 76,979,847 of OZ002741.1, read as the reverse complement.
TTTTCATAACCAATATATTCTTGTAGGCTCTTTCTTTGATATTATCGAAGGTTTTTTTTTTACTTATTCTCATATAGTGGAAGAATCTATCAGGACTAGTATGTAAATATTCATGTATGGAGGTGATGAAAATTGCTCAATTTCTAATCGAGTGATAAACAAAACTGTTCAAAGTACACTTATTTTAAAAATGCCATAATATACAGTTGCAATACACAGAACACAAAATATCTTCTTCAGAATTTGGTCTCAGTTCGCGATTTACCACAAAACTGAACGCCTTGTTGTGAACATTCCACCTCGCCTCGCTTAACTCTTGATGAAGCCTCGCGCTGCGTCGTCTCGTTACGTCGTGCACGTACCCTTCTGTTGATTTAGAGTGGAGCAGAGTGAAGATAGCTACTCTTCTTACATAGCTAACGCATTGCTGAATCAAACATTCGATCGTCTGCTGCTTCATGAATTTGCTTTTTTCTGAAAAAGGCAATAGATTGAAAATTTGTAATGGAATGTTTGGTCTGGCACTAGATTGTGAGTAACAATCTCATTGCTTTCTTAAGGCACATGTATGTACATATATATTTTGGTTGATTTGTACAGTTTTAACATAACTCTAAACAAATAGTCACTTACATCGATCCGTTCAACTTTTATAAAAAAAAAAAAAAATTTTATCAAAAATATTCAATCAAATTTTAATTTATTCTGGTCTAAAATGCATCAACATATTAATGTCATTCTATATATAGGTAGCTTTTCTTCCGATGTCCGAAGATCAAAAATATGTCATGGGTACTGCTAGACAAAATATCTTCACTTCAAGTTCAAATTCAATTAACACATCCTCCAACTCAATACTGTCAACTGCAAATTTAAAACCACCAACATCTGTGCAGTATGTTATTAAAAAAGGGAACACGCAAAATACGATTGTACTACATACGTATCCCAGTGGTAATATGAAAATTTTATTAATTTAAATAACTTTATAGAATGATTCCAATCAAATAGAACTACCATCTGACTCACCTGGCTATAAGAATTTACCGGCAACACCCAAATCGACAACTGAAACCAAATCTAATATATCTTGTGGTAGTAGCTTGCTACATCAGTCAGATAATTTGACGGAAGGTGATAAGCAGCAATCCGATATCGATTGTGAAGACGCCGAATCTAAAAAGTTTGTCTTAGCTCCAACACCAGCTCAGCTGGGACGTGCACCATTACAACGAAGACAAAACTTGAGTAAATGTTAAAATTGCTAATTGGTGAAAAATATTTACACTGGTATCTTTACAGTATCATCAAAATCAGATTCTAACAACTATTCCACTGCCATAGAACAGTCAACAATTACAAGCATAACAACTACCGTCGCGTCACTATCATCTGCTCTTCCAACACCAACCTCGGCGATTTCTGATGATCATCAGAGTCAAATGTCTCCATCAGGAAAAAAATCTTTTTTTAAGAAAAGCAAGGGTGACGACATGGATAAGTGAGTTTCTTTGATTTTATTTTAATGAAAATTCTAGCGAATCAGTGTTATATTTTAAATCTGTTGTTTTTATTATAGTGTTCTTAAGCAAGTGGATTTTGAAAAGAAGTATCAAGCGCTGCCCCAATTCAAACCTGAAGACTGTCAATCGCCTAGTGCAATATCCGTACCATCTTCACCAAGAATTTATGGTACAAACTATCGTAAAAAAAATTCCATACAAAGAATGCGTAAGTTTTAAACTACTCTCAATTTTTGAAGTTATTTTTAATTATTTAAATTATTTTTCCTTTCTAAAATCACAGAAAGTGAAGAAGATCAATCAGAAGATAGTGCGATACCGACATCAACACCTACCCTTCCACAAAGATTTTTCGGACCAGATTTTAATATAGATCAGCTTAGAGGTAGTACGTCTTTTGTTATTCTTTCAAATGACAATCATGTAACGGATTTTATACTCTAGCAACAGAGATGGAATCAGATAACACAGGTCGCTCACCAAGAACTCCCCAAACACCCTTGCAGAGCGGAAGACAGGAAGCAAACGAAAAGGGACACAGAAAAATTCTCGAACAAAGACGTCAACTGGTTATGCAATTATTTCAAGAACATGGAATGTTTCCATCATCTCAAGCTACCATTAGCTTTCAGGTATGTGTTTTAATACATTCCTGCCAATTTTAATTTCTTTTATTTATTTTTTAACAATCAGGCTTCACATAGAGACATCTTTCCTCGAAGGCAGGACCTTCAGTTAAAGATTAGAGAGGTACGACAAAAATGCATGGGACAACCAGGTTTCACGCCACAATCGGCTGGACCAGCTACGCCTATAGAGACTTCTACAGGTAAATATTCCTATAAATACCATATTTAAAAATTTGTGAAATTTTTGTTGAGCAACCAATCACAAATTTTTTAGCTTTCAGTATAAATCTACTGGTGATACTATGGTTCGATTTTCTATTTAACTCCACCGCAAACATGATACTTTAAGCCGTATTTTTTTAGTTTCAAAACTTTTTTATCGCTTTATACACCAGAAACTACAAAAAAGAATTGTATAATACGATATCGTTTATTTGTATCGCTTTAATAACCTATATGCTACTGATTAGCACCCAGAAGTACCACTTTACTCTTAACAAGCAGTTACCAGCTAGACCTAAAAACTAGATCCGGATTTGCTAATATCCGGGTATCCGGATAAACCAAATTTCCGGACTATCCAGTTCCAGACTAAGCAACGAAAGCTGCAAATTTTTCCCAGATTGCATTGTTTATCTTATTTTTAGGTTGTTCGATGTCATTTCCATTTTTCCAATGAAACAATGCAATCTGGAGGAAATTGGCAACCTTCTTTTCTTAGTCTAGATTTGGATATTTCGGGTCCGGGTTTGAGGAATCGGATCCTAATTATTCCGAATAATAGCAAATTATCCGAATACTTTCAGCCCTAATTACCACCTCGAGTGAAATTAGCCGCCTTTGACATTCCTGTCACAAATTATTAAAACCTTAGAACATATAACTAAAAGAAGCGCAATAAGCCCGAAAAATTTCCCCATTTCCCACTATTTGGTGGAATTCTATTTATGTATTCGTTATGCTCATGGAAGTAATATATTTGAAATATTTTTGAAGGGGGGCTTGGCGTAATTATTTAAAATAGATTTAAAATAGAACAAAATTGTGAGCCGCCACTAACACACTGAATAAAAAAAAAAGTTGGGAACAGAAAAACTTAAACAAGAAATATTTTGAACACTTATATTCATATTTTTGTTTCCCTTTCCATTTTATACCCTAGATGAAATCATATGGTATACTAAGTTTGTCATTCCGTTTGCAACGCACAGAAATAATGCTAGTAGAGAAAAATGGGTTGGACACCGACGAATAATATTAAAAGTTATTTAGATTTTTTCATGTCCGTCCTCACGATAACTTGAAAATGGGACAAATCGGGTAATTCCATCGTAGGGCTGCCATACAAAAATTTCGGTTTTTACTATATATTTGGATAGTGCCTGACAATATGTCGGCGTAAAGAGCTGAAATTTTGTACACTGTTTTCATAATAATAGTAAATAAAATTTCAAAATCGGGCAACCCCTTCTTGGTATTGCCATATAAAATTTAGGTTTTTTACGTATACTGTAAAAACGATCAGTCCTTTACGTTTTTATTATACTGAAAAGCTCTTCAGAATATGAAATCCTATGAAATTGGTTATAATCATGTTTACTGCCCGACGAACCGTTCTAGAAATATATGCGAAAAACCACTTCACAAATCAAACTTTCGAAAAACGCCTTCCCGGGACTATTTCGGCGGTTATTGCCAGAGCACCACACAGCACAATCCATTGTTGAAATGTTCTCCCGTTTATTAATTTAAGTCCAAGGCATAATCACTAAACTATCACTTCGAATGTTTTTTTTTAAAATGAACACAATTAACGGAACAATTTAAAGTTTTTTAATTAAATAACACAAAATACAACACCTGCCACAAAAACACGAATCTGACGTTTAATTCGAATTGACACAATTGACAAATGTCAAGTTCACTTGGTTAAACCTTGGTTAAATTTTTCATGCCCACTCCTTCGCCTAAAAACCGAGTTTCCCTCACACCGATAGAGTTTTTACACGATATTTTGCTTCCTTTAGTTATATGTTCTAAGATTAAAACAAATATGCTCAGGTAAGCAAGCTCAAAGGTACATGGTAATGTAAGACATTATCTAGCAAGAAAGGTTGCCATTATAAATCAAGCTCTCCCTATATTATGTTGAGTGACATGTAAAAGAAATTAATTTGAACTGACGACAATTTTTACCATTGCCCTTAGGATTTATTATTACGTCGAAGTATGTGGCCAATCCAACTATATTTTATCACTTCGAATCCTACGTTGATACATTCTTCAAAGTTCTTCGTTTTGAACCTTGTCACTTTTCCAAATTTGCAGAGTCTGTAAAATCCTGCGTAAACTGTGGGTGCTTTGACATACCTTTTGAAACTATATTTAGCAGTATCTACTGTTTTCACATTGGAGTGGAAAAATCACAGTGAGTTTTAAATGAGATCCGAGATAGCTAAAATAAATATTCTACTCGACTTATTGACACGGAAATACATACATTATTCTGTAGCGCTAGTTTCGGTAATAATTTTGCCACTTCCTCCATTTTGGTTATTTACGTAGGTAGTGTAGTTCTAAGTACTATGGTAGGTATATAGCTCGGATACATGCAAAACGTGTTAAGGGCGCCATACACCATCAGTTTTGCCCTGGTTTTAAAAACCACGTTTTAGTCGAGATAAGAACCTAAAACGTGGCCAAGAGAAAGCCCCACACACCATCCAACTTGACCACGTCTTGCCGTCATCTTGTAGTGTCCATTTACAGCAACAACATGTGACCAAACATTGTGATTATTTCATGAAAACTGGTTTTCATAGAAGCGCAGGAACATTTTATGAGAGTAAAACGTTAAAACTCCGCCACTTCTCATTTATTTACAAAAACGAAATATTTTCCATTCTGTTTCGTTGCATGCAATTTGCGCTTTCACATTTTTTATCTTTATTCATAAAAATTTTAAAGAGTGATTTTTTTTTATTATTTTTTTCTTTCTTTCTTCCTTTTCTTGCCGTGTACATTTAAATGTACAACACTCAGAAATCTCGCCTACTTCTTAGCTTATTATTAAGTTAACTTTGATTATGAACAAAACAAAACAGTAAAACCACGGCAAAACTGATGGTGTATGGCCTTGCCCACGTTTTGAGAAAGATATTTCTGGCATGACCTGAATCTGGTTTTAGTAGATATCCGAACCCCAAAACGTGGGGTTCGCCATACACCATCAGTTTTGCCGTGGTTGATGAAGTGATTAAGGATTGTGCTATGGAGAGGAATAGGAGAGGTTCGCAGAAGAGGGCAGTAAAAGAAACGCAAAATCCTTGAGCTGCAAAAATCAGGAAAGTTTATTTGTGTTTAAATCAATATTGAAGTACGAAAACAGAAATGAAACTAGATAGAAATAAATAAAATAAAACGCGGTCAGCAAGTTTCCATGAGGAGCATCTGAAAAGGAAAAGAAAGATAAGTAGTATTAGTTTTAATTAGAATTACGGCAGCCAGAAAGCATTAATTAAATAATTTGGGCCACCACATAAGTAAATTGTTGGTCGAAGGTCTAGAAAGCTCTAGGGCATAATCCGGCACGAAAGTAGCTAAAAGAGGAACATTAAGACCAAGAACAAAAAGAAAAAAGCAACGGAAACCAGACCCACAAGGATAAAATATCACATATACATATATATAAAATATCCTCCCGGAGAGACTGGCAAATGATTTCAAAGCTTCGACAAAGAAAGCCGCGTAAACTCACTTACACACGTGTGGTTTTGATTTACGGTGCGAATGTATACCGACGGAGCATCGTAAAGTGTATTCGAAAAGGGCTTAGGTCAAGATTAGGGAAAGCTCTCCGATTTTGTTCAAATTTTGTGTACTTGTTCCAATTTACTCACAAATCAGGAATATAAAATTTATTTTAACCGGAAACTTATAGTTTCTGAGATATTTAGCTTTATATTTATTATATATTTATTATATATATTATATTATATTTATTTATATAGGTACCATCCGAGCGTTCGGGTTACCAGCATTACGTTTTTTTATTTATGCCAAACATTCAATTTGTGTGTAGTAACCAGCATTTAGTTAGAATGTAATCGAAAAACATTTATTAAAGAAACACACACACACACACACACACACACACAGGCGGAGCGAAGCGCACCGCGCGTGTGTCGGCCTTTGTGTGCGTGTGTCTCTACTGATGTTTGTTGTGTGCCTGCGTGTGGTAGTTTCGGAATTTTAAAGTTGAATATCTCGGAAACTGTAAGTATCCGGTTAAAATAAATTTGATATTCGTGATATGTGAGTAAATTGGAACAAGTACACCAAATTTGAACAAAATCGGAGAGGTTTCCCAAATCTTGACCTGTTCCTCGAAAAGTCTCATTATCATTCAGGACGATCAAGGACGTTATTGCAAGATACAAGAACGAATTACAGTTTTATTTGGAACTTTCAGTGTTTGTGCGGAACTTAATTAACTATATTACGAATTATCCCTTAAGAGGAGTCAGTACTTAGCAAAAGTTTCAATTTAGATACCAGCGAACCTGTAGGTAATAAAATTTACTATACGTAGGTTTTTGTCCTGAAAGTGAGAAAATTCATATAAAATTAGCCTAGACCTAGACCACAGAGCACATTGGAGACATCTACCGCAAAAGACAGAAACCCAACATCCGACAAAACCATACAATTTAAGAAGAAAAATGAAAATTTGCAGTTCACATAAATTGAAATTTTTTAACGAGAATTAACTCCTAAGTTTGTTTGCCCATTGCTATTTCTTTGTATTTAAATAACTTTCAAATAAATATTGCAATTTCTCGTCGGTGAAATAATTATAAAAAGCGCCACTAAAAATGACAAAACTCGACGTTATTTGCTAGATCTACACGTTATCTTTCTAAAACAGTCACAATTTAAGGAAATAAGAATACCTACCCACGGGAATTTGGTTTAAAAGACTTAAATTTTTACCATTTTTTAGAAGTTTCCGAGCTAATAACTCCATTCTAATACACTTTTTTTAATTTTTGCCACGTTATTTACTAGACTTCTTCATTACCTTTAATTTATGATATAAATCATTACTCTGCTACGAATACTTTGGCAGAAATTCGCATTGAAAAATGTATGAAACTTGCAAATATTGATACTGACTCTTAAATGAATTGAATATATAGAGTACAGACTTATCACACCCATCATACTGCTAGTTAATTATAACTAGGTAGTGCTAGCCGTAGTTTAGAAGTAAGTCATATGTGAGTTAGAAAATCATATATTTAAGGCCAAAGAAGAGCCTGTAGGTGTTATAATCAGGGAATAGGTTTAGATAAGAAAATATTGTTAGGTTAAATTAAATATTGTTAGTTAAATTAGAGCAAATAAAATACTTGAACTTGAACACGCCCATTATGCAGCGTATAGGTAATATATTTAAATTGAATTTATTTGAACTTACATAGTGCTGTCGGTACATAGAAGCATCTGAAACATATAAAAAAATCATTATAATTTCCTATATTTGTATGAACATACCTAGTGCTGTCTTTGCTCCAGAATACCTGAAACAGATAAAAATTTATAAGAATTTTCGAGATAAGTGAGCTCAATGGCGTCAGCCTTCGAACGTTACAAGTTAAAATTACATACACTTCCATAGGCGGTCTTTTCACCGGAGCTCTCGAATAATAACTAACAATGGAATTCGAACGGCGTAATTGATATCGTCCAGACGGGAGATTACTCCGCGAGCGCGTTTGTCTCGATAAACCATACAGATAATTCCCCAGAAATGTTAGTCGCCATCCAAAAAAGAAAAGATAAATCCAATAGTTCCATCTAGGAATAAATGAGGAAACCCTCTTGGGTTGAATCCAATAGCGTCAAGGAACAACTACCTGGACCAGCACATCCATAGTACAGCTTCATGGTTGATTATAAGAACCAAAAACAAAAATGTTTGTACTCGAAAATGATTCCGAATAAAATATATAGTTGGAGTAAACTCTAGCTCGTTTCTCTTCTCTTTCCTTCTCCTGAGGTCTCTCTCTTTATTCTATACAGGTGAAACTGAAAAGGGACATCGCAAACCAGATGCCAGCGGTGTCATGGGCGTTCGGGGGACGACATAACGGATATCACCATCAAATCCCTAGGACCATCTCAAGGTGAATGATGTACGCGGTCTCTTCAGGGCCAATGCGTGGTGCTATTTTTCGTCGTTATTTTCTATTAGTAGATCTCCGTTTTCGTTTTTCTGGTCTAGGCACGATACCTCTCTGTCAATTGTGACGTGATAGCGGTAGGTATTTCGTGGTACCAACCCCACACTCTCCGCCCATAGCTAAGACAAGTTAGCGTGCCGCCCTGCATCTTCAACGTTGTCACCGAGTGATCTGTCAGCTCAGGCTGGTAGTCTGGACTTCACGTCCAATCCAATCGCCCATCAAAGTTACATAATACATATAGATCCCTACAATATAAGGTTTAGAAAGTAGATTTATTATGATGAAGAATGAGCCCATTAAATATGTTTCAGATATTCTCCATAAGTCATTGCTAATACTTTCTATACATTCATCCTGCAGTTCTATAAGTCTAGGTAGACTTAGACATTGTCTGTATCTAAATGAATATTACCTGCGCGGAATATCATTGGCGAACAGTAAACAGTAATGGACTCGCAGTCGAACTTGTAAACCGCTTGATTTATTTTTATACCCTAGATAAAATCTAAGTAGTATATTAAGCTTGTCATTCCGTTTGTAACACCTCGAAATAATTATAGTAGAGCAAAATGGATTGGACACCCACGCATAATATTAAAAGTTATTTTGTTTTTTGCATGCTCGTCCGTCCGTTCGTCCGTCTGTCCATCTGTGAGCACGATAACTCGATAACGCGTTCTCTTAGAAAGCTGACATTTTGTACACGGACTTAAAAAAAAAAAATTAAGTTCGAAAATGAGACAAATCGGGCAACTCCTTCGTGGCGTTGCCATACAAAAATTTCTGAAATTTGGTACATCGTGTTTTTATAGTAATAACAAATAAAATAAGAAATAAAAAATAAATCGGGCAACCCCTTCTTGATGTTGCCATATAAAAATTTAGGTTTTCACATATACGGTGAAAACGATCAGTCCTAGATATTTTTATTGTACTAAAAACTTCTTCAGAATATGAAATCGTATAAAATTTGTTATAATCATTTTTTCTGTCCGACGAGCCGTTCTAGAAATATATGCGAAAAACCATTTCAGAAATCAAACTTGCATAGATCGGTGACCATACGAGATTTTATACGGGCATTGACCTAGGGTATCATAAGAATTGGTCTTAGGCCAATTCTAGCTTTTTTACTTGTTTATCTGAGCTTGTTAAAACGGTTAGATAGTCTCGAAACAAACTCACTGAAATTGATGAAAATAATAATATTTTTCAATAAATTTATTCAGCAGGAGCAAATAGTCAATATTAACAAAAATTTTGGGAAAGTGCGGTAGTAGTACCATTTGGTTATTGTCGAGCGAATTATGGATATTAGATTACGGTCTTATAATTATGACCATTGGGGAAACCAGAACCAGTGCTAACGGTAAATTAAATTTATTGGAAGCGCAATATTTTTTCTAAGATTTTGCATAGAAAATGTAATAAACTTATTGGACAGTAAGAACTTGAGGATTAGATTTTCTTTAGCTAGTAATACTACCATCATTATGCAATATGGAAATTTGTGGCACTATATCAGAAGAGCTGTAAATAAAAATAAACAGAAGCGACTCAGCTAGCTCAGTTTTCTTACTCAATTCCTCGCGACTCTGTTCCGATTCTCAGGAGTTTCGAGTTGCTCTTCGGCAATCAAAAACTTAATGTCAGCTGAATACCATAACAAGCATTATTTTCAGCATACTGAGGTACAATCTCTGATTTCGGTATAGTGAGTATCTTTAAATGTATTAAGCCATCCTATTATAATCATTAATTCAAAATGACAAGTATGAGACCATTAAAAGTTAGAAAAGTGAGATATGCTGAGTGCTGCTAGATTAAAAAAATTATACTTTTCTGTTATCTGAAGTTAAAAATAGAAACAAAATGGTCATTTCATAGGAAATAGAATGGATTTCAACCTCACCATCACCAATTTCGTTACTTTTTTGATGAAACTTATGTAGATATGAGATAAGAATTCCATTAATTTTTCTTTGTCCTGCGATACATGCTGCCTGAATTAAAAGATTTTGAAATTCCTGAAATTTGCCGATATTTGATCTGCTGAGTTATGCTCAAATATAACATCGGCTATAATTATTACAGAGGAGGCCTGGTCTGTAGATTATTTTAAAGACAAAAGTACAATGTTCCAGGGACAATTTTTTTTTTTTAAATGTTAATGCTCATAATGTTGTTAATAAGTTATTAAATTCCCAAGTTCGGATCGCAATGGGTTTATAGAAGAGAATCTTATCGTCAATAGAGGTCTTGTAATTTAAAAAAAAATTTCCCAAACAAATTCTTGTTTCTGTGGTGGAAAATCTAGAGCTATATTCTTCGATATAGAGTGTGTTTGGTAAATAACACTCGCCTTCCCCTAAAATCACTACTTCCCCATCAAATTTACGTTAGAAAATTTTTCGTTGTAATCACTTAAATGTTCATAAGTCATTTCAAGGATAATATTATAAGTTATATAATTTATAACTATTTTTATTTTTGCTGGTCTGTCTGTCCGTCCTCTCAATAACTCGAGAACGCGTTTACTTAGCTAAAATTTTTTGAAATTTTTGTATATTTGGACACCGCTGTACAGGGCGTTTTCATAAAAATTGCAAATACAAGTTCAAAAATGGATCAAATCGGGCAACCCTTTCTTGGTGTTTCCGTATAAGATTTTCGTTTTTGCTGTATATTTGGACACTGCCTGACAACGCGTCGACGTAAAGAGCTAAACTTTTGTACACAGTGTTTTCATAAAAATAGTAAATACAATTTCAAATATGAACTAAATCGGGCTACCCCTTCCATACATAACCTTGGATTTTCACTTTATTTTAATTTTCTAGGGTATAATATTTTGGTCTTAGACCAATTATTACTTTTTTCCTTGTTTTTCTTATAAACTGTGATCCATTAATAAACAAAAGAATGACTCAATATCTACTTCCATTCAAAAGTTATTAATATTTTTATATTTTGCCGAAAATGCCTTCAACTAGTGCTTTTGCTTAGAACCTGTTCAGATCAGTTTCTCTTGTAAGCTAACGATATATATAATATATGGTATATTTGCACGACGTAATATTTGCTTGAAATTGTAAGTAACATACATAAATAATTATAACTTTTGTTATTCTTAAGGATATTCAGGTGATCATCAATCACAACACCAAAATCAGCAACAACAACAACAGCAGCATTATCAGCAAATGCAGCAGCAGTAATGAGAGTTTTACAATTTTTAAAATTTTTATAAAACCGAAAAAAGAATATTTAAAAAAAAGTAATTTGGGGGAAATATCTAAAAATAACAAAACATATACATAAATAGAAAACTAAATTTTTTTTAGAAGAAACAAAACGTACTTTTTCTAAAAGAGTTCACACATAGACACAAAAAACCATACACCATTTTCATAACAGATGCATATAAACAATAAAATATATCTAATAATTAGTAAAAAGTAAACATAATAGAAATCTACAATCTACTAATTTTCTAAGTGGGATAAGTTATAAAAATCTAAAAGTGTAACAAGTAGTTCAATTTTTCGGTATTTGTATCATTCTTTAAGAGCTGAAAAACATATAATGCCCCCTGGTTTCGGAGAAGAAACAAATAATTTAAACAAAATAGGGAAAAACTGTTTTTTGCAATATTAGTGATGGTGAAACAGGTCATTCTACCGAGTGTGCGGTTTTTAAAGTGTTAATCATAATTTTAATTGAAATTTTAATCCGTTGTGGGTGGAGGACATTTTTAAATTATTTATTTTCTTTGGCGTAAGTTCAAAATTGTGTAATTTTTACTTCCAACAAAAATTAATTTTTATCGTAATTTGGATTTTAAATGTGGCCAAGATGGTTTGTTTGTTTCTTGTTTTTTTTCTGTTCCATTTTATCGCACTTTTACTAGACAAAATTTTAAAGTTACGCGTAGTTTGTCTACAAATGAACTTGACAATAGGTGAAAGAAAATACGGTAATTTGTTAAACTAAAATTTTGCCTTAATGCATACATATTTATATTAATTCAAAGTGCGATGGAAAATGGGGCAAAGGAGCAAACCAAAATTTTATTGAAATTTTAAGGAAAAAAATGAAAGCTTAAAATTGTTGCAAGTTTTTTTTTTAGAGAGAAAATTCTATGTAATTATATACAATGAAAGGGATCATAAAAGATTTGTTTTGATATTAAATTTTATTCTAAAATTAATTGTAAAGTTTTATTTAAAACCAAATAAGTATACAATAAAACTTAAGAATTTATTGTTTAAAATTATATATAAATAATTATTGTACATAGAGTTTATGTTAATTGTATGAGAGCAAATCTTTCTATTTTTTCTTATTTCTTTTTTAGGAATTATTTTTATTATAATTAGTTATAAATGTATAACATATAAATAATTCGTAGTCTCATTATTATTATTATTATTGTAAGAATTTTCTAAAAACCATTAATTAATTGCAATTATTAAAAAACAGGATTTGTTTTTATTTTTTCAATGTTAAAAGATTTTTTATATTTGACCTTTATTTTTATTTTTGTTTGTTTTATAATTATTATTACTTTTTCCCTTACAATTTAGGTGCCAACATATAAATACAAACAATATATAAGAAAGAAGTGAATGTTATTTTTAAGCAATTATTGTTTTTTTTTTTTTAATTTAAGAACAAAATGATTTTCCCTAGAATGTTTGAGAGATCTATTTATTTCAATCATGTGAATTGAACTATTCATCAATATTCACAAATTATGTTGAAAACAATATTCATATATTTTGATGTTAATAGATACGCGATAATACGCACGTAATGATGATTGACATTATAAATATTTTCATTTGGCTATAATGCATAATCACGCAAAAATATCAATCAAATATTTTCTCCGTTGAATATAAGTTAAACTTACACACGACATATATACAAATTATGAATTATCAACAAAATTTTCATTTATTATTTTTCATTTTTTTAGTAATATGACTTGTTTTTCATGGAATTTGTGATACTGCTAAGATAACTCTTTCCAAATTAAACCATATTTATACCAGTAAGTATAGCTGAAAATGTAGGTCACATATCTCGGTTAAATTGGTAAAAAAATAATCTACCTGCTGCACGTTTTCTTCCAGAAATGTACCATTACCAGTACTATTACAGTATTTCGGTCTACGTTGTAATTGAATCACTTAAATGCTAATTTTACAAACTTAGAAAATTTGTTCAAAAAAAAAAAATTTTTGTATTCTCTCCCGTACAGTTGCTATTTGTTATTCCATTACATAACTTATCGATTTTGGGTGGCAAGTTTCAAGTCTTAGTAATAATTCTATTGTAGTAAAATTTACGGAGGTCCGCAAAATATACTGCATATAGGCCTCGAAGGCACTAGATATTTTCCCGAATCAATCAATGGCACGAAACTTTTTGACTCTCCGTCCAACGCACAGTAGCATTAACAGAAGACCTGGAAGTGGGTCTGCTGCATTTCGGTTTCAAAGACAACCTATCTTTTGTTCATCCATACACGTCAGGTATGGCAAAATCTTTTCAATTCTATTTATTAATACTTGTGGCAAGTAAAATGTTTCATTCTGCGTTTTTTGAGCTTTGCTTGGGGAGATCGTTTCTAATCATGAGGAAGTGACTTCGTATCAGTGGTACTATACATCTACTTCCGCAGTTGAGTACAGATGACGGCAAGCTTGTTTCAATTTAGGCCTAATTTAAGATTGTAAGAATCTTCAGACTTCGGGGTATTTTCGTGTTGAAATTACAAGCACAAGTCATTTGTCTGCAAATGAATAAAAGGCCAGAAAATTGTAGATATCAAATGCTCACTTAAATCAATTTTTGAATAATTTTAAAACTTTAATGAATTTTTTTTAGAAAATTAGTCCTAAACGATTATCGAAATAAGAAGGGAATGAGGGAATTATATTTTTAACAACTTGATCTTTAGAAACTAAATTTCATAAAAACGTATTGTCCGTTAACAAGTTCTATAATCCTATCGTAAATTGAAATTATGCACCTTATCTAACCTTATGGGCTTTCTGGCTAAGAAATATTCTACGGCATTTATCTGATCGTTTCAGAATTGTGAATATACAAAGAAACCGAAGTATCACAGAATGGAAGTAAAAAGAACCAAAAAGTTAGTTGTTGTTGAGTGCTATGGCGAGGAAGGTACGGAGAGATTACATTAATCGGTCAAAATCAAGTACATGTTCCTGATAACGCAAACATTAAAGAATTAAATATAAGAAAAGTGCCTTATCAGTTGCTTTTGTGGGCTGCAAAAAAAACATCATATCACTTTATAAGATAATAAAAAAAAATCGAATTTATAATATAATATTTCAAAGTGCAATTCTCCACAATGTGAAGGTATACGTAGTTTTAATATACAGTCCGGGGTTGTTCAACAAGGTAGGATGTATAGTATTGCCATTATTATAAAGATATCTTTGCGACTGCCCTTAAGTAATTTGAAGTGTTGTGTATGTACAACGTGGATTAATTAATCTACTCAACAACTTTGATTATTCTGATAACACTAGCTTGCTTATACCTGGCCCTGAACGGTATACGTGATTCAAAATACCACAATGGAAAGTAGTGTAGCTAGCCTGAGACTTAATCCAGTAAAAACTAAAGAAATGAGTGAAATGAGAAATGATATTGAGAGTTGAGAACTTCTGTTATCTCGGTAGCGTGATTACCCATATAGGTGATACAGCAGTAGTGCTTTCTTTATATCGGAAAAGTGAACTTTTGTTTGGCTAGGATGCAACATTACCAACAACATTGGGTGAGATGACGTCTATCGTAGAAGACAGGCTCTAATCGGGCATTACCACTGCCACCATATGTCCCACGATGGATAAGGAAATTGATGATTATGATAGAAGGAAACTGTAATTGAAAGAAAATGTTGTTTTCGTTTTTCTGTCATTTCTTGTAGTCGTATACACATGTATATGTATATTTCAATGGAGAAGGTCTTGTAATTAACAGATAAATATTGTTTATTGTAGGTTTTTATGACTCAGAAGAAGACTCAGATGAAGATATATACATCTCGCAATGACTACATTGGCTCTTAGTCTTCAAGTTCAAGGTAGTGGATCTCACCAATAGACGTCAAGTAATGACTTCTTTGTTCCAATAGGTAGAGCACAGAGAACGTTATCACAGTATCTTGAAGGGGTAACTGATTATCTGTGCTTTTTATGAATTAAAAGTGCGAACGACGAAGGAAGAAAAGTATGATTTTATAGTAAATATGAACTAAGTCTTTAAAAAATCACATTTGTTAATGTCACGAATTAAATTTTATTTGTTAATTCTCTTAAAGCGTAAAAATAAATAATTTTATGTTTGGTAGCATAAAAACATTACTTTTCCATTTTTTTGTCTTTACTTTCGCTGCGTTTAAATTACTTCAATAACATTTCGACAGGCTCTTTATGTATTTGTATTGTACATTCGTACAAATTGTTATTGTCTTCTATAGATAATATGCAAATTTTGGTAATTGGTTTCTTTAAAGTGAAATCCTTGCATTTTAAGGTAGCAATAGCCATTTCGTTGGAAGTAATCTTTCATCTTTTACTAATATTTGCATGCCTTCCTTAACATTGGGAGTCTGTTTGAGCCTTTTTGGACGCTGATGTAATCGGCTCAGGTATTCTGTGTTCCATCTACGCCAAAAGTCTTGTGGTATTTTTTGTATCTAATGCCATCTGTTAAGTGTAGATACTTTCTTCTGGGTGTGATACTAAAATATCGCCGATTAAGAAATGTCAAGGTGTAAGAGCTGGAACGTCTTTAGGCAAGTAGCTATCTCTTCATATGTCCACAAAATGTTTCCCATGATTCTCCTTAGATGGTAGGATTACCCGAACGACAAAATCTTCTTGAATCCCTCAAAATCCTATCAAACTATTCACAATAATGTACTTCGGGGCAAACTACCTCCCATTTTTAAGAAAAAGATAAATTTCGTTTTGGCCAAGATGCTGAAAGGAGATGTAAAATTCCTCTCAAATGAAATTCTCATTTTTCCCGAAAATATCGGAGAATCCAGCATGAGTTCTCCCACTTAATCTCTTCATAGCAAAACGAATGTAAACAGAAAAACATGCTGTTCAAATATCATGGAATTACACCAACAAACATTAGAATTCCTGCGAAAAACATTGGGACAATTATCTTAATACTTCAGAAAAACCTGTTTTCACAAAAGCGCGGGAACATTTTATGAGCGTAAAATCGGAAAACTCCGCCCATTCTCTCTTATTTACGAAAATAAATCATTTGCCATTCCGTTTTGTTGCATGTAATTTTCGCTTTCACATTTTTTGTCTTATTCGTAAAATGTTCAAAGAGGGTTTGATTTTTTTTTTCTCTTTTTCCTTCCTTTTCTCGCAGTGTATATTTAAATGGAAAACAATCGGAACACTGTTCTGTGTCCCTTCTTTTAGTTATTTATTCGTTGGATATACTACGACAACGCTACGTACAGCCGTGATTTTAGTCAGAACACTCTAATGACACGTCGAAAACCGTGTTGTTGTCGACAGATACTGCACTGGCGTCGAACTTGAACGATATTGCCTGGCGAACACGTAGCTCCATCAAGTTGGCCGGTCAACTTTTACTTTTTTATTTCTTTATTGCACATATCGATTGTTGGTCGTTTGTTGGTGATTGTTGCCTTAATTTAAAGGTTTGTTGGATAATAGTTTTTTCGTAAATCTAAAAAGAAAATTCGTCATCAATTCTTATTTTTAAATTAATTTAATTTATAACCAGCTCAAACAATGTGTAATCGTTTGTTGGACTCGTTTTTATAAATAAACTCGTTTGTTGGTCCCTCAATTCTTCGCTAATTGCAAAAATAATGTAAGCAACACATGAAGCTAGCTACACATTTTTGTCAGCTACAGCTTCATGTGCAGCTAGCTTCATTTGTAGCTAGCTTCACGTGTAGTTTAGGTAAATTATTTTTGCAATGAGGAACAACGACTATTTTAGTTAATTATGCAGAATCATAGTCACAAAAAAACCAATTAATTCAGTGAAAGAATTATTGAAATCGGATATAAAACGACGAAGTTATAGCGATTTTAGTGCCGCATTCTCAAAAACGCACTCTTACATGAACGATCGGCTGATGACGTCACGATACACAAGATAATTCGCGGTCTAGCGCAGCGCGAGTGTAGTCGCTGCACCGCCGTGATAGAAAGCGCTCGGGATTGGATTTGTTTTGGATTTATTTCATAAAATATCGCCTTATAAATATTATATTGTGCAGACTGGCATCGTGCGTATTGTGTATCGTGACGTCATCACCAGATTCGCGGGCCGCGGCCGTTTTCAATTTCCGTTGTTTTAAACTTCAATAACTTTGTCATTTTTTGACGGATTTGAGTCGTTCAAAAAGAAATAAACTCAGAAATGTATATTGCTTTTGATCTGATATATTAAATTTGAATATCTTCTAATAAGATTGTTCTCCATTAGCGAAGAATTGAAGAACCAACAAACGATCATATTAATTAAAATTACTTGCAGTTCGGAAGAACTAAAATATTCAACGAATTTCGTAAATATTTACTAATGTCTCTCAACTTAAAGAGGTCCCCTTTATTATAACATTTTTATTTGGAAATTCTAGGTCGGAAAACACTAATCCCCAAATATACATACATATGTATACTAAACAATCGAAGTTCTTTCAAAATAGACTAATTTGGCATCCAATATTATATTTAAATTTATATAATCTGCTATAATTCGTGTGAAATATGGTACACTTCTCTTATTTATCGCAATCCGCATTAATAACTTCAGTCAGAATTGCTACTTTTACAACGTTTTACTCTTTTGGTATATTTCTCTTTATTTAGGTATGTGGCATTACAAATACAGCAGCTCAATCGAAATGATTAAACCCCAGTACAGAACACGCCAGCCTATCGATTGAAATGCTCCGAATTATGTAATCAGATCATCCGTAGGCATTAAAATACTCGTAGAAGGAGTGAATTTGACAATTTAGTCTAAATGGAGTCTTATTTCTCGCATTAAAACAAGAAATACAATATAATATCACAATAGGATTAGCTATTACATAATTATTTATGTTTGTCATACATCATTTCAATAGAAATTTTTATATTGAAGTTATTCAATGTAAAAGCGAGAACAATATCACAAATTCTTAATTTTTATAATATTCATTATAAATTTTTATATTTGTGGCAAATTATTCTTATGTTTTTATTATTTTTATGTTTAATTTATTTGAATTCATACAAAAACAAATAATAATAAACGTGAAATATTACAGGAAATCGCTTTGGATCTTAGAAACAAAATTCCATTCCAATAACCCTGCAAAATTATCTATTTAATTACGTGTTTATCTCAATATTAACTATGGAATATCAGAAATAATCGCTTTTTATGTAGATACATTGTTCGAAACGAATAATGAATCAATAGATTTAAGAAGATAAATAAACAAATTAAAATACATTGTGAAATATTACAAAATTTTGTTTTAACATTAGGGCTGTTCGATAATTGCGCCAATTAAGAGCAACAATAATTTAAGAAAGTGTCAAATTCTTTAATGTGATCTTACTCTGACTACGGTTGGAGTAATTCAACGAACAGGCCTTATTATAGCATTGACAAGTTTAAAATAATAACTAAATAAGATTGAAATTTATTGGATTAACTACGCATATTATTTAAAGTTTTAACTCTACTTATAAACTAGAAGGCGCAGACGGTTTTCTCCATAATGGAACAAATTCGAACTTTTTCCGCCTTTCCCCTAACACTTACAAAAGATACAATCGCATGAATCAAATTGCAAATCAAAATAAATTTTGTGTAAAAAAAATTAATTTTCAATGTTGATACAAAATATTTTCCCTTTAACGAACTTATTACGGAGTTAAATAGGCGAAAAAAAGTATTATATTACATATCATTGTTTAAAAGAACGCATTAGGCCTATGCGTTCTTCTGTAATGACATTTGGGATCTAACATATTTAACAGTTTATTATGGACAGATTTTTAGGTATTATTATTTACTATGGTTTCTTTCATATGTAGATTTATTGTTAAAAGATAACCGTAAAGTACAACTGTTCAAATTCAAGTGGAATTTAAAAGTGAGAACCTATCATATATATAGAAGTAAAGTGCATATACTAACTAACTGAAATTAACCAAATAAAATTATTTACAAAAGATCAAAATTTTAATGAATTGGTTAAGTAAGTTGCGGTAATTATTTCAACATTCCCATTTATCATAATTATCCTGTTCCGAATTTGCACTGAAACTATCTCTTGGACCACAATCTCGTATTGCTTTGTTATGATTATTTTGACCCTATAATTATAATTATAAAATATAAATATTGTATTATTTATAACCTCTGCTCATAATTTTAAATATAACTTTCACTTTCACAGCCTGTTATAGTTGCACTGCCACTCCAATGTTCCCTAAGAGGATATTCGTAGAAAGGGGAGGGCACGAGATTGTTTCTGCACCACAATCTTCTTAAAGGGGCCAAAGGCGAAGTTCACGAACTTTCTTTTGGAACGCGGAAGAAGAAATAATGTACATAGGGCTGTGGAATGGTGTAATTACTTCTTCTAAAATAGTCAATAAGCCGGAACATCCGATCTGCCTGGAAAGACTTACTTAGTGTTCCCCAAGTGAAAAGATGGACTTTTTGAATCTCTGCTTCTGCTAGAAGATCAGGTTCAAAACTTCCTTATTATTATAATTAGGACTACACTCCTTTCAAATTATAATCCTTAAATTTATTTTAAAACTGTTGAAATTGTTGATTAATTGTCAAGACTTGTAATTCGATTAATTTCATTAAAGCGCCATACATAAGAAAAAATATCAGCATTTTTCGTATTATGTATCACAACGGTGGTACAGCAATAAACAGTAGCCCTGTCCTATGTACAGAATTTAAACAGAGTTAAACTCTTTACAAATAAATTTTTGCTAGTATATCACATTGCTAAATGAGTTCTGTTACTTTAGCGCAGAATTTATGTTTTATCAATGACTTAAACCGAATTAGTAATTTTTTTTATCTTTAAATAACCACAAAACAAAGTTTATTTTCTGGCTTTAGTTGCGAGAGTAGAGCTTAACAAACAATAATATCACAAGATGATAAGTTGGTTCAGCTACGTAGCATGCAAGTAAACAAGGCCAGCATTGCATGAGGTGATATCCTTGAGTAAATATGCTGACCTTACAAACACGGATCTGACATTATAGCCAATCAATGTGTAGAACACGAAACGAATTTCTAGTCGAGACATTTTTAAATAGAAATTTGTGTTTGAAATATTCAGTACGTTTACTTGAATGCTCGAAGTATACTTCAAGTAACCAAAATATCATGTAAACGCGCATTGACTTCAAGTATACTTGAGTCAAGTAAATCACAAAATTTCGTTCGATTTACTTGAAAATTTTCCATTTTTGCGAGATATGAAAACGGCAAAGAGGAACAAGAAGAAAATTATTGTTGATAATTAAGGCTGTAACTTTTAGCACTTTTCTCAAGATATTTATCTAAAAATCTGCAATTATGTATTGATGTTAATGCAGAGTTGTCTAAGGTAAAATGTCACTTCAAATAAATTTCAAGTAAAGTAATTCGAATTAATTCAACCAAAAACCGTACTGAGTTTCAAATGGATATCATGTCAAGCACTCAAGTATTCATATAAACGTACTGATTGTCTCGACTGGAAACTCGTTTTCGAGTTGCATTATAGCGTTCCTGTTTTTTATATGATATGCACTTACTACTTACAGTCTTACTTAGCACCTGAATTGGAACAGTCGTAGTTTTTGCTGCCTTTTAAGAAGTTATAATCAGAAATCCACATTGTTCAGGAAAAGTATTTTTTACGTGCAATTTAGTGGGGTAGCTAAGCTTTGATTATAATTTGGAAGATTTTGACAGAAATAACACCGTTATTTGTCAATTTGTACGTTTATTTACATCTTTCTCTATAAAGAAAGTAAAGCTAGACTTATGTAAATTAATAATTGTTATCCAAAATCTGTGTTTGAAATAAAAGAAGAAAATTTCCCATTCTGCTCCACCCCCTAAAATAACGCATTCGTAGAAATTTTTAGAAATCTGGGAGCCTATCAATATATACATACATGCATACGCATTTGATAATTAATCCAGTAATTTTAATAACTCTGAAAACTGAGTCTACCGCGTCTTTCTGCATCATGGTATAAAGATTAAAAAATTATGGCCTTACCAAAAGTATTACCACCATTTGGCTCCTCTTTTGGTGATATTCTTTTACAAGCGAATATGTTTTGAATTTTTGTGTTATATTGACTTGGATTAAAATAAAAATTATTGTAATAGTAATAATACCCGATTAAAAATATTTCTTTCTTCCGCTTTCCTATGTAAGTAAAACCCGCATCACTGAAAAAGAATGAAATTTCTACAACGGAGAGGGCACACTCAGTGAATTAGGACCACTTGCAATTTATCAGAGTATGAAAACGCTCGCTCGTGAATGGTTTTTGAAAGAGCGCTCTAGAAAAACTCTTTGTAAAATTGCCAAAATGCAAAAAAAAAATTACTTAAACGCTCTGGCACGCGAGTCCGAGCCGTTAAATCGCTCGGGCTCGCATAAAGCTATTATACCGCACCGGCTCCTCATCATAAAATGATATTATATACAAGTTTTGGGTTTTTTCACTGTGCTTACTAAAATTTTACTGAAAATAATCCAAAGCACTGCATGACTTGTAAGAACACTGACATATAATAAGAATGGACTGAGCCATCCTATCTAATTCTTATAGTCAAAAATGGCACAAATTTTTGCTAAAATCTATTTGTCTCTTTCAAGCTCAAAATGCACACTGAACTGTAACCAATTTTGGAAACAGTACGGCTGTGTTAATTGGAATGCATTGGAATTGACATAAAAATTCAGACAAATATATTGTTTTTATACGTCTATCTCTTACAAGCTCAAGGAAATTTGACAACAAATCTGCAGAGGAGCACATTTTTCAGTAATATTACAAATGAGTTTTTGGGTTAATTAAAACAAATTTAACTTTCTAAGTAATTTTAATTTAATGCAATACTATTTCATAACATCTTTAGTGTTTCCAATCGACAAATAATAATAAATTATGAATCGGTGTGCAATTGTACGAAATAAAGGGTTTTCACAGCCTGTTCAATATCTGTGCCATTTTTTAAGCAAGAACGCTCAGTCCATTCTTATTATATGTCAGTGTGTAAGAATGAACAAGGGATAGTGTAATCATAACAAAAAAATTGTTCATGCCCAAAGAGCTTGTTCCATTTGTGCGATATAACGGCTCGGGATCGCGAACGAGAGCGCTTAAGTAAATTTTTTTTTGACTCCCGCTCGTGACCACGAGCCGTCGCTACAGAGTTCTTGCTCGGGGGTGAGAGCCACTTGTAAACAAAATGACTCTTGCTCTCGAGCTCGAGCATATTAGGAAGGAGATGCGAGTTCCTCGCAAGTGAGCACTATCGTACTCTGCAAGTTATACAAAAGTTTTCAGGGAAGGAAGAAATCGTAACACGTAAAATTCAAAACTTTTGTTGTATTTTTTAATTAATATTAAACATACTTTTATTTTAAATAGTCATTAAAAATATCAGCTAACATTTTGTGTGCTCTCTCTTATTTTTAATGGCAGCCTCAATTTTTTTATGGATACTGCTTATGTATTTCACTACAATTTATTTTATATTTGCGCTGTTATTCCATACTTCACTTATGTTTTCCTTTTTCTTATGTGCATTTCTTTGCATTGTAAAATTCAAGCTCGAATCCGTGTATTTTGCTGCCGAAGGGTATTTTTCATAGATTGTGTCCTGTCTGGTGACAAGGTGCTCCATCCTGCATAAAGGAATAATGACCTTCTACCACTGAGTGTGTTAAGAAAAGGTTGCAAGACTGTATCAAGTGCAGTTTTATTTTGCTCTCGATTCATGGTTGCAGTTACGAAGTATTAAGGTCCCGGACTTTTCAACGTTACACATGATCACCACAACTGGTGGATATTTGGTCGTCCACCCATTTTAGCCCAGTTTAATCTCATTTTTAAGATTCCGTACAATAAAAGGAGGAAACAAAATCATTACAAGATCGCTCGTGCGTCCGCCTGTCTGTCTTTCGCAGACGTTTCTTCATAAAACCGTCATCTTAATGTGGATACGTATATCGCTACTCCTTCCTACTCAATGTTCAATTTTATTGATCTTTTTGATGCACTACGTTGTGGAATAGTATACTGCTAATGGAATGGACCTCCAAAGAAACAAGTGATGAAGGAACAAATTAAACAAGCTTGCCGAGAAATTCCTATCTGTATCTACGGTAGCTTTTTTTATACTTAAAATATCGTTTTGCTTTCCCATTGTCACAAATTTTACAAAGAAAAAAACTTTTCCAAACTTCAAAAATTTAATAGAAACAGTGAAATAATTTCCTTTAAATAAACCAGAGAAGATTATTATATGAATTCTGTAAACACATTGACCAAAACTTACTAATTAGTGCAGTAAAAACCATAAACCGCTTATTATATAGGAATTCTTGAAACAATAAAGGAGGTAGGTGCTCGTAGAATATTTCTGTATGAGGGTCTTAGCTTCATTGCATATTGTCCAGAAGAGAGCCTTCAAGCTTATTGGCGATGTTACAATTACTTGTCATATCGACTCGCTCGAGCAACGTCGCAGTGTTGGATGCCATTCGCGAGTATATATTGCAAAACCATCTTAATAAAAACTAGCTGATTTTTGGCGCTGGTGTAGACAGTTCTGAATTACAATGCACCTTTTTGTGTCAGTGTATAGCACTGACATCTATAATATGGACTGCTTACACTGACATGTATATAAATGGACTGCTTGTTGAACCAAAAATGCATGAAAGCAAATGGCACCACTTTCATATTCCTGTCTCTTTCCGTGAGAGCATACTTTCCCACTGAACTGTAACGATTAGAAACAAGAAATTACTTGTAAAAATCCTTGTAAAAAACACTTTCTTCGACTCATAAATAAAGTTTAACGATACAAATAGTCCCAAATACTTGTGTGGTAAATTCGGAAACTCCCACGGACATGCATGTAAGTAAATTCGCAAATAATTTAAATATAGCTCCAATTTACGACAGTTGGTAGCATTGACAGTGAGAGCATACTTTCTGAAATCAAAATTGATGCCACATGAAACAGGAGATCAAGCAGTCCATTTATATATATGTCAGTGACTGCTTATGTTTCTATTTCACGTGGCACAATTGCTTGTGTCAAAAAAAGTACTTACTCCGATGCCAACATTGAAAAAATCATTGGCAGGAAGTTGAAAAAGTGATCGCGCGGCTCAAAAAGTAATTTTAATAAAACTTTTCAAATTTCTGCTGCATTTTTTTTATCAGTAATAACCTTAAATATAAATAATTGAAAAACATTTATTTCGACAAACACACTTATTTATTTGTTGTTTACAATTCTCTCTCAGTTGGTACTTGGGGCTTACACCGAAAGAGTCAGCAATATATAAGTGAGCCCACTTTCTGCAGTGTATTTCTATGAACGTAGTCAGTCAGCCACGAAATACAAATCACAACTCTACGTAGGTGGTCTGATGTTTCAATTAGATCAATTAGATTGCCGTTGTTATCTCTAACGAATTGACTTGGGAGTCGAATGTGACCATAAATTGAATTTTATCCCCCCTTGTACTATACTACATGATATCAAAGAATATTTCTATGCTAGGCTTTATAAAATATTAGTCCCGAGAGTTGTAGCTTTTAAATATTCACTCGTTTGAAAAACGACTTATGGTTGTCGATGTAACTTTTGTGTATCAACGGATATTGATTCTCCGTTTTTACATAACAAAATCTCGTTTCATGAGAGTAAGCAAAATTTGAGAAGGCTACCTCTGTTGAACGTGAACTCCTCAATGCCTAACTTTAACATGTATGAACCTATTAGTCGCATGTGCATTGCTGTTATTAATATGGCTGAGCATTTTGTTGTTGACGTTATTAATCATGTTTTAAAAAAAGTCTATATAATACTTAAATCATTTGTTCAATGTTGCATTGCATGTCATTTTATCCGTGTTTTTTAAGCGTGTCACTACAACGAGCTTGTGTTAAGGTGACTCTGATAGTCAATATAAAAATCAATCGCTATTGTCTTCAACTCGTTCTGCCGAGAACTATCAACCCCATGAAAATAATAATAATTTTTATTGTTCTATAAATTAATTTTGCTATCCATCTAATAGTACCAATATTTATGTACTTCACTTATCTAAAATTAAGTTTGAAAAATCTTCACCCATTTTGCGCAGGTTTATTTTCGCGTTCATTCATATCAAAATAGGTAAACATTTTTTAAAACTTCATTTTTGTTATGACTTTGTTAAGTAAAGTAATATAAAATCAAATATGGGTTTTATTTAAATGTTTTATCCAAGCTTAGAGAGTTTGTATTTAAAACATTTAAAACGTAACGAGTCTAACGTTATTTATTAGCCATACTTTTCTCATATATTTCACAATTCACTGAAAATCTATAGGGTATACTAAGTTTGTCATTCCGTTTGTAATACTTAGAAATAATGATGGTAGAGCAAAATGGATTGGACACCCACGCACAATATTAAGAATTATTTTGATTTTTACATGTCCGTCCGTCCGTATGTCTGCCTGTCTGTCTATCTGTGTTCACGATAACTCGAGAACGCGTATATTTAAAGAGCTGAAATAAAATAAAAAGTAAAATTAAATTCGAAAATGAGACAAATCGGGCAACTCCTTCGTGGGATTGCCATACAAAAATTTCGTTTTCCACTATATATTTGGACACTGCCCGAGAGAGCGTCGATATAGAGAGCTCCATATGTATGTACGAAGTATAACTTCCTTCAGATGTTCCCCACTTTCTTGCTGACAAATGCGTGCTACAAAGTTCATATTTCCATACGAATATTGTCAGTTCGTTTACATACACCTTTCCCTTCAAGTAGCCCACAATAAGAATTCGGGCGTGGAGGGGAATAGGAATTTCTCGAAATGAATCGTTTACCGTTCAACGTTCACGCATAAGCACCATTTTCGCTCCATTCTGCGGGAACCATATGGCAAAATTATACTTCATGGTTGATCATAAAAAAAATTTACTCATTATCCTATACAGAGCTCCGGTGATGGATTCTGGGTGACAGTTCCTCGTCTTAAAAAAATATGGGCCAATAGCTCCATCAGTCATAACACGGCACCTGACAGTACATTCTTAAGGGTGCAATTGATGCTGATGCAATGCCCTAGAATTCTCAGTTCCTCAGATTCTGCATTTCTATTTATTAACATGACCATTTTAATTAAAATGGGCTTGATTCCTCATTACTAATTTTATTTAAAAAGTTATCATTCTGTTTGCTTATCTCAACAAAACGAATGGCATATTGCAGGCGTTGTTAAGGATCCAATGGTAACAAATCTTGTACCATTTGGATCTTGTACGGAACCATTTTAAGATCCAGTTTAAGAATCCGTTGCAGCAACGGATTTGAATCTTGGGTAGAATGATAGTGAGTCGAAACAAATGCATCTTCGTTTTCACTATGCGACACGGCCTCCACTTCTGCTTCAGTGCTTATAGTATGGCTAGTTCCTCTGCCTGTAAGATCAAAACTAAACCGTCCCCCTGAAATCGAGAAATAGACCGTGTAGTGAAATAAAAAAAATTCAATTATACTCTCTCGTTGTTGGATATCAAAAGTAGCCATCATAAACTTCAAACAATGTCCTATAACCCGAAAAAAATTATTAAAAACAAACAAGTAAAAAAGCTAGAATTGATCCAAGATAAATTCCTACGATACTCTAGCTAGATGAATGCCCGTAGGTAATTTTGTATGGTAACCTCTCTGTGCAACTTTGATTTTTGAAGAGGTTTTTCGCATTTATTTCTAGAACGGTTCGTCGGACAGTAAAAATTATTATAACCAATCTTATACGATTTTATATTCTGGCGAATTTTTCAGTACAATAAAAACGTTTAGGACTGAGCAATTTCACAGCATACGTAAATAAACCTTAATTTTTATATGGCAATATAAGTAACAAATGAGTTTAAACTTTAAGCAAATTTAAACCTTAAACAAATTCTTTAAACCTTGAACAAATGATTTTAAACCCTTAACAAATGAGTTTCAACTGTTAACAAAAAGACTTAAACCTTTACCAAATATATTTAAACGCTTAACAAATTTATATTTAAAATATTTTATTTCAACTTACGTAAGCATTTCATACAATTTCTTTTCAAATTTTGGGTGCATATATAATCTGCAATACTTCTGCCTTTGATTTTTGTATGACAACCCCAAAAAGGAGCTCCCGATTTGGTTCATTTTCGAACTTAATTTTACTTTTTTTTAAAGCCCGTGTGCAAAATTTAAGCTCTCTAAGTGCACGCTTTCTTGAGTTATCGTGCGCACAGACAGACGAACATGCACAAATCAAAATAACTTTTAAAATTATTATTATTTCTATGCGTTACAAACGGAATGACAAATTAAGTATATCCTACGATTTATCTAGGGTATAAAAAGCTCTGAAATTTTCAAAGTCGTCAGTCCCATTTGGGCCATCCTGTATGAACCTTTCATAGTTCAAGAATAGGCTCCCAGGTTTCTAAAATGATTATGTATCCACGAATGCATTATACTAAATTTTTTAAAGTAAGGGAATAGACATTGTGCATTTAATTACATATATGAAAGCGTGAGTGCAGTCATGAAGAAGCTCGAATACCTTATGAAGGATAATTTTAAATGAGTGACCATGCAACCGTGCTATATGCAATTTTTGATGTAATCTCGGTAAAACCATTATGATTATACAGTTTTCTCCGTACCGAACAACTCTATACGGGTTGTTCTAATATTAGTTAACAAGCTGCCAGCTACAGATATATCACCATAGGATAATAAGCAAACAAACAAAACATAATGTGGAATAGCGGTGGTTAGGGGGGGGGGGGGGAGAGGAGGTGGTGGTGTATCACTTGTTGACTAATTTATTTTACACCAAACTACCTTTATTACCTACCTACTTTAATAAGTTGTAGCACTTATTAACTGTTTCGCTTCACTAGTACAAAAGTTCATTATGTACGTACATTGAGCCCAAACTTGTAGGTAATATGTCTGTAGTCAAGTACATTTATTTTGGGCCATACTAAAAATTCTCAAAACATTTGTACAAAAAACAACACAAGAGATTAATGTACTTTAAGATAACTTACACACTAAATCTATATTATGAATTTATGTAAATATTACAAACAAAAAACTTTTGGCAACAACATTATCAGCTTTATCAAAATTAACGAAATCAGGTATTCTCATATTTCGGCGGAAAAATAATAAAAAGCAATCTTTAATGCAAAAACAAAATGTTCGGACTCAAAATTCTAAAGTAAATTGTAATATTTAACGTAAGATAGATACTAAAATTAATCTAATCATCTGAAGTGCTTTTCAAATGTGAAAATGATTTTTCTACAGCCGTTGTTTGGCGGTAAACTCAATTAAGGAATACTTCAGAGGAAACTAACTAATTTTATCTCTTTTTCATAAATGCTGGAGAAATTTATTTAAATACGACCATGTTTTTATCCTTAAGTGTGTAAATTAATCCGTAAACCAAATTTTGAATATTGAAAAATATATATTTTTTAATATTGACACATTAAATATATTTATATTAGAGAATTTCGGTGAGTTTGTAGGATTATGATAAAAATAAATATAATATATTACGAAAAAGTATATATATGTATGTATATTTGAATAAATGTATAAATACATGTATTTAGATTTTTGGAGAAAACATGTTTTTGTATGTGTGTATGTAGTCGGATTTTATCAGACATTTGATGTTTTATAAATAAAAATTTTTAAAAACAAAAACCAACATATTTCTATATACATGCATTGCATATAAATATACATTACAAACACAAAACAAAAAAAAACTGAAAAATACAATTAATCAAAGCAAATAAATAAATTATTAATAAAATAAAGAGTAATTTTAGAATTACATATTCGTACATACTTATATATACATATGTATATATGTATACGTATGTGTTTTAATGAAGGTCCCAATTTCGACTGTTGACAAGAGTTATACCTTGCCATTTTTATAATTTCCTGTTATTCGTTTAATTAATTGAATGGCGAACAACATGACGTGTAGGTATATTTTATTAAACGATATACGTATATAGTGTTACAATAAAAAATTTTATTTTAAATATTATAAGAGTAAATAACGTGATAGTTTTGTTTCCCATTCCCGTTTTGCATGAATAATGTGTTTTAATAGTGATAAAGCAAAAATACAAAAATTAAGAGTTAAATGCAATTTACTTGCAAAACAAGTGAATATTATTAATAAAATATATGAATATTATATGTATACATACACACCTGAGGGATAAAGAAAAAAATATATATATATATTATACATACTTATACATACGACAAGAAAAAATCAATTAAAAAAAATGTTTAGATGCAATTTATGCTGCATTAGATATTATACTTTACGATAAATTTATTAATTAGTAGACAAGTTGACATAAAAAAAAACGAAAAAAAACAACAACCAAAATATAATGGAAAAGTTTAAAAATAAAAAATTTTGAAAAATAATAATGACTTTTCTTTTCTTTTATTCATCTCACAGGAAAGAATATGTGTAATACTGTTTATCTGGTATATAAGTGTGTTCGGATAATTGCGTCACTCCACAGAAAGTCGACAGATATGTATTGTGTAAATTTCTACATCGACCATCTCCTCTTTAACCGAGAGGCACTTATCTTCCAGAGAGGACAAAGATAGGGGTGTCGGAGAAATCACCACCGCGTTGATTCTATCTTTCGAGGTGTCGTGCCCAGTCAGGAAGGCAGAACATAATTCTGCACCTTCCTGGCTTACGCGCGAGATAGAGATCAACGTAAAGCGGTGCGTAGGCTTTATAACAGAGCCAAAAGATCAAATGGCGCTAATGAGTGGTCGGCATACCAGAACGCTCTACGTCATTACAAATATTCGATCCGCAGATCTAAAAGTAATTCGTGGCAACTCTTCTGTGAGAATGAAGACGGTGTGAATGAGATGTCAAGGCTTAAAAGATTTTTATCAAAGATACCCAGCCAACCCAAGCTCCTCACGAATACTGATGGAGTGCGGGCCGCTTCGGTTTGGGGATCTTTGGAAATCCTACTAGACGAACACTTCCCTAACGTTCCTGATGAGTGCTTTTAATTTCTACGAACCGAAGGTTTCCCTTATGAAACTGTTGCTGGGGAGGGAGAAGTGGCTTTCATTACGGAAGAGTCGGTGAAATGGGCAGTGAATTCGTTCAAACCCTTTATGTCCTCAGGCAAGGACGGCATTTTTCCAGCTCTCCTTCAATACTCGAGCGACATATTGATTAGAAACCTAGTCCTCTTATTTGGGGTCTGCATTAAGATGGGCTATACTTTGAAGCTATGGCAAGAGGTTAAAGTCGTGTTTCTTCCCCAAGCTGGCCCGGTAAACTACTCAACAGCTAAGGAATATAGACCAATAAGCTTGACTTCTTTCCTACTCAAAACACTTGAGCGTATTTGCGAATGGGAATTGAGATGCTCCATACCCAGAAGAAGCTTGTCACAATACCAGCACGCGTATCTGAAGGAAAGATCAGTTGAGACGGCCGTCCACGAAGTTATCCACTCAATTGATAAAGGCTTCCTTTTTAAGCAATCTACGCTGACTGTCTTCATCGATGTGGAAGGTGCTTTCAACAATGTGCTTCTGCATAAGTTCACGGAAATGTTAAGAAAGCATGGAGTGAACCAGTCCTTTATATACTGGATCGCACACATGTCGAATAACAGAACTATCTTTGTCAGTCTGGGTGAGGTGAGCAGAGTGAAAAGTGCTTCAACCATTAACAAACCCTATTGTTTACACAGACGGCTCCAAAACTGAAGAAAATACTGGAGCAGGTATTTTCTGTGAGCCTCGTATGGAAATCGCCCTACGGCGAACAAGGAGATTGCCATCTGCTCTGACAGCCAAGCAAAGGCCTTGTCAATACCTTTCGTAACCAAGTTAGTACTGGAGTGCAAAACCACCCTAAATTCCCCCTCGCTGTATAACGGGGTACTCGTTGTGTACGTGCCAGGTCACAGCGATATCAGCGGGGATTGCACCAAACAGTCTTGCATCTAAAATTTCGGCCTGGGCTGACTGCTAACACAGTCGCCTCGGGCTGGATGATCCCACGGGCAAAACTACTAAGGAACTGTGGAGTAAACCTTACCCAAATTTGACGAAATATATGTGGGATCTCGATGCTGACATTCAATAAAAGAAATCTCAACGATCCCGCAATACGCTGCAAATCATATTTGACTCATGATAATTTTTCGTATCGCAGCTGCACAAAATTTCCAACAGCAAAAATTCCTGACAATAGACTACCGCTATGCTGAAAATGTTCGATTCGATATTCACTGCTGTCGCTTTTGATTCTTATCAGTCTGCCGTCGATCGCCGCTGTTTCTGCTGTTTTTCCCGCTGTTGTGCCGCAAATTTAATAGACTGTGCTGAATTAATTATTGTGCCGGTTAATGCGTTTAATAATTAAAATCGACTTAAATCAAATTCGATAATAACTTGAAGTTAAAATTAAAGCCATTAGAATAAGCCTTTTAATATAAAATAAAAGTGAATTTCGTTATTGTTAAAAAGAAAAAAATCGAAGTCTTTCTTTTCAAAAACCCCTTTAATCGATCCCACAGATTTTATGGTGTCAGAAGTAGGATTAAACTGAATAAATAAAGATCAGATTAAATTAAATTGGGTAAAAGATTAGAAAGCATTCGAGAGGTGGAAGTGAAGTTTAAAGAAGACTTTTTTTTAAACAATAAAACATTGTGAAAGTGCAGAAAAAAGACAAAATAGAAGGGGTTACAGAAAACCACATGGATAACCTAGTAAAGAGGATAAAGCACACATAAGGTCAGATCTTACCATTTTTTTTGTTAATACTAACAAACTACATGAGCAATTATTTGCAAAATATTGGAGTTTTAAAAAATTTTAATTTTCTTTTTGAGAATTTTTGCTAACCATCTTTTGAAAATATAAAGAGACAATTAAATTATAAGCAGTGCGTTACAGTAAAAACGGGTCGGATTAACGGACAATTTATTTGATTCAATTTCATGCTGTAGTACAGTAAATTTCGATTCGCACAATAGTTTGAAGAGAACGAAGAAACCAAAGACTCTCTTATTCGTTTGTTATACTCGATATAAAAATTTCGCGCAGGAAAAAAGAATTAATTTTAATTTTGTCATGCATCCTAATTGAAAGTGACGAATAAAAATAAAGAATGTGCTGAATTTTTTCTTGATACAATATAATCTTGTATGGAAGAAAACGAGCTGCAAGATATTTTTCGAGAACGGGAGCTTCGTGGCTTTTCTAATCGTGGGGAAAATCACGCGATCGATCGTATCCTGGGAATTTTTAACGAAAGCACGCACGGAGAACTAAACGCTGAAAGTACTAGTACTGAAAATCAAAGCATATCCGAACCAAAGCTAGAAGATCATTCATCTATGACGAACGCAAGCGGCGCGCAAACCGAGATGAAAGAAAACACATTCGTATTCAAAGACGTGGAGGAGTCCTTAGAGACCTTTAACGGTGAATCCGGCAAAAGTGTCAAGTCATGGCTCAAAGATTTTAAAGATATCGCTGAAGTATGCCAGTGGAATGATATTCAAAAATATCTTTATTGTAGAAGGCTGCTGAGAGGTGCTGCTAGGTTAGCAGTTGAAGCAGAATCAGGTGTGCATAGTTGGGATTTGCTTGAAGCGATATTGAAAAAAGAATTCGAAGATACCCCGACGAGTCTGAGTGTTCACCGTATGCTGGAAGAAAGGAGGAAAAAACCAAATGAATCATTTTTAGAATACATTTATGCAATGAAGCATATTGCCACTCGCGGAACAGTAGACGAGCAGTCGCTGGTAGCATACGTCATTGCTGGAATCGCGGATGAAGCGCAGAATAAAATCACGTTATATGAAGCCAAGACGTTGGGTGAGTTAAAAGAAAAGATCAAAGCTTACGAGACAATGAAGGCGCACCAGAAGTCAACACACAAAAAAGGCTCAAACAGCAGCCAGTGTACAGAAAAAGGTCGACAAGGTATGAAAAGATGTTATAATTGCGGGTCTAGATCTCATTTAACTGCAAACTGTCCAGACAAAAATAAGAGAGCAGTAAGACCGAGCTCAAGTCGGGCAAATGAAGGGGTTGCAAGGAATCAAGTCAGCACTATTTCAGTACCTGATCTAAGCGTTTTAGTTAAGCTTGGAAAAAGAGAATATAAGCATAGATGGCACAAGAACTAGATGTCGCATACAATACCAAAAAAGTATACAAAATTTATATGGCTGAGTGGTCCATTCCGGAATGGACCACAACATTTGAAATGATGTATACGTCGAGTAATTCATATTTTTTCGTATCTGAAGTGTTGAGGAAGTCGATTAAATGTATACAAAACTGCTATAATAAAAACATTTGCTTTCGTCATGCTCTAAAACATGTTATGGTCCATTCCAGAATGCACTACCCATTTCACAATTTGTACACTCTTCTCTCGTATGGCATGCGACATCTAGTTCTTGTGCCATCTATGATATAAGGCATTAGTAGATACAGGAAACGGAGTCACACTAGTACGCAGATCAATAATTAGCAGCAGTGAAGTAGACCTTTCAAATAAAGGACCAAGAATTAACCTAGTTGGATTTGGACAGAACTTAAAAAGTACACTTGGGTCATTTCTAACAAATTTGAATATAAATGAAGATCGCTATGGATGTTAGATGCCATATTGTACCTGATAATTGGATCACGAATGATATCCTCATAGGGCTAGATGTTATTAAGCTAGCTAAGCTGAGTATAGAAGACGGAAAATTGACTCTAAGTAAAGTTAAGGAAGTTCAGTCCCAAGAAGAATTCTGTTTCTTGGAAGAGATGGACGTGGTGCAGCTGATTGAAGAATACGAGCATGAAAGTTTAGCTGGAGTAGACAATATTGTGTTTAGACAAGAAATCAAACAACTCATCACTCAATATTCCCCAAGGAAACCTAAAGAGTCGTGTATCAAAATGAATATTCATCTAGAGGACAATGCATCTCCTGTCTATTTCAAACCGCGAAGGCTCGCTCCAAAAGAAAAGGAAGTAGTCAGTCAACAGATAGATGAATGGTTAAAGGATGATGTAATACGTCCTAGTTGCTCCGACTATGCTAGTCCCGTTGTTCTTGCAAAGAAAAAGGATGGTAGTTATAGGCTGTGCATCGATTACAGGAAATTAAATCGACAAATCATCAAAGACAGATATCCTCTGCCAGTTATGGAAGACATACCAGAGGACCTTCATGCTGCCCTTGTCTACACCACGTTGGATTTGCGCAATGGTTTTTTTCATGTGGATGTTGAGGAATCTAGCAAGAAGTTTACTGCATTCTTAACACATGACGGACAATTTGAATTTAATAAAGTCCCTTTCGGTCTGTGTAACTCACCAGCTGTTTTTCAAAGATTTGTAAATACTATCTTCCAGCCGCTAATTAGAGACAAAACGTTGCTACTCTACATGGATGACCTAATCATCTCCGCATCAACCGAAGCTGAAAACATGGAAAAGCTGAAAAAAACGCTATCACATGCTGAAGGACATGGTTTACTGATCAAGTGGTCCAAATGTAAATTTTTAAAAAGAAGTGTTGAATTCCTGGGACATATAGTTGAGCAAGGTAACATACGACCGTCGAAAGATAAAGTAGCTGCAGTTCAGAACTTCCCCGCACCTCGAAATGTGAAGGATGTCCAAAGTTTTCTCGGACTAACTGGATTCTTCCGAAAATTCGTACCTGAGTATTCTACGATTGCGAAACCTCTAACTGATCTTATACGAAAAGATGTTGCTTTTCAATTCGGCTTAACACAACAAGGAGCTTTTAATATTTTAAAAGAACGGTTATCTGCAGAGCCAGTCTTGAAATTATTTGACCCCCAGCTGGAAACGGAGTTGCACACTGATGCTAGTAAGGTAGGATGTGGTGCTGTACTCCTCCAAAAGCATCGCGACACAGGAAAATTTCATCCAGTATTCTACATCAGTTTCAAAAACACGGAAGCCGAGCAGAAGTACTCAAGCTATGATCTGGAAGTCCTCGCAATCGTCAAGTCTCTTAAGAAGTTACGCCACTATTTACTTGGATTGAAATTCATTATTTACACTGACTGTAAAGCGTTTGAACTAACAATGCGAAGGCGAGAAGTAAACAGCAGGGTTGCAAGATGGGCGCTGCTCCTAGAAGAATTTGACTGCAAAGTTATCCATAGATCTGGATCTGCGATGCGTCATGTCGATGCCTTAAGCAGGTATCCTTCAATACTTACAGTTGATACAGAAATTTTGTTGCGTATCAAGCAGGCACAAAAAAATGATGAGCTTTGCCAGCTTATCACAAGATGTTTACAACAAGGAGCATACGAAAATTTTCTGCTGAGAAATGACATTTTATATAAGTTCGTAGATGGTAATAATCTGCTTGTTGTTCCCAAAACGTTGCAAAAGGGAATTTTGCTGAACATGCATGAGCAAGGTCATATAAACGCCCGAAAGACGGAAATGAAAGCACGTCAAGGATACTATATACCGAATGTGGCAAAGAAAATACAACAGGTGATACAAAATTGTGTTGCATGCATACTTGCAGCTAGAAAAACTGGAAAGCCGGAAGGTATCTTGAACCCGATAGAGAAGATAGACCAGCCGCTCCACACCTATCATATAGATCATTTAGGACCGCTGAACTCCACAGCAAAGAACTACAAATACCTCTTTGTCGTTATTGATGCATTCACCAAATTTTCATGGCTTTATCCTGTCAAGTCAACCACCTCGGATGAAGTCATTCGCAAGCTTGATGTTCAGAGTGAAGTTTTTGGAAACCCCCATAGAATAATTGCGGATAAAGAAACGGCGTTTACCTCTACAGCCTTCCAGTCATATTGTGGCGAGAGAAAAATAAATCTGCTGTTTATCACCACAGGTGTACCACGCGGGAATGGTCAAGTTGAGCGCCTCAATCAAATTATTATTAGCGTACTTTCGAAAATGTCAGTGGACGAGCCGTCAAAATGGTATAAGCATGTAGCTACACTTCAAATGATTCTGAATTCCACTTGCTGCAGATCTACAGGTAAAACACCATTTCGCCTGATGTTTGGAGTAAATATGTCCCGTCCGGAGCAATTCGAGCTTTCGAGAGTTGTCGAGGAAGAAGTAATTGCAGTGTTTGAAAATGAGCGTGATATTGCTAGAAAAGAAGCAAAGGAGCAGATTCACAAAGTTCAGGAGGAGAATCGGAGATACTCTAGAAGAAGGAGAAAACCAGCTAGGGAATACAAGGAGGGTGATTTAGTGGCTATTAGGCGAATCCAGTTCACCCCTGGCGCGAAGTTATTTCCAAAGTTCTTAGGCCCTTATGAGGTCACCGCAGTTAAACCAAAGGATTCAAGGAAGCCAGTAACTATTCAGTGTGATGCCTCAAAATATGGTTTGGGAGCTTGTCTAAAGCAAGAGAATAAGCCGATTTATTTCGCATCAAGAAGTTTATCAGAAACTGAAGTTAACTATTCTCAAATAGAGAAAGAGCTTCTGGCGATAGTGTTTTCCTGCAGTAAATTTCATTTTTTTATTTATGGTAGGAAGGTTGATGTTGTAACAGACCATAAACCTTTAGTCGGGTTAGTTAAAAAAGACATTGCAAAAATTCCCAGTCCGCGCCTGCAAAGAATGTTGTTGAGATTATTTAAATATGATCTAAATTTAATACATGCCCCTGGGAGTTCAATGCTTATAGTTGATTTACTGTCCAGATATTTTGATGAAGAGAATAGTATTCCAGAGATAGAAGATATCAATGTAGTAATTCATTCCATAAATGTTAGTAAAGATCGACAGCAACTATTTAGTAATGAAACTGAAAGCGACGCAATCCTAGGCAAGCTGAAGGAAATCTTGAAAGACGGTTGGCCAGTCAGAAAATCAAAGTTGCCAGAAGAAGTCAAATTCTTTTGGAAGCAAAAAGATAACTTATATTTAGAAGGAGGTATAATTTTTCTAAATAACCGAATAGTAGTCCCTACTTCTCTGAAGAAAGAAATTTTGAACCAACTCCATCAACCTCACCTGGGGATTGAAAAAACTAAAAGCCGGGCTAGATCATTAGTTTATTGGCCAGGAATAAATGAAGAAATCGAAACCATGATTACAAAATGTGAGGTTTGTCAGAAATTTAGAAACAATAATATTAGAGAACGCTATATAGCCCATCCGGTGTCCGCGTTACCATTCGAAAAAATTGGAATGGATATATTTGAACTATATAAGAAAAATTTTCTAGTTGTAACCGATTACCTATCCAAATATCTTGATATCATTTCATTAAAAAACAAAACGACTACGGAAGTGATTAATAAATTAAAGACAATATTTTCTGTTCATGGAATACCACGAACAATTGTGGCTGATAACAACCCTTTTGGTTCATTTGAATTTAGACAATTCGGAAGAGCTCTAGATATAGAGGTGATAACGTCGAGTCCGCGCTACCCACAGGCTAACGGACTAGCAGAAAAATCGGTACAAATCGCGAAGCGATTAATAGTGAAAAGTAAAGCTGCTGGGGAAGAATTATGGCTTTCCTTACTAGAATACCGTAATACCCCATTAAAAAATTTTGATAAGTCTCCATCCGAAATTTTTGTTGGGTCGCAAACAAAAAACCCTGCTCCCGGGAAAGGAAAATCTGTTTACAAACCCTAGTACATTGGCAGCTAAGGCTACAGTGGAAAAAAATAATATAACAAATGAAAGCTACTACAATAGAAGCAGTAGAAAAGAAGTTAAGTTTAAAGAAAACCAAAAAGTGTGGTTAAAAGATGGTGCATTTTGGGAAAAGGGAAAAATAAAGGCAACACATAACACCCCGCGATCATATTGGGTAAAAAAGGAAGACGACGGAGTACTTATTAGAAGAAACTCGATTTGCATAAGACCTCGATGCTAAAGCTCAGAAAAAGTTATGAGATGATTATGTAATGCTGCACATTTCCTATTCCTATTGTGTGAGTATACCTTTTAACTATACATATTGTAAAATGAACTATACTTAGAGTTAAGAGATGAATTTTGAATTTAATAGTATACTAGTTAACAGTAAGAATACTAGCATGTATATGTAATATGAAGATTACTTAATTAGAGTTAAAATGAATTTCAAATGTGTTACTAAGTTAGGAATAAATATGGTGGTGCCTTGATAAATAAATTTAAATAAAAGCGGAAATTAATAGTTCCCAAAGGGGGAGATGTAATGTATACATGTACAATTGTACTATTCGAGCTTGCTCCAAACTGATAAACTAGTTCAGCTATCATACAGAAAATACTAAACAATGTTATCAGAGTAAGTAGGTGTGTGAGATAAGCAGATGAGGTATAGGAGGCACTAACCAAATGCTGGAGCAGTGAGTCAGCAACTAGAACTCAAGCTCGTCGATCCATATAATACAGATACGGAGTAAGAAGGGTCGGTAATCATGAAGGCCCGAACATCACCAGCTCCGCCGCAGACTTGATGAAGCCGTGGTCTAATCTAATGGAAGAAGATTGTTCATCCGGGACGGATGAAGATGAGGATGGCCGGATGTGGGATCTCGATGCTGACATTCAATAAAAGAAATCTCAACGATCCCGCAATACGCTGCAAATCATATTTGACTCATGATAATTTTTCGTATCGCAGCTGCACAAAATTTCCAACAGCAAAAATTCCTGACAATAGACTACCGCTATGCTGAAAATGTTCGATTCGATATTCACTGCTGTCGCTTTTGATTCTTATCAGTCTGCCGTCGATCGCCGCTGTTTCTGCTGTTTTTCCCGCTGTTGTGCCGCAAATTTAATAGACTGTGCTGAATTAATTATTGTGCCGGTTAATGCGTTTAATAATTAAAATCGACTTAAATCAAATTCGATAATAACTTGAAGTTAAAATTAAAGCCATTAGAATAAGCCTGGGAGGGTTGGGGGCCAATTCTGAATTTTGTTAAGGCATCCGGCTGGGACCTATGAGCTAATGTGAGCAATGGGCCTTCCTGGGGCCTAAGTTCTAGAGTTTTCTCCACGAAGGACTCAACCTCTTTTCAATCCATCCACCCATCCATTTCCGATTTTGATGTAACTTTACATACTTGAGCAGGGAAAAAATTATGTCCTTGGTGTAAAAACTTTTCAGGATCAAGGATAACACTGCAAATTGACATGACATTTCTTTCAAGAATTCAAATTTAAGGATCGATAATTGAGGCGTTTGACCATAAATCGTAACAGGTTGGACGTCGCAATAAAGGATTAAACGTCCGCATTATAGCCAGTGGCTGAGTTTGATCCGGCGATAGCCGTGAAAGAAATTCTGAGCATTTCAGTGACTACACTTACTTCGAACAACCAAAAAATTTTAAACGTAAATTTGAGGGAAAAGTAGGGATTTTAGGTAGGGTGATCTGATCAGGGTACTCCAAAGAATCCATTGATAATTCTTTTTATTTATCGAATACGCTGCATATAATCTGACAACTCAGCATACGTCATCAAGTTTCGTTCAAAGTTTTCAGAACTACTTATGAACTGTATATATTTAAAAAATAACTCCATCCAAACTTCAAGGAGCTCCATTTTCTCCTTTCTATAGCTTCTTCAAAACCCATTAAGGATTAAAAAAAAAAATCGAGAATGAGCTTTTTAAGATATTCAAGGATAACGGACATATCCATTATCCTTGAAAACAAATTTTCAGAAAAAGGACCTCGACTAATTTTTGCAGGAACTTCAAAGCTACCCTAAATAAATGGAGTTTGTTTCATTTGCTTTTGATGTGTACGTCCTGAGATATAAATTTCTTGAAGTTACACCTATCAAGCAAAATTTGTCACTTTTTACAAATTTCAAAATACCGTATCTCCGTCAAAAATGTACAAAAACGAAAAATATTTCAACAAAGTACTACTAATAATAAATCCAACCTACCTGTAGAATTTCATCAAAATCGGAGATGGTCTATTCAGAATATTTGTCGATTTTCTGTGGAATGACGCGATGGCAAGGCAAATACACTATGCATTCGTGGTCATCAAGTCTCGTATTTGATTTCTCCCCTCTATGTCGATCTTTGTCGATGTTACGCTGAAAGACTAAAAAGGATCTATGAGGGGAAAAAACTTCCAGAACGCGAAATGTTATATCCTGTCTATTTTTAAAGAGTTACTATATATGTTTAACCTTTTGAAAAATACCATGGTTAGGTACAATGAATTGTATGATTATGTTGAGGGCTTCAATATATGTACTAGAACTGAAAGAATCCGCATAATTTTCTATCCGGATTATCCAGAATAATTAGGATCCAATTCCTCAAATCCAGGTCCTAGTATCCGGATCCGAACTATCCGAATC
This sequence comes from Dioctria rufipes, assembly GCA_963924295.1. NCBI lineage: Eukaryota > Metazoa > Arthropoda > Insecta > Diptera > Asilidae > Dioctria > Dioctria rufipes. Next base: position 76,938,623 of record OZ002741.1, on the reverse strand, counting down.
CAGACTAAGCAAAAAAGGTTCAAAATTTCGTCCAGATTGCATTGTTTCATTGGGAAAATGGAAATTTATATTTTCCCATTGAACCAATGCAATTTGGATGAAATTTTTTGAACCTCTTTTGCTTAATCTGGATCCAGATAGTTCGGATCCTGATTTCAGGAATCGGATAGTTTGCAGATCCGAGTATCCGGTTCGTAGCTATCAGAATGAAATTACGGATTTCAAAAAAATTTCCCCTTTTCCGTCACTTTATTATATATAAAAATAAAACATGTTGCTATTCATTTGAATGAGTTTTATTTACAAGAAAACACGAACAAATAACTGCCGTTAAAGAATATATAAAAAAAAAAAGTATAGAAAACATTTTTAGTAAGTTTTCCTATTTTTTTCTCGTATAAGCCTCCATATATAGTCTCAAATCATTCTCTCATTGTACTGACCCTGAAAACGACGTTCAAAGTCAATCATATCCTGATAGTTTACTCTGTTCTTCACCATGATATCCTTGAATACAAATGAACATGTAACATATGTACTTTAAGGGAAATTCTGTAACCCATAAGTATGCCGCATTCACAATGCAGAGTGGAGTAGAGTAGCGTAGAGTGGCAATTGACACCCTTTTTTTCGCACACGGTAGTGCATATGGCCATCTCTGTTTGGCTCAGAGTAGCGCAAAGTGGGACTGCATCGAAATAGGTTCTATTCTATTTTCACGCTGGCATTTCTGAAAGCTTACAAACTGGAATATCGAACTACTAGCATGTAGATGGCGTGAGAAAAGCTTCATACTTCTTTTTATCATAAATAATAAGTGTTCATGTAATTTCCTGATTTAATATTTTTTAAAAATCCTAATAATAAAATTAGAGGTATTTTTTGCAAACTTCATAATTTAAAAACCTATGCAATATACGCTCCATAAAACGTTCCTAGAGAAAATTGTTCTTATGACTGCAATAGTCGTCGCTTTCTTCGTCGAAATTGAATTAATTCAATAAAGTGGTCGACGACAACGAAAACTGCAGATTCCTATCTAATATACGCTTCATAAAACGTTCCTCGAGAAAATTGTTCCTATTACTGCAATAGTCGTCGGTCGTCGGAATTGTGTTTAAGTCTTAAACTTTTATTTAAAGATATAAGGCCTAACCACAATGTGCATATGCTAGCATATGCAAAGACACGAGCAATTGCTTTTCATAATAACAACCCACAATAGGAATAAGAAGCCGTTCGTCAAGTTTTAACTCCTTTCGTCAACTTCTATCTGTACGCTCGTGATCGTACTTTGCATAAGCAAATTTGACAGTTTGTGTAAATACTATACAAATGTTAGTGACTTTTCAAGCCTTGCATATGCACATTGTGGTTAAGCCTGTAGTATGACCCTTGTGTATAGTGTACAATCATTCACAAAATTATTTGTGCACAGTAGTTTCTTAGAGACTGTTGCTGTACAGACATCTGTAATTTGTAACGGATATATGTTTCCTTAAAAATAAAAAAAAAACTGATCCATGTTTGTAAAGCTTTTATTTACATGATTCAGTTAAAAATATTAAAAAAATTTATCATTCAACAAATAAATAGAACAAAAAGTTTTTTCACAAAATTATTATTTATTTATTTTGACATTAACTTATACTACTTAGCACTAACACTTAGCCTAAGCCTGTTACAACCTAATGTTCTTAGGCCCACGGCAACTTGGCCATCTGGGCAACTTAAGTCTAATTATAACTGATTTTAATTTTCGAAAATTGACTGTGTAGTCTGCTTTTTTTTTTTTATAATTCATTTTCCTAATTTTAATACAGTAATTTTTTAATTTTTTTTTATTTTAACTATTTAGAAAAATTTTCTAATATATATCACATAACGATTACATTACAATTTGATTCATTGTCATACATTGTTCTGTTCACATTTGTAAAGGGTAGCATTATGGTAAAAGACTTAGCCTATTCTAGTATATTGTGTTAGTGTGTTAGTTTTAGAATCCTTAGCTATATATAATGATATATATATATAATAATAAAAGAAAAAAGAAAAAAGACTATAAAGATGTGCGTATATGCGTTAGTGTTAGAGTCTAAAGTCTATGTTACTTCTTGTGCAGTATAGTCTAAGTGCGGCGAGAAGTATGTCCGTGTCTTTCTCAGTGTAAGTGAGGAGTTCTGTTGGGGCTTGGTAGTTCCTTGTACGTTAAGTATGCGCTTCAGTTCGCCGCACTCTTGCAGTAAATGTGCTGCTGTTAGTGGACAACCCACACAAAAGGCGCAAGAGGGACACGGCTGTTTAAGAAAGAGGTGTTTTTTTTACTGCAATGAAATGGCCCAGCCTCAGTCTTGCCACAGATATCATTTTTTGCCTATGCATATCCGGCATGCTAGGCTTTTCCAGTTTCTTGTGGTGAACTGCAAGAAAAGAGCTGGCGCTGAGCCATTCAAGGAGTCTTGTTTCCTGTGCTTGTCTCCTGGCCTGGCACCTTATAGCTTTGTATGCAGGTGCAACAATCGTTTCGCTTCGCTTGTTTAGCATATCTTTGGCGAGAAGATCCGCTTTCTCGTTTCCGAGTATTCCCACGTGTGCAGAGCACAATGCCAAGAATATTCCACCAGTGGCCAGGGTGTTTCGCAGGTTAACTGCCAGCGGATTCTGATTCCTCCGATTTGCGATCGCTTTTAGTGAGGATAGACTGTCGGTGAAGATAGCAGTTGTGCCCACCTGTCCGGCGGCCCACCTAGCCGCTTCCCAAACCGCCGTCAACTCCGCAGAGAAGACATCAGTCCATGCTGGCAGTTTCCGTCCAATTTGGAACGATTCCTGGCCGCTAGTGGTGCAGACGGCAAGAGCAACTGCATCATCCTTCTTAGAAGTGTCCGTGTATAGGTATCTGCTAGCATTTAATCGGTTGTATGTGTCAGTGTGTAATCTGTTTTTGCTCTTTTTATCTAACGGCTCATACTTCTGTTCATTTAAAATAATCCGCTGAAAGGGCACTCTCCAAGGCGGAACATGTTCCATCGGGTTCAGGGTGTGCGGGGAAAAAGGGAGCACTTTAAGAGACTCAGGAATAGATAGAACTGCTCGGATTAAGCCAGAACGGATGCGACTAGTGCGTCTCATCTGAAAAGTTCCTGAGCAGTTCTTGGAAAGAATATCCAGCACGATTTGGCATAAAGGGGCGTTAGGGTTATGCACTGATTTAAAGAAGAGAGTACCTAAAAGATCCTCTCTTCTTTGGACAAATGATGGGAAACCGGACTCGATGAGGAGGCTTTGGATGGGAGTAGTGCAAAGGGAGCCGAGAGCGATTCTTGCTGTGGAGTTCAGAGCAGTTTGAATCCTAGAAGTATTCTTTTTATTTAGGAAGCCATATACCGTAAGACAATAATCGACCTTTCCCATTACAAGCTGCTTTGCAATTTTAGTAGCTGTGTCGAGAGGTGGACCTACATTCCTCCTACAGATTACCTTGAAGAAATTATTCCTCGCACTAATCGACTCAGCTACAATTGCTGCTTGTTTATTCCAATTGAGATTATGTGAGAGTACAAGTCCTAGAAGCCTAAGTTCTTTTAGAAGGGGGATGGAGGCGATTTCACTTGTAAAGTTTTCAACCGTGCATTTTCTTCTCCTGCAGACTGCAGTGCTTCCAATTTGTTGGTGGCAATTTTAGCTCCGTTCATGTCGGCCCAGACCGAGATGTCTCGGAGTGCTTTGTTGAGCACGTGATTTACGAACGGAGGCTCGCCTGAGGCGTAGCAAATGATATTGTCTGCGTAAATGTGGAAAAATAAATCCGAGATGTTATTTAGGCGCTCTGAGAGCGAATGAATGTAGGTGGTAAAGAGCTGGACAGAGAGGGGTGATCCTTGCGGAAGACCATTGTGAAGGTGGTGTGTAGTGGAAAAATGTCCACCAACTCTGACTTTGATCTTTCTGTCCGAAAGGACGGACTTAACTATTTTAACGACCTTATTACCTACTTTCCATTTTTCCAACTGAGCGAGCATGGCCTGTTTGCGTATTCTGTCAAAAGCCTTTTCGAGGTCGATGGAGAGCAATATAGTGTGCTGGCGTCTAGAGAGTGCGCATGCTAGATTATGATCCAGTTCCTGGAGAGGGCTTTGCGTCCCTCTACATGGTCTGTAGCTTGTAACGGTGGGCAGCAGCTTCCTCTCTAGCACCCAGGACAGCCTGTTTGCTAGTAGCTTTTCCAGGATTTTGGATGTTGTGGATAGGAGCGAGATGGGCCTAGTTTCGGATGGGAGTGGAATTCGATTTGCCACTTTTGATATAGGACGAATTTCAGCGAGTTTCCAAGCTCGTGGAAATCTGCCCAGGTTGAGGATAAGGCTGAAAAGTCCTGCAGCACGGTTGAACCAAGTTCTGGGCGCTTGTCTGAGCACACCAAAAGAGATGTTATCTAGGCCTGGTGTAGATCCACGGAAGGAATTAAGTGTCTCCTTAATTTTGTGAATAATTGTATAGTGATTGCGAAATGCAATTTGACTTAGTACCTTGTTGTGTTGTAGAGGCACTACTACTGCAGAGCAGACGTAAACAAAGGGTAAGCCAGCAATGCCTTTGCTTCAATATAAAATCAGCGAATTTTGGACCCGATGTAGGGAAAGACGCAGTTTTTCTTAGAAATTTACTGGAAATTTTTTCCTTAGAGTTGTTAAGCATTAGAGGCCAACAACGGCACACATTGTTATGATTGCATCTGCAAATAACTCGTCGTCCACCAGACTGAATAAAAATTCTTCCGAAACATTTTCTGTAAAATTCTAAGAAGAAATGAATGCTATGCTCATAAAAATGGTTAGTGGCCCAAGCAATGGTTGTCGGCCTCTAATAATACATACACAAGAGCATGACCAATATCAACTAAATGCTTGCTCATGCCTGATTCTATTATAGAGTGTCGATGATACGTTTTCTTTATATCTAGTTTTTAATAAGGTTTTACCAATAGACTGCATTGCATTGCAATCACTACACTCAATACTATACCCGAGCAACATTTTTCTATTTTGTGCACACAAAATGTATATAAAGTGTTCATGCGTGCTCAAAATATGCGGAGTACACGAGCACAAGTCTGGCGCCGTTAATGGCGTATAGCGTCAAATGCCTTGACACATGTGTTGTGCACAATTGCGTTTGGAAATTTTCATGCACAAGTGCTCTTTGTGTGTGCCCTTAAGCTGTGTTACTATATGTCCGACCTTCATACAGCACATTTGCGTTAAATGCGCTCAGGAGATGTGCGAAAGATACGCTCAAACCAAGTGTAGGAAATGTACCAAGCTCATGCACGTAGTTAATATTGTGTTAGAGATTTTGCCGAAAAAAATGTCTACAAACAGACAATCAGGAGAAACATATATAATATTTACATATGATATAATAGGGAAATGATATAAAATGAATAACCAATCCGCATTTTAGTAAACTTCGTTTTCTAATTGACAAGGCCATAAACCTTTCCTTTTTTGTATATATTCATACATATATCTATATGTTATATACAAATAGAAAAAGAAAAATGACAAAAAATACGCTCATCCATTGGAATCGTAGAGACCCTGTTTAAATGGATATGAAGTAAAAGGCATTTCGTGATTGCCTTCTAAAGTTCAAATTACTGATGATGGAAAATGATAAAAAGTCAGAAATTAAAGCCATTTCGAACTCTCAAGTGTAGTGTGCAGAGACGCCCAAACAAAGTTTTGTTCAGACAGACACAAAAAATTATCAAAGTATTGCTTTTGTTCTCAATATTGGTCTCACTGTAACTTTACCAATGTGAATAGCACCATCAATCACGACAAAACATCGAAAGCTTCACACAACCACTTTATTTATTTGTTGTTGTTAACCCTTTTTTATATTAAATAATAGGTCTGTTTGATGAAAACCCCGGGTAAACCTAGGGCTAAACTGGGCTCGACTATCTTGTTTTTTGAAAAACCTGGGCTACCCCGAGCTTACACTAAAAATTTCTCGGGGTAATAGTTTGACAGTTGTCATTTGCAATTTGTTGCTGATTGGGACATATAAATTACTTCTTGAGTAGAAATAAGCAAAAATTAGACACCCTTATTACAGTTGTCGACTCACCAAAGTGACAAACTTCGCAGTCACTCTCACTTCACTTCACTTTTCGTATTGTCGTTGTCGAACGGTGTGACGTGACATTTTTCTTCGAAGCCTTATTATAGTTGTCACTTAAAGTGACAGATAGCATCAGGGCATGCGTCAGGGTGTAGACAAAAGTGAGGTTTGTCTTATTTTGTGGTACTGTTGTTATTTTTGAAAGTGTTTAAAAGAAAAAAATATATAAACGCGATGTATTTTAGCCCTTTAGCTATAACAGGATGCTTCACCATAAAATCTATCATGACTTCAAATTGTTTTTTTGTTGTAATTTTTGCACTAAAATTGCAAAAAAACATAATTTAATTTATAAAAATCTATTGAATTTTATGTTTTAATGAACAACTTAGAAAGCCATTATAAAATTTATCATTTTTTGCTTGCATTTTCGTTTTCCTTACACACATCTAACATCTGTCACTTACGAAATCCAAGTGAGTAAAATTGTCACTTACATCGACATTCGTCTACTTAATACGACAACAGTAATACGTCCAAAGTCGTATGTTTTCGACAAATGTCACTTTAAACGACTACCATAATACCATTTTTGTGTCGAAACGACATTTCTCACTTAAAGTGACAACGATAATAAGGGTGAGAAGAAAAGAAATAGACAAATAGCTAGAGCACATTTTATTTGTCTTCAAAATTGCTAGAGCATATTTTATTTGTCTTCACCCATTTCATAAATAACTTTTTACAATTAATTATACTCAGGAGAACTGTCAGAGAAATGTCATTACGTTCACCCTTATTATCGTTGTCACTTTAAGTGAGAAATGGCGTTACGGCACAAAAATGGTATTATGGTTGTCGTTTAAAGTGACATTTGTCGAAAACATACGACTTTGGACGTATTACTGTTGTCGTATTAAGTCGACAAATGTCGATGTAAGTGACAATTTTACTCACTTGGTTTTCGTAAGTGACAGATGTTAGATTTGTGTAAGGAAAAGGAAAATGCAAGCAGAAAATGATAAATTTTATAATGGCTTTCTAAGTTGTACATTAAAACATAAAATTCAATAGATTTTTATAAATTAAATTATTTTTTTTTGCAATTGTAATGTAAAGATTACAACAACAACAAAAAAACAATTTGAAGTCATGATAGATTTTATGGTGAAGCATCCTGTTATAGCTAAAGGGCTAAAATACATCGCGTTTATATATTTTTTTTTCTTTTAAACACTCAAAAATAACAACAATACCACGAAATAAGACAAACCTCACTTTTGTCTACACCCTGACGCATGCCCTGATGCTACCTGTCCCTTTAAGTGACAACTATAATACGGCTTTGAAGAAAAATGTCACGTCACACCGTTCGACAACGATAATACGAAAAGTGAAGTGAAGTGAGAGTGACTGTGAAGCTTGTCACTTTGGTGAGTCGACAACTGTAATAAGGGTGATTAGGTTTACTCGGTGTTTTAAAAACTTGTTCGATGAGTGCACAAAACCCCGAGTAAATTTGGGGAAAATTTACACGGTGTTTTCATCGAACAAACCTATTATTACATACGTATATATCATATATTATATATTATTTATTATTATTTATTAAATTTGCTGCACTGACTAACGCTGTTACTTATCTTAATATTAAATCACTACCAATAAACTAATACTAAAACTGACTTCCTGAAAAACAACTAGCTGAAACTCAGCTGCACTCCAAGTTTTTTCCACACATATCAAAAAAATAATTCTTAGTCTACGAAAATAAATAAATTGCTACACATCGTCATCACCTCATTTTGTAATTAAACAAAAGATGAATTTTAATCATCATTTTCCATATTTAACTTTGAACCATTCTGGTATCGATATGTTGTGAAATTTGATCCGACTTACATTCTGCAAAGTTATTAATGCAGATCAGATTTATTATGTCATAACAAGTGAAATGGTGTTTCATTGTTTTTTGGTGTTGTGATTATGACTATGTGAAGCAATACCGTAAAACTCTCAGAAAACAACAAATTTGTGTATGTATAGAGCTTAATTAATACTAGTATTTACTGGGGGGATCACTAACGTACTTTAGTAACATATGACCTTCGATCTGCCAAGTCTGACCCTACCTTGTCCTTTCTTTAGATTCTAGCCTCTTTACAAATTTTACAAAGGAACTATTGAAATCAATGCCCGCAGGCTTTGCAACATGTTACGGTAGTATGAAGAGTGATTGGCTTTGACGTAAAGTCCAGACTGCCAGCATGAGCTGACAGATCACTCGACGGACAGCGTTGACTGCAGGGCGGCACGCTAGCTCGCCTCGGCTCATTGGCGGAGAGTGTGGGGAGGTTCCACGAAAAACCTGCCGCTGCCGTCAGCCATAATCAAAAAAATTCGTGCCTACAAACTAAACGCCGGCACACATTCGGTCCTGAAGGGACCCTTACGTCACTTACGTATATATAGTTGAAGGCGCAGATGTTTTTGCCTTCCTGCATGCCCCAACCACCCATGCGACTCCGAGGGCAGTTATCTTCAGAGTCCCTAGTTGACCTGTAAAGAGAGAATAAACGAGCGAACCTAAATGATCCTCACGCGAGAGGGCTCCAGGAAAGTCGAAGGAGAAATAAAAGCGTTTAGCACTTCATTTTTACGTTATAATCGTTCCTTTTATTTCTACGTTTTCAGAAAGTTTGATAAAATTCGCAATACGATATATAATTATTTTTCTTTTCTTTTTATTTCCTTCTATTTTTATTGCAATAATTTTTACGTGGTGGCGACCGTTTGCTTATTTTATATAAAGAGCAGAAACGTCTACATTGACCAAAGCTTAAAACGAACTTATAGGAAACTGAAATGTTGCTTTCCTTTTCCTGTAACTTTTCTAAAAAAATTAGAATGGTTTGTTTTTATACTAACCCACCTGTGGATGAAAAATGTTAATATTCAAGCTTGTACCTGCCCTCTTCTTTACACGCAGTCCTAATTTTTCCTACGCAAATCTTATGTCACCACTCTATATAGACATTATCAATTAAGTTCGAAACCTTATTGTTTAAAATCAGTTGTGTATTGATATCAATGCAAAACGAATCGTAAATTGATGCAAATTAATATACCCTGCCTATGTCACAGTTACATTTGTAAAAATTAACTTGTTTCGCCTGAATACAACAAAATTATTTGCAACCTAAGGCTAACTTTCAAATAACTATATTAAAAATTAATTCATAAAATTTGATTTTTTTTTTTTACAAAAAATTTAGATCAACCATAACCCTTTTCTCGTTTATTTAAGTTATTCAATGCGTTCTTCTTGTATTTACCTATTGCATTGATAATGAAACTAATTGCAATTATTATCCCTTTTCCTTTTTGTAGTTATATATTTATATTGTAATTTACTTCATGTATGTACGTACCACACACAATCTGCCAAACAGTTGACTGGAAGTTTACTTTGCGTACTGCACCATGTTGCGCATCTTTTGAATTTTTCCATATCCAAGAGTTTGAATGAAATTTAATCGAATCCTTGTCTTTTATGAAATTTATCCTCGTCTGATCAGTCTCACGTATCTTGTCGAATCTAGCATCCCAATTCTGTGGAGTACCTGTTTCAATTGAATACGACTGCTTTTTCTGCACATTCTTCGCAGCCGCAACAGATTTACAGGTTAGAAACTGGCCGACAATGAGATTTGTTGTGGTGGTGATTTGGTGTACCTATTCCGCCCTGACTTGCTGCTGGTAATTCGAATCAGGGCTACGACAGTTGCAATCGCTGCTACAATTCCAGCTGCCTGTGCAATACAGATTCTCCAACAGGTTTGAGCTGTTCTAGCTGATAGTAATGGTAGCGGTGATAGATTTATTTGCTATTGGTGGTGAGGAGAATATTTTTCAAATTGATAATAGGATATACAGGGATAAATATTATTGCGAACTTACGTAAGGGTTAGATTTCCCGCCGATGCCGTTGCAAATTGCTGATTCCGTTCACTTTACTATGTTCACGACCTTTTCGATTTCACGGTTGACAAGACAGATCGATTGTCTTCTTCTTCTCCGCTGGCCGGTACGAGTTCTTTTCGAGCTAGGGTGAGTGCGGACTGTCGGTATGGCAACGACCGGCATACGTGCTGCAGTAATTCTCCGTGTAGCATATTGCTATATGCAATACGCTACGACCATAACAAACAAAGTACTTAAACGTATAAAATACTTTATCTTCGTTTACTATCTTAAAAGTACCTACCCTTTTACATAAGCAGTTCCTGAAGTTTTCGAATCATGTCTTCGATCAAAATTAATTCAATGAAAAAAATAATAAAATTCTCTATGTCTCGTTCGTCTTTCAAATGACAATTTCCACTTTTTTTTTTTCTGAAAAATTGTACGGACTTCCCATTACCCATATACTATATGTATGTACATTGAAAAATAAATTAAATATTGAATTTCAGAACAAAAACGATAACAAAATTGCCATTTTTCAGTCGAAATGAAATATTCTATTTTGGTTAATTATATACAAGTAAATTTTCGTCTCCAACATAGTTCATTCTCCAGTAGATACATTTGAGAGACTGATAGTTCAGAACTAATCAGGTTAACTGGCGCGTTTAATTCTTAGAATGAAAATAATTAATGTAGACTTCTAAATTGATGGAAAAAAGCGGTAATGATGGATCGGTTGAAGATATGCAATATTTAGAGCGAGACAAAAGGAAAGTTTCATAAAACTTGGTTACACGCCATGAATGGTACATATAGCGACAGGCAGATAGTGAGCCAGTCGACGATAGAATAACAGAACTGGCAGAGAAGGATATACTTAATTTATCCGCGTCCAAAGGAATCTCTGTTTCAATTCATCACTGCTAATTATCCCCTAGTTCTTGGAATGTTTATTATCTTTACGTAAATATGGAATTTGTATTTTAATGGTTCGGAATAGTGAAATATCAGCGTACTGCATAATATACACTCATTTCATACCATCTTGAAGTAATAATAAAAAAATTTTCTATGGAGTAACACTTTTATTTTCCCGAATTAACAAGGAATATAAAAATTTTATATCTCTCACCGCCATATTAGAAAATATTATTTTTTTTTTTTCAAATTAAATTGATGTTTTAACTTATATTTGCATTGAATATTTTTCTAAAACTCTTTAGGGAATGAATATAATTAATAAAAAATAATGACAATTAGGAAGAAAAACCACCTAAGTCTTTTTATTATAAATACTAAAAAAAATAATAAAATGAGAACAAATCTTATTTTTGTCGTAAAATTATATTGTTTACTTGATCTAAGGTTGGGCGGGCTGTTGTGGTACAGGGGGATTTGGCTGTACCGGTACAGGTGGAGTTGGTGTTGATGGCTGAAGCTGTTGTTGTTGACTGCCGGACTCATTAGGATTACCCCCAGTAGGAGGTACGACCTCTGAAAAGTAAATTGTTTGTAATTTTTAAATAATATACAAGTATGAAATTAATACCACTGGCTGAAGGTGGTCCTGCCGGTGTTGTTGTAGGGGCAGGAACCGCACTTGGATTAGATGCAGGCGGTGCTACAACTGGAACATTTTGATTTCCTTGCCATTGCCCCTGCTGTTCCTGTTGAAGTCGATGATGCGCTTGCTGTCTAGCTCTAAATTCAGCTGCTTTTAGCTGTTCCAGATGAAATTGCTGTCTCTCGGTTATCAATTGCTGACGCTGGTATTCTAATCCTTCGCGCTCCCTCTCCATTGTTGTTTCCAATTCTTCAAAATGCCGTAATTTTATCTCTAATTTCTTCATTTGAGTTTCAACCAAAAGCGCTACGAGGGATTTTATTTTTCTCTCTTCTAAAGCTGCCAAATGTTTTGCTTTAACTGCAGCTGAAGCCAATGCAGCTGCGGCTGCTGTTTGTAAATTAGCTTCATTGAATAATTTCCGGCTTACTTCGCCATTTTCCTTGGATCCATTTGTTGCTTCAGTGCTTGCCGCTGTAGACTGTGAACTTTCCGTTGAAGATTCCTCTGTTTTCACTCCATCTTTGTCATCGGGCTTTTCAGTTTTAACCTCAGGTGCAGATGCTTTTTCTGTCGAGGAATTGTTTGAATTCGTATCTTTATCTTTTGGTTTTTCTTCATCGGATTTTGCATCTTTTCCTACAGATCACAAACAAAAAGAAGAAAGAAAAATGCATAACAAAAACAAAAAAAAGGGAGCACAAAACATGCATAACAAAAGAAAATGAAAATTTTGAAAATTTTTCTTGAATAAATTCGCAGCATAAAGTGAAAAATAATTTAGCAAAATTAATAAGTGGTTTCCACTTCTTTCGTATGTGTTGGTTGAAATTTAAAATTAAAAGATAAGATAATTGAAAAAGCAAAGGCAAATTGGATAAAAATCGGCACCATTATTTAGAGCTCGAGTTTTTGCATTGGTCTTTTTCCGAAGATACAGGGCAACCAAAACTCATCGGAGATTAGATGGTTGCTGTTCTCTGAAGAAACGAAGAGAGTAGGCTATAGAAGGTTCAATTGTAAATCTATTAGACTATACCCTAGGGCTAAATAAATGATAATTCATTCGTAATTAAATTTTTCAAAAGATTTTTTGGAAATTTTAATTATGGACGATTTTGCCATTGTTTTGCTCATCTGCCTATTGTCCTGTTGAAGCAATCAAGGTTGTAATGAAAATGATAACCGTTATGGTGCCAACCAAGCTGTGGAGGAAATATAACAGTCACAATATAATGCTTCCCTGATAAAATCAGCTTATCACTATTGTTCGTAAAAGAACAAAATAAACGGGCGAGAAAGTCTCGTTTATCTAGAAAAGTACCACGGTTTGTATTAAGGTTTGTCAACATCTGTGTACCCAGTTTTAAAGCCTCTAATGTATTTAGAATCAAACCAAAAAAAAGACTTTCACTAAAGAGGCTTAAATTGACTTTTATTCCACTTCCATCAATGCACGTCTAAGTGAATCCTTAAGATGCAAATATTGTGAATCCCTAAAGGATTGAACAGAATGCAAGGTTAGGTTAGGTTAGGTAAGAGGAGTGTCGCTTTAAGTACCTAGTCTACTTCACTTAGACCACCAGTGGGTCCATTGTGCCCCTTGTCCTCATGGGATAACCTAAAAATTGCCCTAGATCCATCCTGCTAGCTATCATGACCTCGAGTGCTGCTGTAGGGGTTGTGCGTAAACACCCAGTTATTCCCAAGCAAGCGACCCTCTGGATTTTTGACAGCACATCCAGGTTACATTTCCTCGTCTGTGCCGTCCACCAGACCGTCGAGCCGTAGCAAAGGATCAGTCGAACTATGGCTGTGTAATCCACCGTACCACAGTGGGTTTTAATCTTCAGTTACCACCAAAAATTCTCTTGCACGTGTAGAAGGCCACACTAGCCTTCTTAATACATTCTTCCAAGTTAGCCTTCCAACTCAGCTTGTACAGAATGCAAAAATATGAAAAGAATTAGAAGTAGAAAAAGTTCATACAATTTTCTGTTCCAACTTTTAATTTCCCATTTTGAAAAAATTTCCAAGAGAGAATACTCTCAAGATGTACTAAGAAATGAACGGAAATGGCACAAATTTTAACAAGTTTATGTTTATCTCCCTCTAGATGAAAGTACACACTGGATCCGCAGCCAAAACATAAACATAATATTATGCTATCAAATCGTGTATAATTTTAATTGCGTGGTCGAGAAGAAAATCTGAGTACAAAGAACTATAGTGTTTAACCATGTCTATTTCTGAACATTGAACCTGTTAACTGCTGATTTTTTTTAGTTTTAAAAATCCCTTACAGGGTTAGTAATTAATCTCAAGCAATGTCGAGTATACAAGTCGAATGGACGGCAAATGCTCATGTTATAAATTTTACTAAAACAGTAACAAAACGAGGAACGCAGTTAAGCGTGAATTAAGGCTGAGTTACAATGTGACGCTGTCGCGAGTCGCTAAACCTGTCAAAAGTTAAAATGTATGAAAATACTCAAGCACAGGTACAGTGTGTCGCTAAGGGTGTTGCTGACGCTGAAATTGGAAGTTTTAAGTAATGCTACAGTATTTAATAACTAGTTAATTTATTTATTTACGATTTAATGATTTTATTTAATATTGGAACGAAAATTCAACACATGTTAGAGCGTCATCATTGGAACAGCACAAGCAACAAGCACTGCGTCCGCGTCAGCATCAGCAACATCATTCGCGACCGCTTCTTGCGACAGCGTCACATTGTAACTCAGCCTTTACAATTACGACTGATCTGTCGACTGCGACTTGATTTTAAGTCGAAGTCGGTGCTGAGCTGAAATTTGTAATTAAATTAAAGCTTCAACTACTTGAACAAACCAGAAGTCCCTACTTCTGTGATTGAACTGAAGTTGGCCGCAGCAAACACCAATTTTGCACTTTGAGAAAAGTTTAATTTCAGTCGGAGGCAAAGTCGTAGTCGACTGATCAGTCGTAATTGTAATTCAGGCCTTAACTGATGAATTTGGCGTGTATCTATGGATGGTAGGAGCTCATAAAAAGGTATATGCATAGATTATACAGGTACATTAATGAAAAATCTACATAAAGCTCCTACTGGAGACATATATGTATCAAACAACGTAGACATTTGCTTTGAAAAAATAAAGAAAAAAAAACACTTATAAATGAAGTATAGTCGTAAAATTCGTGTGGAACAAGTATTAAACTCAAAGCGTATAGAACACCCGTAACTTATTTAACTTTCACAGTTTTCCGAGCTCTCGAAACATATCTCTTTATTACTGCTCGAAGCGCTCAAAGATATCCAAAGCAGACATGTGATTTAGAGCAATCTGTCAATATTGCCAATGCCCAAGAAAACTTCTTTAATGACTGCCATTTTTATGCTTAATGACAATCAGCTTCAACGCAAAAGCAATGGAAACTTCAGAATCTGGTAAAAATGGCAATTAATAATATAAATTTTTAATTCAAAGTAGAGAATATGATTTCTATTTGCTTATATACAGCTGCTATTGTGTTTTTTTCTCTTTGTCATTGGTTTTCGCAAAGATTTTAAAATAGCTGCATTTAATTACTCGTATCGCACTCCAGACAATAAGCGAAGAAGCAGCTAAGGATATTTATACATATATTAAAACTGAAAGCCATTCCCAGTTATTCCCAGTTATTTCGGCGACAATCACGATTAATAACAAATTTACAAATTATTATTATTTTTTTTAGGCAGGGGGACAGGAGAACCCATCCCAAACATGAAGGCCATTGCGGCCCATTGTGCTGTCCTGCTAGAACACCATTCAACAAAACCTTCCTGTCCTCTTAATGAAGCGCATCAGGTCTTGGTGAGGAAGGTTTTTCAGCTGATTCACAGATAGAGGGGCATACCCTAGACTACCCAGTCTGCTTCGGGCGAAGGCCGGACACGCACACAAACCCTGTTCGGTTGTCTCAGGCTCTCGCTCTAGGCAGGACAGATACTCAGGGCTGTCAATAGCGCCCATCCTTGTTAGATGAGCATAAAGTGAGCTGTGGCCGGTGATGATGCCAGCCACAGTTCTACATTGTTTCCTTCCCAGCCCCATGAGAAAATCGGAGATATTCCCATTGGGCCCATCAAGAAACAGTTTTGTACACCTGCAAGTACTCAGGTTCGCCCATCTCTGCTGATGCTTTCTATGAACATCAGCTTTGATGAGAACGCGATACTCGAGTACGGGTTCCAGTCCGAGAGGGTTCTGGTCCGAGAAACGGAGAATCAGAGCCAGCCTTAGCTAAAAGGTCAGCCCTTTCATTCCCCATGATCCCCATGTGACCAGGAACCCACACAAGACACCTTGTTGTGGATACCTTACGTTACAATGGTAAGCATTCAAAAAGAATAAATATTGAAAATTTTCAGTTTCGATTGCTGATATGGAATTATATACAGAGTAAGGGGGGATGATATGATAAAGTAGTCTTTCAAATAACTACTGATATGCTAATTCGTAGTAACATTTGATTAAAGAGTTACAAATAATTACAGAAGGAAGGATCTTCAACAAATTTTTCCGACAGAGAGAGCTATAGGTATATTGTTGCTATGATATAATGAATAAGCAATTACCACAGAAGTTTAAAAAATAAAAACTGTCCGTTACTCTTTTAAAATTAGCTTTTTTCTAGCCTAAACTGTTTATTTTTTATTTACTCAATGTAAAGTAATGGTACAATAAACTGAAGTAGGAAAGGTCCAAAAAATTTGATTGCAATTTTCAGATCCAAATAAATTAGAATTTGGAAAAATTTTCCATCAACGAATTATCTCAACTCTCGGCACCTAATCCTCGGCATACAATACAATTCTTAAATTAGCAACTCTCACTAATACATTTCTAAATATACACTATACTGGACCAATTTGCAATTTTGCAGACAGAACCCCAGTGGCTCGAATTTTAAACGGATCCAACAGCAAAGACTATCACTCGCAAAGAAACTGAAACTCTAATAAATTAGTTGTTAATCTTAAAGAAAATAATAAGTAGAACAAATTTTTGGAAATTATGGGGTTTCAACGAAACAAGCAAATTTCATACCAAAACAAAGCAGTGAATCAGGCAAGATTTGTGTTTTGTTCTGTTATTTTTCCTGAAAATTCAATAATTTTCATAAATTTGTTCTCCTTCTGACATTCTTTGACATCATTGGAAACATTAAGACCTTCATTTTTCGTTGAAAGCCATTAGTTTAATGTTCATATCCTAGAATATATAGAACAGAAAGTGTGATAAGCCAAATATAGCTGAGTCAATTTTGGTTGTGTTAGAAGCTGTTGTCGCTGTAGTGAAAGCCCAGTACAGGCGTGTAGTACCAATCAACATAGGAAGGGGCAACAAGATAAATTAATTTGATTTTGATATTAAGTTTTCAGTTTATTTTAACTTAATAACAAAGGAATATATCTTAAAAAATTATATATATATATTATATATATCTTATAAAATTTGTGGTAATGGTTGTATACTATAAGAATATTTAAATTTATGTTTAGTTACAACTTGATTAGCAAGAACTGGCTATCCGTTGCATGCATACAGTAGGAATTCATGAGAATTGGGCTATGATTTAAACAATAAAAGGTCTCAGAAAAATCATTTATTATTTAATTCTCTCGTACTTCTTTTTTGTGACCGATCTTTATTCGAACAAACAATTAAGCAAGCTTATTATCGTCTGGCCTTTTTGTTTAAAGAATATAATGTATACAATACTAACTTTCTTTACACCTTTAGCCACAACAACAAAAGAATTATCGTGTTATGTTTCCAGGGACGACAGAGTAGAGGTAGGCGTAAAATTTTGTCTTTTGTCTATTCTATTAAATAACTAGGTACGTACAATACACAATATAAATGACATGCCAACATCCCCAACAGTCATTATAGGTATTTAAAATCTTTTCTATTTTTTATGCGGGTCAAGAACCTTTATTCATTTAGTTAAGAACTACTACCACTAGAAAAACTATCAGCTATGCTTGAAATGTACTTGAAGACAGACGCTTCATCGAACAACAGGTCCTTAGGTTGAAGAGAAGTCGTCGGAAGCTTCGTCAAATGGATAAAATCGTTATAACTAATATCACAGTGGTTATCACAGAAGACAGTTTTAAAGAAGTCACCAAAAAGATTGGAAGTCTCCAAGGGATCAACACTATTTATGTTTCCAAGTCGCAACGATGAAGGGTATCCATCACAGTTGCGCTTAGAGTTCACAAACTTCCAAAATTGCTTAGGTTCCGTACACAAGGCCGACCTCATTCTATGTATATAATCATTATAAGAATCACTCAGGTACGATATGTACTGAGCACGCAAATTAGAATAAGTTACGTAATCAGCATCGCTCCTTGAGGAACAGAACCTCCTCCAAGCTTTATTTTTCAAATTTTTAAGATGCTTCAAAGAGCCATTGATCCATGGTTGACAATGCGAAGTACGATTCGAACTTACAAGTGGTACACAGTGAGTAAAACAAAGAAAGAGGATGTCATAAAACGAGCTCACAGCTTTATCAATCGTTCACCCAGAACACTGGTCCAGTCGCAGGCGGATAGCCATTCATTAATTTTATTAAAATCAGCTTTTTTAAAGTTATAACAATACTCGTAATTACCAGAAGCATTAGATGATGAAGTTACAGGATCAAAAAACAAAACTGTATGTAGTGCCGGATGATGACTTGTTTCAGGAACCATAGGAGTTAAACAACGTTTAACGAGAGTACCATTGGGATCGGACGAAAATACCAGGTCAAGAGATTTTCCAGAGTCATTAGCCACACCGCTAGACTGCATTAAGCCAGAAGAAATGATGTTGTCATTAAAAGATATGGCATGTTGAGGAGTCGCTATAAAAGAGGGCAGCAAGCCCTCATCGTCCGGAGAGTGTACCCAACTCACATTAGGTAAGTTAAAATCACCATAAAGCAACAACTCATCGGCAGGCAGCAGAACTTCAGTAAGCCTATCTATACATGAAGGCAACAAATCAAATATATCGGCAGATGGGCATGGAGGGATATAAACTGTAGCAATATATACGGTTTTGTGTGAAAGCCTGAGAGCCACACAAATAAACTCCAGATCACCGGAATCAACAAAGTCAACCAAGAAACAAGGAAGGTCGCGACGAACAGCACAAAGTACTCCACCTCCAACAGGAGCATCCAAAGACAGACGATGGCGGTCACGGCGAAACAACAAGAACTCGGGACCAAAAAGCTCTTCATCAACGATCTTCAAACACAGCCATGTCTCGGTCAAGCAGACCACGTCGAAACAGGAATTCGTCGAACTTGTAAAAAGGCGAGTCGTCTTAGAGCGAAGACCAGTTACGTT
Organism: Dioctria rufipes; assembly: GCA_963924295.1. NCBI lineage: Eukaryota > Metazoa > Arthropoda > Insecta > Diptera > Asilidae > Dioctria > Dioctria rufipes. Next base: position 76,919,577 of record OZ002741.1, on the reverse strand, counting down.
GGCGTAGTAGACCGAGATTTCGCTAACAAGTTTTTTGCCATACTAGATGATCCGGAACGTCCCTTAGGAATAAATTCACGCACAATGGAATTGCAGGGCCATATATCAGGTGAAAGCACCGCCTGAAACAGATTTTCCGGAACTAATATCCTGAAGGACGCAGAAAATGAGCGTTTCTCGTGTGCATGTCGAGTAGATAACTTCTTGCAGGCAATCAAAGAGCTCGAAGTGCCAACACGTGATGAAATGTGTTTAATAATTTCGTCTTCAGTGGTGTCAGGATGTACTCTAGAGACGAAAACACATTTAGGAAGCCTGGCTGGCCGCAACATAACAGCATCCCCAACTGCAGGCGAGGTTTCGTTGGTGGTGGCACTATCGGCAACCAAAGTCTTACTTACTTACTATTTTAATTTTTTTTTTCAAAAGAATCGTCTAATTGAAGACGGAATTTTTTTATCAGAAAAAAATACTAAAAATACAATGACACTCTTGCATTCCAATTTCTTTCAACATCCAACGTCAAAATTTTAGCGTGGAAAAAAGGTATTGAGCGGATAAATCTGATGCTAAATATATGCTTGTTGAAATTGCTGCCATCTACTTGTCAAAACTAAACAAACTTTTAGCTGATAAAGCACAATACCACTTTCTTCAGCGATTTGGCTAAATATTTCGCAACTAAATTTCACCGCTAAATTTCCATACAAAATTTATCCGCGAAATGAACACAATACCAGGCTTTAATTGAAATGAGATTGACTTTAAATTTTATTGTGCAAATCTCTGTCGTGTAGCATTCCGGGGGTTACGCTTGGCTCCAAATATGACGTTTATGTTCAAAACTTTTACTACCTACAACTGCTTCCATCATGCTTTTATATGTAATCAGAAAACTGCCATTCTTTATGCTCGTCACTTGTATCAGTTACATCGATTGTATAGGGAATGAATGGAGTTTTTGAGGTTCGTGATACTTTACAACGCTGTCGCCCATTTAAGCAATACTACAGTACTTTTTGGAACAGAGATAGTATGAATTCATCGTTTACAATTTTGCAGAATAAGACAAGATTAATAATAGAAAACCAAAGTTAAAAACAATCACAAGACTCTTCTCAGATTAGTGCTGTTTATGGTATCAACTAAAGGCCGGAACACAATGTGGCGCGGTAGCTCGTAGTTGGCGCGGTAGCTGGTGCTGTAGCTTGCACTGGCGCGCGCTATGTAGCTAACATTGGTTACAATAATGCAGCTTGTAGCCAATGGTACGGACGGTGAAATACCTCATTATTTCCTTTTACTTTGACCTATGGAATTAGAAAATATTATTTAATATGGAAGAATTGCAAGAAATGGCCTTTTTAGAATGTGTAGTGCAATTGTGCTTTTTCACTTATAAATATTTAAAGACAAAAAACGCAGAAAGTGGTGGGTTAGACCTAGTGCTGGGCGATGTTCATTGATGTTTTCAAAACATCGATGTTTGGGCTCTCGATGTTCGATATTTTTTCAGTGATGTCGACGCACTAAAACATCGACCTATATCGATGTTATCCTTTCGATGTTAGGGAATTACATGCTTCTTACCGTAAATGAATAAATGCATACTGTAAAAAGCAAATAAAATTCAAAAAAAATTATCTAGATTTGAAAAAAGAAATACGTATATTTCAATCAAATTTTCGTGGTGAAGCGGAAAGTGAAATGATTGTTCATTTCATTTTCAAAGCAACGTTACAATTGATAATCATTAGTTAGAATGATTTGGGCTGGGGACAGAAAACATTGTTCGGGGGAACCAATCAGAATTCTTTTAAATAGTTGGGAGGAAACAATCAGAGTGATCTTACATCACACTGCTGTCACTATCTCAATGGAGGCTAACGAAGTTAGACCACAGGAGAGCGATACAGGTTTGTTTATTATTTCAGCTAAAGCGGCCCATACACTGCGCACATGTTGACCAACTTGGTGTGCCACACACGAAAGCTTTTTCTCCACACACTGTCAAACTTGCTGTCCAGCATTACGATAGAAACACATTTCAGGAGCTGCTAGAACTATTAATTGCTATCATTTCTTCAATAGACTTCACTCAAGAATGACGGATGCATGACAAACATCGCCCTACATGGTTCAATATGTTGTCAAACTAATTTGATTTTTGTCCAACCGCTTGACATAAGTGTCACACCACAAGTAGGCCCAAACACGGCCAAATCTGCGTGACAACATCGTTGTCCTACTCGAGTTGGCCAACATGCGTAACTGTTTATGGGCCCCTTAAGAAAACGTCTACCTGTAAGTTCTTTCTCAGGCTCAACAAAGTTCAATTTATGTGCTAATCACATCCGCCTATGTGCTAATCACATCCGCCTGGTGATTGAAAAAACAACAGAAGGAAGTTCGAAATGTAGGCAATCGAAAATAGCCCTTTATTTAAGCGATCTTTTGGAAACATTTCATATTAATCCTTTGGAATGATGGCAGCGTCACCAACTTATATATCTTGGTTTATCACGTCTTGCACCAAAAATGTTGTCCATTGTGGCTTCCGTGCCAGCCGAATGTCTGTTCTCTAAAGCCCCCCATTCACTTACATATTATCTACAGATCCGAGTTGCAGATATATTTCAATTCCGCCACCCATTAACAGCTAAAATCGTACGATTTGATCTACAGTCTAGGTAATTTGAATGTGTATGTTGAAAATTTGTGCGATTTGATTGTCAACCAGATCGGCAGTTCATGCAGACTGTAGATCTGTAGATAAATACACCACACACATGCAGTTCATCGTCAGATAGCAGGACTGAAGATTCGTAAACTGCATGCAAAGTGTACAATTTCATCGTCAATCATTATTTTCAGATCAGTTTGATATTTTCGTCAGATAATTGTAGTTTCTCATCATTCCCAACATGGATAGAAGTACAACATTCAATGAATTCTGAAGTATACAGGAAACATGGAAAGTAAAATATGATTCATATTCGGACAGAAAAAAAAAGAAAAACTTTATCAGGAATAAATAGAACTTTATAAAGCTACTACTGATTCCGAGAGGAAAAAAATTAATAACCGCATATGTGAGATGCTTTATGAAGCAACCAATCTTTCACCCAGAAACGTTTTTTACTTCACTGGTAGGTACTTCTGATAAAAGAATTATTAGTATCAATCAGAGCAGCAATTTTCTTCTTTGATCAATCATTTTAAAAATTCAACCGAATTTCATAAGAATCCTGAACAGACTAATTACGATATAGACGGAAGACCCAACTGTAGGTGTGTGCTTAATCTTCAGTTTATCTTAAGTTTTCTATCTGTCAAATTTCAAACTTACGATCTGATCTGGTACTAGTGGGTGGACGAAAACAGATTTGGACTGACAGATGCCATCTACAGTCCGAATCTGCAAATGGGGACCTTAAGGCAGGCGAGACTATAACTCAAAAGAGAAACAGTTTGCAGGGAAAACGCCTTTGCCAGTTATTGTTTCTTCAGTCTGTAGATAAGAGGTTTTCAGACCTGTAATTTTTCACATTTATTTAATTCATTTATGCGTTATTTTTAGGAAACTTTTAATTTAGAATTGAAGAGGTACTTGTTTCGTTTTGTTTTTGTTATTTTTATTAAGTTATTAATAAAGACGAGAGCAAAAAAAAAACCTGAACTGGAAAACACAGCATTTTTTCTATGATATACCAGTCAGACATTTGTTCATTAACATCGATGTTGTATGATCGATATTATCGCCACATCGATGCTTGTTGGGCGATGTCGACATCGATGCTGCACATCGATGTTCCGTTTCGATGTCCCAGCACTAGTTAGACCTCTATATCAACAGAGGATGAGTTCAGGATTCTACGAAAAAACATTTAAATATATAAAGGAGAATGATGACGAATAAAAATATTAATTTCCAACGACTGTCAGATTTGGCGCGCGCCAAAAATTAAAATTTGGCAAAATGAGTTACCACATTGTGTTCCGGCCTTAAACAAGACTCCCTGCCTGACACCACAGACAAGAAATACCCTGGTATCGACGGTACTACTAAGAAAGTGATGTATGGAAGAGCTCATAGCAAACCTCAATAACTCACTGATCTCGGTTAAATATATCATGGGTACGAACCAAAAATATTTTTCAATATAGGCAAAAATTCATTTCTTTCATAAAATTTAAATCGATCATATTTCTTCAGAACTTGTGTGCATTATTGGTGGCTGAAGACGATTCGAATAAGTTGTGTCTGGACAGTCTCGGCTTCATGGAAGTTGGATTGATTTGTTTGCTTGGGCTTGTTAGCTAAAAATTTTTATGAGGGTAGATCTAGGTACATCAGCGCGGATTTTTGTGTCAGGCCTTTATAAATTGATTTCAATGTAGGAAAGAATTGATTTATTTCTTAGAATTGAAATCGACTATATTTCTTCAGAGTTCGTGTGCATTATTGGTGGCTGTAGACGGTCGGAACAAATTCTGTCTGTCGTCTTGCGACATGAGTTGGGTGTGAAAGGCGGTGGGTGTGAAAGGCGGTGGGTGGGATAAGCATACAAAATTACACACTTTGATGAAATTTATTGGCATGGGTACAAGTCGTAAATTTAGGGAAATAACGCCTGCGGCTATCACTAATCGCCACAACCAAATTGGGTAGATTTTGCATTTTTTGGTTTCCGCATTTAAAAAAATTGCAAATTTTTACAAACAAAAAATGGACTCGAAAGATATTAGCTGTGTTCTTTTGTGTCCACAGAACAGGGCAGAACAAAAGATACAAAAAGAACGCCTCATACATTTTCATAGAAACGCTTTAAATGAAGCGAACAGTATGAAAAGTTCGCTTTAATCGACAGAACAATTTGTTCTCTCCAGTATTCGGGAGTTCTAGAACAAACGCACAGCTATTGTTTCACAACATCAGAAATGTTTTAAATATGATAAAGTACTTATTGAGGTAAAAATTTCATTGAAATTGCATTTAAATTGCAAGTAGGGAAAATGTACGGCATACCAGTAGAACTATTTATAGGAAGTCAATGTAAATCAATGATAAAATGTGAGTGCACAATGAAATTCAGTTCGTAGAATGCACTTAAATACAGCAAAAGAACGAATAATTGCAAGAACTCTCAGCAATTTCGGCCTACCTGCCTGACTAGTCGGGATTCAAACTAAACCAAAAAGTTGGTTGTATTTTATGTATATAGTGCAAGTTTTTGTAAACAATAATGTATATTTACTCCCCCCACCCCCTCGCTTACAAACAACGATAGACGGAATTTGTTCGGACCATCTACAGTCATCAATAATCCATACGAATTCTGAAGAAATATGGTCGATTTCAATTCTAAGAAATAAATCAATTCTTTTCTACATTGAAAACAATTTATAAAGAAAGGTATCTCAGAAAAATCCGCGCTGAAATACATAGATCTACGCTCATAAAATTTTTTAGCTAACAAGCCTAACTACCAAATCAATCCAACTTCCACGAAGCCGAGACTGTCCAGACCACTGACTTATAACAATGGACTGAGCGATTTGCTTTTTCACGTGGCACAAATATTGTGTTTATGTATATCACCGTTAGAGCACCCTTTAAAACTTTAACTACATAAAAAACTTGTAAAACTCAACCAACCAATCAGATGAAATTTTACACCCGAAAATCGAATTGAATTAAAAAAATATATTTTCTCGTGTCCAAGTGATTTTAATCGCTTACAAGGAATTAAACTCATTCCGACTTTAATTTTCAAAAGTTATTGTTAACTGAATCCTGCGTATGGGCAAGAGAGACGGAGCATGGTAAACCCAATCTTTACCTTATTCTTTCTGCCGTTATTGCATCTGCAGCCAACGTAAAAACATCAAATGCCATAAGAAAACGTTTAGTAAGAAACATTTTGTGTTGTAGCTCCAACTCTGCCATAGGGCGAAAGAGAAAACTGTAAAACTTGTGCCATTATTTCCTACAGGAAAATGGCAATACGCTCAGTCCATTGTTAAGTCAGTTGGTCCAGTCCAGAAACAAACTTATTCGAATCGTCTTCAGCTCAGCCACCGATAATACACACAAATTCTGAAGAAATATGGTCGATTTAAATTCTATAAAAGAAATTAATTTTGGGCTATATTGAAAAACAATTTTGGTTCGTACCCATGATATATTTAGCCGAGATCAGTGAGTTATTGAGGTTTGCTAGCTCTTCCATACATCACTTTCTAAGTACTACCGTCGATATCTGGGTATTTCTTGTCTGTGCTGACACCTTATTCTGCTGCTGCTCCCATGATGCTGTAGAAATATCTTAGCATCTGCTCCGCAACTGCCTAGCAAACTCGATTTATAATAGGAGTAAATTGAAACGGAGAATTACAATACATCATTCAGGTCGCAGTCATTTCGAGGCTAATACTTTAACACCACTGGATTTTATCTATCTAATCGGGATAATATTTTAAAGCCAGGTAATGTATATCTTAAGCAAAAGCGAAGGGTATGCCTAATTATTCTGCAACAAAAATATTATAAGAGTTTCACCAAAGAACAATTTCAGTTTAATTGAATGTAAAGAAATTCTATCATGGAGCAAAACTAGCTATACTTTTGCAAAATTTATGTAAGGTTTTAATTACAGGTGCATTTATAACAAAACAATAATTCCATATACAGAATCACTGAAAAGTAATTAATTACACAGGTTATTTTTGCAGGTCACACGCAGCTCTAAAATTTACGAATGCAGCTATACATTCTACATCAACTTAAGTACCTATATGCGGAAAACCCTACCCTGTGCACACCTGCACTAATTACTAGACTAGACGTGAATCATCATGACATTAAGGACGGAAGACCATGTTCATATTGTAATTTAAGTAATTATGATTTATACCATAAACCAATACGTGATTTCTCGCAGACTTTCCTCACATTGCACGTGAGCACATGGAGACTCCAACTTGAAGTTTTTACACTTTGTTTATTAGATTTAGGCCTTTCCAGTTAAGAATAAAAAACCGAAAATCGCGAAATGTCCAAGTATTTTTTCAAAGAGTATTTTTCTACAAAATCAAAAGGGCAAAAATTAGTCTATTTTTTAGATTTTCAAGAGCTCAGCGTCGTTTCAGAAAGTTGTCGGGTGCTGGTCGACGCGCCGTGGAATGGCCCCTAATGCCTTATCTAGAATGCATGGTAAAACCACGTCGTCAAATCAGAAAAAAACGATATAGTAATACCTCAGCTGTATTCAGCTAATTTAGAACCATGTAGGGGAATTTAGAACAAAACAGCTGTAAACTGGGACTTGGACTTTCAGTCTTTAAAGCAATATTTTATATTATTTGACTTGTCCCAAGCAATTTCTTTGTTTACTATACTATAATATATTGAGACCAAATATTTTCTTTGGTGTAATTCTGCAATGCAATCGAGAAAGCAATTACATTTATGATCATTGACAGATCAACAGCTGTTTAATTTTGCAGTTTACCACGACTTGCATATTTCGTGTATTTATATTCATTCTTCAGCAAACGATATCGTTTTGACGACGTGGTTTTAGATTAGATTAGGCATAAGCTACTATGTCATGATTTCTACTTTCGAGTTTTTTAGACATAATTAGTTCTATCTAACACCACATAAAATATACAAACCTGCTTCTTTCTTGGTTAAATCCTTCATATCTTCATCTTGTGGAGCTGTTGTTGCACTAGCTGCAGTATTCTTATTGGTATCTTCTTCTTCTTTTTCGGGCGCAGTACCAGCAATGCCACTATTTGCCAGACCGGCATATGGGTCAAATTTCCCGCCAAAGCCCGACTTTTCCACATTCTTGAAATGCGTATCCATAATCGATGATGGAACTTCATCCTACAAATATTATAATTTTATTTCATGTAACATAAAATAAAGTGCACATAAAACCTTGATGGCAGCAAATTCTTCCATTGCAGCCTTTGCAGCAGCGGCCGCAACACGAGGGTCGACCACAGATGCTAAAAATGCAACTGTCGACATGATCGGATTTCCTGATTTACTGAATGGAATAGGCTGATAGGCCAATGGCCCCAGGAACCCTCCGTCATCTTCCAAATACGGATCTTCAATTGGTAGACGCAAGAAATGTAGAATGCATTCATCTTGTGTTCTAGTTCCCACATGTTCACATACTTTATTCCAATCATCTTTGTACATTTCCAGGCCCTCAAGTAAAAGAAGAGTTTCCTGATCGGTCCATTCTCTTACCATATTTGCAGCAGTTTTATTTTTCATTGCGGCTGGCTTTTTAGCATATTGATCCAATTTTAAGCCAAACTGACCTCCAGCTTCCACAGTTTCCATTTTTATAGGTCCCAAAGATGGTGCTCCTGACGAATTTTCCCCCTCTTTCTCTTTAGGTTTCTTATCAAGATCGAAAAGAGCCTTTGCAGCAGTAGGTTGTGGAGTTTTTTGCGGATTGAGAGGCTGAAGCCCAGATGGAGTATCACTCAAAATGTGGAAATGTGAAGTTGGAGGCGGTCCCATAGGAGTGGGTCGGAGATCAGCGTCGATTTGATAATTAATTAAACCCCACTGTTCCAAAAAAGCATGCACTCGCATTATAGCGCATACATCACCTAAATAAATTTATAAAATTTCAATTACAAACTAAAAAATAAAATACTTTACCAGCCAAATTCCTTCTGCAAGCAGTACTAGTAAGATATTCAGTGGGATTCAATCTATATGTATCAATCATAAAATTTCGGTATGCCATGTATATCTCTGGCGTTTTCGATTTGTTTTTAGCATTAAAGAACTCGGGAAGAGCTCTTTTTTCAATTACATGAATAGAGTTATAATCAAACCAAGCGGAATAGGAAGGAACAACTATGTGGTGTGTTTGTTCGGTAACATTATCTTCCATGTCTTCTTTGTGGGGAAATTCTTGTGTGTTACTATTATCACTTGTTTTTCCAGTTTGTGAATCTTCCCCAGCCCGTTCCATTTCTTCGTCCAGATCAGTAACAGTACCACCTTTGATGGGCATTAGTTCATTATCACGTTGTTTAGTATTCGTAGCCGGAGCAGGACTAGATGTCGACTGACCAGTTGGGGGTTTACTCACTTCGGTAATATTTGGTTCAGGGTGGGGATCATCCATATCACGCGTTAAATCTTCGTCGTCTTCACCATCACCACTACGCGACTTTTTAGAAAAAACAGCGGGAGATCTAAAGAAGCAACATATAGGTATATAGAATTATTTGTTTGAGGTAACTATAAAGCACCAAAGAATGTATTGAATTATTTGCACGGCTGTCAATAGAAATAATGAAAAATTATTTCAGAACTGACAAAACTTTCTTTTTCAGCTCAGCAAAACCGATCACCAACAAAAGTTTTATTCGTACTAAATTAGGTAAAATCAATGATAATAGAAATTTTTAGAATGGTGCCTTCACCAGTTCAGCAAAAATTAAACTATACTACGATATACCTTTTTCTCTTCCCACTTTTCGGCGGAGGAGATGGCGATCTTCTTCTCTTTTGTTTTACGCCAGTTTTTTTTTTGTCATCACTAGCAGTCGCCATTATATCCTCTACTGATACTCGTAACTTATTCATTTTCTTCTTTCCTTGCTCATCAACTTCATAGTCCTCTTCAGACATCCATTCGTTGTACTGTTCAAGATCAAGAAGCCAAGATGCAGATACCCTCCATCGATCAGATGGTGATGGTGGACTTTCCGGGACATTGTCCTTAAAAAGAATCTAATTAATATTGATAAATTGAGAAATAAAAACTTACTGGTAGATCAAACGTATTGGGCAACCAAGAATCATATGATTCGGGGAAGTAATACCAATGCAACATCACACTTGGGCCACGTTTGAATGCCGGTCTCGCATATTCATCAGTATACGGGTCTACGAGTGGGTATATAATATGCGTTGCCTCTTCCTCATCAGATACAATTTCACATTTTCTTGTAGATAAAATTTCCTTAAGTTTCACTGCTAAGCCTTTATCTACTTCTGGACGAATGTATATGTATGGTAGTCGATAGCAATCGGCTTCAATGAGAGCTTGTTCAATTTCCATAATCATCTTGTGGTTTACACTCTTTCCAACGCTAAAATCGAATTTTCGTCCTCTTTGTTGCTCTGCTCTGAAGCGATACATATTTGCAAAGATAACGCATAACGCTCCACCAGGTTTAAAATCAAGAAAACATCTCATCTAAAAAAAAAATATTTTTAATTGATGTCTCGAACTATGCTAACTTGTTACAGGAATTCTAGTAGTAGGGGGCTCTTGAGCGTTCTTTCCAAGTTTGCTTTCCTGGTATTGCATTAACTGAATAAGTATCTGAGACAACGATTCTTTTGTAATAGGATCCGTGCTGCATGCAATTGACTAAAACAAGAAATACAATTTTTCTAAAATTTTCCAACAGCCAGCCATATTAGCAAAATGACAGCGACAGCAGCCATTGTACCATAAATGCCGCTTACCTTTTTGCAATTTTTCTGCAACCATTGTCGAATTGTTTCAAACCCTTGTAAGCATTCTGGTGATTGAAAGAACTCAATATTTGGACATCCATCCTTTTTCGGTCCTAATGTAACCATTTTATAAATTTAATAATTTCAGCCACAAGAAATGCTATGACAATTGATACGGTTCCGATGAAGTTTGTTTACTGCATTAATGCTGTACCGACCGACATGTGTGGTGAAACCACACAAAGGTGAATAACATAACGCGGGTGTATCCAGATAACAGACTTGGGTGTTTTTTTTCCCAATTTTTACATTTTAAAGCAGTTCGAATAAAATAATAAAATGTTACATTTCCATTAAAATTTTTATCGCAATATGTGACAAAAGTTACGCATAAAGCACACAAAAGATACTATCACACAGGCCTGTAAAATTCCAAGTACAAATACCGTACTAAATAAAGTACAAGTACCAGTCCCGATACTGGTATTTTATTATTTTTCAAGTACAAGTCCAGGTATGTACTTAAATACTTTACAGGTCTGCTAGCACACCCTGATAAAATCGCAAACAAAAGTTTTAGGCCCAACCCAGACGAGAATTTTTTAGAGAAGGAAGGAATTTCCTTCCCTTGGCTTAGACGTGCCATAACAATAATGTACTTCGCGTAGTTCCATTATATGATTACCGACATTAATTGTGTGCGTGTTCAATCAAGTCACAGTTTTTGATATTAACAATAACTATATCACAAATTCACAACACGTAATGATTATTAATTATTTTATTATCACCTCAAATCGTAAATAAACATCGTACAGTCGTCTGATGAGAAATTTCAGAAATTTCGCAGTTCCAAAATGGCCGGCTTGCTGTAATATTGGTATGCTGCCTGGAGGGTGATTCTGATCTTTTGTCGTACTATTTAGTCGTCAATTTTGACATATTTAGTCGTACTTTTTTTTTCAACACAGTTCATTTTGTGTCTTCACTATTATCTACCACAAAATGAACTATAATGAACTTTCGGTGAACAAACGTCAAACAACACGACTAAATATACGACAAATTAGTCAACTGCTCCTAGAGGTTGTGACAAAAATTTTACACTGGTAAATAAAAATTATACACCTAATTAGAGCATTAAAAGTGCTTAAATTCGAAATATTATTTTGAATTTGTAATGTGAAGTGACATTTTCAGTTCACTCGACGTCATGCAACGGTTGCTGACCTGAATAAAAACACGAAAAAATCAGTAGAAAAGTTCATTTCATTTAGTCGTATGTTTTGACATTCAAGTACGACAAAAGATCAGAATCACCCTCCTGTACTCCTGATCGAAATACGGTAGCACGGACTTTTTCCTATCTCCGAGTACTTCTCACCCGTAAAATTTGCCAATATCCTCCCCTATGTAGGCTATGGCTACGGGCAGCATACCAATACTACCGCAAGCCAGCCATTTCGAAATTGCGAAATTTCTGAAATTTCTCATCAGACCACTGTACGATGTTTATTTGCGATTTGAGGTGATAATATAATAATTAATAATCATTACGTGTTGTGAATTTGTGATACAGTTATTGTTAATATCAAAAACTGTGACTTAATTGAACACGCACACAATTAATTTCGGTAATCATATAAGGAACTACGCGAAGTAACATTATTGTTATGGCACGTCTAAGCTAAGGGAAGGATATTCCTTCCTTCCCTAAAAACTTCTGGTCTGGGTTGGCTCAATGACTGCGACACTAAGGGCGTGTATGCCGGAACAATGTGGCGCGGTAGCTCGTAACTGGCGCGGTAGCTGGTGCTGTAGCTTGCACTGGCTCGCGCCATGTAGCTAACATTGGTTACAATGATGCAGCTTGTAGCCAATGGTACGGACGGTGAAATACCTCAATCTTTACTTTAATCTATGGAATTTGAAAATATTATTTAATATGGAAGAATTACAAGAAATGGCCTTTTTAGAATGTGTAGTGCAATTGTGCTTTTTCACTTAAAAATATTTAAAGATAAAAAACGCAGAAAGTGGTGGGTTAGACCTCTATATCAACAGAGGATGAGTTCAGGATTCTACGAAAAAACATTTAAATATATTAAAGGAGAATGATGACGAACTTTTCAATAAAATATTAATTTCCAACGACTGTTAGATTTGGCGCGCGCCAAAAATTAAAATTTGGCAAAAATGAGCTACAGAGCCAGCGCCAGCTACACATTGGAACGCCATCATAGACTTTCCGTGCTTTCAAATTTTGACAGGTCTGGCTACCGCGCCAGCTACGAGCTACTGCGCCACATTGTGTTCCGGCCTTTATTCTGCACTCCGAGCGCTCTGAACACCGATTTCTTGTATCTTTATTTACTTTCAGAGTACTCTGAGCGCTCTGAACGTGTATCTTTATTATTGCTCAGAGTGCTCTAACTAATCATAGATAAACCTCGGAGCAATTGGAGCATAAGCCTAAATACTGTAAGTTCCCTCTTTATAAAATAGGCGGCACTATAACTAGACATTGTTAGAATGTACAGCTTGAAGTATCTTCAGTTTTCGTTGATGTGAGGCATTCGGGCGAAGGAAATATTTCGAAATGCCACTGGCAACATACCAATCCTACTGCAAGACAATAATATCGGTCCTTTTGAAATTGTGAAATTACTGTTCAGACGGCTGCGTTGCGAAATTTGTAATCGGTCAGCTGTACAGTTGTTTCCTGCGAATTGAGGTGATGATATAATAAATAAATTGTCATTACGTGGCGTGAATTTGTGATACAGTTAATGTTTACATAAAAAACTGTAACTTAATTGAACACGCACACAATAATTTCGGTAATCATATAAGGAACTACTAGTTTCTTACTCGAAGCTTGAATTTGAATTTTTATGTTCTTCTTCTTCTCTACATCGCACTACCGCCAGCTTGGTTATTTGAATGATTTGATTAATTTTTAAATTCACCACACTAAAAGTCAAATTTATATATGGTAATGCTGTTACACACTTCCTTAAAGCGCGTTACACTGTCGGAATGGCTGGCAGTATAAATTTGACTTCGTGCGATGGCCGCTTTCCCTGAAAAAGTTAAGAAATCTAGAAAAGAGTGCATTTATTACTGCTGTAAAAAGCCAAGTGTTCGTTTTAAGTTATAATACATTGAGAGTGATTGATGTCCAAAGAATAAAATCTATTTAGCTATAATTTGGCGTGGAAATTGTTCCTAGTTTGTTGCCCGGACGGAAATGGATTTGCCCTAGGTGCGATATCTTTTGTAGGTCTTACCGTTTTGATTTGTAAGTATATTAATCTTTCTCCTACATAATGCTTGCCCCGTTCTTTATAATTTTTACTAAAAATAATTCCAGAAAAGGCAAACTTGCTACTAATTTTTAATATTTATATAATTTAAAATGCACAATGATATCAGAATGCAGACGATTAAAAATATCGCAAGTGCAGCAGAAATTTGTGTCTGTGTGGCATTGCAAATCTAAATGCTTCCCCTTTTTCTATGTTTTTCTGCAAAGATAATAGCCATTTGCAAAGTCTGTTGGAATGCCCACTATTTTGTTTTTTTGTTAATAAACAAATATTAATCTAATTAGAATTTGATATACCAAAATAAACTGCCAGATTATTTACGGAAATTGAATAGTTTTTTGACACATCTGTCAACTGCGTTGCAGTTTTTTTATGAATGAAGAATACAATAACAAGGTATGGCCGATTCGAGAGGAATTTTTTGTGTTTTTTCGTCATGAGGTGACAATGTCATTTTCAGCGAATTTGTTTTGAGTTATTCGCATTTTATTGACTGAAATATGTTTTTAATATATTGAAATATTTAACATAACATTAGGTTGTTCGTTTAAATCACTTCGTGTAAACTAATTATGTGCTAGCGGGAAAGCAAAGAAATTTCCATATAAATTTTTTTTTTTTCTTTAAGAACGATTGAAATTGAGACGAACAAAACGAACAAATTTGTGACAATTGTCGCCATGAAACAACCAATTGACAGATAATTCGGTCACAAGGTATATAGAATGCAAGAGGGGTGTTTTTGTTTTTGCCACTGACATGGATTGCTCGGTGAACCAAAAATCCGTGAAAGCAAATGGCACCACTATCATATTCCTGTTTCTTTCTGTGAGAGCATACTTTCCCACTGAACTGTAACGATTTGGGGAGTGAGAAACTGCTTGAGGTTCAGCGGTATTTCCAACCAAAACCGCCTTGTAAAAAATTAATTAATTAAAATTTAATAATATAAATAGTCGAAATACTTTTGTGGTAAATTCGATAAATCCCACTGACATGCATATAAGTAAATTCCCAAATAATTTAAAAATTACGCCAGTTTACGACAGTTGGTAGCATTGACAGTGAGAGCATACTTTCTGAAATCAAAACTGGTGCCACATGAAACAGGAGATCAGTCAGTCCCAAGGTATATAGAAGAAACAAGTACGCCCATTAAAATTTTGACATATCACAGCTGATCAAACAGCTGATAGTCTGTGACGTACTTCAGTGAATGAATAAAAAAGAAAAAGGAAATCTGACAGTGGCAGTACAAGCGCAAAGAATTTTGACACATTACAGCTGATGCCCTGTGACGTACTTCAGTGAATGAAGAAAAAGGGAAAAAGTTTTAACAAAAATGGCGGAACGTGGTTCGAGTCGGGAATACCTTGTCTTCTATATACCTTGAGTCAGTCCATTTATATAGATGTCAGTGGTGTTAACCTTCAAGTGCATTTTGTGTTCGATTTGCTAGACGGAGTCATTGCACTCGTGACTCTCGAAGCTGTCACTTTCTGTTTTTGTTTGCTACTTTGGTTCAGGCCACGGTACAGAGGAAGTATTCTCATTACGAACTGCGTTCCGCCATTTGTGTCGGAACGGATAGGAAAGTACAATACAGAGAACACAATATTTTCTCTCCTCTCTCTGTCTTTTTAATTTAAATGTATTTACGTTATAGGACGAAGCATGTCACAGTTCTAGTGTCAAAATTTTAAAGAAAATACTTGTATTTACCTTGGATTAACCCTAGCTGGTCCTGCACTAGGAGCACATAATCCTAGCTGCTCTTTTTCTTGACTAGGAACACCGCGGTTCATGTTTAAAAATGTAAAAGAAAGAAGAAGAGGTTAGGAAAAAGCCAAGGTATATAGGCTGTGTTCAACTTTTGGCTAGAGCTGGCTATAGCAAGACTGAGGTCGTTCAGTTGTTGGCTATAGCCAATTTTGAGCCAAAAATAAGAGCTATAAATGATGAAAAATCATATATGTATATGTGAGCTCAATTGTCAGAATTTATTGTTCAACTCTTGGCTGTAGCCGGCTATAGCCAAATTGGTTAGTGCTCTGGAGGTGAAGCCAAAGTAGCTTGACGTTTGTTTGTTTAGTTGTTGATGTCAAGTAAACAAAAAAAATGTCTCAATTTTATTATACCAAAGGTGAAATTATATACGAAAATAATGTGCCATTATTAACAGACAAGGTCGGTAATATTGAACATTTGCGCTGTGATTAAATTATTTATTAATATAGGTTTCACTTATTTTATAGGAAATCAATACAATCTTTTATTATAGTTGCTATTGCAACTAATTTACTTTTATTACTCGACATAATTTTTACAATGAAATTGAAACAATTTATGGAAGTTTGACTTTTACTCACACAAATAAGAGCCCTAGCTATAGCCAGCTCTAGCCGGCTCTAGCCAAAATTTGAACACAGCCATAGAATACAAGTATTCTCATTAAAATTTTGACTAGCTGTGACGTGTTTGGTCTTATAACGTATATACACATTTCTATTGAAAAAACACAGCGGATGGAGAATATTATGTTCTTTATAATAAAAATAATGCATTTATTTAGCTATAAAGCTATTACTTAACAATTCTTACACCATACTTTCCAATACATTCGGACACAAATGGCGGAACGAGGTTCGTAATGAGAATATTTTGTATCCTTAGAATATATAGTGTAAGGACCAATTTAATGGGGAGTCAAGGAAAATGCCAAAATAACTTTAGTAGTGTCAACTATATTACATTTCTTCGCCTAACAATGTACATTGTTCACTGACAGTTCACCAGGTCTACGTCTCTTTATTACTTTAACACGACTGCGAAGTTGTACTTCTTTAACAGTTGTACTTCTCTAACAGTGTACTTTACGATACAAAAATAAATCTTGTTTTTAAGAGCCTAGCGCCATCTAGATTTTAAGTAGAATACAATAAGTTATTACTCTTACAATTCGTCCATCCTGACTCTAAATCGTCCTCGATTACACTACACTTAATACTTATGATATTACAAAGTCTACTATTAAGCTAGTACAATATTAAAACTTATACATATATCATTACATCAAGTTCAAATAAACTATAATTAGAGTTCATAAGTACAACATGAATACAAATAACAAGATGTGTAACCTTTCACATTAACGATAAAACAAAGTTTCAAATGATTATTTTCACTTACAATAAGAACTAAATAATTTCAAAGAAAATTGAAATTAGTGCCGGACTGTGAAACCACAGACAACGAAAATTCATTCGGCATATTCATTAAAAAATCTAAAACACCTTCTCAAAAGTAACTATGTCAAGTATCTTCAAAAATCAGCTTATCACTTCTATCACGTATGGCTTCATGTTAGCCGGCGAACACACTCCTTCGTAAGGCACTCTAGACACTTGCATTCCTTTCAAATCTTTAATGACATATCTGTCATTTGGCAATATTCTAACGATTTCGTAAGGACCACGATATTTTGGTAAAAGCTTCTTGTTAATACCCGGAGTTGTAATGACATTTCTAACCATTACCAGATCACCCTCTGAATAAATAAATGGAGGCTTATGAGACTTGTTATACACACTCTCATTATACACTTGTGTTCGATCTATAGAATCCGCAGCAGCATCACGCACTTCTTCCAGATCTTGTCTTTCTTCTAGAATTTCATTTTCGTGCAAGTACTCAGCGACTCTATCAAACGGCTCTCCCTTTTGATTTACTCCAAATAAAAGTACGCTTGGGCTTTCACCCGTAGAACTATTAACTGTATTATTAATCGAGAATTCAATACTAACCAGGCATTTATGCCATTCCTCAATAGCAGTAGACCCTATTTTCTTAGAAAGCATAGGCGTTAGCATCCGATTCACTCGTTCCACTTGTCCATTAGACTGTGGGGACATAGTAGCCACGGCTATGTGTTGAACATTTTGAGCAGACAAGAAATCCTGAAACTCCTTGGAAGTAAAGCAACTTCCTCTGTCAGATATTAAGCGGTTCGGCCTACTATATACTGAAAAATAGTTTCGCAGACAAGAAATAACTTCCCTTGTCGTAGTACCGTTCACTGCGTATAGTTTAGTAAACTTCGTAAATGCATCGACAACAACGAGGATGTGTTTTTTCCTAGTACGTGTACAAGGCAAAGGACCATAATGATCAATATGCAAGGTATCGAAAGGCAACTTTCCTTTTGGAATACTATGAAGTGTTCCTTCGACTTTTCCTGTAGGTACAGAACAATGAATGCATCTCAAACATTTAGAAATGTAATCTTTAATTTTACTCTTCATTCCCGGAAACCAATATGTCCGCTTAATATATTTATAACACTTTTCCACTCCCAGGTGACACAGTGACTCATGGTAGCTTTGTATAACTCGTTGCTCCATATCCATCGGGATGTAAAACAAGATGTTGTCAATACCCTTAACCTTACGGTAAACCAAACCATTATGCATCTCATACAACTGGCTTTCGCTTCGTTCCAGTTCTGAAATAATAGTCTTTATAACTGGGTCTCGTTGCTGACATACGGCGAGCGCATACTCAAAAGATTCTTCTTCTATGAACAAGACATTTGTACATCGGCTTAATGCATCAACATGCTGCATTCTGGAACCAGCTCTATGTTCGATTTGATAATCATAAGACTGTAATTCTAAAACCCATCTGGCTATTCTAGGATTAATCAACTTCCTATTCAAGGTCAGCGCCAAGGATTGGCAATCAGTTACAATTTTGAATGGTATGCCCAATAGGTAAACACGAAATCTTCTCAAGGCATATATTATTGACAGGGTTTCCAGCTCATAGCTGTGATACCGGGATTCTACTTCCGTGGTACGTTTAGAAAAATAAAATATTGGATGAAATCTCCCATCCTTCTGTTTCTGCATAAGGACAGCACCAAAACCAAAAGAACTTGCATCACAATGCAACTCTGTTGGGTTGTGAGGACTATAAATAGAAAGAACTGGGGATTCCAAAAGCTTAATCTTCAGAATATCAAATATTTCCAATTCTTTCAGGTCAAACCTGAACTCGCAATTCTTTCTTAGAAGGTCATACAGAGGCTTAGCTATCAGCGCAAAATCTTTTATAAATTTGCGAAAATAGGAACACAATCCCAGAAAACTTTGAACGTCCCTCTGATTCTTTGGAACTGGAAAGTCATTAATGGCTCTTAAACTTTCTTCATTGGGTCTTATTCCGTCTCGATTTACTCTATATCCCAAATAAACTATCTCCTCGTAAAGGAATTTGCACTTATCATACCGAAGTTCCAACGAGTACAACCGCACCAAAGACAGTACTTCCCTTAAAATCTCCAAATGTTCCTCGATTGCCTCAGTAGCGATCAGTAAATCGTCCATATATACAAAAAGCCTATCTTCGAATATGAGTTTGTGAAATATTCTGCTAACATATCGCTGAAACACTGATGGAGCATTTTTTAACCCAAAAGGCATTCGAACATACTCAAACTGCCCCACGGGTGTCACAAAAGATGTATATTTAAAGGAATTTTCATCCATTCTAACATGATGAAATCCACTTCGGAGGTCTAATGTGGTGAAATATTTCTTTCCTCTCAATCTATCTAATAGATCTTCAATAAGGGGAAGGGGGTAGTTATCTTTTACAGTGAGCCTATTCAACTCTCTGTAGTCAACACAAAGGCGGATATCTTTGCTCCTTTTTTGTACCAAAACTATTGGCGAAGCGTATGGAGAGCAACTGTCACGAATTATCCCTCTATTTAATAAATCACTAATAATTTTACGTAATTCTACAATATGTGCATGGGGTAGTCTGCGCGGCGCACAATAAAATGGATGCTCTTTTGTCAAACGTAATGTCATTTTAAATTCATCTACAAGTCTATCACGGTCCCTACTCTCATCAATATCAGCACACGTAATGATTTTACTAATTTCATCTTTTACATTGAAGGGTATGCAAGTATTTATATTAAAGCCCCCCTCGAAGTCAGCGTCAATATTTAAGATCTCATCTTCAAAATCATTATTAATCATACCTGTTTCAAGACACTTTTGAGAAGTCTCGACCGCTTCGCTAATTATTGAAGCTTCCATTTCTCGTTCGACACACGCAGGTTCACAATCCATTACGCTCAGATCCTGACAGTTTATAATTTTAACACATGAAGTAAAGTCTAACTGGGCAGTCTGTATGAAATCTCTACCTAAAACTACGGGAAACGTCATACTGTTATCTTTTACAACAAAAATATTAATTATACAGACTTTATCTTGGAAATGTACCTTACAAGTTATTCTACCTTTAATATCCAATAAGCTGTTGTTTATACCATGATATCTATGTTGTCCCAGCTCTACCATACTGATGAAATGACCAGGAACGTATTTCTGCTGTATGATGCTTATAGGACTACCAGTGTCCAGTAAGAAAACCAAGACATGTGTATGTGCATTCGTCGAATCCAGGCTCGCATGTTGAAAATGTGTACTGAACCTTATGTTGAAAATCATTAACTGGCCTTATGCGATGTGACTCTTGATTCTGTAGAGACATGACGGCATTTGATCCAGGACAATCGGCAAATCTATGACCCAATCGTCCGCACTTAAAACAGGAACCAGGAGCTCTCTTTGGTTTGGAGCATTTACTGCTAACATGACCCTTTTCGTTGCAATTGTAGCATCTAATAAGTTTCGGAACCTGAGACTGAGCTTTGGAGTCAAACTTAAATTGCTGCTGATTACTGGAAGAAAAACATTTAATTTTTTCGTATTTACTAAGTGATATTTTTAATTCATGTAAATTATTGGCATTATACAGAATGGACTTATTGAATTCTGTATCTTGGATACCCCTAATTACTGAAAGCACTATATCCCTTTCGTCAATATCGGCAAGTGAAGCTATTTCCTTCATAGCAAGGAAATATTGTTGATAAGACTCTGAGTTTTTCTTCTTCCTTTTTCGTAGCTCCTCGTAAATGTCGGCTTTTGTGACCTTTCTGTCAAATTCTTGTAGTAAATCCTGCTTTAGATCTTCCCAGTTCTTCGCTGATGTAGTTCGAAGAAGCAGTTTTGCTGTTCCCGTTAGTAAACGTTTTGCATATATGTAATAACTTCGGCTGTCCCAAGAAAATATTTCCCCTGATTCTTCCATTAGCTGGATCCACCTCTCAATAGAAAGATTGTCGTCTCCGCTAAAAGTAGGAACAGATTCCTCCACATCACGGAATGCCAACGTAACTGGTTGCTGTTGAGGTCCAATAGACTGAGTCAAACTGGAAATCTCTTTCTTCAACCGCGCTATTTCCTTTGTTTTTTCCAAAGTCTCTCGTAGAGAACTAATTTGCAGGTCCAGCGAAACTGTAGATGCTGGAGAGTCTGAAGAGTCGTGCTGTTCTCCATTTTCCTGCGCCTCCATGTCCGGAAAAGTCAACAAAATCTGTTCAGGAGAGAAGCCTTTCACCGCTTCCTCCAACCTAAGTTTCAAGCTTGCCTTAAGTCCAGTAGTATCTAACTGTAATGCAGCTAGCTTTTCTTTTAACTGATTAACAGAGGCCTGTCTTAAAAATTCATTTAATCTTTCCGTATGACTCATATTTAACTTCGATATGATATGCAGTCTTTAACAAAAACAATCGTAAAGCATATAACAAACAGTCAAATAAAATAATGGTCGTAAACCTTGCAATATGTATGTATATTCTAATTAATTTGGCCGTATGCCTTCATACACAATGAACAACAAAAATCAAACACATTAATGGTCGTAAACCTCGTAGCAAAAGTTGTGCAAAAATTAATCAAATTATCCGTATGCCTTCAAACACCTATGAACTCATAAGCATATGGTAATCATAAGGGACTTAATCCCACAAAACATAATCCATCCGCTAAGATTCTCGTCTAGAATCTTACAAATGCACTAAAATCTGTAACATTTTCAATCTTTTTAATAAAATTTATCGTTTTAGACAACAAATGTCTACGCAAAAGTCCAACACACATGTGACACAAAGTCAAATCTTCAAAATTTTTGATCATCCATAATAATTTCTCTTTAAAGATACATAAAAGTTACCGCAATTTCTGCTAATTATCCATTCCCATGAATATTCCAATAACATTGATGAAATAACGAAATCCAGACAAAATCACGCGTTTCTGTTCCATGTGATCCTCTTTGTCAACTTACTGCTCCCTTCTGGTAGGAGTATCCTCATAAATATTTCGTGGATGAACAAATCCGCTGTCATCTCTTATCCCACTTCTGAGTTTGTAAGGACCAATTTAATGGGGAGTCAAGGAAAATGCCAAAATAACTTTAGTAGTGTCAACTATATTACATTTCTTCGCCTAACAATGTACATTGTTCACTGACAGTTCACCAGGTCTACGTCTCTTTATTACTTTAACACGACTGCGAAGTTGTACTTCTCTAACAGTTGTACTTCTCTAACAGTGTACTTTACGATACAAAAATAAATCTTGTTTTTAAGAGCCTAGCGCCATCTAGATGTTAAGTAGAATACAATAAATTATTACTCTTACAATAGCAAACAGGAATGGTATTAACCCAGAGTTCGCGTAATGAATTCTGGTTATGTTGGTAGTCCATGTTTTACATGTGTTTACACGCCGTCCCTATTCTAAACAACTTGTCAATTTGTAAAAAGTAAACAAAGGCTTTGTGCGGAGCATCTGGTAAAAATGCTCTTTTTCGACTTTATTTTGAAATAATTCACATATCTAATTAATATAAATCGCGGTAGCGGATAGGCGTCCTTCTTAGTAACGGAGTTGGCCTTCCTGGCGTCAAAACAAAGCCGAACGTTCCCAAGCTTCCGCACTAGTACAACTGGAGAGCTCCAAAGACTCTGGCTCTCTATCACACCTAACGATATCATTCGTCGCAATTCAGCATCAATCAAACTCTGTACTGCCGGTGATATCGGATAAAAACGCTGGTTTATCGGAGTCGCGTCATTCGTTTCAATCTTGTGACTGACAAGAGATGTTTTTCCTAAGCCCAATGAGGCGAAAGAAGGAAAGAACTGTTTGGTCGCTTCTAGACGTTGGTGTTCTAGAACTGAAAGAACATGGCAGTCGGTGTCAGGGGTAGCTATTAGACTTGGTGTCACTTCTGCAACTATACCTAGGACATTTGGAGCCAACCCAAATAGACGCCAGAAGTCTATTCCTAGATATAGTGCCTGTGTGAGCCCAGGAACCACGTAAAAACGCACGTTTTGAGTCTTACCACGGAAAGTGATGTCTAAGTTCACATGACCATGCACAGTCGTCATGGCACCATTACCTACTTGTACCTGTGTTCGATACTTCTTCCATTCAACCTTTGCTTCTGCGAGCTTCTCTAGAGCTCCCTGGCCTAGAATACTGACAGTGGCAGCACTATCAAGTAATCCAGTCTCAGTTTGCCCGAGCAGTCTCACTTTGGCATACGGTCGAATGTCGGCTGGCATCGACACGGAAATGTGTGCCAGTTTCTTTCTTTCCTGTCTCATTCGTCGACAGTATTCCCACCAACGAACGGTCAATCGTTTCATTCTTGGTCCAAGATCCAGGTCGGGATACATACTGCATTGTAATTCTGCAGACGCGTATAATAAGGCGTCAGCGGATGTAAAACAGGCTCACGCCCACTCGTCATAGCAGAGCTTGGTGGCCGTTTTAATACAGAAACGCCAGGAGGCCAAATCTCCTGCTCAGTAACATTGCCAGCGAAAAGTGCTGTCGGTATTATCGGGACGTCAAAGATCAAAAACTCTTCCAGAGTAGTGTCTAGTAGTGTCATGGGTTCCTCAGAGGTGGTCATAGCAGTTGCCGTCCGGGACGTTGAAACAGGTCGATAAAAGGTGTTGGGATTCCCGACCTGTCTCTCGTTTTTCTGCGCACAGGGTCTGCAGTTTGGTTTAAAGACATTCTTGCGTCCGCATCCATAACAGAACACCTGTTGTCTCTCTCGCAGACAGTCCTGGTAAAAGCGACCTCACAATTCCAGCACACTGTTGCGTGTCTGGTTGAAATGGCTGACACGTCGCCTAAGCTGGTGTCACAGTCTGTTACTAATGACAAGTCCGGGTTTAAAGACTGGCAGTCGTCAATGTCGTTTACTCTCTGGCTCCGGTAAGGGCTCCAGTTACAAGCTGTGGCAATTCGCAGCTGTGTGGTTTGTATTTGAGTGACGAGCGATCTCAACTGGCCGATAGTATAGGTGGGGTGCAAACATATTTTGTTCTGGATGTCTGGCAATAGATTGGATTTGACTATCTCCTGGAACTCACTATCCAGCATTGGAGTCTGCAGTTGGTCACGCAACTGCACCAGATTTTGGTGGTATGCTGCAAAGGATTCTCCAGATTTTTGCCTGCGGGACATTAACTGGACCCGCACCTTCAGATCGTCTTTGGGAACTCCCCATTCAGCTAGGAGAGCTGCTTTAACGTATTCCCGGGTTGGTGTGGAACTCAGTCTAAGTAATTACCAATTCCAATCCATGGCCGGGCCTGCGAGCAGTGTGCTCATATGTCTGACCAACAGATCAAAATCTCCTTCGAGCGCAGAGTAGGTGAGTGCTTCAACTCGGAAGACAAACTCATCCACTGAGAGTTTGGAACTATCTCCACTATACGAGATGTTCCATCGTCGTATAGGGGTTCCAGATCGTCTTGACCATGCGTTTCGTTGAGTCTGTCATTCTGAAACGCCGAGCCCTAGCCTCTGATGCCTGATGCGTGATGTTGTTCGTCAGCTGGTCTGGGCCGCTGTATCCTAGGTTGTCCTGTACGTGGTGGTGGTCGAGAAGTGTCTACGGGAGGCACGACAGGAGCTTGTCGAGTGTTCATACTCTATGTGATTCCCTCTCGAATAAGATCTTGCATCTGCATTCTCAAGCCAGCCATTAACGCTTCTGAAGCGACAAAGCCTTGGCCCTGTGCAGTAGGTAACGGACTATTCATCCTCGAAGTTGGATGTGAAAAGGTTTCGGAATGCAAATTGTGCAGTGTCGGCGATAAAGGTGGACGATTTAGGGGTGGAGCCGTTAGTGGTGGTAGATTAAAGACTGGCACGGACTGTCGGAGCTCTTGACTTCCAGGCTTCGTAACAGTACTTTTTGGAACAGCACCTGTATAAACAGTGAAGTCATACTATGTAAGATGACACCTACAATTTGGACAGTTTGACTGTTCATCGATCCACGTGTGCAAGCATGCTTTGTGAAACATATAACCGCAGATGGTTTCCCCTGGCTTCCTATTGGCTGACCCTCTCCATCCTGACAGATGGTACACTGCCCGGGCAGCGTTGTCGGAATGTTAGTCTCCTGTGGTGGCGTTCGCACAGTAGCCATTGTACAAAATTTGAAGACAATTCAAGGAGAATTCGAAGCAATTAAAAACAATGGGATCAGATCTCACTGATCTTGAGATTCAAAAAAAAATTTTCATCAACGGAGGGCTGATGTTTATTTTAAAATTGACTATGCAACTTCAGTGTTGCCACTTTTCACAAGCAGGAGAAATCTTGATACGCACCGGTACCTTCGTATGTGATAAAGATTCCAATAAATTTCAAAATTCAATCACTAACTTGAAGATCTCTAATCTAATCTAATCTTCCTGATGGAAAGTTACAGAAAAACTGAATGAAGTTTGTACAATAAAAAACTTCGCCGCCTTGCTAAAGATCGACGCTCCAATTCAGGATTGATAATACTATACGCACCAGCAAAAGTACTCAAGAAAATATAAACTGTAGCCTACAGTATCAAAAAAAAAATCTTATGAGCTAAACTCAAATTTTTCAAGTCGAACTAAGAATTCAACAAGATTTCAAACACTAAGCCCAACTTTTCGGAAAAAGAACTAAGAAAAAAGATTTATCATACAATTCTCCTCCTTCTCTCCAAGAGCCAACTCTCAACACAAAGGTGTCTCAGGCCCACTATCTCTCCAATCAGGTCAGAAATCATACGACGAAAGTAAGTGATGTGAATGTGTGCATGAAGAACTTGAGTCCTCATAGAAATCTGGGAAGTGTCGGGTTGGAGAAGCTAGAGACTAGAAATGATACTAGAGATTCTTCAGCCAGGCAGTTAGCAGTATGCCAACTCCTAATTACTGACGGTCTCCAGCATCACTTCCATCCTCCACCAACTCTTTCCTTCCTCTTCACCTGATTGTCATATCTAACCAACCGTCCAGCTGGGCAGAGTCATGAATCTGGTCAACTAGTTAGCTAAAAGCCAAAAAGTCGTCTCACAGGTTCACGACAACAGAGACATGCCTCCGTGTTAACACAATCAAAAATTTGTGAGGCCACCTACTATTTCCATAGCAGAAGGCCAGCGGGAAAGATCAACAATTCAAAAAATTCACAACTGTTCAGACTTGAGGCTTGACCAAAGTCAAACCTAAAGTCGAACTTCAATTCCAATCAACGATAGCAAAACTTTAAACTTTATTCATTCCAAAAACTCAAAAATTTACTTTAATTCAAACAAAATTTCAAAAAACAAAATAGCAAAACTTTAAAATTTTAACGTTACTCTACTGACAAAAACTTTAAATCACAAAACCAGTTAGACTCAAGTCCGCATATAACTTCCACTGATTGTGAGATTACCGAGTCAGACAATTTAGCTAACAGCCAAATGTCCATATCTCTAAGCAATCTCAGTCCTCAGCAAAAGCCACACTTAGACTGCCGAAGTCTAACTGAGGTGGCCCCACGTTGGGCGCCAATTTGTTATGGATATATGTAGAGTGATTGGCTTGGACGTGAAGTCCAGACTGCCAGCATGAGCTGACAGATCACTCAGTGGACAGCGTTGACTGCAGGGCGGCACGCTAGCTCGCCTCGGCTATTGGCAGAGAGTGTGGGGAGGTTCCACGAAGACCTACCATATACAAAATTTTTTCGTGCCTACAACTCAAAAGGCCGTAGCATAGTTACATTCAGTCCTTAAGGGACTTTTACACCACTTACCTACATCCATTAGGAAGGCACAGATGTATTGGCCTTCTCTGCTCGCCCCAATCGACACTGAGGGCAGATAGTTTTCAGTGTCCCTATGCTGACCCGAACTTTTAGAGGAGGAGCGGATCTGGTCGACTTCCACATTAAGAGGGCTCCGGGAGAGTGAGAGGAAACACGAAAATTTAGCACATTACGATATAATGATTCATTTTTATTTAGCGATGACACATTCGAGAAAGTCTCTTAGCAATAAAACGTAATAAAATATTTCAGCTATGGAGGAAATATGAACATTTTAGGAAATGAAAGTGTCCATCCATGCCAGCTATACTTGCAATGAAAATCTTATTAGACAACTAATAGTAATAATGACAAAATTAATGTACTGAAATTTACAATATTCCGGCAATGCAACGTTTATAAAGCATGTTTTTTTTGCATATACTATGTATACAACTGACTTTGCATCCAGTAATGAACAATTTTTATATGTATTTTAGAGAAAAAAAATTTATAGATCCTTTTTAGTAACAATAAACTTAAGAAACTAAACTTTTCTGCAGATACACTTACATATAACTGATTAATTCAATATACAGGGTGTTCCGTAAATGTCTTTAATCCTTTAAGGGGATGAAAGTAGAGGTCATTTGGGCCTTCAATTATTAAAAAAAAAAACAGTTATCTCTAGAATTTTTTATTTCACCAAAATTTTTGTCGCGCTTCAGTGTACATTTATTCGAAATATCACCATTGCACGAACTTGGCAAAACTACGAAAAAATCTACGAATTATGTCCCCTTTCTAAAATGACCTCCCTAAAATGAAGATGCGGAATAACGAAATCTACGTAAATATCAAGTTTGGTAAAAAAGTGTTTTTTTTTTTTCGAAATTACCTCGTCCATTTTCGAAATTCGAAATAGAAAAGTACCCTATCTAATAGCCAGTTCAGATTCCCGTACAATGACATATGAATGGTTGCCGTAGGTTAAACACTGTACGAGGAGATAGAATCCTACGAAAAAACTGAAGATTACCTCGATGGGTACATCTTCCAAATGTTTGCATATAACTTTTGATTGTTATTGTTGATAGCACTTAGGGAGGTCATTTTGGAAAGGGGACATAATTCGCAAATTTTTTCATAGTTTTGCCAAGTTCGTGCAATGGTGATATTTCGAATAAATGTACACTGAAGCGCGACAAAAATTTTGGTGAAATAAATAATTCTAGAGATAACTGTTTTTTTTTTTTTAATAATTGAAGGCACAATTATAACTTATTATACATTTTTAGAAAGGTCAATATGTGTTCTTTTAAATAAAAGTTTGAACGTCACAATCCATTAATTACAATAGAACTTATAACGAAATTACTCTGACAAGGTATGCAAAATCTCGAAAATCGATATTATCGATTTACTCGAAAACCAAACGGAGTTCGATATAAAAGTATCTAGACTTTTTTGACCCAAATGACCTCTACTTTCATCCCCTTAAAGGATTAAAGACATTTACGGAACACCCTGTATATATATAAAAATTTGTTTATATATACATGATTTATTGTAGAGGATCCATCACAGAGGCGCCTCCGAGAATTACCTTCTGCCTCTGTTAAAGAATATATAAATTTTCTTTTCTTGCAAAAGTTGCATATACCATAAAGCGATAAAGTTACTATTTATGTCTAACATGTACATCACAAGAATAATTATCTTTTCTCCAATTCCAATTTCCTGCCTTCATGCCATGGGGTTTACTACAGCGATCACACAGCTCGTAGTTACTTCACCGCGTATGACACGTACAGAGTTTCATAAAAATTAGAAATCATGAAATTGACTTTGTCTCCTGAATAAGCAATGTATAATGGAAGTCTCCCAAAAGAACGTTCTGCATCCGCAATTTCCGCGCTGGTATACCATCCATTCCTCGAATTATTATAAGTATAGGTATGGTCACATCGGGGACCATAGAGAATGTTTAAATAGGTTACCTCGAAGATGCACGTTCAAGACATCAGTCTTCTCCAATTAATATATTTTTCTCGTCGGTTTAGCCTTCTTGATTTTTCTCCTCTTCTAATCTCTTAGAGCACCTCCCACAGCCAGTCTTTTTATCAGGGTTAGGTACTCCTGAAACGGATTGGAGAAGCGAATTTTCTTTTAACTCAATCTAGAACGAGAATATGAAGAATTCCTTCATGAAAGCAGCTAAAATGCGCACAGAATCTCTGCACTTCCACTGTAATATTTCTTTTTGGTGGTTTTTTTTTTCCTTGATAATTCGGATCTCTTTCGATTTTTAGAAAAACTTTCCGAATATCTCAACGCTCATTCACCATCCTTTCTTTTTTATGTTGAAATTTTTTTTGAGTATTGACATTTATTGAAACTTACATGAGGAATTAAAATTCAGCCGCCGATGCTTTTAATAATTTCCGATTCTTCTTTCCCCGTAGTACAGCACTTTTTCGCGGTGAAGATGAACAATCAGACAAATGTCTAAATTCTTCTTCTTCTTTTCTTTCTCGGGTGCGTTCACGAATTTCGATCTCTGCTACGGGTCGCTTAGACGTGTATCTAGCTCAGTGTAGAATATTGCTACATACACTACGCTACGACCATAACACGTAGTTCGTAATGGGAATACCTTGATTCAGCCATACCTTGTTAATCTTTGTATCATGAGTACAAAAAAAAACCTCGAGAATACTTCACAAGCCATGAAACAGTTTCCTTCACTACCACAAAATAGCTCCACCGAGTGCAGTGTTCTTAAGTAAAACTGACAAAAGTTTGATTTGAATAGCTCTTCCACCCTAAACTACTATTCATACAGAAAAATGGTGTTCTGATACTCCTAAGCTTGCTTATTTTCTGAACCGGAATAAAATTTTTATACCATTCCTAACAAAATTATTTAAAACAAATAAAAAGCTAGAATTGTTTTAAGACCAATTCTTATGATACCCTATATAATGCCCTTATTCGTATTGTCACCCTTCTGTGCACGTTAGATTTTTTAAGTGGTTTTTCGCATATATATATATCTAGAACGGTTTGTCGGACAGAAAAAATGATTATAACCAATTTTATAGGATTTTGTATTCTGAAGAAGTTTTTAGTACAATAAAAATGTCTTGGACTGATCGTTTTCACAGTATACGTAAAAAACCTAAATTTTTATATGGCAACACTAAGAAGGAGTTGCCCGATTTATTCCATTTTTGAAATTTTATTTTCTAGTACAATGAAAACACCATGTATCAAATTTCAGCTCTTTACGTCGACGCGTTCTCAGCCAGTGGAAAACGAAATTTTTGTATGGCAACCCCACGAAAGAGTTGCCCGATTTGTCTCATTTTCGAATTTAATTTTACTTTTTTTTTAAAAGTCCGTGTACAAAATTTCAGCTTTCTAAGAGAACGCGTTCTCGAGTTATCGTACGCACAGACGAACGGACGGACGGACATGCAAAAATCAACATAACTTTTACTATTATGCGTGGGTTTCCAATCCATTTTGCTCTACCATCATAATTTCGAGGAAATAAGGTTATGGAAGACCAAAAAGAATATTCGTATGGAACGAAAATATACTCAACAGTTCGGAACGAAAATTTGTTCCTCGTACGAATAATCATAAAAATGTATTTTAATTGAAATAAAGCTTTAAATATGAATATTTTTTTATTGAAACTGTAATTAGATTAAATATTAAGTATTGCGGAAAATTTCTGTTAGTTTAGGACAAAATTTGTGTTTTTCTGTTTAGTGTTTTTGTCTTTCGATGTGCAAACGGAATGACAAACTTACAGTACCTTGTCAAATTATTAGACCCATTGTCAACAAATCATTCGTTTTACTTTGGATTTGATATTTTACAACTGCTTTTATGAATTATTTGTTGTTGTTTTTAATTCTTTGCTGTGTTGGCAATAATTTAATGCTAACATTGTTGTCTAGCAACTCGAATAATGGCAAACAATTTCCTGCTAAGTGGAATAATATACCCGATGCGTTTATTTTGAATAATCGCGCGTTATAACTGTTATGAACCTAAAAATCATAAAAATGTGATCAATAAATTTTTCATATAGCTAATAATGTTTAAAACATGATTAGCTCATCTTCCTAATAAAAGAAGAAATTGCGTCAGTATGCCTCGTCGTATATCTGTATTTTTTTTTATCTAATAAATACTTATTAAATAAGTTTGGTGTTGTATTTTATTTCCTAAGGGACAGGGGAAGTGATTAATAAAAAAAAAAGACATTTCAAATCATAACTTAAACTGAAAAAGAGTAGTTCTATGCTGGGCTTTATAAAACGTTGGTCTCGAGAGTTCTCGAATCCTACCTTTACATTGCATTTGTACACTTGCTTTGTGAGACCCGTTCTTGAATACGCTAGCCAGGTCTGGTCTCCATTTTACGGTATACACATCGACCGTATCGAGTCTGTTCAGCGGAACTTCTTACGATTTGCTCTCAGGCACCTACCCTGGAATAATTCATTAATTCTTCCACCCTATGAGGATCGCTTGAAGTTTTTAAATATGCACTCTCTTGAGAAACGTCGTATGGTTGCCGATATAACGTTTGTGCATCAACTCTTAAACGAGAATATTGATTCTCCATTTTTACTTAACAAAATCTCTTTCCGTGATAGTAGGCACAATTTAAGAAGGCTACCTTTGTTGCATGTTAATTCCTCAAGGTCTAACTTTAGCAAGTATGAACCTGTTAATCGAATGTGTATTACTGTTAATAATACGGCTTGTCATTTTGTTCTCGACGTTTCTAAGCATGTTTTAAAAAAACGTCTATATAATATTTAATCTATTTTGTTTAATGTTTTCTGCATGTAATTTCATCTGGTGTTTGGTTTATGTTTAGTGTAACATACTAATACTAACACCGACTAAGTGATGGAACGCATGTATTGTTGACCGTTTATTTATTAAAGGTGTCCATGCATCCATCCATGTGTTAAGCTGGTTCTGGTAGTCAAAATGCTAATGGGTCTAATAATATGGCAAGGTACTGTAGTATACCCTATAGATTTCATCTAGCGTATTAAAATTTATCCGAACCAAATGACTACGATTCCTCAATCAAAAACTCTCAGCTGAGTAATTATTGATATGTCGCTGTACCGTCATGGCATGTCGTGGACTGATGATATCGAATGTATCTGCCTACAAGGTATTCTCATTAAAATTTTCACACTAGAGCTGTGACGTGCTTCGTCCTACAACGTATATACATTTCTATTGAAAAGACACGAGAGGAGAGAGAATATTGTGTTCTCTGTACCATGCTTTCCTATACATTTCACAATATTACGTCACCTAATAGGGGAACATGGTTCGTAATGGGAATAGCTTGTATTCTATATACCTTGATTAGGGTAGGTAGGTAGGGTGATGCTTCATTTCTGCTCCCAACCATCATCTTGACCGGTTATAGTAGGAAATTTGTTGTGCTTTTGACATTAGTAAGTGGCGTTTGCGTAATACAGAGGAAGGTTTTTGTTGGTTGAAGCGCGAAGTTTCCTGATCCCTGAACTTCATAGAAATCGTTTAGAGCGCAGGAGGCTGTGGATCCAGCAGGATGGGACAACTGCCCATACAGCCAATGAGGTGATGCACTTTTTGAGAATCAAGTTTTGTGGCCCAGTCATCTCGTGTTTTGGGGACATTGCATGGCCAGCTCACTCCCCAGACCTTAGCAAATGTGATTTTTTCTTGTGGGGGTTCCTTAAAGCAAGAGTTACACAAACAAACCCCGCACACTGGACGAACTGAAAGAGGCCATAAGCCAGAAATCGCCAACCTGTCTCCTGCAATGTTAGAGAAGGTGTTCGACAGCTTCAGTGCAAGACTGGAAGAATGCTTGGTCAAAGAAAGAAATCATTTAAAGGACGTTATCTTCAGATCTTAAACTGGTTGTTCTGATGTTATTTTCATTAATTTACATGAATACCCTTCTGTAATATGCAATAAAACAATTTGTATCACTTTTAATTTTTGTATTGCTTTTATTTTAAAACCGTCAGATCTTTTTGCCGCACCCTGTATTTCTCTGTTATTTGTTCGTAGTTGGGTAATGAATTAATAGGCCTAAAATCTTCATACCTTATGGATGCTTTACATTTTGGATTCACTATCGATTTCTTCCACCCATTTGGAAAGCAGCTCTTTTTCAATGAACAAAAATAGTTTCTTAAATACTGGGCCAAAAATTTCAAAAGCTTCCAAATAAAAATTTCCACGAAGATAGTAGTAATCATACTACTTATTCATGGTCTTAATTGCTGCTCTATATCGTCAACAGTTACTCTTAGAAATAAGGCGATTCGTCTGCTAAGTTTACACACCAAAAAATTTATTAAATTCCATCGATATACTACTTTCATTTGTTACACATGGATCGTCAAAAACAAGTTTATAAATGCACATAGCTTTGTAGTCGCTTGCACCAAGTATCTTTCTCTTAATATATTTATTTTTCGCGTTTTCAATTTCTCTTTTATATTTATTTCGTAGCTTCTTGAATGATGTCCAATGGTTTTGATGAAAAAACAGCTCTAAAATAGCTTGTAATGTTTGGACATTTCAACTACCTTAAGGAATCATTAAACCATTCGCAAGACCTGATTTCACTTCTTTAATAAATGTGAAAGTATCTATAATTCTTAAGTAATTCATTTTGTAAATTATTAGCTGTGTTGAATAAATGCACTATATAAGTATGACAGAGACTTTATACAAAAAATTGTATTGCAGGCGGGGTTCCACATAAACCGTTTGGGAGTTACAGGGTGATTAAGAAAAAAGCTAGGTTTTTTCATAACACCCTGTATTTTAAAAACTACAGGGCGTATGGTCACAGTTAAAACCTCATTGTATGCAGAACTTCATGGTCTTTCCCAGCCTCATACCCCTCTCCCATCAAGAATTATGGTTGTTTAAACTAAAAATTTCGGATTTTTTACTTTTATTTTAATTTGACTTCTATTATTTTTGCAAAAAGGTCGTTAACATAACTTTTTTTTATAAAAACTGTAGACTCTCCTCTTTAATTTGACCTATTACACCCTATGTGTTAACTGTAGCAGTTAAACAGTTAATAATTCATAACCTATTCAGGTCACACCGAGACGAGACGAGTGGGGTACGGAGCTGGTTGAGCAGTCGTTGGAAAGACCATGAAGTTCTGTATACAATGAGCTTTTAACTGTGACCGTACGTCCTGTAGTTTTTAAGATACAGGGTGTTATGTGAAAATCTAGCTTTTTTTCTTAATCACCCTGTAACTCCCAAACGGTTTATGTGGAACCCCCCTGTAATACAATTATTTGTTTGGCTAAGTGTCTAGTATCCGCACATTTCATTTGATCAAGTTTCGAAAATACACATTGTATAAAAATTCTATTATTGCTATATTTCAATAATTTTACTCTTTTGTCTATATTCTTATAGGTATTTCACTTCATAATTAATGTTAGTTTTTATCACTTTATTTATTTATTTATTCATGTCTACAAAGCATCCACATTACACACTCTTAATTAAATTTTATTGCCTTTTTCTTTTTTTTTCAGTATATGTCATTCAATTCCCTTTCAGTCAGCTTTGCTGGTGTAAGAAAGAGGTTGAAAGGTTGCTAACTCTGCAATACATAATGTATATTTCAAGCTTTCTAACATAGTCAAACACCACTTCCTAAATTTCAGCTTATCGATATAATTTATACAATACAGAATACTTAGGTTGATACTAATACTTGTTATACGGGAATGTAAGCAACCAGCCAATTCAGAAGCCATATTTCATTACATAAATACAAATATCTCCATAAATCAAGGAATGTTATCTAAGTTCATTTGAAACTCCATGTAGAGTTATATTACAGCAATTGAGACAAGAAAAAAGCCACCATCTAGTAAGTGTCACAGTCCACTACCACTACAAGCTAACTGCTATATTGGTCAATCTTAATTACGAAACTTCTTGGTGAAGTTGTTCAGGCTCTACAGGTTTTTGATCTCTTCCGGAAGACTATTGTAAATGTCACTAGCTCACGTCAGGAGTCATGAACGTATCCTCTCTGTTCTGGCTGTTGCTGTTCTTATTTCTGATTTCCATCTTGTGTTATAATTGTGGAGTTCAGCGGTCGTGATGAACCTTAAGTTTGATTTGCTTGTTTTTTATTTTGTATATGAATATTGCTTTCTCCACGAAAACTATTTGCTTTAGATTGAGTTTATTAGTTCTACTTAGGACATTCGTTGCGGGTGTTAGCCAAGGCATATTGTAAAGAGTCTTAAGTGCTCTATTCATAGTTGTTTGCACCCTGTTCATAACGCTATTTGTGCATTGAGACCATGTAAGTATATTAAACTTGATGTGAGACAGTACATGAGCATTGTATATGTATTAGATTGGCTGTTTCTTTATTTAGGGTAAATTTCATTCTTTTAATTGCTCCCAGCATCGGAATATTCTTGTTGATTTTCGCATTCACATGAGCGCTCCATTTGAAATGTTCATCTCGGATAAGCCCAAGGTATTTAATTTCTTTTACTCTGTAGACTCAATCTTGATTTCCGGGTTTATGTCTTTTTTATTTTGCTGTCAAAATAAGATAAACTTTGTATTTTCCTCATTTATTGATAACCTGTTGCCATCCGTCCAGTGCTTCAATTTGTTAAGGTCCTCATTCATGATTCTATGTAGTTCATCCTCCGTCTTCGCTCTATAGATGATATTTGTGTCATCAGCAAAGATATGATAATTTCCCTTAATACCTGCGTTCTGGATTCTATTAATTTACAGCAAGTAAAGGTTAGGGCCAAGGATGGAGCCTTGGGGTACCCCTGTACAGAGAATTTCCGCGTCACTATAAGTACCTTGTACATTCGTAAACACTTTTCTGTCCGTTAAATAGCTTTCCAATACTTTATTGGCTATCCTTCTTATCCCCAGTTCCTCAAGAAGTTTCGGCAGAAGCTCGTGATCCACAGCGCTCCTACGTACAGTCCTCGATTCAGATATTCGTTTATAACATTTATTGTCTCTGTTGTGGCTAATTCCATACCACTACATTCCTGAAATCCAAACTGTTTCTGGTCGTACCCTTCAGTTTTGATTATAAATCTTCTTAGCCTCTTTTCAATAACTTTCTCAAATATCTTTCGTACGGAGCTGAGAATTGCTATTGGTCTATAGTTGCTGACTTCCTTTCTATCTTCACTTTTATATATAGGCAAAATTTCTATCTCTTTCAGGATGTCTGGATATTTACCTATTGACGAGGCTTGATTTTTGAGTCGGACAAGGCAGGACTTATTAAGTCCGCAGCTATAGCAAGTTCTTTTGTCGTGATTCCATTCAGACCAGGAGCAGACTCTTTTCTAAGTGTTTTTATTATAATTTCTATTTCTGCCGGAAAGGAGCAAGGAAAATTGACAATTCTTTATTCCTATTTGCAACTGGTTCTCTTGTCGGCAGCTTTTCCCTTAGTACATTTCCAATATTGGAGGAATATAGATAGAAAGTGTCATCAATTTTTTTAGGATTAGTTTCTATTTTCCCGAGTACTTTATCTCATCAATAGTTTCCTTGCTCACTTGTTCCTTTTTTATAATTGATTCATTAATTATTTTCCACGTTTTCCTAGAGTCGAATTTTGCTTTTTGGAAATGGCTGTCTATATATTGTTGTTTCGCTTTCTTTACTAACATATTGACACTATTTTTTGCACGTATATACTCTTTCTTTGCCTCGGTATTTCCGGGGTGCTTTTTCATTTTTTTTGTAGAGTTTTTCTTTTAGCCTCATTTCTGCGATAATTCTAGCAGTAATCCATCCATTCTTTCTGGATCTAACCTTTTTGTGAATTATACTATATTTCTTGCTTTCTTGTCAATAAACTCCTCAATTGTCACTATTTCAGAGTTTAAAAGTCGCTCCCTTATTCTTCTTCTGTATTTCTCTTCATCCAATATTGAAATAATTCTAGTGGTCCTCCTCCTTTTTTGTAGAGTTTTTTCAGTAAGGGCGACGTTAATTAAATTGTGGTCCGATATTGATGTAACCTTCATATGCATATCCATCCGAACCGTCCCATAAATATCCGTAAAAACATGATCAATTATGGTAGCTTTCGTTTCTGTAGCCCTAGTCGGGTGTTCAGTATCTATTTTATTGAAGATCTTCAAGTTATAGCTGGATAGCAAGTCAAGGTATTGGGTTACTGTATTATTTTGAGCCAACAAATCAATGTTGATGTCTCCCAGAAACAAGAACTTTCTGTATTGATTCATTAAGTTCTCTAAGTATTCCATAAATTCTTCTTGGGGTTCATTCGGTGATTTATACATAGTCATAATTTTGAAATGTTTTCCACTGTTAACCATTATTTCAATCAGTATCGTATTATATTTGGCATCCAGTATAGTGCTTTTACATTTTATTCCTTGTTTAACATATATCGCAGTTCCTCCCCACGACTCTCTATTCTACATCTGCAGTTAAAAATCCCTTCATAGCCACGCAAATTATAATATTTCACCTCATTAGAATATAACTAAGTTCCATTGAGAATTATTACATCAATCAATGGATTTTTTGTGACCATTAATTCGAGTTCAGTTAGCTTATTTCTTACACTCCTGATATTCAGATATAGCAAGTTAATCATGTTGGGTCTATTTATAAGGTTTCGATAGATTTTGTAATTTTGTAATTATATAATAGATTAAACTTTTTTGAAATTTCAGTTATCCTAGTCAGTTCTAAGATAATCTGTTTAGATGCATTCTTATTAAAGATTTGTTGTTGATGCACCCTGCAGACTAGAATTAATTAAATAAAGTATTTCTGAAAAAGGAAAGAAATTTCCTACTGATCCAACTAAAATATCTGCAATTTGATTGTGTCCTTCCCTTTTTTTTTTTTTAAATTCTCATTTGCAGTTTATCTTTTCACTCTTCGAAGAATCGATGTTTTTTAATCTTAAAGCTTCCATTTTCTAAAGAAAAAAATCTCAAAATACGTGCCCTAATAACGATAAAACATATAAAATTTGTTTATCAATTTTTATGAATTCCTAAACGATTGGTATAGATTAGTATAGTATAGTATAAACAAACTTTAAAACAATTCGTTTATAAATTGCGTTTTCGTTACTCAAATGCACTTACTATGAGATGGTCTGATTACTTGGTGACTAATATTTTACATCTCTTAAAGGATCTACATATTCATTTTGCGCTACAGTTAAAGTAAATCGCCAATAAAGCAGATTTGTTGTGAATTTTCTGGCGGGATTTCTATGTGATTCTGTTAGATCTGTTAAAAATTGTTGTAGGTATGTACCAGTATTAAGCAAAAATATTTGATTCATGATTAATGATAACGATTACAAAAATGAAGTCTGCAATCATGATTGCAGATTAATAGTATTTATCAGACCCGTAAGATGATTGATCAAATAGAATCTTTTTAAAAATTTCGTTAAACGAAACATTAGCTGTGTTCTTTTGTGTACCTCGTTCTAGAACTCCCATATACTGGAGAGAACAAATTGCTCTGTCGATTAAAGCGAACTGTTTGTGCTATCGCTTCATTTATAAATCTTCTATGAAAATGAATGAGGCGTTTTTTTGTGTACCATTTGTTCTGCTCTGTTTTGCGGACACAAAAAACACAGCTATTGTTGTATTTCTATTCCGTAATATTTTATTGATATCAGTAGTGGCACATAAACTAAGTTTGTGAGCACAGCATACATCTCAAGTTGGATAGCAACTTAAATTATAACGGTATGTAAATATGAACATTGAGAAGAAAAATATAATGCATACCATTACATATTATTATATCGTCAATTAATTTCCAATCAATAAAGAAGTTTGTTAGAACTACAATCAATCAAACTCTTGTACATTTTTATTTGTAGGCCAGTTAAATAATCGAATAAATATTGGTAATTTAAGAAGACTCAATTAAAAATTGACTTTAAGATCTGCATATTTCACAACACGTGAGTATACAGGTGTACGATCATAAAATATACTCGTTATCTGGTCATAAGTAATGACAAATCGCCTAATGTGGATAAAATACATTAAAAATTCCTAGACGTTAGATCTATAACTATTTTAATTTCAAATGTGTTTTAAAAGTAATTGGGTTTCCTTTCTTTTCAGTGTTCTTGGTTTAAATGTTAATTTATTATTTTTTAAAAGGAATTGCTATAAATTGTAATGTTTCCGTAAGTAGTTCAAAAATTTTAAATATTTGGCCACTATTGTTACTTATAAATAAGACCACCTTAAAACGCGGAGTGTTCATACCTGAAATGTTGTGGAATATTTTTTAAATACAAAATTTTGACTCTAATCTGTGGTTTGTTGTCTAAAAGAATAACCGATAGCCCGAACACTCTATTCAGCTACATCGTAGGCATAATTATTTAATTGGTATTATAGGTAGATATAAGGAATTATTTACAAACTGGAATGCGGGTGTGTTCATTGATAGAATGAATTTTTGTTTTGTTTTAATGAAAATGATTCATCATATAATTCACGCTTGGAATTTATACTAAATGAGTGTATATGGGGTTTAGCCTATTTTTTTCTTTAGCGTCTATGGCAGACGGAAACAGGCGTACCATAGATGGCATAAGAGCTAGATGTCGCACGAAATACAGGAGCAGAGTATACAAATTTTATATGACTGGTTTGTCCATTCCGGATGGACCACAACATTTGAAGTGATGGATACGTCGAGTGATTCATACTTTCTCGCATCTACCGTGTTACGGAGGCCGGGAAAATGCATACAAAACTGGTGTTGAAAAAAAATTTGCTCTCGGTCTAAAACAGGTTTTGATTCATTCCAGAATGCACAACCTATTTTACAATCTGCTCTGGTATATCATGCCATATCTAGCTCTTGAGTCATCCATCTATGGCCATACTGATGAATGAGTATCAGAGCATCTGCCGATATGAAATGCTTTTCTTTGTTAAGCAGTTAGTGGTTTATTTCGAGTAATTCTTCAAATAATCCAAAAAGTTAACCATTATTAAGATTATATTTGATTAATCATTAATCGCCTTATTATTATATTTTATCCAAGATGGTTCGATGTAATTGTGATTAATGATTGATGTAACACAAATGACTAGGAATTATTGTATATTTGAAGATGATAAAAAAGGGAATTCACAGTGTTAGTAGGAAGCACATTGTACATCTCAATTTCAATCTTGGATATACGCAATATAATAGTCCTCTTACACATAATCCAATCGTCATTTCTTAATTTTCTGTCTTCCAATATGCATTTCTTGGTGATTGGTATTTGTATTATAATGTTGTTCGAACTAAAAATGAAATAAAAAAATTACAATTCTACATACTATATGACCATGTGTATGAAAGAAGACTTGACAAAATCTGGAGATAAATGAAGTCGAAGCTTTTATCCCAACTTAACGCATCGAGGACGTGCATACTACCAATATATATTGATTTTATCAAGTATATTAATAAGCATTCTCAGAGTGGTCCTCCTTGCTTTTTCGGTTACCGGGCGTCTACCAGAGGTCGAGGAATCTTGCTGACGACATATTACATACTATAAAACCATTGAGATGCTGTAATGAGAAAGTGTTATTTCGCTCAATGGTTTGGAGCCCAACTAAAATTGAAGGTCTCCAAACATTTATTAAGAAACTTGACCATTTCTCGCTTTTGTTCATACGTAAACTGAACTTTGCGCGAAATATTCCTTGTGCCGGCTATGAGTATTGAACTTAATGGCCTAAACGTTGTAAATCCCACTCCTTAAAGACTCATATTAATAACCTTGTGAATTTTGTATTGTTGGAAGTCCGATTATATATAGATATTTTTACCACTAGACCACTATAATTATATAAGTTTTTTTTTTCAATAATCAATAACCTTTTTTCCATAGCTATGATAAAGATTAATGTAATGTAAGAAAATGATTCCTGTTTAGAGTACCTTAGAATAGCTGATTTACCGAGCTATAATTTTAGTTTGGTTACTGTAATTTATGTATTGAACAAAACAAAATACTGCAAGGTTCAAATCGTGTAGTGGATATGTAATATACCGACTTTTCGCATCTACTGCAAAAACGGCCAGTCAAAGATTTTTTCCAAATTCTAAATTCAACAAAAATCGTTTTTGAAAAATATAAAACCGTTATAAAAAAAAAGCGTGTATGTATATGCGATTCATAAAACGTAAAAGCCTAAATTTGTTTAAAATTAATTTTTATTTCATTTACATTAAATGCCACATTTGTTATAAATTACTTTCCTTATTAAAATTTTCAGAATTTGAATTCAAATTTGGATGAAAATGACCTCCCGGTAAGTATTCGGTTACAGCGTCTTATAAGAATATTTCCAAAATAGTGCTTTTGCTTCAATAAGTATTAATTTTATTCCATTCATAGATTAGATCGTTTATTTATATTATTGGAATCAGGATCTTCAGCAGTAACTCGTCGAGCAGCTGCAAAACAAATTGGCGAAGTTCAAAAATTGTATCCCCATGAGTTGCATAACCTTCTTAATCGCCTTATTACTTACTTGCATAACTCTTCTTGGGAGACGAGAATAGCAGCGGCTCAAGCTGTTGAAGCTGTATTAAGTAATGTACCCCAATGGAATCCAAAACCAAATCCAGTAGAAAACGGTAAGTTGAGTTAAATTAAAATAAAAAAACCTTTTATGCATTTTTTATGATATATGTATGGATGTCTATATATGTGCGGTTGTGTGGTGTATAATATTTTTTTTTTTAATTTTAGAAGAG
The DNA here is from genome assembly GCA_963924295.1 of Dioctria rufipes. NCBI lineage: Eukaryota > Metazoa > Arthropoda > Insecta > Diptera > Asilidae > Dioctria > Dioctria rufipes. The sequence continues at coordinate 76,877,842 of OZ002741.1, read as the reverse complement.
GTATCGACAGAGCCGGGTCTTCTTTCTTTCGAGAAATTCAATTTAGCAGAAGTCATACAAAAAGGGGCCCGACTGATGGGATCAGAAGGTACTGAGTTTGACTTTCAGGAGGATACTGAAACAAATAATACGTGAGTGTTAAAAATATCGCTGTGAATAATACTGCAAACTATTACAACAATTTTAATGAAGCGACAGATTGGTTAGACAAAAAGCATTATTAAACGAAAAATTAGGACTAACACAGGCCAGTAAGCTTGGAATTAATATTACCGATATTGTGACGCTTGATGATTTTAAGGGTGTAAGCAGTGCATATGATATAAATAAGCAAATGGTATTAATTTCATTCTTCCACAAACATTAGATATGACTTATTATCTTTGTACTATTCAGGTTCCGGTTCAAGATATTTTAAAAATGGAGCCTACAACGCCAACTACTCCAACTGGAAATGGACAAAATATGAGTTGCCGCGAAATAAATCGTGCTCGTAGAAAAGCTCGACAGACTCAAAATTCAGGTCCAGGAAATTCTAGTTCATCGTGCCTCTCTAGAACCAATTCTAGCTCTAATGGATCTTTTGATGAGCCAGAAAGGAAAAAACTTAAATTAGAAAACGGAGATAAAATGGAAATTTTTTACAGTTTGAATGGTAATTTTAAATTTGGTCTTTTGTGGAATATACATGTTATATTATGTGTGCTGAAATTGGGATAAACGCGGAGCACGTGTTGACTTATCTACTGACTGAAAGCAGGACCTCACTCCGTCAACGAGGCTAAGGCCGGTAGTGGGGTGGGTTAATGTTATAACCTGTCTGTTGTCGCGGGGCGCATCAAGAAAAATATCATGCCATAGGTAATGTGGGGATAGGAAGAAGGAACCACCAGGTTAATCTTCAGCTGTTGTGGGGATTTGGGAAGGACGGCTGAAGTCCTCTCTCCCACCACCCTTATGGCATCAGTGGGCCTGAGTTCTGAAGCCCTCTATGAAAACAAAAACCCAACGGGGGTTACGAGCGAAGAGGGCCCGTAAGAAAGAGGAGGGAAACTACCTAAAACATATTCATTTCACACTTTCGTTTCAGCAAGAAAACTCATAAATATTTTATTCGATTCAATAAAAAAGTCCGTTGAATGATTTAATATTTAAATTCATTTATAACAAATCCCATATCTGGAGCGGAGATGGTCGCAAAGCTTTAGCCTCATTGGATATTGTTCAAAGGGCTCTCTTTGTTTATTTGGAAATAACTTGTCATATTAACTTTATCGCTACATGCATAGCCAATGTTCTGATGAAATATCTAGTCTGATCCCTTGTAGATTGGTCCTGCACGCAATTTGCGCTGCTCCTTTTACCAATTCGAACTACTTTTGCCCGTACAGTAAAATTTCGTGATGCTTTTTCATCCCGAACCGTGCGAATGTGGAACAGCCTACCATCTTCTGTCTTTCCTCTGGCATACAAAAAACAAGTCCCAAGAAATGTCTCAAAACAATCTTAGCTTATCATTCCTGTAATCGATCTATATTATTTATCCGAAACATAAATATTCCTGATCAAGTTTAGTCATAATATTGATTTGTATTCATAAAACCAAGCATGAGCTGTTTCAGCAAAAGAGGAAGATTTCTCTTCAGCTCCTATTTCAATACCAAAAAAATCTTTTTTTTTTTTATAAATATTAATTTAGTTTTTTCTTTGAGGCCATGTTGCTGGGGAACTCCAGTTGTGCAATGCGTGATGACTTGATCAAAATTTTAAAAGACAAAACCTTACGCATTTTTGCGTGTTTCTATTCAAAGACCAGTGCCATGCAGTGAAATTTTTTTTAAATTATTTATAATATACCAACCCGTAACCTGTCAATTATAAAAATCCGCCGCGCCGTTTCTAACAAATCAATTAAATATTAAAACTAAATAACTATAACTGCCAATTTAAGGGCTTTTCTATGCTCATCGGCATTAAAAAACCTAGCAGCACAGCACGGTAATGTTTTTATTGTCCCCTAACAGAAATCAGTGCAAGTTCATTAGCACTTGTCACTGATCAGCATTACGGGTGCTCCCAGCTGAGTTTATTGAACTAAATGCAACCAATAGGCATAACACTATTGTTGGTTTTTTTCCTCGCTGTGTCGTTGACTGCTGCTGGTGGCGCGCAAATATCTGTGTTGTGTGTGTTACTCTTTTTTATGCTTTTTTTGTTTTGCTTTTGAGCATGTAGAATTTTATTTTCGATTTTTGCAACATTCGCGGATTGGAGATTCGGTGTACTGCCACCTCAATTAAAAAAATCCGGCAATTCTTGCGCTAAGTGAAACCAAGGTTGTTTCTGATGCTGATATTAATCAGTTTCATGTCCCTAGTTACAGCTTAGTGCCTCTTTTTTTCTCAACATAGGAGGTCGCATTATATATTCAGATTGATGTATGCTTACAATTCTTAAAGATTTTTCTTCTGCCAATCCAGAGTTTAATTACATCTGGAACAGGTCTGATGACGACACGGTATCCGTATTTGACAATATCCCCAACAATATTGATCATTTGCTTTCTGTCTCTCCCTCTTCTGAAATCGTCCTGGAAGGCGATTTTAATGTCCATAACATATCGTGGCTCTGACATTCTTCTAACACAAGCCCTGCGGTCCGATTCATTGAACTATTAAGTGAATTTTAATTTGCAACAGCTAGTGGATGCAACAACGCGAATTCCCGCTGCAGAGCTCATTTACTTGATTTATTTTTAACATATCATCCCGACAAATATTCCATATCAGTCGGTTCCCTTCTCGGAACCTCGGTCCCCATACTGTTTAATAACGGCTCAATTTACCATCTCAAACATGTGCCGCCCCACGTGTCCACATACAAGTAGGCTTTTTTGGCACTATAAAAATGCTGACTGGGAAAGTGCCAAATTATCGACCAATTGCTATCACTTCGATTCTGTCATTAACTCAAAAATTAATGAAGTATCTAGAAACCAATAAACTCGTCAAAGATCGCCAATATGGCTTCCGGACTGGTCGCTTATCTGGAGAATTGCTGATTTTTTTACGAAACGTTGGAACCGTAGTCTCTCTAGATATTTCAAGGAACTTCGGTAGAGTTTGGCATCCTGCCCTTTTAGCCAAACTTAAAGCACTTGGTCTCTCCCCTCCTCTTCTTTTATTCTATAATTCGTATTGTATTAGCCGGCGTTATATCTGAATCACACTCTATAAATGTCGGTGTGCCCCAGGGCTCTGTTATCTCTTCGTCTCTTCCTAATTTCCATTAATGATTTGCTTTCCCTTACTTTCAATCTCATTCATAGTTTTGCCGATGACATTACCCTTGATTTCGCTTACTAATTGACACTTTTGTGGACTTCAGAGGGATTGCCAAATTTTTCCACTCCAGTTTCTTTTGATGGAGTACTGCTTTACGATACACAGTCATTATGTATTCTTGGCATTAATATTTCCAGTAAGTTAAGCTGGACAGATCACATCTTCTCTATTGCGAAAGAAGCGTCTTGGATTCCTGAAAAGGTGTAAGAAATATTTTAGCCCATCGAATTTAGCACTCTGCTACAAGTCCTACATCAGACTTAGAATGGAATATAATTCCCATATCTGGACCGGGGTTGGTCGCACAGTCTTAGCTTCTTGGATATTGTCCAAAAGAGAGCTCATTGGCGATTCGACAATTACTTGTCATATCAACTCACGCGTGCACCGCCGCCTTTCGCTCCTTTATCGCTACATGCATGGCCAATGTTCCGATGAAATGTCTAGTCTGATTCCTTGTAGTTTAATTCCTGCACGCTGTCTTAGCGCTGCAGCCGCGCTCATCGTTTCAACCTTCAAAATACTTCCGGTTGTACAGTAAAATTCCGTAATGCTTTAATATCCCCAACTTTGCGAATGTAAAACAGTTTACCATCTACTGTTTTTGATTTGTAAATGCACCCGCCGTGGAAGACCGTACACATACCTAATAATTGAATTAAAGGAGTGCGTAGTCTGTCAATATTTCCTGCGGAAGTACCAGTATATAGCTCCGCCCCATAAACGAAGTGGGAAAACAACAGAGCGTGGGCAAGCTTCTTCCTTATATATGTTGCCAGCTACGTGTTAATATTATGAGTTTGCGAAGGCCAATACCTACCCTGCCGATTAAGGTATTAATGTGGGGCGAAAAGGATAGGGTCTCATCTAAGATGAAGCCAAGGCTAGACACCATGTCACAAAATAGGGTATAATAACCCCATTAAGGGAGATGGGATTGAGGAGGTGCTTGTTTGGATGACCAGAGAAGGCAATCGATTGAGACTTGGCTGGGTTTAGGGTTAATTTATTGCACAAAGCCTAGGATGAGACAGAGGAAAGGTCGGCGTTGATATCTGCAGTACATTGACCCATAGATCCCAGTGGCGCAGAATAAAGTAGTTGCACATCGTCTGCAAAGATTGAACGACAGGGAACCTAACTGCAGCTGATTAAAATTTCCCAAACCTTGGAGAGTGCGGGTAAAATGGTTACAGGCCTAAAATCCGAGGGCTGTGAAGGATTGGAGCACTTAGGAACAGGAATTACCTTGCCTGATTTCCAAGCAGTAGGGAAGGTTAAAGTGGTGATGATGGTGTTAAAGAGGTGAAGAATATGACCAAAGAGGACCGGAAAAACTAGCTTCAGAAAGGGAATGCCATCCAGACCAACTACATCCAATTTGACACAAGAAAGGGCGTATAAGACTTCAGAGATATCTACGTTGGAAAAAGAAAAGGAGTCCTCGTGATCGGGATCGGCGATGTTGTTATGATTACCCGATGGAGAAGTAGATGTGAGACCAGTCTGAACTGAAGCAAAGAAGCTGTTCATTACGTCAGGGTCCATGTCATGCTGCATGGAGTTAGAGTCGGAAAGCACAGCCAAGGTTAGGAACTTTCCCCCAAAGAGCCTTGGTAGAAAGCGATGGCTTTACGCACCTCCTTTCTATACCTGTTCCGAAGCTTCGTAAATAGTCCCCATCTCTCGGGCGTACATTTCTCAGAGTAAGGCCTGATGGCTGGAGTATGATACCAGTTGGATACAGTCTGTCTTTTTGAAAATGTTTTGAGATGAAGTACATTATTAGTTAGATACATATCAGACATATCAGACAATGCATAGCCCAAGAGGGGCTCCACGCTAACACCTTTGTAATCACGATAGGAAAATTCTTCGGCGACCTGGGAAACGGGAATTTCGAATGAAGTGTTTATGAGGACGTAGATCACCATCAGAGAGATAACAGACAACAACAAGCACCTTGGCTGACCCAATTGCAAGCTCGCAAAAGATGTATTCACTACCATTAATGAGATAACTTGATTTTTCAACTAGTTTAGCCTTGATCCTTCCCGAGATATAAATACCAACACGTCCACCCTGATGGTAGGTTTGTCGTTCCTAAAAAGCGTATAACCAGGAATCTCAACTGACTTAGAGGAAACATAGGGTTTGAGCCAAGTCTCACTCACGCCAACAACATCGAGATAGCCGCCTTCAAGAATGCACTTAACTTCATCGAAAAAAATGTTTGCGCCTAGGTGCTAGGTGAAGAGTAATGCCTTCAACACAGATGCGACGACCAGAGCGGCGGACTACTATTGCAGTCATAGGAACAGTTTTCTCTAGGAATACCGGTGTTTGCATAGGAATCTGCAGTGGCTCTTTTCGTTACAATTGTGTTACTCGTTTGCCAAGAGGTCATTGTAACCCCTGTGAGCACACTTCATTCATTTTCTACAAGACAATTCATGCTGATTTTTAAAATAATATCTTAATAACTTTAAGCTTTAAATCTTCAAGTCATGGCAGGAATAGTGCCGACAAAAAAACACTCTTGGGTACAGCTATTAAATTTCCTTAAGTTCTTACATAGCTCACAAAAAGTAAATAATGAAAAAAAAAAATACATTTAAAATTAAATTGCCTGACGAAACTCACCACTGAAACGGATTTTTTTAAAACCTTTTTTTTTCTTTTTCTTGGATCTCTATTATAATCTAAGCTGAGTATTTTACAAACATAACGATAGAATTTAGTGTTAGGATTGGGTTTGGCGCACTGTTCCAAATAGACGAATAAATTTGCAATTCTCAAGTTAAAGTGATCAGTCTCAAGACCATGCGACTCTTGACATTTTTTACGTCGATTGTTTAAGTGAAAAGTAAGTTCAATCTATCAATTCATTTTTCCGTGTCGCTGGCCATCCCATATCCTACCACTTCCGCCTTGAAAGATTACAACACTTAAAACTAAGCTCTCTCGCTTTCACGTCCAACCAAAATTTCGAAAGCAAACACAAAATGTTCCAAAATACGTCACCACAGCAAAAAATGAGCGTAAATATTATGCAATATTATAGTCCGAAAACTTTTGAACAAAAATGTTACAGAATTGATATAATCGGACACATGTTAGTGCATATAGTTATCTGTCCACCCTTAACTTCTTCCATTCTCTCTGTCGCGTCCTTACGAGATAGAGGTTGGTCACCATCGGCATTTTTATTTAGAATCATATTTCGAATAAAATAGCAGTTTTAAAATTAAAAAAAATTTTATTCGGATGCATGGCAAATAGATTGTCACACGTTCGGGAGTGCTTTTATTAATTTTCTTTCCTTTTTTTGGTCCTGGGACGGCGCATTTTTGTGACAATACTCGTAGGAACACCCTACACCAACCCTCAGAATTATATTGACTGTCAGAACCAGTTTAATACTAGCTCGCAGTAGTGATACGTTTAATAAATAAAGGGTAAACAATACATGCTTTTCATCACTTAGTCGATGTTAGTATTCTGGGTAGTAGGTGCCTAAGAACGAAGCGCAGGAAGTTCCGCTGAACAGACTCGATACGGTCGATGTGTGCGTAAAATGGAGACTAAACCTGGCTAGCGTATTCAAGAAGAGGTCTGACAAGGCAAGTGTACAAACGCAATGTTGGGATTCGAGAACTCTCGGGACCAACGTTCTATAAAGCCTAGCATAGAGCCTAGCATAAAGCCTAGCATAGAACTACTCCATGGTACCATGTAGTTTATGTGGGAGATAAAATTCAATCTTTGGTCACATTTAACACCCAAGTCACAGACAGAACCTGCACGGCGAATCGAGGAATGCGAGAACACATAATCATGGTAGGTGATTGGTTGCTGATTCCTGTGGAAAGTCATAACCTCACATTTGTCGATATTGAAAGCCAAATTAATGGTTTTGCACCAAACGTAAAATTTGTGAAGGTCGCCTGGTCGTACCTGTTCACAATCGTTAAAAGATTTAATCTGAGCGAAAAGTTTAATGTCGTCAGCATAAATCAAGACTGCAGTGCCTCACAACAGGGGCAATGTCGTCAATAGACAGAATAAAAAGCAACGGGGCCAAGTGACTCCCTTCAGGTACGCCGAACGAAGCTTTCAAGACTATAGAGATGAAATGACGGAATAATATTTGATATGTAGTATTATCTAAATAACACTCCGTCCATTTTGTACATGTTGGGGGAAACCCATACTCCTCCATTTTAAGCAATATTACGGACTGAGATAACTTGTCGAAGGCTTTACTCAATTCTGTATAAACACAATCCGTCTGGTAGCCTTTTGCAAACCCACCAATGATATCCGAAATAAATCTTCTATGTTGGTTTGAAGAGAGCAAATTCTTACAGGAAACCGCCAGATAGATTCGAATAATTTTGGAGACAAGATAATTTTGCAATAGGTCTATAATTAGAAATTTCACTTTTACTACCTTTTTTGTGGATAGGTATGATAAGAGTTTTTCCATAGCTGAAGCAAACAACCACTATGGAGCGATTGTTGAAAAATTATTTTCAGCGGAGCTGCCAGTGCGAAGTAGAACGACTTAAAGAAGGCTGGAGGGATCCCATCAGGACACTTTGTGAAGTCATTTGGAAGCCCATTAATATGATCGATTATATCCTCTTGTGAAATTGTAGGGATAGTGAATGAAACATTATAAGAACCGATTATATGACTAAAGTTGTTATGTCGACGATAGAAATTTGACGAAGAAAAAGAATTGTCAAAAAAGAAGCAAACATATTGAAAATTTCAGATGAATCATCTCTAACTGCAGCCTGAAACAAATTAAAAGCCCTTTTTAGCATTTTTTTGGCTTATTTGACTGGATTATTTATACGGATTCAAGTCATCAAATCTATGGCCTTGCTCTTATTTGATAACCCTTTCCCACTTCAAACAATTTTTAAAAGAATTCAGTGCGTATTGTCCAGTGCAATGCAGTGCTTTTCCTAGACAAAAAATATGGAGAATAAAAGAATTTTTTAAGAACTTTTATTTTTAACGATTCTAAATCAAATCATAAATACAAAGAAAAAACAGCCGCCTCGTCCGGGGTTTGAAACCGGGACCTTCCGTTTGCCGGGCGACTCTCTTATCACTGAGCTAACGAGACAGATCATTTTCCCTCTTGTATTTATTAATTTGTAATTAGCCTACTTGTATTTAAGATTTGATTTAGAATCGTTAAAAATTAAACTTCTTAAAAAATTCTTCTATTCTCCATCTTTGACCAATTCTAACAAGTGTGGGTTCGATTCCCGTCTGGGAAAAATAAAAAAAACATGTATGTTCCATGATGGAATTAACAATACCTCTACCAATATTACTTATACCATTATTAAACCTTATGTATCTAATTAATAAGTTTTAAAAATGCATTTGCCGATTACACCTAGAACTAAAAAACAAGTATTTGCATGAATTACAACACAAATTCTCTGTCTCAAACAAATATGTAATAACAAAATTAAAAGGGAAAAAAAAGCCAAATAATGCTCTCTCGGCTTATCTTCTAAATAAATGTTACCTCTTTTTATCTAAACTATAAACAAAAAATGCAAAGAAATATTTTTTCTTTACGCGCATCGATCGCACTCTTAACTCAACTCATTCCAACAAGAAAGATGCACTCACAGCGAGCAGCAGACGAGCTACCCTATGATGTAAATATACATACGTATAAATAGATATCGATTAGAGATACATAAGAACAAATAAAAAAGCTAGAATTGGTCTAAGATCACTTCTTATGATACCCTAGCTAGATGAATGCCCGTATGTAATATCGTATGGACAGTTATCTGTGTAAATTTGATTTTTGAAGTGGTTCTTTGCATATATTTCTAGAACGGTTCGTCGGTGAGTAAAAATGATTATAACCAATTTCATAGAATTTCATATTCTGAACAATTTTATAGTACAATAAAAACGTCTAGTACTGATCGTTTGCACAGTATACGTAAAAACCTAAATTTTTATATGGCAACACCCGATGCCAGATTTAGCACATTTTTGAAACGTTATTTGCTATTGGTATAAAAAGGCCATGTACAAAATTTCAGCTCTACGTTGACGCGCTCTCAGGCAGTGGCCAAATATATAAGGAAAAACGGATTTTATGTATGGCAACCCTACGAAGGAGTTACCCAATTTGTCCCATTTTCGAACTTAAATTACCCGCGTATAAAATTTCAGCTCTCTAAGTGAATGCGTTCTTGAGTTATCGTGCGGACAGGCGGACATGCAATAATTCAAATAATTTTTAATTTTATGTATGGATTATTTCTATTCGTTACAAACGAAATGACGAAACAGTATACCATATGAGTTCATCCCTAGGGTATAAAACTACAAATTTGGAAAAATAGCTCCGGTATCATTTACAAATATGACTGGAAAGCCTATTTACAAAAAATAATAAAAATTTGTGTCTATGCGGTTTTTGGAGGTTTTGATAAAAAAAAACATCTTTTTCTGAAGAGTTTCTAATATTTCTCGGAAGGTTTCAAATTAATATCATAAAAATTGTGGGAATTTAAGGGGGAAATAAAATTCTTGCAAATTTATTCAGTGTTGGTAACACATTTCGCACTATTGAAGATTCGAACACAGATTTGAACACGGACGAAAAAATATCGGAGGCCAACGAAGAGGGTCAAGTTGGATAGTAAACTATTCAGAACTAGGTATTAATATATACATCTTCGGTTGGAATAATAAATAGTACTATTCTTTCGTTAATTATAAGAAAATTCATAAAACTTTATTATATATATTAATATAAATTCAGTAAAATACATATATCTAAAATTTTAGAGCCAGTCCCTGACAACATCGGATCTTGGGGAGATGCCATTAGCTGGCCATTGGAAAAATTTTGCTTTAGACTTTATACAGATTTATTTAATCCTAAATGGGAAATAAGACACGGCGCCGCAACAGCCTTAAGAGAATTGTTTAACTCACATTCTTTGGGAGGTGGGAAATATATTTATATGACCGCCGAAGAGGTATATATATTTATTTAGCACTCATTTGTTCATATAATAATAAATATAAATTTTTTAGATGACTTATCATCATAATCTCTGGTTGGAGGATGCGTCTCTGCGCTTACTCTGCGTACTCGCATTAGACCGTTTTGGTGACTTTGTATCAGATCAAGTAGTAGCTCCTGTGCGAGAAACATGTGCACAAGTTCTAGGAACAATACTGAAGGAAATGCCTGCAGATAAAGTACATGAGACTGTTAAGGTTCTCTTGAAACTAATTAAACAAACAGAATGGGAAGTACGTCATGGGGGTTTATTGGGGCTGAAGTACATATTAGTGGTTCGGGAGGATTTACTTCAAACTTTTCTTCCTCTCACCATCAATGATATTCTAATGGGATTATTTGATATGGTCGACGATGTTGGAGCTGTTGCTGCTTCAACTCTCATACCTGTGGCGTCATGGTTACCAAAGCTGTTAAATGCCGCTCAAGTATCTAGCATAGTAAAAATGCTATGGGATTTACTTTTGGATCAAGACGAACTCACATCAGCTTGTAATAGTTTTATGGGTCTGCTTGCGGCAATCTTATGTTTGCCAAATTCTTCTTACTGGATTCAGTAAGTTAAATTATGCTCAATACTATATAAGAGATTTATAATTTGTATGAATTTCAGAATGGAACCGATGTCTGTGTTAGTGCCTCGTCTTTGGCCATTTTTAAGCCATAACACTAGCTCAGTAAGAAGATCCACGCTGAGAACTTTGAAAACACTTACTGAAAACAGCATAACTGACCCAACTTTTACTTTTAGTTGTGAACAAATAAGCGGTTCTGAACAAGTTAATTTCGATTCTAAAAATTTAAAGCTTAATTTTGGAGTTAAAGACTGGCAAGCTCCACTATTACAAGAAGCAATGCGACATATTTACCAAAGAGTATTGGTTGAACCTAATCAAGAGATACAACAAATTGCAATACAAGTTTGGATGAATTTAATACAAAATGCTGAGCTCTCGGCTTTGTTACATGCTGCTTGTCCATTTGTTTCCCCTTGGATTTGTTTAGCAATGCAACCAGCACGGTTAGCTTTTGATCCTAGCAATTTAATTCTAGCTAAACCACAGCAGAGCAAAGTATTTAATGAAATTGGTTTCTTTAATTTAATATTTTTAAAATTTTAAATATTATAGGATAAAAAGACGAGAATTGGTGATGATTTGGGAGGAAGCTGTGCTGCCGCTCAAATAAAACTTTATTTAGGTGGGACTGAATCTACTCCTCTAGATGTCAGAGAGAAAAATTTTACTAAAGCCAGAATTTGCGCTGCAAGAATTCTTGGTAAATGTTTAAGTATGTATATACCATTTAATTAAATATACCGTTTTCTTTTCTAGGTATTTTATCACATTATTTAATTCAACCTGCACCGGGTGTTGCTTACACCTCCGATGTAGAAAGCCCAATTGATTGTTATATAAAAGTACTGCTAGGACATTTGCATTCTCGATCAGCTCTGCAAAGACTTGTTTGTGGTTCGTAATTAAGTTAATAATCGATGCATTAATATTATATATTATTTTATTTTTGCAGGACTAATCATTTCATTTTGGGCTTTGTCAGATCAAGAAATCCGTCCAGGGCCTCCACAATTGCAAGAAAAATTGATACAGTCTGTAATGGAATATGTTTATTATGACGAGGTGGCCTTATCATTTACTAGGTATAAATATCATTGTTATGCTTGTTTCTCTCTTGATGATATTATTTTATAGACTGTTGCAGGAGGCCCAAGACTTTATCGCAACTTTAAAGCAATATAAAGTGAACTTCACAGAATTTGACAATAGTAAAGTTTTAACTTTAGATCAAATTCAGGTACTTAGTACTACAATGACTGATAATTTGAAGCAAAAGTACAGTCTAAAAACAAAAATTGTTGATATGTTGGAAGACCGAAGGCGTGGATTGCAAAATTCCTTTCAACAAACTAGTAGTGAACAAATTACGTACAATATTAGGTACTCAGTGCTTATATAAAAAAACTATAAATATATTTACTAAGATTTTTTATTTTCAGTACTCAAGCAGCATTAGCTGGGGCGATTGTATGTATGCAATGCCTTCCTGGAAAACTAAATCCTGTGATAAAACCACTTATGGAATCAATTAAAAGAGAAGAGTGCGAGCAAATGCAAAAATTGTCAGCCGAGTTTTTAGTGCATCTCCTCGATCAAGTTGCTACAAGAAATCCTAGTCCAAACAGTAAAATCGTAACAAATCTTTGTGCTCTACTAAAGAGCGACTATGATTTTACTCCTAAAATTGTAAGTATTAAGTAGTATCAAAAAAACATATACAGAACTTGCCCCTAATAAATTCCATGAATTTCCAAATGCATAAAAGTATAGGAGGATGTCGTAATTTAAAATTTCGAATAACACATTTCAAAGAAATTCTTGGAGACAGATAGCAGGACTTCCTAATATGAAAGCCATAATGAAATAAAAGCCTTTCATAACTCAAATTGTCACTAACGGCCAAATTTATGTAAAAAGTGCATGAAAGGGCGATTGGTACTCTTTTTACTATACCATATTATAAAAACTTATTTTAACAATAGAAAAAATGGCAAGAGAAGGCTAATAAGTATCAAATGGTGGCCAATCCAATATATCTGAAAAGTAATTTTATTCTCGACTATTATGCGACAACAAAAATGCTTACGCCGGGTCTACACAGACTTATTTTTCTGGCAAGACGGTGATTACAAATGTCACTCTGATATTGGATTAAATTACGACTGGCAAATTCTGTCAAGGCAGCTTAGTGTCATTTGTCGCCATGTCGTGGGTTAATCCATTTTTATCTGTAAGAGATAAATTTGATATGGATAAAAATTTATTAATTTAACAATGTTGCACTTTTTTAGCCTCACGTCTACCATTTGTTGTTTGACAAATGTCATTTTACTGCCCACACAAAATCCGTTCTACTGCCTACATACATATCTGCCTTGACGAAGATTTCGGCAGCGTTCAGGTGGTCCACACTGTTAAAGCATAAAAAAAGCCTGTGTAGACCCGGGGTTATGGAAAATTGTAATTAATTACGAAAATACTGTTACAGCAAAGGGAGCGATCTCCTTAGAACACCTGCAGAAATCAGTGATTGAGATTTCCATGTTTGAGATTCGGATTTTCTTACCTTTTTTTGTTTTTTACTTGGACCTCTATTTTTTTGTGCAAAACGGTCGTTAAAATAACGTTTTTTTTATAAAACTATAAACTGTAGACTCTTCTCTTTAATTTGACCTATTATACCCTATTAGCTCAAAACATATTCTGAAGCTATTCTCAAACTTAAATTTGTTCCTTAGTGACTGTAAATACGTCATTTTAAAAAAATATCGGCTAATTTCGGTATGACATGCATAGATTTTGAGCTACTAACTCTCTAACAGCTGCAGGTAGCACATAGGGTATACTAGGTATAATTAATTTATAAAAAAAAAAGGTTTGTTAACGACCTTTTTGAGAAAAAAAATATTGGTCAAAGTAAAAAAAAGGTAAGAAAATCCGAAATTTTTAGTTTAGACAAGTGTGAGAGGAGAGAGGTATGGGGCTGGTTGAGCAGTCGTTGGAAAGGCCATGAAGTTCTGCATACAATGAGCTCTTAACTGTGAGCATGCGTCCAGTACTTTTTAAAATACAAGGTGTTTTGTGAAAAACTAGCTTTTTTCTTAATCGCCCTGTAACTCCTAAACGGTTCATATTGCCCCCCCCCCTGCCATACAATTTTTTGTTTGGCTAGGTGAGTACTATCAGCTCCTAAGGGGAAACACCCCCTTTATACTGAAAATAGCTTTATTGTACTTAGTTGAATTCCAGTATGATATTGTTGTGTGCTTGAATAAAAAAAAAATGGCGAATGGATCTTCGCATCAGTTCAGATTTTGATGGCAGGATGGGATTACATTTACGGAAAGAGTCAAGTTTAGTTTTTTATATCTAGTATGTTATGTGGCCAAGGTTAACGAGTAACAACTCATTTTGACGAGTTCTCTCTCACTGACCTTGCTTTTTATATTTTGATGACCTTATGGCAGCTATGCTATTCGTAAAGCGATGCTAATGATTGCAATTGCGTTATCCTTGTAGAAAACTGTGCTTTAATAGCCTTTGGATAATGAATTGTTCTTATAGTATAATAGAATGCTCTTTTGTTTTGGCAAAGCACCACTGAACATTTGTACTAACAGTTTTTAAATTTTAACATGAACTCTCAGTTTCAATTGACAATTCTCGATACGCATGTGGTGCTGAACATTTGGTCCAAAACCAGTAGCGATGTTTGTGATACCAGTTAACAATAGGTATAATAGTTTCGACATAAGCAATTATACCTGTGATAATTTTTTGTAGGGAAACTATGATGGACAACTGCAGTTTCATCAAAAACTCTACTAAATCACTTAGCAACTTCTTTTTTCAGGATCCGCTTTGGATAAATCAATATGGTGCTTTTTCATATTAAGCTGTGGTAAGAAGTTGCTTATTTAGTTTTATACTGAATTTATATGTACACAATATGTGTACTGTATAAGGACAATTGTAAAAACTTTATATAGTGCTTCATGGGGGAAATGTGAAATAACCCACCTCATGGGTTAACTACAAAATGCATTAAACGAATAAGTATGTTTATTTCTATAGTACGCATTACAAAATTAGTCTGATTTTGGTTGCAAGCAAAGAGACACTAAACTGATTCTGATAGCTTCAATTCTATATGATTATACCAATGAGCACTGCAAGTACATTATCACAAGTATGTGTCATATGGTAGTATTGGGAGTTAGACCCAGAGAACGCTCGAATATTTTCAACAGGAAATATATCATTTCTTAAGTATATGGTTGCAGGCATTATTATACTATTTTAAACTATTATGGCGATTATAAAAGTGAAAAATATTTTTTTTTGTCTGCTTTAAACGGAACCAGTACAAATTCTTATTGTTTATATGTTTCTTAATAGTTGTTACATACTTTTTTGTTCTAACTAATATTATTTTACAGTCATTTCCTGAAAAGTCATTTGTTGAGTTTGACTCGAACAATCTGGAAAATAATCCTTATTATGGAATACTTACATTATCGAATCAACAAAAATCTGGGGACTCTCACAATGCAAATACACCCAGAGGACCGGGAAGACCCCCTCTTGTGAATTCGATGGAAGATGCGCTTAACTCAGAAGATCCTGTAAGTTCTGCACTAATATATTTTGAAACATATACATTATTTTTATTCGAATATTTTAAGGGAAGAAAACAAAATCGTATACAACGGATTGGTGCCACTTTTGCTATCTCAGAAATTTGTAAATACTTCGGGACAGATTTACGTTTAAAGCTTCCAGCTTTGTGGTCTACAATGTTTGACAATATCGATAACGTACTTGGAATAAATCCTTCCAATAAACATTTATACCAGAAAAAAATTAATCAAGAACAAACAAATGATCTTGTTACTTCCCTTCAACTAATTGAAATCGCAGCACCTTATATTCACCAGTCACTTCATGAGGAACTTTTCAAACTGTTACCAAAGCTCTGCATTTTATTAACACATCCTTTAAAAGCAGTATGTATTGCTTATTGCAATTTGACTCAATTTGATGTAATTACAACATTTTTATTTTTAGATCCGTAATTTAGTTTCAAGATGTGTGGCTACATTGGCGACTGTTGACGACTGCAAAGTTATGAACTTCGTTGTTGATAATATGATACCACTACTACAAGCTATAGAGAATGTAATTTATCGGCAAGGATCTGCTGAGGCCATTGATAGAATTGTAGATAAGCTCCAGTTTAAAATGGTTCCATATGTGGTACTTCTTGTCGTTCCACTATTAGGTAAGTGCTGCTGTTTTGATGACGAATTCATTTAGTAGGTTTGTGCTGCATTTATTTTACTTCTGGCGTTTTTTCTTTTTCTTTTGGTTTTTATTACGGTTTTGTTTTATACACTACTTCTATCAGGTAACATTTCCTGTAATACAAAGACCCTTATAATATCAACTACAATTCTCAATAAAGGAATTCGTAATAAAGAAATCACGGTAAAAAATATCTGGAGTGAAATAGGTCTCCATTAATTATACTGTTTTGTGTCACAGATTTTAGCTCTGCATAATCTGATTGTTGATGCTGCTTCTGTCAAAATGGTTCTTGGCATCTCTCAATGAACTAATAAACTAATTCACCCAATTCTTGAGCTGCAGACTTAGCAACAAACTGCATCAATTTCAGATTGACTTATTTCGCTATGAATTTTTATAGCAAAACTCTCTAATAAACTAATGTCGATTTCGTTCAATGGGACTTCAGTGCAATACTAAACTATAGTTTACACAAGCGAAGTTACTGTCCCAATTAATCTCGTTTTCAGTCCCTCACCTCCTCTTGACATACCCACCAGTTTACTTGCGCCAGTACGAAGACGAGTTCCACTCACTTCAACTTTTTAGCGAAGTGGAACCTGGGAAATAATCAAATTGAGTACATTTTTTGATTTAAGTAGTCTTTAATAATATCAGCTGGTGTGGAACTTGTAAAATGTTAACACATTTGTGTTTGCGCTTTTATACGAAGGGAGTGCTTCATAAATTTTAAAGATAATAACGTAAGCAAAAATATTATTCCTTAGCAATCAATATGCCAATAACGTACTCGCACTTTCTTTCTTCTTAGAATTTTTTCTCCGAAATTGCCCTTAATTACATTGTTGCAGAATTTATGACCTTTTCAATGTGTAATTTTCACTTGAAACCATTTTCTTTCAAAAAGAATATCTTAACATTTCACAAGTTCCATGCCAGATGATATTATAAATGACTACACATATCAAAACGTGTACCAATTGCAGAAAATGCACTCAATTTGATTATTTCCCAGGTTCCACTTCGCTAAAAAGTTGAAGTGAGTGGAACTCGTTTTCGTACTGGCGCAAGTAAACTGGTTGGTATGTCAAGAGGAGGTGAGGGAATGAAAACGAGGTTACTTGGGACAGTAACTTCGCTTGTGTAAACTATACTTAAAGGCCTAACCACAATGTGCATATGCAAAAGCACAAGCAATTGCTTTTCATAATAACAACCCACAATAAGAATAAGAGGCCGTTCGTCAAGTTTTAATTCCTTTCGTCAACTTCTGTCTGTACGCTCATGATCGTACTTTGCATAAGCAAATTTGACAGTTTGTGTAAATACTATACAAATGTTAGTGATGCATAAGGAAGCATTCGTGATATTTTCAAGGCTTGCATATGCACATTGTGGTTAGGCCTTAAGGACTAACCACAATAAGAATAAGAAGCCGGCCGTCAAGTTTTAATTCCTTTCGTCAACTTTTGTCTGTATGCTCATGATCGTACATTGCGTAAGCAAGTTTGACAGTTTGTGTAAATACTATACAAATGTTAGTGATGCAAGCTTATGCACATGTTGTTAGGCCTCTAGTGCTGAATTTTTTCTAGTAGTGCAGCACTGAAGATGTTCGATGGGACAACTTGTATAGCAGAAATGCAAAACTAGGTTTGCATTGAACTTCCCCTATCTTCCCCATCTTGCACTGGATATTTTCTCGATGTTACAAATACATAATTGAATTGTCATCTGCTAAGTCAAAGTGTACTGTCGCGATTATTTGTGAAATTTTTAGTTAAATGAATTAAAAGATTTTATTTAGGTAATTTGCATAAAGTATAAGAAGAAATTGGTTCATATTCAACAAGTAAAAAATATAGAATTGATCTAAGATCAATTCTTATGATACCCTACCCATCTGTGCAAGTTTAATTTTTGAAATGTTTTTTAGCACGGTTCGTCGGCCAGTAAAAATGATTATTACCAATTTCATGGAATTTCATATCTGAAGAAGTTTACATTCAATTCACTACAATAAAAACGTTCAGGCCTTATTATTTTTGCTGTATACGTAAAAAACGAAATTTTAATATGGCAACACCAAGAATGGATTGCCCGATTTAGTCCATTTTGAAGCTTTATTTACTATTACTATGAAAACATAGTGTACAAAATTTCAGTTCTGTACGTCAACGTGTTCTCAGGCAGTGTTCAAATATATAGTAAAAACGGAATTTTTGTATGGCAACCCTACGAAGGAGTTGCCCGATTCGTTCCATTTTCGATTTCAAATTTGTTTGTTTTTTTAAATGTGTGCAAAATGTCAGCTCTCTACATGCGTTGCCAGGAACTGTCCAAATATATAGAAAAAAAAACGAAAGTTTTGTATGACAACCCTACGAAAGAGTTGCCCGATTCGTTCCATTTTCGAACTCAAATTTTTGTTTTTAAAAAAGCCCGTCTGCGAAGTTTCAGCTCCCGAGTTTCGTGAGGACGGACAGACGGACATGCAATCAAAATAACTTTTAATATTATGCATGTGTGTCCAACCCATTTTTCTCTACTAGCATTATTTCTAGGTGTTACAAACGTAATAACAAACTTAGTATACCCTTTAGATTTCATCTAGGGTATAATAAAGAACATTTATTACGTTTGAAAGTTCCGTACATATAATACCTATTAATTGTTTATAGGAATTCGGTAAATAACGAACGAATACCCACTACTTATTCTTAAATACCATCGTTATAAAGTCGAAGTGTTGAAAAAGTTAACTTGTTCTGAAAATCGTTTGTAAAATTTATAAAAAAAATTTTCTTTAGAATATGTTTAGTTTTAGTGAATTGTCAATTGTAAGCTTTCAATTAACAATTCATATTCGGTAATTAAAATGAGATAAGGACTGTTAACGGGTCACATTTGTGATGAATTGATGTAAAAATTTCATGGGATCAAGGATAACACCACAATTTTGTATCTATTTTTGACTTTAAGGTTCAATAACTGATGCTTTGACCCTATCAGTGTTATGAGAAAAGAAACGCATTTAAAAATCGTTTATCGTCCCGATCAATTATATGAAAAAATTTATCTAATGGTTTTGGAAATATGGCTTGTTGTTTTAAAACAACATGGGGTCTCAGTGGTAAAAATATTGCAAAAAGGGAGATAATTGAAACTCTGTTTATTATTATTAAAAAAAAGCATACAAATTTTGAATTCTAAAATTTGCGATCAAAACTACTAAAATAGTATGCAAACTTTCCATCTCTGCTGATTTTTCTCAAACTGGGGAAAATGCCATAACAGGGCGGTTATAATAAGTTTGTGTTTGTAGCACACAGAAATAATGCTGGTAGAGAAAGATGAGTTGGACACCCACGTATAATATTAAATGTTATTTCGATTTTTGTATGTCCGTCCTCATGATAACTCGGGAACGCGTTCACCTAGAGAGCTGAAATTTTGCACACGGGCTTTTTAAAAAGAAAAGTAAATTTGAGTTAGAAAATGGGACCAATCGGGCAACTCCTTCGTAGGGCTGTCATACAAAAATTTAATTTTTCACTATATATATAGACACTGCCTGAGTGTGAAAATTATGGGTCCTAGAGCTTTTTATTGTATTGAAAAGTTCTTCAGAATATGAAATTCTATGAAACTGGTTATAACCATTTTTACTGTTCGACGGACTGTTCTAGAAATATATGCGATAAACCACTTCAAAAATCAAACTTTCACAGATCGGTGACCATACGAAATTACATACGGGCATTCATCTAGGGTATCATAAGAATTGGTCTTAGACCAATTCTAGCTTTCTTACCTGTTTGTTGTAGGTCCATCCAAAGAATAATTGGAAGGACGACTTTTTCTTTGGGTTACTCTACTTGCCATTAGAGTTCTAGCAATTTCAAAACGAAACTCTATCAGCAGTTTAAATTTTTCATCTCTAAGATCAGTGTCGTCTATATAGCAACCAAAGGCGAAGCACATATAAAATAGATGAAAAATGATTCGTAGATAGTACCTCTCAGATCAAAGTCTATATGGTTGAGTGCCACTAATATTTCATGGAGATTTACCCATCTCTAAATATCTGTTATATTTTTTAACAATATTTCGCCGCAGTAGGCCAAACAAAAGTTCGACTTGCCTGGGACCAACATCTAACTGTGTCCACTGGCTCTAAACTCTTATATGATGATACAAAATGTACCGCCTTGTACAACTTCAGTAAAATGATACCTGCCCCTTCTAAGTTTTATAGTCATCTTTTCAACTGCTTATCAGTTTTGAAAGTGCAATCGCGTAAGCGGTTGCTGCGGACTGAACCTAAAGACAATATTTCAATATACTTTAATTTGCAAACTAACAAGTAAGAAAACCAATTATCGAACGTGACTTTATAGTTTCAATTTCAATTTTTATTTATTCAATTTAAGGGTACATTAAATTGCTTAATCTGATCTTATAAAACTGTACCACTAGATAATCAGTATTTTAATTAGAAACTAGAGATACACTAACCAAATAGACTATGATAAAAGCAAAATAAAGAAGAAAACTATATTAGCTTACATTACAAATGAAGAAAAATAATGCTTACATACATACTTAGATTCGTATTGTATAAAAGAAAAGGATGTTATAGAAAAAGACGGTAAGCTCAAAAACCTTCCAATGCAGTACATACCATATCTGTTCACCCTTATTTGTTCAAAAGAACCCGCCCACTGAATGCGAGCCGAAAGTGCGTTCCACACTCTTATAACTAGAACGAAGTAAGAACGCTCAAAAATAAGTGTACTTCAAGAGAGCAGTTGACAGGCGATGCCCGTAAATGGGAGACATAGTCATACCTTCTGAGACTGAAGACAAATCTGAGGCAGTCATTAAAGGCTGTAATAAGTGGAGTGATCCAAAGGCCAGGCTGCCATTATTAAGGTAAGGAAGTAATAAAGTTTTTACAAGTCTTATACGCAAACTAGTCGGAAGAATACTAGAAGATAACCACAGTCGCCGAAGTCCAGAATATGGTTTTAATATGTTGTTACTGATATTGTCACAGTATTTGATCTTTGAACTGAGAAGTATACCTAAATCACCTACCCTGACCATATACCGCAGGGACGTACCATTTAACGAAATATTGGGGAATGAGGTACTCATCAATACGAGAATGGAACCTTATGACTTGTGATTCCTTGCATTTAGGCAAAGACAATTCCTAAGACTCCAATCAAGGATTCTCTTTAGGTCACATATTCGTTCAATGCAGTCTTCAATTAGACCGATTGAAGGGCTCAGGTAGACTTAAACGTCATCCGAGTACAAATGAATGCTGACGTCTTTCACAACGAGAGGTAAGTCATTGATGAACAGACTGAACAATAAGGGACCCAATATCGATCCCTGAAGAGCACCGGACATGAGATGTAGAACACTCGAAGATACCTGCCGATTTATTGTGATTCTTTGCGATCTTCCAACAAGAAAGTTTCGGATAAAAAGAGGAGCTGATTTAGAGAATCAAAAGTGAGACAAAGGCTTTTGTAATAACATAGTATGGTGTACACTGTCAAACGCCTTGGAGAAATCTAAAAGACGTCATCAATATCCATTATTGCTTGGCGGATATCGGTGGGCACCTTAAGAAGTGCAATCTCAGCTATGGTCAGCCCGAAAACTAGACAGGCAAGCACTCAACAAATTAAATGCTGTCAAATATTCATTTATTTGATAATAGATTAAATTTTCAAACTAATGGGCCGAAAGTCTGACAAGTTTTTAGGAGAAGGGTGTTTTTGGAATTGGTACTAAATTAGCAACCTTCCACGAAACTGGAAAAGTAGACATTTTGAGACACGTATTGAATATGTACTGCATTGGCCAAATGATCCAGGGGCAAGATTAGTTTGAGAAATTTCGGCGAGATATTATCAGCACCAGAGGCCACAGATTTGATAGATAGAAAAGCTTTGAAAACTACATCACCATTTACGCAATGAAAACTGAACCCATCGATTGATAGAATTATTATTATTATGGCAGTGTATCTATTCTTAAACAAGGGTTCGGTAATAGAGTAAGCTCGAAAGTGCTTATTGAGATCAATAGGATGAAAATCGCAAATAGGGTGTACAGAACCATATACTCCCGCTTTGCTTAGGTTAAACCATAATTTCTTGGGATGTAAGCTGGGATTAAATCTATTTATATAGAAAGACCGCTTAGCGGATCGGATTTTCCTGTTCACACGATTTCTAACAATTTTATATGCACGTTGGCTACCGGCCAAAAAGATGATCACGTCAGAAATCAATGATCGTATTTCTGAAGTGAACCAAGGACGTCTTTTACTAGTGACTTTCTTCCTACGGAGGGGAACCAACTTATCAGAAGTAAATAATTTAGAAATTCTGCATTCAGTGTACAGATGTTAAATGCACTGCCCTAGTTACAAAATATTTTTAGCAGAGTTCCCACTCCGTTCCACGAAGAATAAGCAGAATCACCACAACGCAAGGATCAGGGAATGAAGCATTCAAGAAGCCACCACCAAATATAATAATCGGAAACTACAATTAATTTGAAAAAAGACAAGCTTATAAAAAACAAAAAGATATTAATCATAGCAAAGAGAAAATACAATGCTGCTCTGCTCTGCAAAATGGCATACACATGCCCTATTCAGCTAAATAATGAATTATTAAATACTAATTATGCGCCGTAAACCTGAGTGACTTTGGTAAACAGATCAGTCTTACGTAGCTTATAAAACACACAAGCATTCTGGATCGTAACAGAGGATAACTTTCCCAATCTACGCAAATGGATAGCCTCCCGCAGCTAATGAACATTTAGTGGTGTTCATTACAATACAAAAAGCTACCAGCAATAAAACCATCCAGACTGCACAGTTTTAAGCGACCAAATTTTTTATATGCGTATAAAAATGATTTTTGTTCAGCTAAGCATGAGAACCGTGCAACAATTGGGTAAGCATTGGATGAATTGGATACACTCGAATCAGATGCCGCTATTTTATTTTTTATGCGGAAGGCATCAGCATAATAGGACAGCTGATGATAAATAACAGAGGCGATGTTCAATAAAATTTTTAACGGTCGCTCGGCTTCTTTTGGAGGACCACCTCTTATGATTATATCACTTAAGAGGAGTCAGTACTCAGCAAAAGTTTCAATTTAAATACCAGCGAGTTTGTAGGCAATAAAATTTACTATACATAGGTTTGCAATTTCTCATTGGTGAAATATCGGGAGAAAAAGCAAGTACTATTAGAGTCAAATAATTAAAAAAAGCGCCACTAAAAATGAAAAAAACTCGACGCTTTTTGCTAGATCTAGGCTTTATCTTTCAAAACTAGTCACAAACTAAAAAATGAGAGTACCTACTAACAGGAATTTGATTTGAAAAACTTACCATTTTTTATAAGTTTCCGAGCTAATATCTCCATTCCAATACAATTTTTTTTATTTCTGCCAACGTTATTTACTAGACTTCTTCGTTACCTTTAATTTATGATATAAGTCATTATTCTGCTATAAATAGTTTGCCAGAAATTCGCATTGAAAAATGTATGAAACTTGCAAATCTTGGTACTGACTCCTCTTAATCTCTCACGGCGACAATTATCTTCACACACATTAATGAAAGCGTCATACTTAGCTTTGAAGTTCACAACTTTTTTATTAAGGTCATTAGTCAGCCTGGTATTAATTGATGATATTGTATCATCTATTTTCCCTGATAATTTCTGCTCAAGAAGTTCAATGATGAATTACCAGTTGTGCTCACAGGAATGTTTGCCGCTTTAGCCGCACCGGACACACACTAAGAGAATTAGATCTACCTGTTTAGTTTAATTGTTTAGAGGAATGTTTAGCAGTACTGCCGTTCTTTACACTCCTGAGCACCGGTCGAAAAAACAAAACATTAAATAATAAATTTAATCAGCACACACAGTTGAAATAAAGAAATAAAGGTGATACAGGGCAAAGCAAAAACACGTTTACTCACTAGTTACCACTGACTATAGTTCTGATTGTTGGTAAGATAATTCACAAACTTCACAGCTTAGTCACCACTGATTCCAAGTTCAGTCTTCTTACCCATTTCGGTACCTTTCCCAGTGTAGATCTCAAAATCGAAGACAAATCCACTTACCCCTGCAGGGGCAAGGACTACCAGCAAATACATATGTATGTTGATATTTAAATAAATAGTATATTCTCTAAACAAGCAAAAGAATTATAGATGAGACCCAATATTGTTTTAGAATAATACTGCTATTACAGAGTAAACTATCCCGATCTTACTATAATTATGAGCAATATATGATGAAATTGATAAAATATAGGTAATGTGCAGGTTAGGAAAAACATTAGGGCTAAATGGAATAGAAACTTACCTTGTATAAGTTTTCTTCTACCACTTTCACAGTAAAGCACGCGTTGTACATAATTCCTATAACCGCTATGAAACTTCTATATTTTATAAAGTACAGATAGCGCTGCCTGACTTGAAAAAATACGATTGCTTCCTAAGAACGTTCTGATGGTTATTACAAAATCTATTATATAAATACACTTTCAAATTGAGATGAAAAAAATTATTAAAATTATGTTTTTTTGAAACAACAGCGGGTCTGAAACATGTGACATATGCTCAAGTATGGAATGAAAATATTAACTATTCTTTATAGGGGGATTTCTTTATAGATGCAATTAAAAAAAAAAAAAACGAATTTCTCCATTTAACATTTAATTTTACAGGTCGGATGAGCGATCTTGATGAATCTGTAAGACTAATGTCTACTCACTGTTTTGCCACATTGATTCAGTTAATGCCATTAGATAACAATAATAGTAATGTATTAATTGCATCTAAAGTAAGTAAAGATTTTATATTTTTAAAAAGATTTTCTAAACTCTTTTATTTTAGGAACTTCAAGAGAAAAAAACCCGTGATCGAGAATTTTTAGAGTATCTATTCTCTCCAAAAACGATTCCAGATTTTAAAGTTCCTGTTCCTATAAACGCAGAGCTACGAAGCTATCAACAATCAGGTGTTAATTGGCTATGGTTTCTTAATAAATATAATTTGCACGGCATTCTTTGTGATGATATGGGGCTGGGAAAAACTCTTCAGACAATTTGCATTCTCGCAGGAGACCACCATCAAAGAATGGTTGGAAAACTGTTATCAATTCCGAGCATTGTTATTTGTCCACCTACGCTTACTGGTCACTGGGTATATGAAGTTGACAAATTTTTACCTTCTAAATTCTTAAAGCCTTTACATTACGTTGGACAACCTATTGGACGCGAAAAGTTACGCCAGAAAGTGGGTAAATGTAACTTAGTTATTGCATCATATGACACTGTTAGAAAGGATATAGATTTCTTTAGCTCCATTAATTGGAACTATTGTGTTCTAGATGAAGGTCACATTATTAAGAATGGAAAAACTAAGAGTTCGAAGGCTATAAAAAAACTGAAGGCGAATCATAGATTGATATTATCTGGAACACCAATACAAAACAATGTTCTAGAATTATGGTCTCTATTTGATTTCTTAATGCCTGGTTTTTTGGGGACTGAAAAACAATTTGCAGCACGATTTAGTAGACCTATTTTGGCTAGTAGAGATCCCAAGAGTTCATCAAAAGAACAAGAAGCCGGTGCTCTTGCAATGGAAGCTCTTCATCGTCAAGTATTGCCTTTCTTACTCAGAAGAGTAAAGGAAGATGTTCTGACTGATTTGCCACCGAAAATTACTCAAGACTTGTTATGCGAGCTTAGTCCATTGCAAGAAAGGCTTTACGAAGATTTCAGTAAAAATCACCTTGACCCAGAACTAAAGGACTGCATTGAAAACTTGAACGGCAAAGGCTTAAATAAAAAGACCCACGTATTTCAAGCTTTGCGTTATCTTCAGAATGTATGCAATCATCCCAAATTAGTGCTAAGTCCAAATCACCCAGAGTACACAAAAATTCAAAATGAATTTGCTCAAGGAAATGGTGGTTCCTTTGACGATATTGAACATTCAGCTAAGCTTCCAGCCTTAAAGTATGTGGTTTATTTTTGTGCGATAGTATTTTTTATATTTGTATATATTACCAGGCAACTTTTGTTGGACTGCGGAATTGGTATGGAAAATACCTCTGTCAATCAGCATAGAGCTCTTATTTTCTGTCACCTAAAGGCCATGTTAGATATAGTGGAGAAGGATCTTTTAAAAAAGCATTTGCCAGCAGTATCATATTTGCGGTTGGATGGTAGTGTACCAGCATCGAATCGCCATGAAATTGTCACCAAATTTAATGGAGACCCTAGCATTGATGTGTTGTTATTAACTACACAGGTAAAATTCATCATAAGGATGTTTGCTGGTTTATTAAAAAATGATTTCTTTAACAGGTTGGAGGTCTGGGACTTAATTTAACTGGAGCTGATACCGTTATATTTGTTGAACATGACTGGAATCCAATGAAAGATCTCCAAGCTATGGATAGAGCACATCGAATAGGTCAAAGGAAAGTTGTCAATGTTTATCGTTTAATTACTAGAAAATCCTTGGAAGAAAAAATCATGGGACTTCAGAAATTTAAAATTCTTACTGCAAACACAATAGTTGGTGCTGATAACGCTTCCATGGAAACAATGGGCACTGACCAGCTTTTAGACTTGTTCAGCTTGTCTGATGATAAATCGAAATCGAACCAACCTTCTTCTAGTACCAGTAGTGGCAATCCTTCCATGAAACAAGTTATTGAAAATCTGCCAGAGCTTTGGGAAGAGAAGCAGTATGAAGAGGAATATGACCTAACGCAATTCGTTCAGAGCTTGAAAAAGTAGTTTTCGTATACATTCTAAGATTTTAATATTCTTTTATTTATTTCCATTTTCATTCATCAATAAAGTTCATTATAAAACTGAAATGCTTTTGTTAATAGTGCTTTGTTGTCTTAAGCAATGATATTTTTTTATTGAAAGGATAAACCTGATGATGCCGTAGGTTGGTAGGTATTTCAGTACATCGCGTTTTCACGCTAAAGGGCTTTCCATTTTAACGATATTTATTTAGTTCTCAAAGTTAATAATAAACTCATTTTTATTGTAAAGCTACCTTTACACGGCGACAGTAGGCTACATAAGTAAATTCAATTCAAATTCAAAAACATCTTTATTGAATAACCTTAGTTACCTAAGCCTATGACAATAAAGCTAATCGCCCACGGCGTCGAGGTCATCCGGGCACTAACAGCTTTTTAAGCTAATTTAAAAGTTAGTAGCTTTTGTTTTGTTGTAACCTTAGCATTAGTATTCTTTTCTTGTTTGAGCTTAGTTTAGTGTAATTCTGTCGAGTTGTCTCCTACCTAATAGTACTTGTTTATGTTGTATTAGTTTTTTTTCCTTGCATTATTTTATAAGATTTTTCCACTAATGCTTAAAATCTACGTTCTAGACTTTGTGGCTTAGTGTGGAGGAAGTAGCTAGGATTTGATTAGGTTCCGTTTGAGTTCAGTATGTTGTGCGTTAGAGTCTCGTTGTTAGTTCGTTGGCAGTTAGGTATTGTTTGAGTGCGGGGATTAGTCCGTTCGTAGCCTCTCTGGAGTACTTCAGGAGTTCAGTTGTTCTTGTCGCTATGCCCCGTTCGTAGAGTAGTCTGGGTAGTTCCCCGCACTCGTGAAGTGTCTTGCCGTGAGCGCTGCCCCATCGCAAAAGGTGCAAGGTGGTGTTGGCTGTCCTCTGAACAGGTGTTGCTTGATGGTCAGGAAGAGCCCCAGCCTGATTCTGGCGATCTTGATCATTGTTCGTCTGGGTAGATCGAGCATTTTTGGACAATTGGTGGTGTTGTGGTGGCTGGCGAGGAAGTCGCCTGAGCTGTTCCAACCCAGTTGTCTAAGGGCGTCTCGTAGCCGTTTGTATTGCGTGAGGGTAGCTTTGTACGCTGGAGGTTTGATAATGATCTCGTCGCTCTCGGCTGTGCTCTTGGCCAGACAGTCTGCTTTCTCGTTGCCTGGAATGCCCACATGACCAGGACACCAGGCGATCCAAATGCTACGATTTTGAATTGTTCCCCTGACATTTGCTGCCAGAGTGTTTTTGTTTTTAATGTTACGGATCGCTTTGATCGCTGAAAGACAGTCTGAGAAAATCACCGTGGTGCCCTTCAGGGTGGCTGCCAACTTGGTAGCCTCTCAAATTGCTGTTAGTTCAGCCGTATAGACATTGGACCAGTCCGGTAACTTACTACAGATTTGCAGGTTACCGTTTGTGCAGTCTGCGACGACTGCCATGGCTACAGCAGAGTCTGCTTTCGAGGCATCTGTGTAGAAGACGTTGTAAGCGCTCAGTCTTGCTTTGAGCTCTGTGTGCAGCCGTCTTTTCGTATCATTGGCTTTGGCTTGGTAATGTAGTTCGCAGTCGATGATGTGGTCTGTCTTGATCCTCCAGGGCGGGGGGAGCGTGACGGGGTTGATGAGGTTGGGATCGAGGGGGATGGATTTGAGAGGAGTGGTGACGATTTCCATTGCTTTGTGGAGACGCGATTTTGTGCGTGTAGTACGGAGATGTGTGGACAGGCTATCCACAACTAAATCATGAAGGGGCGCTTGGGGGTCATGGAAGTTTTTCAGGAAGAGACTGGCCATGAGCTGGTCTCTTCTAGCGCTGAAGGTGGGAAAGCCTGCCTCTATAAGAAGGCTATCTATTGGGGTGGTGCGTAAAGTGCCTATGGCCGTTCTGCCTGAAGCGTTGATTACCTTCTGCATTTTGCTGGCATTGCGTTTGGTGGAGAACCCATAAACTGTGATAAGATAGTCGATCCTTCCCATGATCAGTTGTCTGACTATTTGAATGGCAGTTGGAAGTGGGAGACCCGTGTTGCGTTTGTTGACATCTTCCACCACCATGCTGGTGTGCTTGCTCCAATCTCGGGTTTTGGAGATGTGTAGACCCAAGACTCTGAGGACGTTTTGTAGAGGGATGGAAGCCATGTCGAAGGACAATTCAACTTCTCGGCACCTCCGTCTTCTGCAGACGTGCAGGGCTTCTAGTTTGCTCATGGCCACCTTGGCACCATTAATTTCTGACCAAACTGAGATTTTCCTCAGGGTCTGAGTAAGGATGGAATTCACGAATGGTGGGTTGCCAGATGCATAAATGTGATAAGGAAGGTCTGGCCCTGAACTGAGCTGAGTTGACAGTGAGTGCATGAATGTGGAGAAAAGGTGTACTGATAGTGGCGAACCTTCCGGTAAGCCGTTCTCCAAGGTGAATGGACGAGAAGTGTCCGCCTGATCTGACTCTTATTCTTCTATCTGTGAGGAATGACGCAACCAGCTTGATGAAGCGCGTGCCGACCTTCCAGTCTATAAGTTGTTTGAGGTCGGAGTGCTTCCGTGTTCTGTCGTATGCCTTTTCCAAGTTGATGGACAGCAATACATTGTGTTGACCTCTAGATAAGGCGCATTTTAGGTTGTGCTCCAGTTCCTGCAGAAGACTTTGAGTACCTCTGCCAGGTCTGTAGCTCCAAAATCGTGGGAAGCAGCCTTTGCTCTAGAAGCCAACTTAACCTGTTAGCCATCAGCTTCTCGAGGAGTTTGGATGTGGTTTTAAGGAATGAAATAGGTCTGGTTTCGGCGGGGCTTGGAAAGCGGATGTTCCCCTTCGGAATTGCTCGAATCTCGGCAAGCTTCCACTCTGTCGGAAATCTGTCAAGAGTCTAAGCTCGATTCAGCAGTACCGCCATCCTGGCGTGCCAGATTGCAGGAGCCTGCCTAACCATACCGAAGGAGATATTATCCAGACCTGGAGTGGATCCTTGGAAGGAGTTAAGCGTTTGCCTTAGCTCCAGGAGTGGAAAGGGATCATCCAGTGGGGAGGGGGAATATTCTCAATGTCTCGTTGTCTGCACGTCTCTAAAGAAGTCTTGGTGGAATGATAGATGGAGGAGCGGTCTGAATCAGTTGCATAGCTGGTGAAGTGCTTGGCAACGTGTTCAGCTATCAGCACAGGTTCAGTGACGATGGCGTCCTCAACGTTAAGGCCTGTGATGCCTGCCTTCGCGGGGTGTCCACAGATTGCCCTGACCCTGCGCCAGTTATCCTTCATAGGGGTGGAAGAGTCAATGCTGGATGCGAAGTCGGGCCAGGCTTGCCTTTTAGCAGCTTTGATTTCTCTTCTCATCAGGGCATTTGCTTTCCTATACCAGACAGCGTTCTCAGGAGTCGACTGTCTCTTGAAGGACCTCCATGCTCTGTCCTTCTGCTTCACGAGGTGTCTTACTTTGGCATTGACCCAAGGTGGCTCGAGCTTGACTTTGGGTCGAGACAGTGCGATATTTATATTGGCAGCTTGATGTTTAGCCCTTGAGAGCACTGCTGCTTCTCTGTCTGGGTCCAGGCTGGGGGGTTGTGAGCGTGGTCACTGCCTCTGGGGTTCTCTACTGTGTGCCAATTGGTGTCAGAAGCTAGTGAAGGGGAGCAGATGGAGAGGTCTATATGGGTGAGGGTATTACGGGAATTAAGGATAGTGGGGCTGCCGTCGTTCAGAAAGACAAGGCCAGAGTCATCCAGCCACTCCGCAATGGTCCTGCCTCTAGCGTCGTCTCTGGGCGATCCCCACAGCGCGTTATGAGCGTTGAAGTCGCCCAGCAGCAGCACCGGACTCGGGACCTGGTCCATTAAGGACTGCAGAGCGCTTTTCGTGACTGTGTCCTCAGCACTCAGGTAGACAAAGACTACGTGGATGGGGGGAGGTGTGGTATTTTAACAGCAACAGCTGTGATCGTGGTGTCGAGTTGGATTTCCGTGGCAGGGATGTCATTTCTGACAAACACCCCAGCTCCGTCACTGAGGGAGGTGCAGTGGTTTATCAGGAATGGCGTAAAGTTGGAGAGGAGGGAAGGGGAAGCGCTGTTTGGGAGGTGGGATTCCTGGATAGCCAGGATTGAGGGAGTGTACTCGCCAACCAGGAGCTGAAGGCTACCTAGGTTGTTGTAGTACCCGCAGATGTTCCATTGGAGAACAGTGAGGTCTCTTAGATGGTTGCGTGGTACTAATGTGGGATTTTGCATGGGATGGGAGAACGGAGTTTAGGTGGGGATCAAGACATAGTGATCATGTTTCTGTTCAGTCTGAGATTTCCACCATGCTCTCGTCATCGAGTTCACTGGGGGAAACATTAGGTGAGTCCAGATTGGGGTCGTAATAAGTATGTGGAGCTTGTATGGGGATGAAAAACCGAGAAAAGGTGGGGAGCCCAATTCCTCTTCTAGGTTACGTGTGGAAGGGAAGATTGTGGCGTTAGTGACTTCTGGCGTGGCCAGATTGAATGTACTGTCTTGCTTGTTTTGTGAGGAGATAGGGGAGCGGAGGAGGTGAGAGCTAGGGGTGTAGTCTTTGAAGCTAAAATTAGTTTGTTTGTGTGAGTGTGTGAGTTGGTGTCTATACCTGTATTTGTTTCTTGTTCAGTCTTGGCTGTAGTTATGTTAGGGTTGGTCTCGTTTCTCGTTGCTGTGGGGCGTGAGGTTGCGATTGTGGATTGCTGTGCTTGTTGAATTACGTTTTTGGACGTGTGTGTTTGTGGGATGGCTGCCCGAGTAGCCATTCTGCTGTTAAGAGGGAGGTATGGGAGCTGGGGGACGGGTTTTTGTTACTATGGCCTGGTTTGTTTGTGAAGTTT
Organism: Dioctria rufipes; assembly: GCA_963924295.1. Taxonomy (NCBI): domain Eukaryota; kingdom Metazoa; phylum Arthropoda; class Insecta; order Diptera; family Asilidae; genus Dioctria; species Dioctria rufipes. The sequence continues at coordinate 76,845,822 of OZ002741.1, read as the reverse complement.
TTTTTACAAATTTCAGCAAAGAAATTGCCTGTCTGGACCTTGCTTGGGATTTGCTCGAGTGGAGCTTGGTTGCCGTGCGTGGCATACCACTGTCGCCGCGCTTCAAAGCGGGTAACATGGTTGTCCACTTGGATTTGTACAATGGCCTTTTCTCTGGCGAATGCTGGGCATATTCTGTCCAAAGTGACATGGCCGCCGACTTGATCACAGCTGATGCAGTAATTGCGTTCTAGTTGGAGGAGGTCTGTTATGCGATTGATTCCAAAGAAAGGAGATTTGCAGAGGATGGGGAACTGGAGGCGAGTAACCCTATGCAATGTGGACTACAAAATCGTCTGCAAAGCATTTGGGGCGATACTCCGCTCAGTGATTGCTTCGGTAATACACCCGGAACAGTCCTATTGTGTTCCTGGTCGTAGTATCTACGACAACATCGCGGTAGCCAAATATTTGTTTGCCTACCATGAGCAGTCAGGTACACAAATGGCCATGATTTCACTTGACCAGCAAAAGGCTTTTGATAGCGTCTCGCACGAGTATCTCCTGACTGCTCTCGAGGAATTTGGGTTCCCGCCCCTCGATATCATCGGGAAACTGTATAGAGATTCAGCGATTTTGATGAAGTATCAAGGACAGGTTCTGGCTCCTATCTCGTTTCATCGAGATATCAAACAGGGCCGTCCATTGTCAGGTATGCTTTATGATCTTTCGTTGGAGCCGCTACTGGTGAATCTTCGTCGAATGCTCGGACAATATTCAGTGCATCTACCATATACCAATGTAAGGCCTCTTATGTATGCATATCCGGATGACCTTTCTATTTTCGTGACAAGAGGTGAAGCTTTTCCGGTCGCTCGTGCTGTTTTCGAACAGTACGAACGTATAGCGGGCGCTAAAATCAACCTTAGCAAGAGTCAAGGCTTGTGGTGTGGAATGTGGAGAGATCGTACAGATACTCCACTGAACATCCAATGGACTAATACTTGCCTGAAGTATTTAGGTGTGTATATCGGACTCCACTATCCCTTATGGGAAGGTCAGTCGTGATAAACTATTTGATCACCTCGTCAATCGTTCATCTGCTAAAGTCTGAGACGTTTGATGAAGGCTTCGTAGGTCTTCTTCAAGCAAAAGCGATAGACGCCTTTTGGTGCGGAAGACGATGGGTTGCTGAAAGCACGCTCTATCTGCCAGTCAAGATAGGTGGATTAGGTTTCACTAACTTGGTTGTGAAATCAAGGTGTCTCCAAGTGCGTGCATTCCAAAGAGTGTTTTGCCAGAGAGACACCTTGATTTCACAACTGTGGGTGAATGTATTGGGAGGGAACGGCATAGGGGAGTATTACTACGTGCTCTCTGTCCGACCACCCTATCCTCGTGACTGGCCACAGGATCTAATCTCAACGACTCAGACCTGGGCAGAATCAGGTCAGCATTTCACCTTAAGTGGAATGCTCTACGGTACACGCAATTCGCCTCGATTCCAATCAGGTTTACTCCTGAATTAATAGATTCAGTGTTCAGTAATGCTCGAGGTTTTGAAGCTGACACTCATACACTGACAGTTCTCGGAGATATTATTGATATCTCTGGAAACTGTGGAATAAACACGAACACTCCTCGACTACACGACCTGGCGGCTTCTGCGCGGGAGAGATTTCGCCAACTTGGGACCAGTGACCCTTGCACTAAGTTGGAAGATGCTTTCGTTCTGGACAGACCGCCTCACACACCTTTCAGCAAACTTACAACACGTGTGCTCCGTGACGTGCTTATGCCAATAAGACCTCCGGGGTATATAGGGTACAACAGATGGCGAACACACTTCGTGGTGAATATGGGCGTGATGGGAGGGATAACTTAGCAGAGTAGTCTACAGTTATCCTTCTAGTTACAAAGATGCTGATGTAGCATTCAAATTGCTGCATCACATTCTTGTGCATCCCAATCAGTTGTCACATATCGACCGGCGGGTTCAGAGGATCTGCACAGTTTATTCTGGTGAAGGCACCTTGTTTCACAGGTTCTTCACTTGTCCAGGTTTGCAGAGTCTGATTCAACTGGTGCGCGATATGTGTCAGTTGATCCACCCGAATTTCAGCATTACTAGGACATCGTTTCTATGGGCACCAAAGGTTTGTAGTCGGGTGAACTTCTTGATTAGCTATGTGTTGACACTGGCCAAATCTACAATTCACTTGTACTACATGACAGCCGGAGATGGGAATCAGAACACTGACCCACAACACCACGCACAAGCACTAAAGCGCCACTTCGTTGACAGATTGAAGAGACGTTTACGTTTTGAATATCTGGCAACGAACGCAGACACATTCAACTGCACATGGCAACCACTATTGTCGGTGCATAGTTTTAAGGAATATTTAAAAGAGCCACAAAAAGAGCCAAAATTAAAGAGCATATATAACTAAAAAAAAATTATTATTAATATCTCGGAAACCAAGCACGTAGAGGATTTCTGATGAAAATTTCATTACCCCCCCCCTCCCTATACTTATTATCCCCCCACCTACCCACCATCTAGAATCCATTGGCATGAACAAAAATGTCCTACTATTAACTTTAATTATTACTAATATTAATTCAAAACCAGGCGCAACACTTGAAAACAACAAAAGCCTACATTAAGGCGCACCACACATCCAAAAAACCGTAGCATTTTGCTGCTACGTGTGGGCACAAGTGAAGCAAAAAACTTCACACATCCAAAAAAACCGTATCATGCTGCTACGTGTGGGCACAGAAAACCGTAGCATGCTGCAACGTGTGGGCAAAAGTGAAGCAAAAAACTTCCCACTTCCAAGAAAACCGTAGCATGCTGCTACGTGTGGGACAAAAGTGAAGCAAAAAACTTCACACATCCAAGATAACCGTACCACACATCCAAGAAAGCCGTAGTACCGGAGCATGCTGGTAGTATCGGATAATGTCATTAGGGTGCAGTCAAGACCAAATGACACATCCACACACACACCACACATTCAAGAAAACCGTAGTACCGGAGCATGATGGTAGTACCGGCTAATGCCACTAGGGCGCAGTCAAGACCAAATGACACTTCCACACACATCAAAGAAAACCGTAGTACCGGAGCATTCTGGTAGTACCGGCTACTGCCGCTAGGGCGCAGTTAAGACCAAATGACCCATCCAAGGCATAAGCCAGTCAAGTCTCAATAGAAACAAAATCGAAAACCTATGCTATTCCCTATGCTGCAGAGTACTGAAAGTGATCTCGTATCCCCAAAACTTGAGATGAAAAATGTTGATGTCAACTTAGAGGCTACGAGTCTGAGATGAAAACTAAGCGAACTCCAGTTCCTGGATTCACGAACGACGGAGAATTTGGGAATTTGAGAGATGACAATATTCTTTTCTCCGATTAAACTCCCTAACTCTCCATTCCCAATTCATGAACATGGTTGGAGAATTAGGGAATACGGTGAGAGAAAGAGAAAAGAAACATTGCAATTCCTACCGGTCAGAGCGCTGTTTTCAGTAAATTCTAATATATTCCATATTTTACTGGTGACAGCTGACAGTTTGTTTTGTGTGGCAGCTTCAAAGTCAAAGTGCGTTTATTCGAGATAGTTAATTAATTTAACAGCAAAACAATTCATCAGCTTTATTTAGTAAATCTGTAATAATTTGACGAACTGTAGACAACTCTGCTATAATTTTATGAACTTTATTCTGAGACTGAATTTCGTGGTAGATATCACAAAAATCTTCCAATTTGTTGGCAATTCGATGTTCTTCTCTCTGAAGTGGATGCAACAGGAATCGTAATTCTTTTAAGGATATCGTCAAAACTTTTTTATGTGTAACAATGGATGGTTGGTCTTCAAAAGCAGGAGCCATATAAAATATTGGCTCGAAAAGTTTTTCACATTCTGATTTATATAAATATAAGTTTGGGCAAAACTTTTGTTCATTTTTAAGATGATTTGAAGATAAAATCATATTCGAGTCACCCTTTATATAGAATCTATTGACTATGCGAGTCCTATTTTTGCTCTTAAGATCTTCAGCAGTTTCCGCATAAAATCCATCTTTTTCTAATTCTACACTACTGCGTTGCGCCTCAATATCATCAATTATAGCTATTTCCTTTGATGATGGTATGAAAAGCGCATTTGATTCGTACTCAACCGTTACAGTCTGTGCTGGACAAATAGGATCTGAAGTTTCGATTTGAACATACGAAGCTACTTGTAATGGTTCTTCAAGTGGTGTTTCAGACCTATTCGATTCCTTTCCAGATGATTCAACAATGTTAAGTTGTTCGTTAAAATCTTCAGTACATCCAGTAAAAAATTCCTAAGGTCTCCACTTTTATCATTCTCAGCTACTACTGTCTTTTTGGTAATGTTGTGGACCTTTAAATAATGCAAAAAAATATATATAATAAAATATTATAAACCTAACTGCGTAAATAAGTTTAGTTCGAATTCAGCAGATTAGATTAACACGAAGGTACCATGTTAGCCGGAAATTGTTCTGTAATTGAAAGACATAAGTATGAGTTGACCCTAAAATAGAAAAGATGGAAGCGGAATAAAAGTTGCTTGAGTTTAACAGGTTTAAAAGACAAACTATTGCAAATTTTTTTGAAAATATCTGATTTAGAATTGTAATAGATGCTGAGTTACTTTTATTTGAGGTAGATGGAAACATGAAGATTATCAGTGTAAAAATGAAAAAGAACCCCATGAATAGCAAGCACTGCAAACATCGTTGCATACATTGTGAACATGAATCTGGTTTCTTTTTAAAAATTTTTTGCACTTTTCGTATGACAAATCCATTGAATAACTAATAATAAATATTTATTCAATCCACAAATCACAACGAAAACAGACAAAACTGTCAGTTGGTAATTCTTCTTCTTACTTTTTCACAACTAAAACAACGGAGAATTTTAAAAAGTGGAGTAGAGAATTTGGGAATTCTCAAAACAAATTCGCCGAGTTACAGAATTCCGAGTGGAGAATTAACTGTCAAAACAACTCTCATTTCCCAAATTCCACAATTCTCCGTGTTGCAGAATCCGGCCCCAAAAACAAACGAAACCCTATGCTAGTACAGCCAAGACACAAACCCACATTTAGTATGGACTCACACCATACGGTGGCGCCATCTGTGGCGAAATACTGGAAGCTAAAACAGTGTCCCAGGATCCGCATAGAGCAACTACTTCCGATTCTGTGTAGACTACCGCCAACTAAATAACGTAACGAGGAAGGATAGCTACCCGTTACCAAGGATTGATGACACATTGGATAACCCTTCCAGAGCGCAATGGTTTTCCACACTGGATTTAAAGAGTGGCTACTGGCAAGTGGAAATACAACCCGAGGACTGAGAGAAAACTGCATTCTTAGTTGGAAGTAGCTTAGGGTAATTTAAAGTTATGCCATTTAGGTTATGTAATGGTCCAGCCACATTCGAACGGCTCATGGAACTTGTTTTATGTAGATTAATCTACATAATAGTAATCGGAGGAACATAAAAACAACTTACGGGACGTACTTCAACGACTGAGAGATTCAAAACCGAAGCTCAGTACGAATAAATGAGCTTTATTTAAAAATGAAGTTAAATATTTGGGACACATAGTGTCATCACAAGGAGTAAGAACTGATCCAGAGAAGATAACAGCTGTCAAAAATTGGCCAGCTCCAAAAGACAAACACCAATTAAGGAGTTTTATAGGTCTAGCTACCTACTACAGGCGATTCGTAAAATGTTTTGCAGATATAGCAAGGAGCCTACATCAACTTACAGAAAAACGAAAGCCATTCAGCAACAGTTCTATGAAACTCCAGTGCTTCACTATCAAAACCTGGGAAAAACTTTTATATTGGACACGGATGCCAGCAATATAAGTATTGGTGCAGTGCTTTCACAGGAGGAGGATGGTCAAGAAGTGCCAGTAGCTTAATATAGCAAAGCTCTTTCAAAATCAGAGTGCAATTATTGTGCTACAAGGAAAGAGCTACTTGCCATTGTAAACTCAACCAAGCATTTCCATAAATATCTCTACGGGTAGAAATTTATCCTCCGCACTTACCATGCAGCGCTTAAATGGCTTTTGCAGTTTAAAAACCCAGAGGGACAAGTGGCGAGATGGATAGAGCGACTCCAAGCTTATGACTTTCAAATCCAACACCGAAGAGGTCGTATCCATGGAAATGCAGACGCCCTTTCACGACGTCCATGTAAACTTGAATACAAACATTGCTTTCGGGTGGAAAAGAGGACACAACGTCAAATATACAGTTGATAACGGTGGAACCATCGACAAAATGGGACAAAGACATCGAGAGGCCACAATGTAAGGATATTTCGGAGAGGAGCGATAAGCTGAAGAGCTATTGCGCTCAATGGAATTCTCTTCACGTTGAACGCGGAATATTAAAACGCAAGTGGGAGGCAATTAACGGCGAGTCATTCGAATGCAGATAGTCATCCCAGCATCGTCAACGATGTTCTAGAAGAAATGCACACTGGATCATCTGGAGGACATGGGGTAAATAAAACAATTTTCAAAATACGAAAAAGGTTTTATTGGTTACATATGCGAGAAGATGTGGAGGAGTGGTGCCGCAGATGTACTATCTGTGCTTCTTGCAAAGGGCCGCCACACAGGAGCAGATGAGAAATCCACAAGTCCACCGTTATATATTAGTTGCTATTGATTATCTAACAAGACAACCACGGGAAATGTGTAAAATGCTGGGAATAAGTAAAACCAGAACAACTCCTCTGCATCCACAATCTGATGGCATGGTAGAGCGCTTCAACAGAACATTGGTCGAGCATATAAAGAAAATAGCCAACTATCATCAACACGATTGGGATCGACATATGTCAAGGGCACAGCGCATCACTTGCCAATCTTACGAAAGGGAAGTTAATTAACACGTCAAAACGAGTGGCTCGACCCATGACCCTGAGATTAAGAGTGTCATGCTCCACCTACTGAGCTAGCCGGGCATTATCACATTATTCAAGACAAAAGTTATGAAAAAAAATTAATCGGAAGAACCTATGCTGGTCAGTGGAAGTGTGTTTCATCCTTTACGAAACTGTGTTTCATAATTACACAGAGGTTTTTTTTTTACCAAAAACAACGTGACGGGGTTTGAGTCTACATACTTCCATTGTATGAGATCAGAATAAGCTGGGGTTTGTAGTTAATAGGGCAATCTCTGCTATTAGCAGGTTGAAAGTTGTCGCTTATCATAATATCAGGGAAGCTGAAGCGAGGACAGAGAAGCAAAAAAACATTATTCCACACAGGCTAAAATTTGAACATTGCATGGACAACTAGTATTTGTACATGGAAAAACTATTAATAATGAAATTTATTATTTAACCGTGCTATGGAGATTTACTGACGCAAATCCTTATCATCAAATATAGCTATGAGAGAAAAGCTCTGTCGCGAAATGGGAGAAGCAACCGGAAATTGCGCATAAAGCACTAACAAAAAGAATATTTTGTCCACTCCACTTTTGGAAATTGTTTTGCGTACAGAAAGATTACCCCAAAACATTAAAAGCGGGTTTCGAGAAAGGGTCTGTTCCCATTAAAATGTGTGCAAAATTCCATCGAAAGCCTTAATCTACTTCAAGAAATCATTTCTGAAAATGTATCGGCTAATAAATTTTATATAGCAGTTGAAGCCATTACCGATGTGAGAGCGCAGATAGATAGCGAGGGAATTTCCTCAGATGCTATCATATTTTTTAAAAAAACAGGAGACGAAAATATTTTGACAGCACACTAATGCAAATAGACTTCAGTGATTAGATTATGAAAATGGCACCTACGAATTAGTTGCAAATGGTTCTTTGGTGAGAATTTTAACTGTCGACTTTACTATCAGCTTCAGATCAAGTAATACCAATAAAAGATACAAGTCACAAATTCACGAGGCATCAATTTCTTTTTCGCGTTCAACCACTAAGTCAACTTCAAGAATCATCTCCTTTGCTTCCTTCGACTGGATCTTTGCATTCGGCAACGCCAATTACAGAAATTCAGAAAAAAACAAACAGCTCGAACAGAATGCTGGTCGTCCGTCATCATCCTCATCTGCAAGTAGCACTTTTTCTAGAATGTGCAACTGTTTTTCAGTTTCCCCAATCTATAAAAAACATTAAGGAGTCAAAAGAAAAACTCCAAGTCCAACTCCAAATTTACGAGTTTAACGAACAGCAAAAGGAGAATAAAATTGATGGCGTTAGACAACGAAGACAAAATGTAATTACTGATGCCTAAAAAGAAAAATTGTGGAAAAAAAAAAGAATAAATCTCCAAGAGGACTATCTGTATCTGCTCAGGTGAAATGTGCCTCCTGTCAAGAGGATCTCATAAGCGACGTAGAAGATAATATCACAGACAAGAAATATACAGATATCGACGGTAGTTCTTAGAAAGTGATGTATGGAAGAGCTCATAGCAAACCTCAATAACTCACTGATCTCGGCTAAATATAATTATCATGGGCACGAACCAAAAATGTTTTTCTATATTGGCGAAAATTCATTTCTTTCTTAAGCCTAGTACTAAGGTCCGCGCTAAGCTAAATTTTGTATGAAAATTTAGCAAGCTAAAAGATATTGGCGAAAATTTATCTTGAATTTTAGCGAAAGCGGTACTAAGGTCAACGCGCTAAATTTGCTTTTGGGTTTTGATTATAGATGGCACCACCGGTAAGTCTCCAAAAAATTTAGCTTGAATTTATCCGCCCGGGCCGTTCTTTAGCACGCTAAAAATATTTATTTTCAGAGTTCTGATATTTAATAAATTTATTTACCGGATTTTTGTAGTTAACGTAGTTTTGTACATCTTTGCTGTAAGTACGGATGAATTAGATTTCTTTTGGTGGCCGTATTTTCAATATCAATTGTTAATTTTTTTTTATTGTATACATAATGCATATTATGTTTATATTTTTAATAGGTATTTCCAAATAATTTTACCTACCTGTTTTTAGAAATATTATCACCGCGCGTTGTATTTCCGTAAACAAATTGCAAAATTCTTCTTCTTCTTGTTTTTAATATATCTTTTCTGTGAGTCTCCGCTGTCATAATTTAGCTGCTAAAGAACGGCCCGATATTGGAGACCCGCTAAAATTTAGCTTAGCGCGGACCTTAGTACTAGGCTTTAGAATTTAAATCGACCATATTTGTTCAGAATTCGTGTACATTATTGGTGACTGCTGAAGACGATTCGAATAAGTTGTGAGTTGTGTCTGGGCAGTCTCGTCTCGGCTTCGTGGAAGTTGGATTGAGTTGTTGCTTGGGCTCGTTGTTTCTTCAGAATTCGTGGGGTTTATTGGTGGCTAGAGACGGAGACGGTCCGAGCAAATTCTGTCTACTAACGGGATGAGCTGCTTGTGAGGGGTGGTGGTGGGGTGGTGAAGAAATATGGTCGATTTCAATTCTAAGAAATAAATCAATTGTTTCCTCCATTGAAAACATTTTTTAAAGGCCTGAGACAAAAATCCACGCTGATGTACCTAGATCTACGCTCATACAAATTTTTAGCTAACAAGCCCAAGCAACAAAATCAATCCAATTTCCACGAAGCCGAGAGTGCCCAGACACAGCTTCACAACTTAAAGCTGAACTACAATAAAAGTATACGCAAGTACATTTACTTACGTAAAGCAAACGCGCCCTTTAATTTAACAGGCGTACACAAATTGACTTTAACTCGTGTAAGGAGAAAGTTTAAATATCCAATTTTCCGTAATTATAGTGCGCTAAGAATCGCTCATTCCGTAAGAACGCGATGTGTCCAAACAATTAAATTATTACTAAATGATTAAAAGTGCAATGTAAAAATTGAAATGGAATAAAAATGGTACTGCGAATTAATAGAAAGCACAAATCTTTGATTAAATCAACTTCCATTTGTTAATTTTTTCACTTTTACCACTTTTTAAAATTTAACACAGAAAATGTCATTAGGGCACTGCGAATTAGTAGAAGACACAAATCTTCAATTACATCAACTTCCATTTGTTAATTTTTTCACTTTTACTACTTTTTAAAATTGAAAACATTAAATATCAAAATAATAACTCTTACGGAATGTGATATATAATTTAGGATAAAAATATCAATTTATCGTAAGTAAACCTCAGTCTCGTTCAATTTCGTAAAGTTATTTAGTTCTATTGTAGTTCAGCCTTTATTCGAATCGTCTTCAGCAGCCAGCAATAATGTACACGAATATTGAGAGAAATATGGTCGATTTAAATTCTAAGAAAGAAATGAATTTTCGCCAATATAGAAAAACATTTTTGGTTCGTGCCCATGATATATTTAACCGAGATCAGTGAGTTATTGAGGTTTGCTATGAGCTCTTCCATACCAGTGTTGGGCAAAATGCAATCTGATTGATGATTAATGATTACGATTACAATCTGTAATTATGATTACAGATTGATAATATTAATCAGAAAAGTAATCATTTATGGCGATTACTGACTGATCAATCGTAACCGTAATCATGATTACATGATTACATTTTTTGATTACAAATTTGGAAAAGGTTTAAAATTGTAGTCAAAAGAAAACAAACATTGTTGTATTTCTATCCCGAAGTCGGTAGTGACATATAAACTAATGTTTGTAAGCACATATGTATCTATTGGGATGGTAATTGAATATCTGAAATCTGTGGATTGTTAAACGGTATTATTAGGATATAAGAAAGAGAAAATTTCATTTACGGTTTCTTTATTAGAGTTAGATACTTCTTTATGATATCAAAAACAATACTGTACCGTTTTGTTAGGTAGTAGTTAGTAAATCTAATCTTTCGTCCTCACTCTTGCTGTCATGTCAGTAATATTTAACCATTGCAGCGCTTCGAGCATGCTTCTAACTGGTGTATATAAGCTGCATTTCAGAATAACTCGCATTGCCTTATTCTACAACAGCTGCATTCTGCCCTTGAATTCATTCGAACTAGCATATAACAATGTGGAGCAATATGAAAAGTGTAGCAAAATCAAAGCGTTAAAAGGCATTATTGCATTTTCCATGCTCAACGACTTTCTTATACGCCCCAGAAATCCAATCTTTTTCGCCATCTGTTTTCACATATAATCAAGATCCTCGAATTTAAGCTGATAGATATGTGTGAGTCTCTATCAATAGAAGCACTTACATTCTTTACACTGACTTCAATTAATACATAATTCAATAGTGTCTTGAAGTTTTCTACAATAAAAATTCTTGCAATCACAGATTGTTTTTTTTCTTCTTAGAACTAACTTTTAAAATCTCTTGAAAAGTTTCATTTGTAATCAAAAAAAATGTAATCATGATTACGGTTACATTTTCCTAAGATTACTCGATGTAATCATGATTAATGATTGATGGGTAATCATGATTGATGTGTAAACATGATTGATGTAATCATGATTGATTTAATCATGATTATTAATCTGATTACAAATGTAGTTGATTACGTCCAACACTGTTCCATACATCACTTTCTAAGTACTACCGTCGATATCTGGGTATTTCTTGTCTGTGTTGATAGTTTGAAAAATGTTGGATGCGATAAATGTCCAAGATGGTATCATGTGAAATTTACAGATTTTTCTTCATATTTGCATTGTTGAAAAAGATTTTGGCTGTAAGCTTTGCAAGAGTCATAGTGATTCGTAATGTGTTATTGGTATTCTGCCAGCCCACTATCAGTGTTAAATAGAATATAAACTGTTTTTGTTTGTTTTTTAATATTGTTTTATTTCTCAATTACTTAACTGTTTTATTAGGATTGAATGTCAAATTAATTTAGATTTATATTATAATTTGTTATGTAAACAAGCCAAAAAGTGTGAGAAAATTGACTGAAAATATATTTATGTTATGTAAAATACAAAAAGAGACTAAAAAGAAATAAAATATTTGAATATAACGACAAGTTTCCTTACATTCTCATTAAATTTAACTTGGCCGGAGTTGGATATTTTTTGTTCGAAATTAGAAGTGGGAGCTAAAAATTTTGCAGGTTTTTGGAAAAACTCAAAAATTCTATGATAATAATATTAATAACATTTTGATTGCACAGTAAATACTAAGTATACTATCATTTTCTAATATTAATAATTTGTTTTTGCACAATTTACTATTGTAAAAAATAAAAGTGCCCGGTAATTGGGTATTTTACCCTATGACATGATTTTTTTGCAGTGCGTTGACAGCACACTCACCCAAAAGCCCTATATACAACAGATATATGTAAGTATTTTTTGGTGAGGACCTTATCGTACATCTCAAATCAGAAACTCCACAAGCACTCATGTTAAATTTTCATTATTAATAAAACGTATTACTAAACAAAACAATTCAGTTAATAATGTCTAATTATGTGATATTTTTTATTTAGGTATATAGTATATTCGATAGCAGGCATTGGTACAATTATAATATCGGGAAAATATTAAATACAGGCATGTTAGAGTGAAACTTGAATGTTTGTACAAAAAATCATAAGTATGTACCAGCTGATATTTCTAGTCCGAAGAAATATTATGGCTCCAACTCTTCACAAATTTCAAATTAAAATTACTGTACATTAAATAATTCTAACTGAAGCAAATTAATTATTATTCATCATTTCATGTCAATATGTAAAAAATGTAATTAATACGAACTGTAAGATTTTTAAATGATTCGACAGGAAACCCTCTATAAATTTGAGGAACGTCCGAAGTTATTTAAAAACTCTGTGACTTTCAAATGTTTTCGTGACATTGTAAATAATTTGGTTCCATTAGGATGATTTTTTGGAAGGACAATGATTATAATCTGAAATGCCTGTTTTCCTTTGTTTTATTGTGTTAAGTTTTAGAATTTTTTTGTTTTTTATTCTACTTACATATTTCGACGATAGAAGTTCAGGTATGTAATAAAGTATAAAACTGTAAGTATCGTTGTATTGAAGCATTACCTACTATAAATTTTAAGACACAATAACTTTGCTAATCTTATGAAGATAATTATGTCAGTGGACTATATACTAAATAAATTGCTGCTATCGTTCCAAATTAATGTGATAAGCTTTAAAACTCCGTATCTTTATAATTTTTATAACACATATCGTTTATTAGCGATTACCATGCTGTTAATCACGAAATATAGTCATAAGATATCCCTAATTTCGCAATAGCGTCGTCTATTTCTGAGTACTGCTTCTCATTTAAGATTAACGAGAACAACTTTTTGATTTCCTCTAATACTTCACCTTTTGTTGAAAATTCTTTTCTATCCAGCACTAGTACAGGCAGCCTTGGTTTATTTATCCTTACATCGTGGAAATTATGACTATAATTTTCTTCTAATTCTTCATCTCTTTCTGATGCACTATCTTCTTCAGAAACAGTAAAAATTTGTGTCTGGATGCTACTGCTCGTTATTTTTATATCAGCGCATGACCTAAAATTCTCTTGCGGGCCACAACCTACAGCTCCTGTGCCATTAGGACAGATTCCCCATGAGTTACCTAATGATTTAAAAAAAAAAGCATAAGAGCCTATAATATGTACAATCTAAATATCGGTCACTTACCAGCATAATATGTCCATCTAAGAACACAATGCTTACAAACAACGTCCTTGGGTAATTTAAGAGTAATGTTGAACCAACCTGGATTGTTCGAGTTCACATAGAATTTATATTTTCCATCAATTAGCTGAAGATTATATTTTTGGTAGCAATCTTCATTTTCCTTGGATTTATCAAGATTACATAAATTGAAATAAAAGTAACCCTTATGATTCGCTGTGAGTTTTACTCCGATTGGGATGACATTTCCAATTTTGTAGCTTCTAACTATAACTCCTTCTCCGTATTTGCCACCAATTTCATGAGATCGTGGTGTGTTCAGTGCGTAATCGTCCCCACAGAGACCGCATTTCCCTTTGTTAACGTTCCATTGCTTCTGCAAAACAAAACACAATCGAATCCGTAAAGCAGTTAGTTTGTAAGATTTCTACATATGTATATCTCAGAATTCTCAGATTTCTTAGAAGAATATTAAACTATTAGTACCTGCCCTTACAACTAATTGTAAGATAATTTGTGAATTGGTTTAATTTTTTCATATAACGGTTCAGTTTAATCTTAAGGATGGGCTAATTTTATGTTATTGTTGAGTAAAAAGTTATAATAGGTTTCGTTAGACCAGGCGCGTATTCAGACCTGCTGCCTAGTTGGTTTCACAACTAAAATGTTCGAGGGGGAGGAAAAAGTCGGAAGAAGTCAATTTTAAAAATTTTTTTAATCATATTTACGTTATATGACAAAATCCAATTCCGGTTTGATTTGGAAAAGCTATCGATAATATTATCCACATCAATGTCGATGTCAGGGTGGACAGTAAGGACTCATATCGAGATACGCCTTCTCGTGCAGAGATTCTAGAAATAGATGCTGACCCAAGTGACTCAGTCACGTGTGAAGTAATTGGCTCAAAGTGAGCTTGCACCTTGAGTCACATTTAAAGGAATGGAAGTAAGAGTGCATGATTACTAACTATTTCTTCTGATAAAAGCTTAATTGATTTTGCATTCTTCTGAAAAAAGTTGTCAATGGTCATATCAGTTGTCCGGTTTACACTTTGACTACTATTTCTACCTCCATCGCTAACTAATATAGCAAGTTTGTCCTTCTGCTACAAATTAAGAGTAATCGTGAAGTTAAATTAAATAACACTACTTGAATTAATACGAAAGTACAAGCAAAACAACGCCAACCACCCCAGAGGAAAGTGAATGAATTTTACTTTATAGTTTTGCCGTAAAAATTCTGAAGAAAAATTATAGAATCAATTTTAGCGGCACTCCAATCAATCCAACTGATGGTTTTCAGCCACCAATAGTCCATAAAAATTCGAAGGAAAAATTTTCAAGTAAATTTCTAAGAACAAAATGTATAATTGCCAACGCTCATAAATATCTTTATCGACCAAGATCAGCCAAGGCACCTGAATCATTATAACCCCTGGAACAGAATGAAAGTAGCCATCACGCAGGAAAATGTCGCGCAGAAGTAAGTTATAAGGCAATCCCATTAAGTGACCGCAATGAACGTAGGCATCGTAGCCACCACACAGAAGTTTGTCGACTTTCAACTTTACCGCAATTACCTTGCGTTGACATTTCACAGCTGATTAATATTTTGTTTATTTTAAAATTTTGTATGCTGAACATCATGAGTTTCAAAGAAAAAATTTTTTTTTTTTTATTATTATTATTACTTCTGTATTAGTATGATATATACCTACTCTCTTTACACATCGATTACATTATGTAAATATTCAAAGCTTGGTAATCTATATAATCATGATAATTGTTCAGTATTCACTTAATTAATATTCATAACAAATTCTATACATTTTTTTTTTATAAAAATTCCATCTTGTTTAATTTTTTATATATTTTTATATATTAATTACGGTGGTGAAAAATTAAAAAAATGATAATATTGTGGTCCCAATTTATTATTAATACAGTTAACAAAATTCATTGAAATTTCATCTTGACGACGCAGTCACCAATGGTCATTGTGTTCACTATGTTGGTGACTACGGTTATATCACTTCATCACCGCGCGTGGTGGCTGTCTGTTCCAAGCTTAACTCTTTGGAACTATGATTGGCCACCGGTAGTGCATGAAAGACCTAAAGAAAAATGTCAAATATTTCTAAGAAAACTGAATGCTTGTGTCCTTGTTCGAAAGCAGAATCAATCCACCAATTCGTTTGGACCGTTGTCGGTGAATAGTTTTCATTAAAATTCTTAAGAACAATTTGCAAGTACATTTCTAAGAAAAGTTTAATGCTTTCCTACGAACGTAAAAATTTTGAATAACTCAGTGTCGCTATGAAAAATCAACAAATGGCTGTACGTTGCTGATTGCATGGAACTAGGGTTCCTGTTATTGATTTTATGTCGGAAAAGCAGATAGGTAAAAAAAAATGTATGATCGCTGACGAATTTCTTGGAAACAAAATCACTTTCAAATCTCGAAATTGTGTGATTTTTCATCTACAATGTAAAAAATGTGTACAATTGTTGCCACAAAACTTAGGCATTTTTTCCTAAAATTCAGAGAATATTCCTTAAAATGTAGGGAGTCTTCTCCAAAATGTAGCGAATATTCCCTACATTTTAGAGAAAAATACCTAATTTTTGTTAGAACAATTGTGCACATTTTTTACAGTGAATAGGAGTAATCGATGTAACAAAACTATAAAAGCATCATAAGAACTAGGCTGGTAGGCATTGCGTGCCTTTTTCTAAATAATCAAACACTAAAATAAATAGGTATGTAGTATTTCAAAATTACTTATCATCCTGTGATAGGTATGATAGTGTCTTTTCAACACAATAGTTGTGTTCTTTTGCGTACCTTGTTCTAGAATTCCCATTTACTTGGGAGAGCAAATTGTTCTGTCGATTGAAGCGAATATTTGTACCGTTCGCATCATTTAAATCTTTCTATGAAAATGTATGAGGCTTTCTTTTGTATATCTTTTGTTCTGCTCTGTTTCGCAAACACAAAATAACACAGCTTATATAAAACACAAGAAAATTCTAAAATAATCGTACACGTTTTAAAGACGAAGAACTACGAGCGAATGACTATTATACCCACACTCCAGACTCCACTATTACTACTAAAAAAGAGACAAACAAATGCCCAAATCAGCGCTCGCTGTCGCTGCAGATTGGAAAAGTGCGTTACAGCACCAGCATTAATCGCCGGCGTCAGCTAGATAGTGTCCGTACCATTTCCCTGTTAAACTTTTACAACTCACTCTACAGTCCAGCGCCCCATTCAATTCACGAGAAGTTGTGGTGGTGCTTGTGGGGGGGTCATGACCTCGATACTTTCCAAACTCGTGGGAAAAGGATAGAGAAAGCCCAAGCGGAGTCCGTTCTGATGCTGTTCAAGACACACAGAGGCGAACAGAGGAAAAGAAGAGAAAGCGAAGATTTTAATTAGAAAATTTAAATTTGAAAAAAAAACGATGATTTTTGCTTATTAGTCAACTTGAAATAGAAAATGCCCTTTTAAAAATGAGTCCCAAGTATCTTTCAGTGAAGAAACGGGTTAGAAGGTATAGCCAAGTTCATTTAAAAGGGGTATGCAACGCTAGGAAAGGCCCTGACAAATGTTGCCGATCAGAGTCAAAACTCATTTGAAGATTGTCTGTACGTGGCATAGTCACATCCTACTCAAGTTATGTCGAAAAGTTTGATTTTTTTTCTGCATTTTCAATGTATTATAGGAATTCATTGAAATTATTTTCAGTGAATTTCAGTCTATAGAGACGAGAAATTATCCACCTACAAGTTATATCCACACGAGAGAGATCTGTAAACAGAACAAATAAATAAGTGGCTTTGTCGAAATTAATGCTTTTAAATTAATCATTGTGTTATTACCGATTAAAAGTGTTTTACCAAGGGCAATATATTCATCACATATGCAGCAGAGATTCGATAGCTTTCATTAAACTCACTTTTCGAAATACGCGCCCACTTTCTGAACTTTCCGCCAATTGTTTTTTTCAATGCTGACACCATTGGCATAACTAGGACTTTTTTCTGGGGTGGGCCAGGTCCCCCAACTTTCGTACATAGGTTTTGACAAACATTTTTCTTGCGAAGTAGACCGTACTCATGAGTACTCCCAGCTTTTGACAGACATTTTTTATGCGTTGCTCTGAGCACTTGCAAGATGTTGATATAATGCCTAGAGCGAATGAAATTGAATTGATTAAAAAAACCATAAAGTTTCTAAAGTTACAGAGAATACAGAGAGTCTACAGAACCCACAAGAAACATAATCTAAGTTCTAGAGAGAAAAGCATGGTATATCGCTTATCAGTTAGTATAAGTCATCAGCATTCAATCAATCTTTGGATAACTATTCAGTCAACATTCGGATCGGGAGATATTTATTGCTTATCGAGACCAATAGCGTCAAGTATTTACGAAATGGTTTTAGTCGGACATTTAAATTATTGTAAAAATGGATTAGTACATAATATAATTAGCGAATTGAGTGAAAGTACATTCTTTTCTTTTATCCCAATGAACCCAAGCGACACTCATCTATTCCTTACAGTTCACACCAAACAACCAATGCGATTTAAATTTATAGTGTTTATTTGAAAAACAAAACAAAATTTGCACGATTTTAAAAGAAAGTGGGGTCGTTTAACTAACAGAGACCTTTGTTTTTCACATCCCCTCCTTTCCTTCTCTCACGTATTAAGGAAAATAAATCAGAATCCTCAAGTTTCATGCACGAAACTGATATGATAGTGACGCCCTGCCTAATGTCCAGTATTTATTCCGAGTACCAGTACTAGGATCCATACTTCAAATCTTTTAAGTACAAGTACATGATCCGGTACTGGTACTTATAAGGCTCAAGAGCTTTTGAAAACTCAAATCAGAAATTTTCAAAAATCTATAGACAGATGAGGCTTCCATTTACGAAATATCATAAAATATCGTATAAGCTTTTGCTGTTTTAATTTCTACATAATTTTGGAAGTTGTTCATACAGTATATGAGTTTGCGTTTAGCAAAACAAATGTTACATCAGATTATGATTGGCACTCCAACTCCAGGTCGACTAAATCAAACTAATTTCTTAATTAATCGACCTGAAGTATACTTTGGGCAATGTTCAGAAATTTGTGGGACTTATCATAGACTTGCAAATGAATATCAATGCTCCACATGTGCGGAGGAAGAGAGCGGATTGTGTGGCACTTGATCGCTAACCTTTTCAAGAAAGGATATCCGTTCAACATGTCAACTTCTGTCCTACAGTTACTCATATATTGCACTAATTTTCTTTCTATGTTACTGAAGGCGGTAAGATTTCTTGAGGCACTGTCGAGATGCACATAACCCCTATTATTAGAAACCGTTATGGCGGTATTTGTAGTAAGTGCGTTAAGTACCATAATCGGGACTTGTACTTAAGAATTTTTTGAGTACCAGTACCGGGACTTGTACTTACAAAACATTCAAGTCCAGGTCCTGGTACTGGTACTACTACTAATACTTAATTACTTTACAGGTCTGAAGATAGATACACATTTTAGATCAATTATTTACGTTTTTATTAAGCCACTAATAAACAGATAGTTAAAGTCTGTAAAAAAGTCTTTAGTTTACGGGGTTTTTTTCTGCAAACTTATTTAGCACCTGTTGCGCTGTTAGTTTATTTTAAATTATCTCATTTTCAATGATTATGAGTGCCATGTTCGAATATATCTCCTGAAACAGTTATTCTTAACTAAGTTTTAACTCGATGAAAAAGCTCCGTTCACAGCTCGCCGAGCTGACAGGAAGACTCAGAGCTACTTGCAGAAACTTGTATAAATTTGGGCAGAAGTCTTTATTAATTCTTGTTTCAGTCTTTCCAAATTTACTACATTGCTCTTGTTTTGGAACATTATTTTTGTTTCAGCCTGTAAGGTGGAAATGTGGACATTAAAATCATTTTTTTAATTTTCTACAAATGCCTCTCTGTGTTTCAGATACAATTTATAAATGAGTCAACTGACTGTGCCAAAAGTAGATTTTCAAACCTATTTTTGAAATTAGTGATAATGTTGTCCATGACTTGGTTGTAAATATGTGTCTTCTTCAATATTCGGAAGGCCTTATACTGATGGCAAGTCGACTAAATTACTTTTACCAGGAGTGGACTCTATGACTAAGTCTTTTGCTCTCTCCGGTTCCGTTCTTATTTTCGAGACTCGAGTAGGTTCTAGACAAATTTAATGTTTTTCTGTGAATTTCTCGGTTTCCCGAAGTATTTATTGTCTAGAGTGCTAATATAGTTTTATTCCATAATGTAACGTAATAAGAATATTATTGAAGTTTTTAATTGTTGTTATCAATTAAAATTTCCGCACAAACTGTCAAAATAGTTCTGCATGATTTCACCTACTGATCACGCCTTTGTCAAAATTGAATGGAATTAGATCAATCTCAGAATAGTTTTTAAAAATTTTAAAAACATTTTAATAGAACTCGTTAAAGCCTTTTCGATTCCTATCCGAACGGATTCAATTTAATTAGGCCTAAGATTATACGAATTAACGATTTTTTTTTTGGGAATGTTCATAATTTCCTGGGGGGGCAGTCTGCATGGGGGAGGCCGGGCCCACCCTGTCCCCTACCTAGTTACTCCAATGGTTGACACCAACGTAAGCACTTTTTTTGACACACAAAGGGCGTATTTTTATCCAAACGCATGCAACCCTACTCATTTGTGCTTTATGTGCATTGAAGTTTAAAAATTAATTTCTGCGCTCATATGATTTTCTTGACAAAACAATAAAAAACCCGGATTTGAAGAAAAAAATAATAATACAAAGTTACTTATTAGGTAACCCGTGCTTTAAGCTTTGAAAATTCGTTGGGCACACTTTAGTGGTTATTATAGCACTAGCTAAAGTGGACCGTTTTTAGAATGGGATTCTACCTTAACTTTGAACTTCTTTTTATTGTTAATTTTTTTAATATTTTTTTTTTTTTTTTTTTTTTTTTTATTTTAACTTTTCTATTAATTTTTTGAATTTTTTTTTTATTTATTTTAATTTTTAAATATATTTTTCAATAAAAAAAGCACGCCAGAATTCGAAATCGTTACAGACAGCTTTTCTTAAGTTTTTTAATATTTTTTTTATTAAAAAAAAATAGTATGTTGGGATTCGTCCGCGTTAAGACAGAGGGAAAACGATCAGTCCAAGACATTTTTAATGTACTAAAAACTTCTTCAGAATACGAAATCCTATAAAATTGGTTATAATCATTTTTTGTCCGACAAACCGTTCTAGAAATATATGCGAAGAACCACGTCAAAAATCAAACTTGCATAGAAGGGTGACAATACGAAATTGCATACGGACATTCATCTAGGAGGGTATCATAAGAATTGGTCTTAGACACAGTCTAGCTTTTTTACTTGTTAATTATTAGCAAACTAAACAAAGGTACTCTTAAGCGGGAATATCGTAGCACGCGTTTACAGATAATATCGGAAATATGCTTTCTGTATAGTAGTGTTAGATTACAGCCGCTCGCGACGCAAATCGGGCGAATTTCTACTTTTCTTCATGTATGCGTTCAATTTAACCTAAGGCGTCAGTAGAGCTGACGGCCAGTACTGATTTAGTCTGTCAATTTTACTGACTAAAAACGCTTTGCGTTCGATCAACTAACTAGTCAGTTCATTATAAAATGGCATCGAGCGGTGCGTGCATTACTCATCTGTTTGCATTGCTAATGATTTCTTTTTTATTCCGTCATTATTCTCTACAAAATAGCGATTACAATGTATGTATATTAAACTCTTTTCAGTCATTTTCCACTCAAAAGAGAGAAGATTAGAAATATAAATACAAATTTCCACTAGAATCTACCTTTTATTTTCAATGTCCGCCATTTTAATTTTACGTTGGCAAGTTTATTGACTGACTTGTCAGACATATTTACAGTACTGGCTAGTCAGTAAAAACCACTACTGAATAGGGGATTACACGAGCCTGTGTCAGTGTCAAACGTTGTCAGTGTCAGTTCTACTGACTCGTGTAATCCCCGGGTACCCCTTGGGAGATTGTACTGTTGCCCGGTTTGTTTTAGATTTTTTTTATTTGTGAATGTGAAAAAGTAATTTCAGAAAAGTTTATTGAGGAAGTGGATAAATGTAAGCTAATTTATAACAAAAAGTTCAAAGCAAATTTGGCGAATCTCAAATGTAAACGCGTTCAATCTGACAGCATATTTTTCGCAACTCATCGAACGCGACGCTAGCCTCGTGTCCAAGATTCATACGCTCAAGTAAATCGTACGACTTGCTCTACCTTTAAACATATGTATATTACATTTCATTTTTAGCGAGTAGTAAGAAGTGTAGAAGTGGAACAAAGTAGGTTATGAAAAACAATTATATTTCCATAATAATAACGAAACCGCAACGTAAGTAGAGATTGTTTTTTTCATTAATATTTATTTATAGGGAAGATATATATTTATAATATTCAATATTATTGTTATGACTATTAATCAAAATGTTGTAATTATGCAACATATTTCGGGATGTATGGCATACTCAAATCTAGATACTGATATACGAGTGTGTATCAGTTCAGAATTTCAGAATATTGTTGGAAGGACGATGAGTTGCCAAGGTGTTCCCAAAATAATGAATTATAGGGCCATCATACGGTTGTATAATCAGATGACATCAAAAGTCATTTTCGCATAAGAAAGACTCAATTTCTGCCAAGTATAAAGAACAGAATAAACAAGCTAATCTAATTTTTATAATTAAACAGGAGCTGCTCCATTTTCTGAAGCCTATTATAATAACTGCCTGCTGTATTCATCACAACTTGGCGCTTACAGATGAAGATAAATACGAGTTTTCTCTGGTTGTACATATAACAACACAGCGAATGGATGGATTAAGACGAAGAATTGAATTGTTAGCATTAGTTAACAATTACAACAACAAGAAACGTTTTAAGAACATCTAATATTTTACATAATTCAGTCTTTTATTTCACAATTCACAGTTTTCCAAACCCACACAACTTCATTATAAAAACTAAAAACTAAAATAACGAAATATAAACTAAACAAATAAGATAAAATAATAAAACAAAAACTTTGGAAGAAAACAAAATTTAAAAAAGCAATTATCTTTTCTTTAAAAAATCTTGAAAGCTTTTATTTAGAATTTGTCGCTCCTTGCAACCTGCAATTTTTTGCAAAATGGGAGCCATAAAAGGAATTGTGGCTCCATAGATTTGAAAAACATATGTTACGGACAACATAAATGATTACAAATTGGTACAGGT
The DNA here is from genome assembly GCA_963924295.1 of Dioctria rufipes. Classification (NCBI taxonomy): domain Eukaryota; kingdom Metazoa; phylum Arthropoda; class Insecta; order Diptera; family Asilidae; genus Dioctria; species Dioctria rufipes. The sequence goes on along the minus strand of OZ002741.1, from coordinate 76,822,861 downwards.
GTTCATGTAAGTTGCAATATCGAAGCATTATTTTGCAATAAGAAATTATATTACGGGGGCGAAATGAGCTGCAAATTTAACACAGTTTGGAAAATATCAGAGTGCTTTACGTTTGCAGGACTTTTGGAATTTTTTTTGTAACTTTTTCGGCCGAGAAATTCGGTTGACAACAGGGGTATCGCCTTGTTGTTCGTCAGTTCGAAAACTCTGATTTATTTCTGACATTTCAGATTTTATGAAAACAAACTCGGGTTTGTTTTAGGTTTTTTTTATTATAGAAGTGATTAGACGTGGTTTATACTTAATAAGAGTGAGAAACAATAGTGAAATATTGTTTTGTGAATGATATTTTATACAGGGTGATTCAGATCAAGATACCTTCCGGTATAACAAGCGATTCCTTGAGGTAAGATGATCAAAAAATTGTTCCACATACCCCCCCTTAGAAACCTTCCTTTAGGAGTTGTGGCCAGTTGAAGATTTCGCCAAAATTCGTGAGAATAAATGAGTATAAATTTGGGGGGGGGGGGTATGTGGAACAATTTTTTGATCAGCTTACCTCAAGTAATCGCGTGGTATACCGGAAGGTATCTTGATCTGAATCACCCTATATAATCGAGACTTCGGAGTCTTGAATTACGGTGATGAAGTGCGCTGTGCTGTGCTGCAGAAACAATCGGAGATATTCTCTTAGGAAATCATTTTTCAGGCAAGTTTAATTCTTTCAATAATAAATTATAATGTTTTAAATAAAATAAGGGTGAAATATTTATAAAAATAAACAGCTGTGGCAAAAAAAAATAATATTTGCCAATGCCGGTTTATTTGTTTAAAATTTAATTGTCATTGTCGCCTTAAGTTACAACATACAAGCCATACAATAGCAATGCCAAAAAATATTATCAGATAATAAACGGGGCACTAGGAAAATTCTTAAAAATTTAGAAAGTTATAAAAATATTATAAAATTATAAACTTAAAAATTAATTTAAAAATTTTGTGATATAATGGGATCGCTTCTATTGAATTTCTTCAATACTTAATAAAGTTTTAACTACTAAATTATGTGCCCGCTCTGAAAATATCATAGTTTACTCTTCCATTACTAAAAAGAATACATCGATGAGATTTTACTACATGAAGAATATGCTTAAAATTTTCTTTCTCATAGCCTATCCTCTTTGTGAATTTTATGATCTACGATTTCCATTCAGTTTTGAGATTCAGTAAAACTGTGTCATTCCATACTGAAACTGAAATTACGGAAAATGTGTCATCAGCCTAATAGTTTCCCGAATTGATATGCAAAACTCAGACTTTTTATGTATTTAATTAACTGACATATAATAAAAATGGACTAAGCGTTCTTGCTTCAAAAATGGAACAAATTTTGAAGAGGCTGTGAAAGTCCTACATTGCGTCAAATTGTACACCGATTCATAATTTAGTATTATTTGTCGATTAGAAACACTAAAGGCACTTTCACATCAAAAACAAGAACTGAAAAATGCAAACCGGAAGACTCAATTTATTCCACTTTTAAACAAGATTTTTGCTACAATGATTAATAAAATCCAGGGAAATAGGATAAACTAAGAATTTGACTAAGAAAATCATAGAATATAATTACGAATTCCAATGCAAGTCTTTGTATTCCACTTAGCTTGCTATATCCTACCAGTAATCTTAAGCCAATAATGTAACTTAACAGCTAGTCAACTAACACCGATTTTATTCTTAGATCATATAACGACAGGATAGGCTACCTTGTATAAAATTCGTGATAAGCAATTTTTTTGTGGACACGAGTGGGAAATGACAAGAGGGCTGGGTTTTTAGTTTTTGTCAGTTCGATATTTCTGACATTTGTCATTTCTTAGGTCGGGTGTTGTTTTAGTGATTTGTGAGTGTAAACATTAATAAAAGTGTTTTATCATTTTGTAATAGTGAAAACCTGTAGAAGTTATTTTTTCTGTGCAAGAGATTTGATATAATCGAAACTCCGGGGTCTATAATTATGGTGTTGAATTGCGCTGTGCTATGCTGCAGAAACAAGCGGAGTTTGTGTCGTGGGAAAGGATTTTTTAAGCAAGTTTAAAGGTTTTACTAATAAATTATAGTGTTTTAGGTAAAATAAAAGTGAAATAGTTATAAAAATAAACAGCTGTGGTAAAAAAATTAACGTTTTCCAATGCCGGTTTGTTTGCTTACAATTGAGTTGTCATCGGGTGTCTTGTTTGATGTCAGTCAACCAAAGGCAACGACAAGAAATATTATCAACAAATTAATGGGGCATTTGGAAGATTCTTAAAAATTTAAAAAAATTTAATTTTAAAAAATAATTTAAAAATGTTGCGATATAATGAGTATTTTCTATTAAATTTCGTTTATTCGCAAGTTTACTTTTATTTTTCCAAATTTTGCAAACTAGGTTTCCTAAAGATAAGTTCCTGTGTAAAAAATGGCTTGAAGCTATTGGGCGGATTAGTTTTATTCGCAAAAGCAATAGAAACTAAAAGGCCATTGGGGACTAAATGAGGTACACGATTAGTCCAGGAGGCATTTACAAATATTGCATTCTGGGGATACGTAAACCTAATTCTCCTAACTCTAACCTCCCCATGGTGCTCCCTGGAAACAAGTCACAATGTGCATAAGCAGAAAAGAACCCATTTTGACTTGGCTAAAGAAAAGGAGGACCTATTCTACTTTGCTCAATATGCACAATAATTATATAAACATACAGATAATATTCTCTATCAAATAAATTATTCATAAGATGCACATCGAAAGTCATAATGAATAAAATAGAATGGAGTAATAACAAATTTAAATACATATTAGGCTATGTACTTTTCCTTATGCTTAAACAGCAAATAGTTTTTTTTTTGTTTTTGTTTTGAAAAATAATTCGAATAACGGTGACAGAAAATTATAAATCTTCAATTATTTAATAAAATTTCAACCACTAAATTATGTGCCCCTCTCAAGATATCGTAGTTTACTACCTACTTCCATGACTAAACAAACACATCGATGCGATTCTTCTACATGAAGAAAAATGCTTAAGTTTTTCTTCCTCATAGCCTATCCTTTCGTTATATGATCTAAGATTTTATTCGATAAATATGACATATTTGCTAATGCTGTTTTCCATTTCTTGTTCTAAAGGAATGTGCATGAATCGACAGAGCGTTGTCATAATTTAGTTCTGTGCTCACAGAAAAGGAACGAAAAAGAACCATTCCAAAGTGTTTAACATTTCTTCCATTTGATAAAAGCAAGTATAAATTCAATAACAACATGAAAAACAAAACCATTTTCCAACAAAGGCAACATAAACTCAACTATTACCACCTCGTACAAACTGTAAACAACACATTCACGACAACGAATTAAAGTCGTTCTGGTGAATTCAGAACCATTCGGAGTCCGAAAAAAGCTACGGCAGATTGAAACAAAAGGCTGAACTACAATAGAAGTAAATAACTTTACGAAATTAAACGAGACTGAGGTTTACTTACGAAAAATTGATATTTTTAGCCTAAATATATATCGCATTCCGTAAGAGTTTCTTATCTTGATATTTAATGTTTTCAATTTTAAAAAGTGGTAAAAGTGAAAAAATTAACAAATGGAAGTTGATTAATTGAAGGTTTGTGCTTTCTATTAATTCGCAGTACCATTTTTATTCCATTTCAATTTTTACATTGCACTTTTAATCATTTAGTAATAATTTAATTGTTTGGACACATCGCGTTCTTACGGAATGAGCGATTCTTAGCGCACTACATATACTGACGGAAAATTGGATATTTAAACTTAACGAAAGTTCCCCTCATACGAGTTAAAGTTAATTTGTGTACGCCTGTTAAATGAAAGGGCTCGTTCGCTTTACGTAAGTAAATGTACTTACGTATACTTCTATTGTAGTTCAGCCTTAAATCGTTCGGCCCGAGAAAAAGAATGACATGAATTGAAAAAATTCATTCTGAACGAGAAATGGAACGCAGCATAAGTTCCAAATAAAAGTAGATATGTAGTTACTTAATAAGTATGACATTTGTACGATTTGAAAAGATAGGTATTTATAATATGTAGGTACCAACCTAAAAAAAAGACAATATGATATTTGCTATTAATAATATTCTTGATATTTTGTACCCTATTTTGTCTTCTTGAATTTTACGCTTTTACTGACTATTCAACCATAAAACCAGGGATACTTCCACATAGAATTTCACTGCACTTAATGTTTCTGGTTTGCATTATTGCTGTTTGATATATTATTTGTATATTCTCGGAGCTAAATAAACAAATTGGTTCTTATCTTCGCGCTGCTACACACTTAATATTATAACCTACGATATCATTTAGGATACAGAAAAAACTCAAAAGCCTACATTAAATCCACCGCAAAATAATCCGTTATCATCATAATCTTTCGGTGCACTGCTATTATATCTCCATCTAGAAGCTCTTCCCACTGGTTCAAGCATCATCCCGTGTCCTTGAATCCTTTCAAAAAACGCCAGAAACAAAACAAGAACTATAAAACTTAAAAATTTGAATTCCACCATTTTCGTAATTTAACACTTTCCCGTTCTATAAATTTTAAGCTTACTATATAGTTACTGGCTTTTTAATTATCAACACAGTCTTTTATACGCTAAATTTAATCGCTCTGCTCATATATCCGTCGCGATAAGCTATCGAGGTATTACTGTATAAATGTTTTCACCTTAAACGATATCGTCATATCAATCCCCGCGATAAAATCTTGCGTACTTCAGTTTATTTCGTACACGACTTTCCTTCTAAATCCAATTTTTCTACAATATTGGTGCGGTTCTAGTATTCATAAAAGTTTAAATCAAAACACACCATGAAGCTTCAATTGATGTGATGATTTCGCATTGTACCAGAACGAACAGCGAAGCTTATGAACTTAATGAGTGAAATGTTTCCTTGGAGCTTGCCTCATTTAAGTGAATTCTGAGTTCTGATAAGTTTCAATTAATCCAGGAAGCAAAAAGAAGAGATAGGAACATAAAAATTATTCGGTCTCAAGGTCCAAGTTCTATTTTTATACCCTAAATGAAATGTATGGCATTTCGTTTGTCACGCATAGAAATAATAATGATAGAGCAAAATGGATTGGACACCTCGCATATGTATAATATGTATTGAAAGTTATTTGATTTTTGCATGTCCGTCTGCCGTCCGTTCTCACGATAACTCGAGAACGCGTTAACTTAGAGCGAAATTTTGTACACGGTGTTTTCATAAAAATTTTAAATACAATTTCAAAAATTGATTGAATCGGGCAACCATTTCTTGGTGTTGCCATATAACACTTTGGATTTTCAGTTTATTTTCATCTAGGGTATAATATTGTTGGCCTTAAGCTATATTTACGCGGCGACAGTAGCTCACGTAAGTAAATGTCATGACAATTACAATTACAAAATCCTACTTACATAAGTACATAAATTAGTTACGCAAGTAGTGATCAGTTGTAGCACAGCACAATGGATGCAAATAGCTTAACACTACCTGAGAACGCGTCGACGTAGAGAGCTGAAACCTTTTATACGGCGTTTTCATAAAAATTGTAAATATAAGTTCAAAAACGAACGAAATCCGGCAGCCTCTTCTTAGTGCTGCCATACAAAAGTTGACTCTTATGCTGTGAAAAGAATCAGTCCTAGAAGTTTTTATTGTACTAAAAAGTTCTTCAGAATATAAAATGATATGAAATATGTTATAGAAATAGATTCGAAAAACCATTTTAAAAATCAAACTTAAACAGAGACCATACGAAGTTTCATACAGACATGGCAGTTGGAAATAAACTTTCCAGCATCAAATACTGCGACTGTCATGACCGAAGTATGGGTAATATAAAGTGTTTTCAGCTCTGTAAGCGGAAATTTTTGGGCTTTAGAAATTTATACATGTGTTTGTAATTTCCTTATTCACAGACGCCTGTAAAGAACATGAATAAAACAAAATTCTGAGGGATAAAGTTAGATAAAATGTTTAAAAGCTCTTCGCCTTAATCTTGAAGCGCTAAAAGGTGATAGCATCAATATTGTTTGTTTGTAATTTTTTTTCTCGCAATGTTTTGACAGTTCGGTTAAGGTTTTAGCGCTGTCTGTTAACTGAAAACTTTACTCTATGTAAAAACTTTTACTCCAATTTTGGATTGCGGAATTCTAGTTAATTGTACAAAATTAGTCATTGTTCGGTACATTGGAAGGGAACTTCGATGTCATAAAAATATCGTACTTGAGGCTTGTGGCCGACTATGAAGCCAAGTAAGTTACATTTATGGCCACTGACCACAAGAAGCCATGCTTCTTATTATAATGCATAAATGTATGAATTTTCATGTAATTAATAATTTTATTTTTTTACAGAATTATTGCAGCCCGGTATGAAATGGTTGTCACAGATAAACAGCTTTCGCACTGATAAATAAAATTCCGATTAAGTAATTAGAAATCTCCCGCCATATTGAATAACCTACCATTCTTATAATTCAATGTTAGTAGTACTGGGGACACGAGCCACAAAATTTGGGATTTGACCACTGACATATATAATATGGACTGCTTAACTTTCTATTTCACGTGGACACAATTTTGTCTGTCAAAAAAAGTTCTTTCGTTAGTGCCAACATTGAAAAAATCATTGGCGGGAAGTTGAAATAATGAGCGCGCAGCCAGAAAAGGGATTTTAATAAAACTTTTCAAATAGCTGTTGCGTATCTAATGAATATATTGGCTTTGATAAAACACTTTTTATCAATAATAACCCCAAGTAATTAATTTAAGAATATTTATTTTGACGAACCCACTTATTTATTTATTGTTTATAGTTCTCTCTCAGTTCGTACTTGGTGCTTAGACCGAAAGAGTCAGCAATATTGAAGTGAGCCCACTTTCTGCAGTCAGCCTATATTATATATGTCAGTGCATTTGATAAACTTTGCCACAGAGTCGCTTGTGGCCTATGGCCGTGAATATAGCTTTGGCAATACATTGCCTAGGCGCACGGTACAAAGAATACAAGGTATTCTCATTACGAAATACGAACCACGTTCCACCACCACAATTAGTGATGAAATATCGTAAAAATGTATAGGAAGGCATGGTACAGAGAACACAATACTCTCTGTCCTCTCTGCTCTGGTATCAGGCGAGCGAGTAGCTTGGACGTGAATTTCGAACTATCAGCTGATAGCTCACCCTGTAATCAGCATTGAAGATGCAGGGCGGCACGCTAGCACTCTTCGGCTTATTGGCGGATAGTGTGGGGTGGTTTTAACGAAACCTTCCGCTGTCACGCACCATTTACAAAAAGGAATTCGTGTCTGACCAAAAATCAGCACACATCCAGTCCTGAAGGGACCCTCACACCACTTACCTTATAGTATGCTGAGGACTTGGTGACATGCCCTCTGATGCTACATGCCTAGCCAATCTCATGGCGGGCATCAAATTTTATGCAATGTCTCTTGAAAATAAACCTGTAAAGAGAGCGTATTAGTGAATCTACACTACTTTCATTCCAAGGAGGCCTCCAGGAGAGAGAAGGATTAAAGAAACTTTAGCGCCTCATTACGTTATAAAAGCTGTTTGTATTTCAGAGGTTGCACAAATGGATATATGTATACAGTAAGCATACTTCTCAATCCAATTAAAGCATTCAACCGTATTGACCATACATAAGGTATGTAACCAGAATTTTTAAGTTTTCTATTTGATTCTATTATTCAAAACTACGTGTGACATACATACATAGGGTATGCACTTAAAGCAATTATTAAATATGGTGGCCTTCGCATTTACGTGATATACATACGATACGTATCTGAAATTCATTACTTACTTATCTTGTGCATCGTAATCATGTCGATCACACACAATGGTCTTTCACCAAAATTTAAGAGCTTTCTTTCGCTAATAAAATGTGATGTATCTGTTGCTATCTGATCATGATATTCGAATATAGTCATAATTCGAAAAAAAAAACTTATCTGTTACTTCAAATATAATGGTAATTTATCAAAAACAATGTGAGTGATCTGTTGTTATTCAATCCTAATTCATATATTATCAAAAAAATTCATAAGATTTAGGCGTTAACTTACATGCATTTGTTGATAGTGGTATCCCGCAGAGGCCTCCGTGGTGGTCTGCTTTGCCCTAAATTTAAAAAACGTTGCAATACCAAACCCTATAGGCCACACTTTATATCGACTAAAATCAATTGAATTCTACACTGATTGCTTGTGACTAAGTAACAAGATTTACCCGGCTCTTATGGAACTATGTTCAGTGATGAGATTGGACGTTAAGACCCAAATGCCAGCATGAGCTGACAGATCACTCGGCGGACTGCGTTAAAGTGCAGGGCGGCACGCTAGCTCGCCTCGGCTTTCAAACACCAACTGAATGAAATTTTACTAAAGTGAATGTCAAGTTATTCTATAAAATTAATGAATTTATGAGCAATTTTGGACAAAAATTTCTAATAAAAACTGAAGCTCACGGTTGATAGTGGTGAAAGGACCTTGATCGTGCTGCTACTTTTCCTCTGCGCATGCTAACATCGCCACGAGCCCCTGATTTGATTTCACCAATTCATCCAATGCACTATGGATAATGTCGAAACACAAGTCATTTTAGGTACAACGCTGGCTGGGGGGAACCTTGATCGGGTCCCTTCCAAAGAATCTTTCGTTTATTTAGTCTTTTCTGGACGGATTCATAGAAATCTAGAATTTATTAGCACTGCCTGGTCGGATTTTACTTTGATATTTTGTCTGCTCTCGGATGCACAGCAAATTGGAATCCCACATTCGTTGAATTTCTCGGTGGAAAGCTTCCAATGAAACTAATTAACTCTTGTCGTGGCCGATGAACCTTTAGCTCTGTCACGGAACACACGAATTTTGAAGAAAATACAATCTCTCAAATAAAATTCGTACTTTTTAATTTTCTTTGACTTGTTCTTCTGATTTTTTTCTTAAATAATACTTTAAAATCGATTCTCTCACCTCATTTTAGATTATGGCGGTGCCTTTTTTTCGACAAACTCTTCCGCCCTGTCAGATGCTTCCCCTTCTTCTAGAAGTATAATAGCGAGTGGCGCGCCGTCAGATGTCAAACGTGCAACCTTGCGGAAATGGCAGCACAATCGCCATGCGGCTTTGTGTAGCATACTGCTGCTAGCTTCAGTGTTGCATACTGCTGCATGCAGTATGCTACGACCATAACACGGAACTAAGTGTTATGGCCCAATATAAGGAAGATTCTTCTTCCAGCAGCCAAGGGCGCATTCTAGCGAAATAATCAGCAATTGCTAAACAATAACCTCGTATGGTATTGTTCTGCAACTGTCGGTTATTTTGCTGATTAGCCCAACAGCTGGCTGCGATGAACGCTTAGTGGAGCAATCGACGATTACGACAATAATTAACCTCGCATGGTAATTATTATGTAAAGCGATTGTTTACTACTAAGCGACTCAGGTGCTGCAACCCGGTAGAACAAACGGCAAGGTTGTGTCGTTTGTTTACATCCGCGTTGTGAGCAAAGAACGTTTACTTCCGAGTATCGGACATAAAAGACCAATGACTGGTCTGGCGAGTGCCGTTAAGTGTTCAGTCGCGTCGTAACTTTTGTTTTAAGGTGTCAAGTTACCGTTCGGTTCGGTCTAGATTGTTTTTGAAGTATTAAGTTAGGTCAGTTTTCGCATAAATAAAGATTTGTATGATTTTAAAGAAAGTCAGTGTTTTCATTTACGGAAGTGTATTTGTTTCCGATTGAAATTGATTTAATAGTTTTCATTTATTGGTCCATCGCATTGGGACACGACAATTTGGCGCAGCCGGTTTAAAAAGGTATTGTGTTTTTAAAATTGATATATATTGGGAGTTATGCTTTTTTAGCTACTCCATTTTTTTTTATTTTCTGGGAGTTATGCTTTTTGAGCTACTCCATTTTTTTTTATTTTTTGGGAGTTATTCTTTTTTTTAGCTACTCCATTTTTTTTTTGTTAATTGTGGGAGTTCTGCTTCTTTTAGCTGCTCCATTTACGTTGCAGGTTAAATTAAGAAGTGTTAAATTAAGTTTTATAATTTTTATTTTTTTTTGGGGAAATTGGTTGTATTTATGTTTTCAATTGGTTTCATCGATTTCACGTTTCAGCCTAAAGTTTAAGAAGTGTTGAGTGTGGTCTTGTGTGTGAACTTGCTCTTTGTGCTTTACTTTTTCTTGTCTCGTTAAGTAATAGGATAAGTCTGGGTTTAATGGTCTCGAATAGAGTTGTTTTCAGTTAAGTACTTCATGCGAAAGATCAGAGGCATCGGGAATGATATTTGTCGGAATGTTGAGTCTAGTCAAGTTGCATATTAATATTTAGTTGTAGGAGACATTCTTCGCCGGGGTATCGATGTTATTAGTATAATAGCTTGGTTATAAAACTTAAATGTCCACAGGTAGGAGTAATATCTTAACTAGGGAAGAATTAGCACGCTATCAGGCCCAGGAAAGGGAATTAGAGCTAAAAACACAGGAACTTAAGGAATGTTAGGCAATATTGCAGAATTATGAACAGGACTGGCAATATATTGGGGAGCATATAACAGGAGAGTTACAAAAGAGGTGGACAGAAGAAGAGGCGAAGAAATTACGAGAGGAATTGAATGAGAGTGCTAAAAAAGGTACAAAAGGTGAAGCTTTAGATCATTTAGTGACAGCAGCATTCGAAGTTATCCAGAGTCATGAAATAGAAGCAGAAGAAGCATTGGAAAAAATCCAGAAGGAGAAAAAAGGGCTCTTAAAGAATATAGACTCGCTAAAGGTACAGCTAAAGGAGGCTGAGGAAACTACAGCAGAACTAGAGAAAGAATTGGAATTCGATCAATCATCACAAGAAGGTTCTAATCAAGGAGTTAATAAGGCGGGCACGAGTAAGAGGTGGAATCCAAGGAAATTAGTATTCTGGGACCAGCAACAGGATAAAAAGGGGACCTCTGGGACGTTTAAAGACATACAGCAAAAAACGTCCAGTAACAGCACGGAACAAGGTCGAAATAAACCCAGAACAGAATCTGTCAAGTCAAAAGCACCTCTAAAGAGCAACATGGCAGAGGCATACGAGAAAATTATGGACTTGGTCTCTAAATACGTGCCAATGTTTTCAGGGGAAAGGTCTCCAAAGTTGGCAAAAGAAGTTTTTCGTTTCCTTAGTTGCAGCAAAGACTTGCACGATCGACTGGAAGCAGCAGAGCAAAGCATTTTTATTAAATGCATAAAATACCATTTATCCGATGACGCTTACTTTCTAATAAGCTCACACGAGCCAAAGGACTTTGCATCTTTGCAGCAGGCGATTAAAACAGCCTACATGCCACGGAAATCTTTTAGTAAAATACGCACTGAAATGTTAGCCTGTAGGCAGAGACCTGGTGAGGATATTAGAGAGTTTGCAGATAGGATGATGGAGCTGCTGGACCAGATTAAGTCTGCGGTGTCAGCCAAATACCCCAATAAGGATGGAGGTTTGATAGCAGAGCAGGCCACACGGGTATACTTAACTGGAAGAAAATTCGAAGCATTAGAAGAAGTTCGAGAGGAAGCTCTCTACTTCGAAAAAGATTCGGAAAGACTTCAGGCCATGGCACCAAGGGCCTGGAAAAAAGCACCGGAACATGCCATGGAAACACCACAGGAAAGGTGGAAGAGCGAAAATTTGAGTGATGTGAAGCAGAAACAACCCCAGAAGTATTTCCAAGCTGTACAAAGGCAAGCAATGAACTGGGAAACTCCAATCAGAGCAACACAGCAGCCTAAAGCGGTCAAATGCTTCAAATGCGGACAGCCAGGGCACTTTGCTAAAGAATGCCAGTGGAGAAAGCAGCCACATTACTGTACTGGATGTCAGGAGTATGGGCACGAGGTGGCCAATTGCCGAATTCATCACGTTAGAGTAACAAACTGTGCAGCTGGCATACAAGATGAGTTCCATTCAGGAAGGAAGGGGCTTTATTGCCAGTTCTGCAGAACGCATGACCATTACACGGATATCTGCGTAAAGAAATATTTAGCAGAGAAGGAAAAGCAAAAATTGAATTCCAGGAGTAAGTTTATCATCACAGTGCCATCGAGCATAGCTTTAGAAGGTAAGTTTAGACTTTTAATTGACACTGGGTCCACGTGTAGTTTACTTAAATTCAATAGAATAAAAAGAGATACACCCATAAATACGCAACAAAAAATACGAATTGGAGGACTGTTCGGATTTGCTAGGAGCTCCATAGGTACTTGTGAGTCAAAGTTACTGATAGATAACGGTCAACTTGGAATGGATTTCCTCAGTGACAAAGCTGTTATTGATTGCGTAAATAGGAAATTGTGGATTCAAGATGCCAATGAAGCGCAGAAAGAAAGTTCTGTTTTTAGAAATGTAACAGCTAGTGGTCAAGTGGGGTCCAATTCTTTACATTGGTATAGTCAAGGAAATCCTTTACAAGCCAGAATAGAGGAGGCTCATAGGAACGTGGCAGAAAACATCAGACCAGGTATCAGTAATCCAGAAAGCAACCAGAAGAATATAACATGTAATGTAAAGGAAGCTTCAATGTAAACTCGAGAGCATGTAAAGATCGAGTTATACCGAAATGGAACAGTCTAGTTCGAATGATGACGAGGAACCATTGGCTATTTGTGGTATCCCAAAAAACAAAATTAGAGGTGAACTGCCAAAATTCACCAACTACCATTGGAGAACTATCATCTACAGGGGTGTTATCAATTGAAGAATACTGCCATTTACAAATTGGAGACCTACGGATAGCCGCAGAAGACGACAGCCAGAAAAATATCTCAATTTGGCAGCCGAATCGTTTGGAGTTGCAAGCCTGGAATGCCGTAGACCTAACTAAATCAAATAAGCAGAAAGCGGAAATTATAGAGAGTAAAGAGAGTGGGATAAGACTGTTGACAGCCAAGAACTTCAACCAAGCATGGAAGGACAATGAAGCTGATATAAAGCGAGTACAGGAAGCCATTAAGAACGAAGAGACTAGCAGACAATTTATTCCACATCACGTCCACGTAGCAGCTACATCAGCTACCGGGTGTTTATGCATCTTCACCTTAGCAGTACTAGCAGGAGTAGTGTGCCATCTAAAGCGACAAAAAAGTGAACAGACTCGAACGATCATCAGCAAACCGTTTACGGGGCCAATTCAATCGAGGGTATCCAAGCAAGCAGAATCCAGTATAGAAGTCGTCATTCCCACAACAGCAAACCTACCAACAGCAAATTTACCTACCGTCGCGTCGTCGGGAAACAGCTGGTACAATTAGAATAGTAGAGTAGTTATTTTATTGCAGTAATGTAATTGTATTGGGCACCAATAGAAAGTATACCCTTAAATAGAATTTTTGTATGAGTTTTCTTGTTATATATATGTAAGTGCTATAAATGCTTGTAAAAAAAAAGAGAGCCAAGTTAATTAACAAAATATAGAAATATATATATAGAAAAAAATGTTTAAAGGAAATGTTAGGCAGAAAAGTAGAAAATGTAATAGGTATAAGAAAGAAATTTAAAAAAGATAATTAAATGTGAGAAGAAAATAAGAAAGAAATTAAACGTGAAAAGAAAAAGATAAGAGAAATTATGTAAATGTGAATTAAAAGATGTGAAATGACGTAAAATGAAAAACGTGAGAAAAGGAAAATAAAATTTAAGTATGTAACGAAAAATGTAAAACAATCTGAACCGAACGGAGACCAAAAATATTTTCAATTTTTAAGACTGTTGCACTCTACAGATCTAGTTTCCTGCGGAAACTAGTTTTTCCAAGGGGGGAGGGATGTTATGGCCCAATATAAGGAAGATTCTTCTTCCAGCAGCCAAGGGCGCATTCTAGCGAAATAATCAGCAATTGCTAAACAATAACCTCGTATGGTATTGTTCTGCAACTGTCGGTTATTTTGCTGATTAGCCCAACAGCTGGCTGCGATGAGCGCTTAGTGGAGCAATCGACGATTACGATAATAATTAACCTCGCATGGTAATTATTATGTAAAGCGATTGTTTACTACTAAGCGACTCAGGTGCTGCAACCCGGTAGAACAAACGGCAAGGTTGTGTCGTTTGTTTACATCCGCGTTGTGAGCAAAGAACGTTTACTTCCGAGTATCGGACATAAAAGACCAATGACTGGTCTGGCGAGTGCCGTTAAGTGTTCAGTCGCGTCGTAACTTTTGTTTTAAGGTGTCAAGTTACCGTTCGGTTCGGTTTAGATTGTTTTTGAAGTATTAAGTTAGGTCAGTTTTCGCATAAATAAAGATTTGTATGATTTTAAAGAAAGTCAGTGTTTTCATTTACGGAAGTGTATTTGTTTCCGATTGAAATTGATTTAATAGTTTTCATTTATTGGTCCATCGCATTGGGACACGACATAAGCATCGTGGTTCCCTCAGTAACAGTAACTGGATATGAATTGGTGCTTACCAGGTAACTGGATGTCACTGTGATGATGATCGTTTGCCAAAATTTTGGAGCTTATGACTGGATTTCGCTTTACTTAATTTTCCAGAACCTTTTGACTGGATATTGCAAAATTTTTTAGAATTGGTGACTGAATGTCGCAAACTATATTAGAATTGGTGGCTGGATGTCACTGTAACAGTAATGATGAACCTTTTGTCAAAATTATATCCTGCGTTTAGAATGATTGTTTTCAATCCATGTCGTTCGTTTTCTCAGGTCGAACGATTTAATATCAATCTCTCATCGCTTTTTTCGGACTCCAAATGGTTCTGAATGCATCTGATTTTTTTCCCGAATGTTATGGTTCTATGTCAGAGCGATGGATTTGGGCGTGAAGTCCAGACTGCCAGCATGAGCTGAGAGATCACTCGATGGACAGCGTTGAGTGCAGGGCGGCACGCTAGCTCGCCTTGGCTATTGGCGGAGAGTGTGAGGACGTTCCACGAAAACCTGCCGCTGTGCCACCTGCCATATACAAACAAAATTTTCGTGTCTACAAACCAAAGGCCGTTGCACACACTCAGTCCGGAAGGGACCTTTACACTACTTACCACTATCTTAGTTGGAAGAACAGATGTTCTGCTTCCAGCGCCGTTGCTCCAACCACCCTGCGATACTCTGGGCGATATGATACAGTATCCCTGTTGACGACCTGAAAAGAGAAGACGAGAGCGGACCTAGTCAATCTCCATGTTCAGAGGGCTGCGGGAGAGTGAAGGAGAATAATAAAGAAACTTCACTGTGCCATTACGTTATAAAAAAAAATCCTTTAATAAACAGTATCCTATCAGTAATTATAATACGGAGTAAGAATAAAAGCTGTAAAAGCTACTCTCTAATGAAGTTAACGTTACTTGCTTTTATGGTTAATTATAAACGAATTGTTTACATTTACCAGTCAGTTTTACCATATATATACTTTTTAAATTAGTCGTCAGGTGATTTAGACCGTATTCCGTAAATTTCCTATTTCTTATTAATCTTTCTTCTTTCTTTCTTTTTTTTTCTTATTTAAATATCCTCTGTTCTCTCTTCCTTTTGTTTATATTTTGTATATGATTCTTTAAATCTGTTTTTTAATTTATTTTCTTTTTTTTTAATTAATGATGAGAGTAAAAATTGTTTAATACAATTCGTTCAGAGCCATGCGACGTGCACGACTCTGCAATAAACTAACTCATTTATGTGCTTCTTTCAGATAATCGTGGTCACATATACATATTTTTCGTAGAACCTGACTTATGTCGTTTTCGTTTGAACATCAGTTTCGCTCTGGAGGCAACCTAAGTGCTGTCAAAGTATCCGTTTGAAGCAAAAGTGACGTCATGGGTTGCCTCTGGTGGCAACCCAAAAAGCATCAGTTTCGCTCTGAAAATTTACTCGGGTACACTATGGGTTCACTCACACAAACAAAGTCTAGTTGTGATTTGATATAATTTAATTAATTTTAAAGTCAACAATTATTATTAAGACCTCTACTATTATTATATTATCCTCAAAATTTTTCTGCAAACAAATTACCAACGAGTTTTCGCAAAAAGTTCATAGCTACTTTGACGTTAGTATACATACAAGCGAATTTTTTCAGGTGCACTCTGAAACCGTTCGATTGAACGGGGTTGCCTCCAGAGCGAACCTGGATGTTCAAACGAAAACGACATTAATAATGTATTCCTACCGAGAAAAAGGGAAACTTTTTCTTCATTTTAAATCTTATTCAAAAACAAATGAGAAAAATCAATATAATTTAAAAAAAAAATTGAAAAGAAGGCTTCAACTTACATTCATTTTGTGTTGAGGATCCACCGCAGAGGCGCCTCCGAGGATGATCAGCTTAGCCATTATCTAAAACTCTAATCTGATTCTTATCATATAGTTACAGACTTCAATTTATGATACCCTACTAATTCTGTTGAAATACTACTGGGGATGACGAACTGGACAATGTGAATGCTCAAAAAAGTACATAATCGTACTCCAACAAAACTATTGCCACAACAAAACAATGCTGCCGGTAACTCCGAGTTGACCAAGGTGGAGGAATCGCCTGGAATCCACTCATAAAAGAACTTTTCAGGACGCTACAGTGAAGAGGCGTTATCAAAGAGTCTCAATTGCCTTGTATACTTCTAATTAAAAGCTCCTCGGGACACCCCACTGGTGATGATGAGACGACTCATCCATATCCACCTCACTGTATACCTTTAATAAGGAATTTATCGAAACCCCATACAGGTGACGAGA
The DNA here is from genome assembly GCA_963924295.1 of Dioctria rufipes. Taxonomy (NCBI): domain Eukaryota; kingdom Metazoa; phylum Arthropoda; class Insecta; order Diptera; family Asilidae; genus Dioctria; species Dioctria rufipes. The sequence continues at coordinate 76,806,037 of OZ002741.1, read as the reverse complement.
TAACAGGTGATGACTCAGATTATGTTGCTCTAACAAAACAAGTGATGATTCAGATTATATGTTTCTTACAGGTGATGATCCAAATTATACGGCTCTTATAAAACAGGTGATGACTCGGATTATATGGCAAGACACCACACCATTGATGAAGAGATGATTTTTCCCATCTATCGCACGATATATCGTTATAATAAAATTTTGATGTGATCCGCCACACGGTTTCAATCTCCCATTCCTTGTTCTCTTATTATTTTTGTTGCGGATTTATTAATATTTATTTGAATAATGTTTCGCCCACAAAAACTTTTCACCTTCTCGAGACAGATTATAAAAACTCTTCTTCTTCTTTTTCCCGTTCGTCTTCAGCCCGTCTTTCTTCGCCATTCATGTGGGTAATATGTAGTTGAGTTTAAGTTGCCTTTGTTGGAAAATAGTTTTGTTTTTCATAAACAACAATTTTTACGAAATTATACTTGCTTTTATCAAATGGAAGAAATATCAAAAACTTGAAATGGTTTTATCTCGTTTCTTTTCTGTGAACACAGAACTAACTTATGACATCGTTCTATCGATTCTTACAGGATCATTCAGAACGGGAAAAGGACCGCAGCAATAGTATTCGTGACTGGATTTCGCTTTACTTAATTTTAAAGAACATTGTGACTGGATGTCATAGAATTTTTTAGAATTGGTGAGTGGATGCCGCAAACTATATTAGAATTGGTGACTGGATGTTGCAAAATATTTTAAAATTGGTGACTGGAGGCCACTGTAATCTTAAAGATGAACAAAAGTTTTAGAATTTGGTGACTGGATGTCACTGTAATCTGGATGATGGTGGAGATTTTTCGGGATCTCTGAGATTGCTTGGAGCCTCTGTAAACTTTTCCCATCTCCTTTTTAGGCTCCGCCTTTGCAACAATCCTTACTTTTATATATTCAAAAGTTTTCTTCTTTTTCTCCCTTTTTTTCACAGTTGCCCACAATATTTTTCTGCCTAAATCTCTTAACTTTTTTTTCTACCCTATTATCTATCAAAGCTCGTCAAGTCAATCTCCTTTTCTCCTCAAAAACTTTCTGACAGCAAATCCCCAAGAAGGTATATAGAAGACAAGGTATTCCCATTAAAATTTTGACACATTGCAGCTGATAGCCTGTGACGTAATTCTGTGGCTAATGTATATACGTTTTTATAGGAAAGACAGAGAGAGGAGAGACAGTATTGTGTTCTCTGTACCGTGATTTCCTATACATTTCAAGATATTTCGTCACTACTGGCGGAGCGTGGTTCGTAATGGGAATACCTTGTAACATTCCGTGCATTCAGGTGTAAACACGATGTGCTTTTCATTACATCGGTGTGCACATCACATAATTTAAAAAATAGGGATAGCAATTGAACGGTTGGTGAGCTCTTCGATTCGAAATGTCACTTTTGAAAATTCTCTAAGAATAAAACTACGCCAAACGTCAAAACTACTAAGCGCACCGAGACACTACGCTAACAGACCGTAGCGTAAAAATGAGCGCATCGATGTGCTGGGGAAATGACAACGCTTCGGTCGCCTGAACTAAGGTATATAGAATACAAGTTACTCTCATTAAAATTTTGACACTAGAGCTGTGATGTGTTTCGTCCTATAACGTATTTTTACGTGCAATTTAAAGAGACAACTGGTGACATCTACTGGAAATGGAGAGTAAGCAACTTCAGGCGGAGAATCGATGATAGAATCTTCGGGAAGGTTCAGGAATAGAATGAATAGAATAGTTAAGAAGATTCTGGAATAGAACACTCCAGAATATTCTAGAGAGTTTCTAGGATATAAATATAACAGTTGTCACCGCCAAGAAAAGAGTCTTGGCTTAGACGTTGCAGTGTTAACAAGCGAAAGTAATAAATGTGCGAAGGTATTGTAATTGGATTGCGATAATTGAAAGTACAGTATTAGCGATAATTAAAGTCTAGTTGATTAATTGAAGGTATACGAATTGGATAAGATTAGAGTGAAATAAAGAACTTTTATAGTAAATATTTAATATTGTGTTTTATATTATATTTAATATTGTGTTTTAAATAACGAACCAAAGGCCACGCTCGCAACAGTATATACATTGAAAAGACAGAGAGAGGAGAGAGAATATTGTGTTCTCTGTAACGTATTTTCCTATAGATTCGGACACAAATGGAGGAACGTGGTTCATGGTTCATCGTAAAGACACAAGGTATATAGAATACAAGGTAATCTCGGTACGAACCACGTTCAACCATTTTGTCTAGTATGAAAATTGTGGTGATGTCACTATGTGTCTAATATCATAGATGGCACAAGAGCTAGATGTCGCATGCAGTACCAAAACAGTATACAAATTTTATATGGCTGGGTGGTCCATTCCGGAATGGACCACAACATTTGAAATGATGTATACGACGAGTGATTCATATTTTTTCGTATCTGAAGTGTTGGGGAAGTCGATCAAATGTATACAAAACTACTATTATAAAATCATTTGCATTCGTCACAATCTCAAAGATATTATGGTCCATTTCAGAATGCACTACTAATTTCACAATGTGTATACTCTGCTTTAGTATGGCATGCGACATCTAGCTCTTGTGCCATCTATGCTAATATGTACTCTATATATAGAAAAATAAGAAAATCTTTGATATCTTAATAAATTTGGCAATAAATTACTAAAATTGTGTATAAAATAAAAGTTTTGAATATTTTAGATGTTTTTTTATAAAACTTTTACCATAAGTAAGTTCAATAAGGTAAAAAGATGAACTTTCAAGTTCAAGTGAAAATGTAAACAGAAACAAAAATAATTTTTTTATGTCATAAACGTATTAACATAATAACGATTTTGCAGCAGTAAAATATTTAATTAATACATAATTAATCTTATTGTGTTTTTTCTACTGCATTTAAATTAGTAAGCCTATTTCCATCTTAGGTTGCCCAATAACTTGCCTTAAAATTTTATTTTTGGTAAATCCATAATGAGAAAATATATCAAAATTCTTTTACTTTTATCAAAATTACAAACATTTACCAATTTTCTAATTCCCAGCTTATTATTATAAAATATATTAAATTGTAAATAAAATGGACTAAAAATATAAAAATAATTTTTTTCTTTCTCAGTGATATAAACAAGAAAAGTTTAATGCAAAATAAGAAATGCTACAACTCAGATTAAATCTTAAAAGCTTGGGCATGATTTGCAGTTAGACAATTGTGATTATACTTATGGATGCCCAAACTTTTAAGATTTAATCTGGGTTATAGCATTTATAATTTTGCATCAAACTTTTCTTGTTTATATCACTGAGAAAGAAAAAAAATTTTTTACATTTTAGTCAATTTGATTTACAAAAGTTATTTATTTTAAAGGTTTTTGAATATATTCTATTTTCTACTTTTCAGTCATACTCTCAAAACTCGACTCTCGAAACTCGAAATTCGATTCTCGAAACTCGACTCTCGGATCTCGAAGGGTGGTAGTTACCACCACCACTCCAAAACCCCCAACACGTAAGAACATTTTACACCACCGGAAAGCTCCCAATTCACCCATGACAAATGTGAGGTTATGACTTTCCATAGGAATCAGACACCAATCACTTATGGTTATGAGTTCTCGGATTCCTCGATTCGCCGTGTGGACTCTGTCTGTGACTTGGGTGCCAAATGTGACCACAGATTGAATTTTATCTCCCATATAAACTATATGGTATCAAAGAGTAGTTCTATGCTGGGTTTTATAAAACGTTGGTCCCGAGAGTTTTCGAATCCTACAATAACATTGCGTTTGTACACTTGCTTTGTGAGACCACTTCTTGAATACGCTAGCCAGGTCTGGTCTCCATTTTACGGTACACACCCGCATTGAGTCTGTCCAGAGAAACTTTTTACGATTTGCTCTCAGACACCTACCCTGGAATAATTCATTAATTCTTCCACCTTATGCGGATCGCTTGAAGCTTTTGAATATGCACTCGCTTCAAAAACGTCGTATGGTTGCCGATGTAACGTTTGTGCACCAACTAATAAACGCGAATGTTGATTCTCCGCTGTTACTTAGTAAAATCTCTTTCCGCGATAGTGGACACAATTTGAGAAGGCTACCTATGTTGCATGTTAACTCCGCAAGATCCAACTTCTGCATGTACGAACCCATTAACCGCATGTGCATTACTGTTAATACTAAGGCTGAGCATTTTGTAGTTGACGTTTCTAAGCATGTTCTAAAAAAAGTCTATATAATACTTAGTTCTCTGTTTCTATGTCACTTTGCATATCATTTCATCCGGTGTTTGGTTTATGTTTAGTTTAACATACTAATACTAACACCGACTAAGTGATGAAACGCATGTTTGTTGACCGTTTATCTATTAAACGTGTCCATGCAGCGAGCTTGTGTTAAGCTGGTTCTGATAAAAAAAAAAAAAAAAAAAAAAAAAAACATGTAAATCCATCCACGTTTGCACCCTTCCGTCATGAACGGCACTCTCAAATGGTAGTAGTTACCAAAACTCCCCAACACGTAAGAATATTTTACCCCATCGAAAAGCTCCCCATTCTAAATCAAAAAACCCCATGTAAATCCATCCACGTTTACTACCCTAAAACTATTTCGTCACGAACGGCATTCTCAGGCGCTCAGACACAAACTTTCTGAGTCAGGGGTCTGTAAGTTGATAGAAAGTTATTAAAAAGAAACAAGTGCAGTATTACTAAATTTCCACATAAAAGAATGTTAATATTTCTCTATTTAGTATGTACCCTTCCAATTTTAACCTCTCCTACGGCTTTTATGCTGGTGTAAATTTTTTTACCGAACATAAACAAAAGTGACACCTAGGGAACAGATAAACAGAAATGTAACCATACGTTAGAAAATGAGAAAAAGCATCGCGCTCGCCACGCAAAAATGGCATATTCATATATACACGCAATGCCCTCTCTTTAGTTTTCTACTCGCAGGAGGAACCGCAGCAGCATAATACTCTGTGTAGCTGCAACCATAACATCTCTGTCTTTCCTATAGAAATGTTGTAATAATATTAAGGTTTTTACGCAAGCATCTATCCATGTTTTGTAGATGTCATGACTTGTATCAAGAAAAGGCAGAAGACTGCCGAACTTACTTTTGATGGCAGAATATGCCTCTCTTGTTATATTATTTAAGGCAGAATATGCCAATGTAATTTGTGTGGCAGAGTATGCCGTTTTATAATATTTTAGGCAGAGTATGCCGCTTTATAATGTATGGCAGAGCATGCCGCTGTTATATCTGTATAAAGGCAGAGTATGCCGCTATAATGGAGGGATGGCAGAGTATGCCGATCTTGAATTTTGCTAAGGCAGAGTATGCCGCTGTAATAGCATGATGGCAGAGTATGCCGATGTTGAATTTTGAGAAATAAAAAGACACCTTTCGATAGTCAGTTTAAGTCTAATTTTTATTGAACAGTAGCAGCTTATTTATATAAAATGATTACAAAGGAATCAACATTTCTTTACAATTCTAAAGGGGGGATTATTGCAGAATTGCAATATACAAAATTAATAATCAGAAATTGTAGTGTCAGCATTTCTGATCACACAATTTCTGAATGAGTCAAAATGTATCGATATGTATGTAAAGCAATGACTTCAGGTATGAATATATGCTTGCATAGCAGAATTTGCTTGCGTTGCAAATTCGTCTTGAGGTCGAGCAAACTTTGTTTGTTTTTATTTATTTTTCATTTCAATTTATGTTTACATTTCTTGACCGTGGTCATGGCTCTACAATGTATAACCATTAGTCACAAAATTACGTCACAGAACATGTGTCTAAATTTAATGAGAATACCTTGTTTCTCTGTTACGTGGTTGCATTTTTTTAAGATGAGGGCATTCGGGAGAGGGAATACTCCGAATTTCCAATATTCAACCTGCACCACGAGCAGCATACCAATACTACTGCAAGAAAGTAGTTTCGGCCATTTTAAAATAGTGAAATTCCTGATCGGACGGCTGTTCAGTTTTTTGTTGTAATTAGAGATGATAATATAATAATTTAATTCTCATTACGTGCTGTAAACTTGTGATACAGTTATTGTTTATATCAAAAATTGTAACTTAATTGTACACGCACACACTTAAATTCGGTATTCATATAAGGAATACTGAGGAGCAAAATTATTGCGATGGCATACCTAGGTATAAGTTCAGGAAATCAGGAGCAATCTGAACACTCTCACAAGATTAGCTGGGAATTACACCCATACGGTGATAGGCTCGACATCCCCTCTGGAATGACCCTAACCAATGGCGCTGCAACCTGTATTGCCAACTGGCTCACAGACGGCCCCGCTGATCATGACTTTTTAGCGATTTCGTAAAACTCTCCCACATTTCCACGCTCTAGGTCTATTCTTGACTTCTTTCTAGAGAATTTTAATCTCGTGAACCTTCTTCCACAAATTTCAAATTATACCTGCACTGCTCATACTGCGGAATCTGATCATATGGCTATCGACCTAACAATTACTCCTAACTCGCATTTTCACGTCCTCTATCTACATAGCTTCTCCAGAAATCTCAACATTAAAACACGTTAGCACGTTAACTGGACATTCAAGACTGTCTCAAAACTTAGCAGAAAACCTCCCTGACGAGCATAGCAGCCTCTCAAATACTGACATCGATTATCACATCGAACTCCTTAACGGATACATTCAAGAAAATATTGAACATTTCTCAGAAAATGTCACGCCCCGCAATTAAAAATATAACCATCTTCCAGCTCGCTTAGAAAATTTGTATAAATACAGGCAAAAGCTTCGGAAAATCCTAAAGAGGATTTACCACAGAAACCACAATAACCACAACCAAAGCTACCAATCGGTTCTTTCCCAAATCAAATGCCCATCCACCATTATCGATGAACAGACCAAGATATTTCTTGATGAGGAATTCAGAAGAAAACTCACATCCATCCACCCTGGCCCTAATGTTTTCGAAAATATCAATAAGGTCTGTAATCGTAAACTAAAACTCCCTAAAATAATTACAAATGGCCAAGACACGCTTAGTTTACCCCTTGAGAAATGCAATGCATTCGCAGAATTCTTCCAATCCACCTTCAAAGATCATTCAGATCTTAGCAGCCCGGACTTCCGCACAAACGTCAACGCAAATGTAGGAGAATTCATCCATCAAAATGAACATCTATATCTCACCACATTCCATGCTGATAACTCTGCCTCAAGTCCCCAAGATCAGCAGCTTTTCATAAACCTAGTCCACTTATCTGCACTAATAAGTGGACTTAAGGGCAAGAAATCTTCAGGACCTGATAAGATCCCAAACAAAATTATCAGAAATCTTCCTTCGCCTACCATCAAGTTTTTGGTCATACTCTTTAATAATTGCGTGAATAACGCTTACTTTCCTACCTCGTGGAAAATTGCGAGCATTGTCCCAATACCAAAAAAGCCCGGCTCCAAAACCTTGAAAGAATTCAGACCCATATCTCTTCTTTCCAACATCGGAAAATTATACGAAAAACTCCTACGTCAATAAATCGTGAACACATGCGATGACGTAGACATCCACCAAGACTCCCAGTTCGGCTTCAAAGCCCAACACTCAACTTCACTTGCGTTACTCAAATTTCACACTGACACAATTTCAGCTCTCAACAGAAGTGAGTGTACAGTAGCCTGTTCCCTGGAATGAAAGAAAGAGAAAGCCTTCGACTCTGTCTGGAAAAACGGTCTCATCTTCAAATTGTTAAAACTACACTTCCCACCACATCTAACAAAACTTATCCACAGCTTTCTGTCCTCAAAGAAATTCGCAGTGAAACTTGAGAACTGCAACTCAGCTACCCTATCTCTAGAAGCGGGAGTCCCTCAGGGCTCAGTACTAGGCCCGATCCTGTTCAACCTGTATACGTCAGATCAACCGCCAAATGATCACAATTCCACCTCACTGCTTTACGCAGACGACTCGCTCACATATGCACGCTCAATATCGCCAAAATTCACTGCGAGGAAAGTGGAGCAGCATATTGTCAAACTGTACGCCTACTACAATAAATGGGGTATCAAAATAAACATTGCCAAATCTGAAATGATTTGCATCCGCAAACCAGCTCGACTAGTAGGAGCAAACATAGCCACCTTGGCTAAAAATATTGACATTGAAGTCAATAACCAGAAAATAATACCCTCCACAACAACTAAATACCTCGGTATATCTTTCTCTAACCTGCACAAGTTTAACCCTCACGCGCAATATGCTTTAAGAAAAGCAAAAGCTGCCTACAGCTTTCTAAGCCCACTACTTAACACCCCAAATGGGCTGTCCGTCCCGACAAAGCTCCTGCTTTATAAGCAACTAATTCGACCAACCATCACATACTGTTTCCCAATATGGCACACGATTTCGCCAACCTGCATGAAAAACCTCGGAAATCTGGAGAGGAAAGTACTCCGTTCTTGCACTGGCCTTCACAGAAGGGCAGACAATAAGTATTATCCCAATAAAAAGCTGTACGAGGCAGCAAAAATCCTCCCTATCGACAAATACCAGTCACACAGTCCAGCTGCAGAATTCAGGTACATCAGTAGGGGCATTTAATATACTGGTGAAAGATTTACCTCCGGAACAACAGCCACTGTCATCATAGCAGGATGCCCCACATAAGAACTGCCTAAAGAAGGAAGACGCCCACAAGGATACCTGGTCCAAGCTCCAGAGCTCCTTATCCTCCTTAACCATACCCATCCCAATTATCCCGTCTCACTCTCCTAAATAACATATAACCGACCACCGCCACGCGAAGCTGTAGTAATAAACAAAGGCATATCAAACATAAATGTTTTTTTTAATGAATAAATGTATTAAAAGAAGACAAAATCAAGACAATGGTGAAATCAAGCCCAAAATAAAAAGCCTGAGTGTTAAATCTACCCTACCATAAATCCTAATTGGGAAGTTAGGGCTACACATTAAAGTCAATTTATTTTAAATACGCAAGGACGACTCTGACTATGACTATGCTGTATGTACGTCGGCCCATTTCCATTCCTTCAGACGCGTGGCCTGTGGCTTGTGGCCTAGTGGCCGCAATTGTATTTTGGGCCTGACAGTGGCTTATCTTTTTGCCACACTTACTCACTCGCAGTCACCTAAAAGCTACAAAAAACACATCGAATGTGCAAAACTGCGATCATAATAAACTAAAAGCAAAAAATTCTAAGGAAAAAAAGTGTGAAGTAATAATATGTTTCACTACCGCGGTATGTTACGTGCAATAGAAAGAGACAACTGGTGAAATCTACTGGCAATGGAGAAGTAAACGACTTCAGGTTCGGAGAATTGATTATGGTATCTACAGGAAGGTTCAGGAATAGAATGAATAGAATGAATAGAACAGTCAAGAAGCTTCTGGAAAATAGAACACTCGAGAATAATCTGGAGAGTTTCTAGGGTATAAATATAACAGTTGTCATAGCCAGAACAAGAGTCTTGTCTTAGACGTTGCAGTGTTAACAAGTGAAAGTAATAAACGTGCGAAAGTGTTGTAATTAGATTTCGATAATTGAAAGTACATTATTAAGCGATAATTAAAGTGTAGTTGATTAATTGAAAGTTTATGAATTTTGTATGATTAGAGTGAAATAAAGAACTTGTATATTAAAATATTTAATATTGTGTTTTAAATAACGAACCTAAAGGCCACGCTCGCAACAATATGTATATCCTAATTATATAATGTCACATCTTAGAGCATATATAATTATCGAAGCGCAATAAACCCGAAAAATTGCGGCATTTCCCACTATGTAGTAGAATTCTGTATATGTATTCGTTATGCTCATGGAAGTAGTAAATATGAAATATTTTTTAAGGAGGCTTGGCAGATGTATTTAAAATAAAGCAAAATTGTGAATTACCACCACTGACATAGAAGGTCTGTTTGATGAAAACCCCGGGGAAACCTAGGCAAGGTATATAGAATACAAATAATTCCCATTACGAACCATGTTCCCCTAATAGCTGACGTAATATTGTGAAATGAATAAGAAATTACGGTACAGAGGACACAATACCCTCTCTCCTCTCTGTCTTTCCTATAAAAATGTGTATACATTAGTCACAGAATTACGTCACAAGCCATCAGCTGCAATGTGTTAAAATTTTAATAGGTATATAGAAGACAATTGAATGTACACTGTAACTGTCATTTAATTTTGTTGCACAAACATGAACGGCTGTCAACACGCTCCCATACGCACCTTGCTAGCCGCCATATCTGTCACCTTTACACCAGACTGAACACTATCATAATACCGTAATGACATCTAATGATGGCATTACGAATCCCGGCACAAGAAGAAGAAAGAAGCATCCCCGTGCATCCCACCACTGTGCCTACGACTCACTCACACCTTATGGCGTCATTAAAAGAAAAGACATATCTTTGTTCGTATTATAATTAAAACGAATATATTTGTTTTTATTGAATAACAAAAAAATATGTTTTCTTCCGAGATAATTGGGGTTAAAGGACAGAGGGTACGTGAAACGTAGGTTTGTACTAAAACAGTTATATCTCCTAAATGACAAACAGTAGAAAGATGGTCGAGGTGCTAATTTATAGAGAACCTCCTGCCCTTTTGATTCAATGTGTCAGTGATTCTTCTACAGTAAGTAGTTTAGAAGAAACGGTCTGCCAAACTTCAAGTTTCAGCTTTTGTACCTCATTTTGTGTTTGAAGCAAAAAAACTAAAATAAAAACCTTATAATTTTTTTTGCTGTCTTACTCCTGTTAGAAGCTAAGACTGTTTTCTTTAAAACGCACTTTGTTTTCATTTTGTACTTTTCACCGTTTATGAATTATGACACAAAAGACAAGCCGGCTTTTTATTTTTGCCAACTGCAAAATTCGGTGCGTAGCGGCTTATCTCTTGGTAGTAGCTTCTGCACAGGAGTAATGTGGTCAGGACACATGCCTTTTTTTTAGAATTCTCCAAAGAATTGACGCAGACATTCCTAAGTGAAAAGCTAAGCGCCTAGTTCCTATAGCAGGATCATTCCTTGCCATTTCTAGGACCCTCTCCTCTGCTTCAACTGTAGTCGTTAAAGGATTGAAGGTTTCTCTCGACACATTTCCAAAGTTGCCAGTTTCTTTAATTCTTTGGTAGGTTCTTTGAAAGACACGTACGGATGGAAGCCTTCTCGCCGAAAATCTTCGATGATATTCGCGTTGAGCCTCAAGGGAATTTCCGTCGCTGTAACCGTAACAGTACACTATGTTGCTTTAAAGTTTTTCTTCTTAGTTTTGAATTGCGAATAATGAAATCTTTACTAGCATTGGTATTTATAGTAGAATAATTTACCTGCACATGAAGTTAGTGAAATTAGTGATAGTTATTGCTTACAATAAGAAATTAACTCCGTTTTCTCAGAGACCGAATTAATTATGACTTTTTATGAAAAATGCCTACTTTACTTGTTATTCTTGACCAATAATAGTTTGAAGCTAATAAAACTGAGCTGGAAAGGCTTATAATTTTTCTGGCAAAAATAAAAAGCCAGCTTGTCTTTTTGTGTCATAACTCATAAACGGTGAAAGGTACAAAATGAAAACAAAGTGCATTTTAAAGAAAACAATCTTAGCTTCTAACAGGAGTAAGACAGAGAAAAAATTATAAGATTTTTATTTTAGTTTTTTGCTTCAAACACAGAAAAATGAGGTACAAAAGCTGAAACTTGAAGTTTGGCAGACCGTTTCTTCTAAACTACTTACTGTAGAAGAAGCACTGACACATTGAATCAAAAGGGCAGGAGGTTCTCTATAAATTAGCACCCCGACCATCTTTCTACTGTTTGTTGTTTAGGAGATTTAACTGTTTTAGTACAAACCTACGTTTCACGTACACTTAGTCCTTTAACCCCGATTATCTCGGAAACTCCACTTGTGAAACACCCTGTATATAAACATGTATCAAGAATAAACGTATAATTTACCACAAAAAATATTATTCCTATGAATATACTTAACTAACAAAAAATATTATCAAGAAGGCGAACTTGTATTTTCCTTTTTTTCTTTTTTTTTCTTTATATATCCAGATATCTGGTTTTCAATTATTTTTATTTCCTTTTTTTAATTTAACAATGCCAATGATCTTTACATCAGGACTCGGATAAAAAGAATTAATGCTTTTCCATTCGTTTTTGCATTCGCTTTACTCAACTTAAAAATCTCTTTTTATTTCTCTCACATAAACAAATGTTTATAATTTTCAGTGCTAAATAGGTTTGCACCATTTTCATTATTTTCCTTTAATAATTAATTTTATGTTTTTTCTTACAATCCCAAAATACACTTATATCTAATTCACATTTATAAAAAACAAATAATAATTTTAATAAACAATACCTGTGGCTTATTTCCTCCTCATGATTTATATTTACATTTATTATTTCTTTCTTTGTGCAGTTTTGAATTTACAAATAAATTCTCTCGTACCAACCTTGGTTTTTTCTTCTTTTATTTTTTTTTTATTTTTCATGAAACAAATTGTTTATGAACATTTTTCCCAAAATGACGTATTTGCCTTCATTGCTATTTGTTTTTCTTTTTTTCGTTTTACACTTTTTCTTTTCAATTTATAATTCCCTTCTTTTCACCATAATTTTTATTTATTTCAGATGTTAATTTAAGATGAAGAAAATTGTTTAAGAAAACTTTTTCTTATGGCAACTTTGTCCAAAATTCAATTAGCTTATTCCTTTCAATTCATAATTTCTTTCCTTTCTAAGCAATTTTTATTTCAGATTTTTATTTCCTTGTACAAAAAAAAACTTTTCTTTTCTTTTTATACATTTTTTTTTCACATTAACCAATTTTCTTAAAAAATACATTTCGTTCATTCCATCTATTTTACAACTTTTCACTTCAAAAATCATTCTTCAACTCTTCTCTATTATCATCCCACAATTAATGATTTCTCATCCTCCTAATAATATCCATCAGAGCGACCGTGAGGGCCATCGTATCATACTAGCCGTCAGCCGACATGCCTCCCAGATCTATCCCTCAAGCCAAGGCTTAGTACCACGTTTTCATCGCAAGATGTCACAGTCGATCTCGACCACGTTCTCGCGGAAACGGACTGTTATCGGGGTTTTGTTACAACGCGGGTTCTCTGGCGAAGAACTCACGACGGCAGGGAATCCGAAACCACACGCCAAGAATCAAGATACATATGTGAATGTCAAACGTGTGGGTCGACCCATGACCCTGATATTAAGAGTCTCATGCTCTACCGACTGAGCTAGCCGAACCATGAGTCTACCGCCAGATTCATAATTAAGGTAAAAACATGGAAGAATCGACAACACCTGGGTTGACTGATCCATACAGTCCCACCAAACGCTCCCGAGATCTATCATGTCCCTATCAAGCTTCAATCGCTCTTCCTTCTTTGTTCAAGATTATACCACACAATACCCTAGTCACGGAAAGGTAACTGAAAACCGAACTCCTTGCACTTACGTCACCAGAAAAGAAGAAGAAGAAAAAAACAGGAAAGCAAAAACATTCGCTTAAAGATAACCCAAAAGGGGCCAGAGCTACGAATGGGTACAACAATATTTCGTCTACACCCATAAGTGCAGAAGCTTAAAATACAAGTTGGTGACCTTACAGAACCGACATACGAACTTATTCTTTTGGATATAACAGCAAATCAAAACATTCTGAACCTTATGGATTTTATATGAACAACTAGTATTCATATATAAAAAAAACTTAGAATTGCATCAATAATGAAAAGAACAATGAAAGTTATCACGTAACAAAGCTTATACAAAATCACTGTCGTAGATCTTTAGCATGGAAAGTAGCTATGAGATTTCCCTGCAGATCTTCCACTTCATACAGACTTGTACCGATACGTTTCCGTATACGACCCTTGAAAAGCTTCGTTGGCAATTTGGCATTAAAACAGGCAGCCATATTGCTTACTGGGAAATTACGACGAAAGACTTCCTGTCCAGGAATGAAATTTACTTTTCTACAACGAATGTTATAAGTATTCTCGTGACAAGAATGAGCTAAAGAAAGGTTGTGTCTAATATGGTCGCGTATTAATGACAACCGATCAGCAGTAGGTATTACCAAAATGTCTCCATCTTGAAGAGCTTCAAGTTTTTTAAGGATTGGATAGGTTGATCCGTGTAAGATCATGTGACACCCGAACAGTGCTTGAAAAGCATCCATTGCTATGGACTCATGAAGGATGCTGCAAAGAGCACAAGCAATGCTGCAGAGATTGCGATCCCATTCACGATGATCATCTTGAAGGTAAGCTCAAATAGTAGATAACACAGATCTATTAACTCGTTCCGAAGCATTTGGATGAGGAGAATATATAGCTGTTCGAACGTGTATGACACCATAATCAGTTAATAATTTGGTTAACTCCTTGGAAATGAACTGTCGACCATTGTCGGAGAAAATTGTTTCAGGTACACCGAAAGTGTGAAAAATGTCATGTTCCAGAAATTCGATGGCAGCAGTAGCACTCTCAGCCTTTACTGGATGAAAAAAAATGAAATTACTAAAAGAATCTAGTACGACAAATGCAGCAATATTACCGTTTTTATATGGACCTAAAAAATCAATATATAAAGATTGAAAAGTTTGGAGACACGCAAAGGAATTCCCATAGGAGGTCTTAAAACTTGATTAGTAGTTTAGTTTCTTTACAGATAACACATTGCGAAACAAATGACTTTACTTAAGAAACCATTCCGGGCCAAAAGTATTTAGTTTTTAATCTGAACAAAGTTTTACCAATACCACCGTGAGATGCTTGAGGAGGTTGATGAGTATTTTCAATGAAAGTTTCAGTTAATTCCTCCGGAATCCACAGCTTCCAAGTAGGTGTACAGGATCACCCAATCGAGAAGTACGATGATAAACATAACCTTTTGAAATTTGTACATCAGGCAATTGATCTTTATTACTTGAAATGTGTTCTGTCAGGATCTTATAAACTGGAGATTGAAAGGATGAAGAACTGAAATCCACATCCAATACCAAAGCAATCTCATCAACACAATTGATACGTGATAAGGCATCTGGTACTACGTTCTGTGTACCCTTACAATGTTCAATACTGAATTGAAAACCCTGTAACTTCAAGCTCCATCTAGATAACGTCCACTCAAGTCACTTTGGTTCATGAGCCACTTCAAACTAGAATGATCTGTAAGGATGGTAAAGGTTTGACCCTCTAATTTTTCACAGAATTTCTTTACGCACAGGACTGCGGCATAACATTCCAACTCAGTGATACTAATTGCGCTGTGCTTTGTTAATATTCTTAGACATATAAGCAATAGGATGTTCGTTATTATCTTTGTCTTTTCGAAACAAAACACTCCCAACGCCTCCTCTACTAGCATCACATTAAATATGAAATGGGCTCTCAAAATCCGGAGTGACCAGAACTGGAACTGTTGTCATTAAATCTTTCAATGTTTCAAAAGCATCTTGAGCTTCAGAAGTCCATACAAATTTCTTATTTTTCAGGGAGTCTGTAATCGGCGCAGCCACACTGACATAATTGGAAATGAATCGCTGATACCAACCAGACATGCCGAGAAAACGACGAATTTCCTTGGCCGGTTTCGGAGCAGGAAATTCGTTAATTGCAGCAACTTTACTAGGATGAGTTTTCAATGCTCCATCACCAGTAATATAACACAAGTACTTCACCTCCTGAACACAAAATCTACTTTTATTCAAATTAATAGTTAGTCCCGAACGTCGAAGACATTCACTGACCTGGTCCAACACTTGCAAATGTGTTTCAAAATCGGGTGTTACAATCAATAAGTCGTCCAGATACACAAACACATTTTCTCTCAAGCTACCCGGAATTACCTTATCCATAAGTCGGCACATACGCTGTGGCGCATTGAATAAACCAAAAGGCATTATCTTAAACTGGTAAAGAGGACGCCCAGGCACTGCGAAAGCTGTTTTTTCACGGGATTCTTTTACAGCGGAATTTGCCAAGAAGCATCTTTAAAGTCCAAACTAGAAATATGTCTGGTATCCTGTAAACGACCAAGAAGACCATCAATGTGAGGGGCGGATATGCATCGTTCACAGTATTTACTTTTCTAGAATCAACACATAAACGTACTTTTCCAGGTTTTCGTATGAGGACAACTGGAGAATTCCATCCAAGGACTTTTAGACTGTTCAATAACTCCCATTTTTAAAATTCGGTTAAGCTCATCGTTCATTAACTTCTGTATGACTGTGGACACTGGGTAATGACGTTGTTTGATTGGGACTGCGTCCTCAGTATCAATCACGTGTTCCTCCAGATGGTTTTTTCCCAAACCCAATACATCAAACGACAGAAGTTTAGCTTTCACTACATTGAGCCTAGCCGATTGTGGTGATAGAGCTAGTTGATGAAGTTTATTGTTCGGAACTGGTGTGTAAGGTGTTATAGTTATCTCACTTATTATGTGAGGAGCAATATGAAATTCTCTCCTGAAGTCAACTCCCAAGTAGAGTTCTTGACTTAGACCGGGAATAACGTACAAAGTAAACAATTTACAAATTCCATTATAACCGATAGGAATTTTGACATAACCGATAATTTGCTGGGCAGAGCCATCAGCAGTCTGAAACGAAGTGTGCAAGATTGAAGTCGAACATTTTTATGTTGATTAAGAAATTGTTGAGCATTCTTCCCTAAACAACTGATATTAGCCCCACTATCCTGCAGGCCTATCATGTTTGTACCCTATAGTGAAACATTCACATAAGGTCTCTAGTCTGAAGCATTACTCAATACTAATGACATCATTGTACCAGCCAGTCGCTTCTTTTCATTTGCTAGATATTTAATTTTTGGTATTACTTTATTATTAATTTATATTACTTGAAAATATTTTTCCTCTAACTTTCATCTATGAATGAAAGAATTTTCCACAGATTCGTTGGGGAATTTTACTTTATGGTCAGATATAGGTAATAAATTGTCACACATCCGCTTGAGCTAATTGATGAGGTATCTGAAGTAGTACAATTTAGTGCGGATGCGTTGCCTTGACAGACTTCGCATCCCTTAATTGGTTTTCCGAACAGCAGTTAGGGCACTTTGGCGTAACCACTCCAGTTTTATCACATTTATAGCAAAACAAATTTCGAAACTCAGCAGGGCATTCATAAAAAGCATGACCTGTTAATTTGCAATTCCAACATGTTAATGGTTTACGGAAATTTAATCTATTTTGAATTTGTACTTCTTCCACCTGGGCATCATACTGAGCACCAGGAGGAATTGAAAAAAGTAAGTCAGGTGAAGACGTAATAGGAATATTTAGAAATAATTGATCCACTTCAGAGTTGTCATTTACTTCATGCACTCGCTAAGGTGCCACTGGTCTACGATCAGGTCTGTTACCAATACACCATTGTTCTGCCTTGATGCACATTTTACGCAAATCACGTTCAGAAGTAACATTATGCCCTACAGTAAGAGGACCAAGACGCGAATTCAGATTCTGAACTATTATATTGACGTATTCAGATTCTTTCAAGCGATTATGCAAAGCTGTCATCTTATGTAAAAATTCGTCGAATGAATCGAAATCTTATTTGAGTTCCAACATTAACTTGATAATGCTTAAGTCGAATCAAAAAGCCAATGCGAAAATCGTTCCAGGTTGGGTTGGTTGAGTCTAATGCTAACAATTCAATACGATTAATAAATTCCTCGGCTGACAACTGGTCAGTGTTCCAGTGTTGTTCCAAAAGAAGGACGCCGAGCTGGAGTCGTGAAGCGGGTCACAGCTCTTATAAGAGCCCTACATAACAATTCATCATTTGAACCATTATGCGATTATGCGAATTAGGCGCGGTGGTGAAAGTGTTGACAAACGGGAATTGTAAGGCTTAGATCTAGATAGTATGGACGGATTAATCTGTTGGTCACGAAGTTGATCTAGGTTTAATTTAATTTTTGCAATTTGCTGTAATATCGCCGATTCCGACACCAAAATAGACGGAAATAAAACGTGATCGGTTTGATCCGATTGAGCAATGGAAGTTGTGGCTACATTTTATTTTTTCTTCTTGAGATTCGGTTTTTTTTTCAGAATCTCATCAGAATTATCAGTATTATCAGCGGGGGTGTCACCCTTAGCTGACTTTATGATACTCTTCTGGGTTGTTTTCCTTAGGTGGGTC
The DNA here is from genome assembly GCA_963924295.1 of Dioctria rufipes. Lineage (NCBI taxonomy): Eukaryota > Metazoa > Arthropoda > Insecta > Diptera > Asilidae > Dioctria > Dioctria rufipes. Next base: position 76,787,737 of record OZ002741.1, on the reverse strand, counting down.
CATTAGGTGTTATTAAAACAAGAATAATAATAATTTATATGTATATACGAATTAACTTTAAGTCAATTACTAAAACTACAATATACTGAATACCAACAAAGACAAAATATATACAAAAGGGTTGCAATAACAGTTCTCTCCTTTCGAAAAGAAACCGTATTATATCGAGCAAGCTCACAAACCGAACAAGCAAACGATGGATGCAATGACCGTTCTCTTATTGTGAAAGACCCCGTATATGCACCAAAAACCAAGAAATATAAATAAAATTATTTTTCGCCAGAGAAACCACTTTTACAAAATATACGCAAATCTATAATTTTCGAATATCAACATGAACAATTACAAACGCAACTATAATTATCAAATTTATCAAACAATCAAAACGAAAGCGCGGTTCAGCAGCGATGAACACAAAAGACAGCTCCCTCCTTCAGACTTGTTAAGGAAATATAAGGAGTAAGGGAAAGGTAAGGAATGTTTGATGTACGGTGATCCCTCCACTGAAGACCCAGACCAGCATTCCGTCGCAAGCCAAGTAAACATTAGTCAATTGCAATTAGATGAGAGCGAAATACCCATTTGTTTCCCCTTGTAGAAGAAGCAGCCCACCAACATTGGTAAGGCAATAAGGAATAAGAGAAAGGTAAAGGGATATAAAATGTCGTCAGTGGGGATTAACAAACAAATTTAGATCTATAATAAAATAATCTTTCCTTTGGGGTTTTGATCACACAATTCAAATTCAGGCTGCGGATTGGATAGGTAATACTTCCAAAATGCCGCACAAGAATCTTGACCTGTGATATTTAAACGATGATTCTACTCCTCATCCAGCCACTGCTTTACCCAGCCCTTGACTTAAGTAAGAGGAAGGCAATGCAGAGAAGAGAAACATACAAACAAATTTTAAATTTTCCATGACCGTTTTCAAAACCACTAAGGCAACAAATCCGTTGCAAAGCAAATGAACATTTCTCACTTTTAAACCAGACGAGAGCGAATAGTGTTGCATAATAGTCACGAGAGAAAACCAGTACACTGAAGGTGCAATAAAATAAATTCAAGGAATAATTACAATAAAACGGGTTTAAGATGTCAAGTGTTCCCTCCGCTAAAAATTCAAAATCCCTACCCTGACCTAAGCCAAACGAACATTAGTCGCATGAGGCCAGTGAAAGGGGCACCGATTTTCTTATCTCCATTACAGAAGAAGCAGCACATTTTACTACATATTGAAAACTTCAGCACAATAGATGGACTTATGTCAAAATACGCCAATACAAAAATTGAATCGGAAATACTATATAGATGAATAATTGAATTTCCGTGGACTAAACTGCAGAAACGACTGAATACTGATGGCCATACTTGTAAATATGGACAAGCACAAAATACGAAAAAACGACAAATATATTTCAAACAGGGTAAGCCTGAATGAACATAGAAACCTTAAGCTGGTTACCAATTTGTAAAATTAGGCGACAGACAAAATACAAACAAACAATTGAATACATTTTAAACAAGTGAAGCTTGAATAAAAAGAAAAACCTTTACGTTGGACGCCAATTTGTAACTGTCATTTAATTTTGTTGCACAAACATGAACGACATACGCAACTTGCTAGCCGCCGAATCTGTCACCTTTACACCAGACTGAACACTGTCATAATACCGCAATAATGTCTAATTATGTCATTACGAATCCCGGCATGATCCAGTCAACAAAATTTTCGAAGTTCAAATACTATTAACGTCAAAAAGAAATAACAAACTCAACCGCCATCCATTGAAAATACTGAGCTCCACTGAACCTGTCTAATAAAAAAAACGAAATATCACGCGAATGTGTCGAATTTACATGCTCTATCTTGGGCACGGACTAGCTCGTCAGGGGGTGAATTCGGTGACACACTCTTCGTCAAAGTTGACAGTTACATTGGAGTTAGCAATAACTCTCCTTTTGTCTGCATGCTCGAAACCAAAACCAAATTGGATAGAAAATTAGGCATTTTCTACTTACTACAAACGGACAAACTGACGAAAATTGCAATCAATCCCACTGACGACGTACCTAGGGAAAGAAAAAGAAAGAAGCATCCCCGTGCATCCCACCACCTGAGCTACGCCCCACTCAAACCTTATGGCGTCATTAAAATAAAAGAAATATCTTTGTTCGTATTATAATTAAAACGAATATATTTGTTTTTATAGAATAACAAAAAAATATGTCTTAATTTTTCTTCCATTTACCAAGAAAAAACAAAATCCATATACAGGATGTTATAATAATGAAGGAATGCGATAGGTCATGTCGAGAAATGAAAAAAATTGTATGTCAACCCTTTCCTAGATAATCGGGGTTAAATGACAGAGGGTACGTGAAACGTAGGTTTGTACTAAAACAGTTATATCTCCTAAACGACAAACAGTAGAAAGTTGGTCGGGATGCTAATTTATAGAGAACCTCCTGCCCTTTTGATTCAATGTGTCAGTGCTTCTTCTACAGTAAGTAGTTTAGAAGAAATGGTCTGCCAAACTTCAAGTTTCAGCTTTTGTATCTCATTTTTTTGTGTTTGAAGCAAAAAAACTAAAATAAAAACCTTTTCGTGTCTTACTCCAGCTTGTCGTTTTTTGTCATAATAACTCATAAACAGTGAAAGGTACAAAATGAAAACAAAGTGCGTTTTAAAGAAAACAATCTTAGCTTCTAACAGGAGGTACTTACAAGTAATAATTTTAATAAACAATACCTGTGGCTTATTTCCTCCTCATGATTTTTATTTACATTTATGTATATCTACACTTATTATTTCTTTCTTTGGGCAGTTTTGAATTTACAAATAAATTCTCTCGGACCAACCTTGTTTTTTTTTTTTTTTTTATTTTTCATGAAACAAATTGTTTATGGAAATTTTTCCCAAAATGACATATTTGCCTTCATTGCTATTTGTTTTTCTTTTTTTCGTTTTACACTTTTTCTTTTCAATTTATAATTGCCTTCTTTTCACCATAACTTCTATTTATTTCAGATGTTAATTTAAGATGAAGAAAATTGTTTAAGCAAACTTTTTCTTATCAAATGGCGTCTTTGCCCACATTTCAATTAGCTTTTTTGTTTTACACTTTTTCCTTTCAATTCATAATTTCTTTCCTTTCTAAACAATTTTTATTTCAGATTTTAATTTCGTTCATTAAAATGAATCATATTTAGATTTTTAAATAAATCTTCATATGTCTAGTATTATCACATTATTTATATTTTTTTTATATAGAAACAACTGATTTTTATTTTAAGATTTTCCCATGAATTTTTTTTCCAGCAATAAGAATTTCTTAAGTTTAGTTAACAGCTGTTGATTCAATAGATTCATTAATTAATTTCTTTGATTCAAGTAATCATACTTGCATGAAGTAAAAAGTTTCTCATGAAAAGCTATTGTTGAGAAAATCATACCTGCATCTAAGACAACTTACATCTGGATGTGAAACCCTCACAAAAAGGCGGTCGAATAAAAACGAGCTAATGGCCCCCGAATAGAAAGCTCTACACATTCTCGCTCTCTCTTGCTATATTATGCCACATAAATTCTTCGCAATGATAGCTTTTTTTTTTGTTGAATAAAAAGTTAAAGAGCTTATATGGAGATTTTCTAATCTAGTAGTATGTTGTCTGTGCCTGCATAAAGCAAATTAATAGAGGTGTATATACTAAAAAAATACATAAATTTTATCATTAGTTTAATTATTTAATTATTGAAAACATTTGAATTTTCAAAATATTAGTAAGGATTTTAATACAGTCATAATGCAAAATTGTATTGACAACTTCAGTCGCTTTAGTTTTTCTGCATTTCAAATCTTTTACAATACTTGAATCAGTAATGCACAGAAATAATTCTGGTAGAGCAAAATGCATAAAATTAAAAGTTATTGTGATTTTTGCATATCCGTTCATTCGTCCTATCCGTTCGTCCGTCTATCCTCACGATAACTCAAGAACACGTTTACTTAGAGAGCTGAAATTTTGCCTATGGCTTTTAAAAAAAAAACGTAAAATTAAGTTCGAAAATGGGACAGATCGGGTAGCTCCTTCGTAGGGTTGCCATGCAAAAAGTTTGTTTTACACTATGTATGTATTTGGACATTGCTTGAGAACGCGTCGACGTAGAGAGCTGAAATTTTATACATAGTGTTTTCAATAGTAAATATAATTTCAAAAAAAAAAATATATAAAAATTTAGCATTTTACATATACTGTTAAAACAATCAGTCCTATATAATTTTCATGTATTGAAAACTTCTTCAGAATATGAAATCCTATAAAATTGGTTATAATAATTTTTTTCCCGATGAATCGTTCTAGAAATATTTGCGAAAAACCACTTCAAAAATCAAACTGGCACAGATAGATGACCATACGAAATTACATATGGGAATTCATCTAGAGTATCGTAAGAATTTGTCTTAGACCAATTCGAGCTTTTTCACTTGTTTGCAATAACTTTAAAACATATTTTACAAAACCCCCTGTTATTTATAAGGCTGCGTGCATACAGAGCAAAATTTTTGAACAAGCTTAGTTTGTTTATTGTACATATTACCTTTTGTTGGCGACAAAACAACTTCCATAGAATTTCCAAGAATGGTTTTTGACATATCCACCCATCGTGCTCTGAATCAATCGTTATACTAGAAATTATGTTTTCTTTATTATTTATGTTTGTTGAATTTCTTGGAATTGTTCTAGATTGCCTTTGATCTTCGGATACATTTGCCATATTCATATTGCTTGTACCACAACCACTACATTTAGAAACTTTAATACTGTGTCTGCAATATTGCCAAGAATTGACTTTAGTACTTTACCCTATGGACATACATTTTGGATGCTTTGACACTACTTCTCCATAAGCGGAAGTGATTTTGATCACATTAGATTTTTACTCTGCACTCCACAGTTCTGTATAAAGTTCTGTTTCCCCGGTAAATATGGAACAGTTAGTTATCTATCTATTTAAAATAACATTGAGGTCATTATAAATAATAGTCGATACTTATTAGGATCAATCCACAGGAAATCGATAAAAAATCGCACTTTCCCAACCCGACCATTACCAATCTAGTTTTTCTTTTGCTGAAAGCTAAGTAGTTATGAGATAAGAATACAACTATTTATATTTGTGCTGCGCCGCATGCTGATTGAATTAAAGGACTCTGAAATTCTTAAAATTCTCCTATTTTTGGTCTGCTGAGTTATATTCAAAAAATCATAGCTTTGGTACTGATTATCACAGAGACATGACCTTTAGGTTATTTTAAAGATGAGGGAAAATTATAAAAATAGATTGCTTTTAGAAGAAGAAAAATTTAAGGATATTACATATATCATTTATCCTTGAATATCTTAAAATGCATTCCCTTAATTTTTCTTTGCTTTATTTTTTAATTAATGCTCATAATGTTGTTAGTAAATGGTTAAATTTTTAAATTGGGATCTCAATGGGTTTGGAGACAAGATTTTTTTTTTGTTTTAGGTCTGGTTTTTTGGGAAAAAATGTAATACAAATCTATTTTTTTGTTATCCTAGATCACATAAAAAATTTTTCACCAAGGACATAATTTTTTTTTCTTCTCAAATGTGACCCATTAACAATCCATTAAACAAAACAAAAAATGATCTCGCCCCGAAAATCAACTTTACTGTCGAAATATTTCCTTACTTTTTCCACAAAAGAAGACAATCTTAATCGTCGTGCCTAAACATTTCCACAGAAATGGTGTAAGCTGTAAGTTCCTTGATTTTTTTTTTTTTTTGAAAATTGGGAACTATTCTCAAGTATTTTCCTTTGTGTCACAATTCACAAATTTTATATTGTTTTATTACAAAAAACCAACATTTTTTACAACACTTGAATTAAAGTAAACAAATAATATAGTTAAATTAAATCACTAAATATCTTCGCCGAATTATAAACAAAAACCACTGGACTTAGCTTTTGTGTGAAGGAAAATGAAGAAAATTGGAAAGACAAACGAAAAGGCAAAGAGCGATTTAAAAAAATGTTTTCTGGACTAGAATAGAATTTCTGGAGTTCTTCAAGTAGAGAGCGTTGATTATTCACTTCATAAACATCAATCACAGCGTTTAACGAACGAATCATATGACATGATAGGTGTAATAGGCTAAAACAAATCAGAGTAGTACCAAACCAACTTTTCAATCGGACTTAATGTTAAGAGTAGGGGCGACTAGGCATCCAGAACCTTACGGACACCGCGACCATAGTTGGTCTATTGTGCCTTCCCCTAAAGTGGTTAGGCAAATTCTAGTCTTTTATAACGAGCTCGATTATTGCTTTTGGAGTTAGATTGGAGACATTATCTGGAGAGATAATTGTTTTTCCAGTTATTTCCAACCGGACTTACTACGAATGTATAGTTTTAAATGAAAGTGAATAAAACCTTTTAGATTATTTGCTAAAAACATATACATATATAAGAGTTTTAAGTATTAAGAAATGAAAAGCGGAGTACTTTCATAAAAGGAGTAGTACCGGAGTACGCTATTAGTTTTCGGAGTACAAATCCTCCGATCGGAGTACAAACGACAGCACTGTCCCACAATTAATGATTTCATCATCCTACACTTGATGATTTCTCTCTCCCTTCCTCCTGACAACATCCATCAGAGCGACCGTGTGGGCCATCGTATCTTTCTAGCCGTCAGCCGATATGCCTCCCAGATCTGTCCCTCAAGCCAAGGCTTAGTACCACGTTCTCAGCGCAAGATTTCACAGTCGATCTCGACCACTTTCTCGCGGAAACCGAATGTTATCGGGGTCTTGTTACAACACCGATTATTAATTTATTATTATTTATCAATTAGAAACACTAAAGCAGTGCATTAAATAAAAAATTTTAACATTACTGAAAAATGGGCTCCTCTGCAGATTTGATGTTAAACATTATTGAGCTTGAAGGAGATAGACGTATATAAGCAATATATTTGTCTGAATTTTTATATTAATTAACCAAAATTCGTGCCATTTTTGACTATAGGAATTAGATATGATGGCTCAGTCCATTCTTATTACATGTCAGCGACTGCCACTGACACATTGAACAACAACAAAAAAGTTGGGAACATAAAAACGTAAAGAAAGATATATTTTGAAGACTTTTCTTGATTGTTACGAGCGTGGCCTTTGTTTGTTATTCAAACACAATATTTCCCACAAGTACTTCCTTTATTTATCTATACTGTCAATGATTATAAAGTTGTTGATGGCTCACATCGCTAGATGGACATAGTTGTACCATTTTGAGCATATTGACTTATAGCATAAATATGTAAATATACAAATTAAGAACCCATATCAGAAAAATGAAAACCCTATCAACATTTCTGGTAACCAAGCTAGTTAATAACGACGAAAATTGTAGCTAAGAAATTGTTTGAGCCGTGAAGGGTTTCTGCACAGTTCAGATTTGGTTGGCTTAAGAAGACTTCCTAATTAAACCCAGAACAACAGAACAACGCTTTCATTTGATAAAAACTTTATTCTAAAGTTCTGTTTACAAAGCTCGATATTTATATACAATTTGTATTAGAAATATGCAGAATCAACAAATTCAATTAATAACAAATTTCATGCGTGAAATTCGATCTCGCGATATTATTATTTGTCTGCAGCTGCTGCTGATGCAGCAAAAGTAGAATTTGCTGATTGTCTTTAATGTTGAATGCTTAAATATCCTCCTAAATTGAGTTGGTGTCCAACACAACTTCGGATCCAAGCCCTTGGGTTTTCTTGGAATAGGGTAGTTGAATAGTCTTGGTTTTCTTACACCGCAAGTACATTAACCCATCCCAAGCACGGAGGCCATAGCGGCCCATTGTGCTGTCCTGCTGTTTAGGAGTTATAGGGTGATTAAGAAAAAAAGCTGGATTTTCACAACAGACCCTGTATCTTTTACCGTACTACACTCTGAGAAGCTTGTATGGAGGATTCATACGCTAATGCATGGGCTAGTGCTTCTACTGTCATTAAGGAAATCATCATTTACGCTAGAGTATGAAGAGCTTCAGGTTCTTGCGAAATGTCTCAGGATTCATGTCTTCCATTTCCAAAGCTTGTTTAAGTCGCTCGACTAAACATTTTTGTGTCTGCTGTTTGTAATGATCGCTTTCCCAACTCCACTTTCAAATCTTGCACTCGAAGCTCCTGCAGTTATGCCCCATTGGTTTAGATTATCTTCCAGAACTTTCACGTAAAACGCAGAATTTCTTTCAATTTCACAAAATTAATCACACTTTGTTTTGAGCCAGATGCCACCACTTTATTTCACGAATTTATCCCACTTCTGACACCAGTTGCTACGAGCGTGGCCTTGGTTCACACAATATTTCAAATATTATCCACAAGTTCTTCCTTTATTTATCTATGTATATTGTTTATTTTTATGACATTCATAAAATTATCATATTAACTCCACTTTAGTTATCGCTAGTATTGTACTTCTAATTACCATGCGTACTGACTACGTCCATAGCCAGAGCCCACATCCTTCAACATTCTACACTTTTCGAAGAGGGAAAAATTCTATGCTACACTTCTCTAAGGTTCAGCACGGGCAGCATACCAATAATACTCTAAGAAAATAGTTTCGGCAAATACCGTTATTTATTTCAAAAACTTTTGTGTGTAAAAAAATCAATGTTTTGGAAATATTTGAGAATAATTTAAAGAAGCTTAATTAAAAAATACAGAGTAATACACTTTTCGACAGCTACCATTCTTGGCTATTTAATAAGCCAACAATAACCAAAATCTATAGGGTGGTTCAAAACTTATACTCATTTATTCCTACGAATATTGGCGAAATCTTCAACTGGCCACAACTCCTAAAGGAAAGTTTCTAAGGGGGGATATGTGAAACAATTTTTTGATCATCTTACCTCAAGGAATCGGATGGTATACCGGCAGGTATCTTGATCTGAATCACCCTGTATATGCTATGGCTCTATGTAGGGGGACTCCATAGTCGGTAAATAGCTACTTTTAGAATTCTAATTTCAAGAACTTCGGGATAATAAACATATTTTACATAAAAAACCTCGCGCAAGAATTTATTTACTGCATCCATTATATAGTCTCAACTACGGAAGTCTGTCTTTTGTTATAACCTGGACGATAAAATCATAGAGTACATATACTAGGTTTGTTCATATGTTTGGAATGCATACAAATAATACTGGTATAAAAAACAAGTTAGTTAAATACACATGAGATATAAATATAATTATGGAACATTTAGATTTTTGCATTTTCGTCCGCCTGTCTGTCTATCCACACGATAACTTGAGAGCAACGCGTTGACATAGCGAGCTGAAATTTGGTACACAGTAATTATCTATTTATTTCTCTTAATATCTTATAGCTCATCAAACAGAGAAATATCTAGGAATTCCAAAATTTTTTTGTTGAGACATTTCAATGTTTTTCTGTTGGCAAAATATCTTTTAATGAAAATTGTTTTAATACAAGTTGCCATATGTATGTAAGTCCATTGATTTAGTGTCTATCGATTTCGAAAAGCTGATCATAATAATTGTTTTGAGCCATATAAACGTTGGTAAACATTTTTTCTTTATTATATGAGATAATAAAGCCCGGTATGATGCGTTTATCAATATAATTTTTTCTACGTGGAGTTTTAAAAGTCTTCAATTAATATGGTAAACTTGCCTTCCAAATTGGGTAGTCACATTGTTCGGGATTTTCTCTGTTACCTGGTGCCCTCGATATTTTCTGCAAGTAATACTAGAAGGATCGTGCAGATTTTTACTCTGGAAACTGGTCTATGCCATCTCAATCTGTCATATCTTAAACTGTTTTCTACATATTATTAGGAGCACTGAAGATATATAAAATGTAGGATCCTTCGAAAGAACCAAAGTCCAGAAGGTATAAATCAGCAGAGTATCCAAGAACTTTTTTGCGTTAGGTTTGCGACTGAATGAAGGAAACTGGATGGGATTACCTGTGAAGCAGTTGTTTGGCAAGAATTGTAAGAACAAAGAGGCGGGATATACGGGTTAGTCCATTTTTCAGTGCTATTCTTGCTTAACCTTCTTAGAGCGTAATAATACTTCCAGGCACAGCTTTTCAGCTATAAAGTGCTTTCTTCCCTCCTCTTCCTAGGATTGTATAGGAATAGGAATAGGCTGAATGTTGCTTTCAATGGGCCATCCCACACGAGCAGAGCTGGGCAATACTTAAGTAAAAAAAGACTTAAGTACTATTTAAAGTACATTTTCGTTACTTAAGACTTATTACTCAATACTTTTGAAATGCCCCTACTTAGTACTTGAACATAAGTACTACCGTCTATTTACTTGTACTTAAGACTTAGTTTTGTACTTAAGCACCAAGCTTTTTACTTAAGTATTTCTGAGTTTATTACGTATGTACAAATATCTAACCCCGAGGTTACACCTGCAAGTACAGCTTGCATGCAACTTGCACTGCCATACTTCTTGCACGTGTAACCTCTACTGCCATGCTGGCAGTACAGCTTTCAGCGAACTTGCATGCTGAAAAACCATGGCAGCTGGGAGATAGTAATTTGACATTTATACAGTTTTCAAAATGGCGGAAACGAAATTCTTGAGAGAAATTCATAAATTTATACCGGGAAAATGAAATTTTCTGGGATTATTTGCAATACATCATTTACCAACACCTTCATTTTCCTTTTTTCTTGGGTTTTTATCATTGTGATGCTTCCTTTATTGCCATAATTTTCCAATATACGCAAGAGTTTACGTCTCAATGCCATTTTTTAAATGAACTTGCATGCAAGCTGATAAGACATCAACCGAACTGCCTTCCGCTGTCAAGTTAAAAATCGTGTTGGAAGGGAGGCTTGCATGCAAGCTGTACTTGCAGGTGTAACCGTGGGGTAACTCTTCGTAGAAAAGAAAACACAATCTCTAACGCACCTCCACGCAAAGAACTGTCAAAGCATGTGCCGCACTCACGCGTCAAGGCAGAACCTTAGACAAACTAATAACATACAAACAAGACTGGGTAAGTAGAACAAAAACCAGTAACGTCTCGCTCGAATATAAAATCGACGATTCCTCCACTTGATGACATAACCACTGACAAGTATAATATGTACTGACTACGTTCATAGAAATACACTGCAGAAAGTGAGCTCACTTCTATATTGTTGACTCTTTCGGTCTAAGTAGCAACTGAGGGAGAACTGAAAACAAATAAAATAGTGGATTTGTCGAAATACATGATTTTAAATTAATTATTTAGGGTTATTACTGATAAAAACTGTTTTACCAAAGACAATATAGTATTCATTAGATACGCAGAAGAAATTTTAAATGTTTTATTAAAATCACCTTCCGAGCTGCGTGTACACTTTTTCAACTTCTTGCCAATGATTTTTTTTTAATGTTCGCACCGACGTACAAACTCTTTTTGACACAAGCAATTGTACCCACACGTAAAATAGAAAAGTAAGCAGTCCATAGGTCTGTCTGTTTACTTTTGAGTAAAAATCTTTGCGTAAAAATCGAGTAAAAACTTTTATGCGGTAGAGGGGATAAATCAAGAAAAGTTACCAGACACTTTTCGAGTAAATTTCGAGTAATTTTGTTTAGCTTGTCATGTGTCAAAAATTTGACAGCTAAGTTTTCTATGCATAACAAGGTTTGAAAATAGTAATTGTAAATCATCTTTCTCTAATTTAATTAAAAAATGGAAAAAAATGTGCTTAAAAGGTCGCTTATAGCCATTCTGGCAGATTCTAGTAGCAGTGATAGTACAAGTGAGAGTGGTATGAGTGAATTGAGTGACATGGAAGAATTGATAAACTTTCCTAAAGAACCTGTAAGGAAAAGAAGCTGCATACAAAAATATTTTGAGGAAGTGGTGCCTACTTATAATGAAAAGGAGTTCCGTACGCATTTCAGAATAAGTAAGGAATTATTCAACTCCCTCAGTATGAGATTTGAAGTATGCCCGGAATTTAGTAATCTTCGAGAAGATAAGAGAATCAGTCCCTTCAAACACATGGCCGTTTTTCTGTGGTTCGCTGCGCATGAGGCATGCTCGTACAGAGATATTGCTGATCGCTTCGACTTGTCACTGTGGGCAGTCGAAAATGTTATAAATCGAGTTATAACCTTCATCAGTGGCCTTGCAGATGAAGTCATCAAATGGCCTGATGAAACTAAAAAACAGGAAATATCAAGGCATTTTCAGCAAAAGAAAGGATTTCGAGGAGTCATTGGTAATAAAAAATTTAAGTTAATTTTTAGCATATATTGGAAAAATTATTTTTTGTAGGTGCAGTTGATGGTACACACATCGTTATTGATCCCCCAAGGAAAGGCAAAGACGACTATATTGATAGGGAAGGCAATTGTAGTGTGTGCTTGCAAGGAATATGTGACAACAATGCAAAATTCATTGATGTATGCATTGGTTTTCCAGGCTCTGTTCATGACTGCCGAGTGTTACAAAATTCTCCAGTATTTCCGAATTTAGAGACACTGTGTGGGGGTAAGAATCTATCAGTTTCCTTAAGAAAGATTTACAAACAAATTGTTTCTCTATAGAAGGTCACCTGCTGGGCGATTCTGCTTATACCTGCCTCAAATTTTTGCTGACGCCGTATAGAGATAATGGCCACTTAACAACGGGACAGAAAGAGTACAATAAAGTATTAAGTTCCTGTCGTGTGGTTATCGAACACGCATTCGGAATGCTAAAGCAACGATTCCGCCAGTTGTACTACTGCAAATTGAAAGGAATGAAGAAATTGTGCCACTTCATAAGAGCCTGTTGCGTCCTACATAATTTGGCAGATCAAGATGACGTTGAAGGTATGGATCACCCAGATGACTTTGGAACTTCAAGAGCAGAAACTTCGCCGGAATGTAGCAACAGTCATAATGACACTTCATTAGGAAAAGCCAAAAGAGATCAAATATGTGAAGAATTAAGGATTAATAAACAATAAAGACGAGTGTAGCATTGTTATCGTTTTAAATTATTTTATTTTTTTAACTCGTCTAATAAATCTTTCAACACGTTGACTTTTTCACGCTTTATATCTTCTACTCGCCGGTAGTGCTCCTCACGCATTGCTAAATTCTTTCTATAGTACTCCTCCCTCGCCTCTCTCATTGCGCGCAATTCACCGCCGACATCAACTTTCGATGTTTTTTTGGATGGTGTTTCTCGAATTTCTACATCTCGTTCAGCTGACTCGGAACTGTGACCAGTTGAAATTTCATTATCTATTCATAAAATTAATGTAAATACAATACAGATTAATAAATATACGCTTTATTTACCTGGCAAAATTGGCGTATCGTCCAACGAAGCACTACACTCATCACCCGGTCCACTGGCACCAAGTATTAGCTCCGGGAAAACCGAAGGTCTATCACCCATTATTGCCGTCATTTCACTAAAATATATAAATCATTTTGTTATTAAGATTTTTTTAATTAACATAAAATAATTTACTGAAATATACATATGAAACAAAATATTAAATGAGCCATACCTTTCAAAAAGACATTTAGCCCTATTTCTGCCAGTTTGTTTGTTATGGCATTTCACTTTTTTATACTGCCTTTCTAGAGAACGATATTTCGTCTCGATTTGATTGTCGGAGAAAATATATCCTCTTTCTACAAAACGTTTTTGGATCTCTCGCCACATCTTCCTTTTATTTTTCAATTTGGCGGAATGGCCAACTTTCGGTCTCAACTCTTCCACTGCAGAGAGCAACAATTTTACATGCGCATCCAGCCATACAATTTTCTTTCCATCATCTGTAATAACATTTTATTAATAAAAGGATAACTTAATGTGGTCATTAATCTTACAGTTCACGGAAACCTCCTGATCAAGGCTTGGATTTTGTACACGGGATTCTGGTTGACAGTCCGATTGAAGCGGTGTTAACCATGAATCTACATTTGCAGCCGCTGGTTCATCTACATTTAACACACCAGCCTGTGACAAAGCAGCATGAAGAATTTCCGGATCTGTGTTTTTAATATTGAAAAATTATAAAATGTATAGTTTTAAATTAATAACAAATTTCCCTTACGATTTTCAAACATCTTTTGCGTTCCCGGCGAACATTCAATTTGGATGGATGTTCCTGGTGATCCTGCATTTACTTCCATGACTACAAGTTTGTTTATTTATTGAATCAAAAATTAAGATGGAATAACTTGAAAAAATTCACCTTCTTTAACAGTTGTATTTAATCGCAATTCAAATAAATTTTCACCTCATATCACAACAAACGGCTTAACCTCAAATTTAATACTTTTGACAGTCAGCTGATTGCATATCAAAGTTACACATCCTCTTGATCCTGAGTAAAAATGTGCAACTTTGTGCAAGAGGGGAAACGTAAAAATTTACTCGATTTTTACTAGTTAAAAGTAAACAGACGGTTTGTGAGTAAAAATGCGTAAAAGTTTTTACACCGAGTAAAAACTTTCGAGTAAACAGACAGACCTCATATTATATATGTCAGTGGACATAACCAAGGGTAAGCAAGCAATGCCTCGCTCCAATATGAAATCAACGATGCCTACTGGAAATTTTTTTCTTAGAATTGTTATGCATTATTGGAGGCTATAATGAGTGTGCTTGGGCGGACCTTTAATAGTTTTTATGAGTGTAGCAATGAGACGTGAAAGTTTTACTCTACCTGCAGCGTCGAAAACTATAAAAAACTATAAATAGTAGCCACTGGTTACTATACATACTATAGTTTTCAAAAAGTATTTATTTATTAAACTGAACTCGACCAACTTCATTATATTACTGCCAACGTACAATGATTTTAAAAAAGTACTTCAAAAAGTGCTCAGTACTTTTTATAGACTTAGTACTTAGTTACAAGTACTTTTCATACATGCGGTATTTGTACTTAGGCTGAAGTACTCAGGCCTCCGGTACTTGTACTTAAGTACTTTTTCTTTGGTACTTTCCCAGCTCTGCACACGAGTTTCTCTGATGCAGTATGCAAACAGGTTTTCTAGGGAAGAAATGAGAAGAAGCAAAGATAAATCTCTCGAAAGTGTAGATATATATACATACTGCATCAAGAATACTCGTGTGGAATGGCCCATTGATTGCGTTAATTGATATGACAACTTATTGGCAAATTGGCAATCATCTTGAAGGCTCACTTTCTCTCCTTTATGCATGTAGATTAATTCCTGCATGCAACACTCGCGCTGCAAGCCACGCACATCCTCTCTCCCTTCAAGATACTTTCAGCCATACAGTAATATTCCGAGATGCTTTCTTATCCCGAACTGTGCAATTGTGGAACAGTCTACCATCTTCTGTTTTTCCTCAGGCTTACAATTTGCAAAGGTTCAAGACAAGCTCGATTCTATAACTAGGCAAAATGGGAACTTGCCCAAGAGTGCAAAGGTTTCGGGACGTAAAATGGGGACAGGAGAAGATTAGTCTGAATTAATCGGCGACAAGAGCAAACCAAAGTATAATATTTTCGTTAAGGTTGTACTGTAGAGCAACGTTAAGACAGTTGCCATTACTGCAGAGTTTGACCTTCGAGTTGTTAGAGGGTGCGCGCGTACTACTGTAATCACCTCTACACCACCACTCCGACGTTCCCCCACCCACTTCCATTGCAGATCGATTTTCAGATTTGATTCTCTTTAAGGCCGAAAAGCTCCTTTCAGCTGTGCAATTTGTCACTGGCAACGCCAAGTAAATCCAGAAAGCTACCTCCATGTTTCGGAATGTACTTTCCAAGCTCTGTTGCATAGCACTCTCTAATTCTTGTGATTTTTTCAGCTTGTTGTTGTTATAAAGATGTAAAACCACTCGCAGGCTTTCTATAAATTTATTTTCTGGACTGCTTCCAAATAGTGAGGCATATGACGGCTGCCAATTATGATAGTTCGGGAAGGCCCCTGTACCATGCTGCTCCATAATCATGTCGTCTGCATCTATGTATCTCTGCCTTTACGAGGGTCGGAAAAATTCAATCTAGACTCGGACCTCTAAAAGTTAAGGAAATAGTTGTGAAACAAGTCTACATTAAAGGCTTTCAGGCTAGACATTACTTCCGGGGGCGTGCGAAAGTATTGACCGAATAACCTGAGTGTTCTGTGAGCCAGTCCTTTGCAACAACAAAACAACAAAGAATGTGTTCTACAGTTTCCTATTCAACTTCTTACAATCTGTGTGCACTGAAGGGTACATTTCGGATCCTTTCCTGGCTAGTAGGCCCCCTTTCCCGTTGTCTGCTAAATTGCTGTGTACAGGCGCCTATATTAGTGCAAATAAATTAGAGTGCGTTAGTTTAATTAACTCCAGCAGGTAGTCCGAAATCAGTTTGGTGTTGAATCTATTTGATTAAAGTAGTTACGCTATGACAGTTCTGGATCACTTAAAGTGTCCGGATAATTCCAACTATTTTGGTAGCTCTGGACCGGGCTCTGGGGGTTCCGTCTAGTGGTCTACGTCACAGGGCCTACTTGGGGAATTCCTTTCCTACCGTCTGGCCGACCAGGAGATGACATCGACTAGGCTTTTTTATCATGATTTTGCTGTTTTCAAGTGTTGCGCCCAAATGTAGGCTTTTGGTTTTGAACTATTATTAGTAATAGTTAAAGTTAACGCTAGGAAATTTTATTTGTATTTTTTTTTATTATACTATAGAATAGGGAGGGAGGAATGAAATTTTCATCAGAAATCCTCTACGGGCTCTGGTTTTCGAGATATTAGCGATTTGGTTTTGAATTAATATTAGTAATAATTAAAGTTGACACTAGCCTATTTTTTTTCATACCAATGGATTCTACATGGTTGGGGGTGGGGGTGTTAGTTCTAGGGGGATGATATTTTCATCAGAAATGCTCTACGGACTTTGGTTTTCGAGATATTAGCGATCTTACCTTTTCAGGTGTAATCAATATTACTAATAATTCAAGTTACCCTGGGGAGTTGTAGATATCAGCATGATGTTGCCTTGGATTTGCTGTTTTCTTACTTGAATATTTCTTAGCGGAATTTGTAGATATCAGAGGCTCTGGATCACTTTCTATGGGGATTCTGGGGCAGTGGGGTTCTGGGGCAGTGGGGTTCTGGGGCAGTGGGGTTCTGGGTATCAAATATTAAATGTTTACCAAACATTAGGCATGCTTCCCCTGTTTATGATGTAATTTGATATCACCGCTGTAAATAAATTCGCATTTAAGCTGAATGGTTCATACACATCTGTGTAAACTTCCTATTTACAAATTCGCATTTTAGCTGAATGAGTCATGCACACCTGTGTAAACAAATTTAAGCAATATCAGCACATTTATTCTTTTCATGTAATTTGATACCACACTTCCTGTAGGCAACCAAAAATTTTATTGTTCCAAGAATTTTACCGATTGAAACGTTTCATTGGAATATAATATAATATATATAAAGTAAACAAATTTTCACATTTTCTTTTTATCTAGAAAAGCATTCATGTAAACAATCTCATCCATATTTGCAAATTCGACCAGCAGAATAAAGTAATCAAATTAATTTGAATGATTAATGCTTTTTTTTGTTTATCGTGTAATTCGATATCATCTCAGCCTGTAAGCAAATTCGTTGGAATTCATCCTGTGCAATGATTATTGTAGCAGCAGGATCATTAATGTTTACAAACCGTTCATATAAAAGCCCCAGCAAACTCTTGTGGAACACCAGTCCGTTTTAGTGGTCTCAACCGCGCTAGTAAATAAAAGTTTTTCAATAATTAAAAACTTGCGGAAGGATGTATCGAAGTGTTTAAAAAATTCGGAGAAAAAAGACTATATTATTAAAAAGTGCAACAGAAACATGCATAAATTTCAAGTTGCATTTCGGAAGAGCAATAAAAGTGCTAGCAAATGACATTTCAAGAGCTGTCTCGAGGAAATTAAAGCACTGAGAGCACTGTTAGAACTCCCCGTCGAGGTGGAGGAATTACTCGCGTAAGAAGAAGTGATTTTGTAAAGTGGGAGGAAATAAAGACAGCGTTCGCAGACAGAATTCGACAAAGTGTTATTGCAAATTTAAACATATCGATCCGAAGCTATTTATGCAAGACGCTGCCAAATTATTTACGCGTCGTGTTAAAAATACCTTAAAACATTATTTTAATATTAAAGTTTCTACAACGTTTTGTGGTGAATTTGTTAAAGAAACTGGTGACAATGAAATTATAAATATTTCCAAGCGAGAGCTGCTCCAATTAGTGCAGATGATAACTTAGAGGAGTGGTTTAAATCAAACATTTTGGATCCGATACACACTCAGCTGGAAGAATTCCAGGAAAAAAACAGTGGCTGGGCACTGCACTCTATAATATATCTAGCAGTACACATCAACAAATTTGAACAACTCCGAGGATCTTCGTATATACCCTTACCAAAGGAAATTTCATCAAAGAAAACTTGCATTAATGTGAAAAACAATGATGAAGCATGCTTCGCGTGGGCCATAATCTCAGCGCTATATCCTGCAAATGTTCACTCCGATAGGACCTCATCATATCCACATTATTCTACTGTACTTAATTTAACTGGAGTAACATTTCCCATCACACTTAAGCAAATTACACAATTTGAAGGATAAAATGATTTATCAGTTAACATATTCATCTTAGAAAAAGAGCGTTTCCTCGCAACAGTTCCAGTTAGACTTACGAAACACAGGATGGAGCGACATGTAAATCTCCTTATGATACAAGATGAGTATGATAATACAAAGGATGAAGATCATATGGATGACGATGATGATGATGACGGCAGATATCATTTCTGTTGGATTAAAGATATTTCCCGGCTCATATTAACACAAATTTCGAAACATGATGGTACAAAGTATATATGCGACAGATGTTTGCTGTAGTTTTACTCTGAAGAAAAATTAGCATCACACACTCCTGAATGCGAGAATCAAAATGACTGCAGAATTATGTTTCCATCAGAGGAAAAGAAATGATTGGAATATAAGAATTATAACCATAAGAATCCCATCCCGTTTTGTGTGTATGCCGATCTTGAGCCAATATTGAACCCGATTCAGGGAAACGATCAAAATACACAGGAACATGAAGTTCACAGCATAGAATTCTATTTCCACTGCAAACATGATGCTAAGCTCTCATATTACAGAGCATATCGAGGCAAGAATTGTCAACAATGGTTTGAATTAGAATTGCAAAAAATTGCATCCATAGCTGTACAGGAAAAGCTGAACATCAGGACAATGCAGCCCCAGACTAAAGAGGAACGGCGTTCACATATGGAAATTACTTGCTGCCATATATGTGAAAAAACGTTTGCAACCGATGAAGAATGAGTCCGGGACCATTGCCACTTAACAGGTAAATACTGAGAATCATAATTTCATTCATTTTTTTATAATTTCTTTTAAAAGGAAAATACCGAGGGCCAGCGCACAATGCATGTAATCTGATGTATCAAGATTTCTCCATAGTTCTAGTCATTTTTCACAATTTATCTGGATATGATACTCACTTCATTATTAAGGATATAGCTACAGCCATTCCTGGGAAAGTGGATCTCCTACCAATAAATAAAGAAAGATACATTTCGTTCACCAAGCACGTTGAAGGCAGTCATATCAAATTCAGATTCATCGATTCCTTCCGTTTTATGGCTGAATCCTTGGATAAGCTATCATCATTGCTGCCGATGGCTAAATTAAATAACACATGAGCAATATGGCAGCAATTGGATGATGATCATTTTAAGATACTTACGCGCAAAGGAGTCTTCCCTCCCATACGACTTCGTTGACGATTGGACAAAATTGGATTTCCAGCACTTGCCAGCACAGGAAGAATTTTACAACAAACTGACTTACATTTCTATATCTCCTGAGGGTTACAATCATGCTGAAAAGGAATGGATTTGAAATACAGACACTTGGTTAATATTCAGATCTATAACTTAAGACTAATGTTCTCCTATTGGCTGATGTGTTTGAGAATTTTCGAGAAGTGTGCATGAAGACTTACAATTTAGATCCAGCATATTATTACACCATGCCAGGTCTAACATGGGATGCTATGCTAAAATACACCAAAGTGAAACTAGAGCTGATAACCGACGTAGATAGACTGCTATTCATACAGAGACACATTCGAGGTGGTATAAGTCAATGTTCCAATAGATACAGTAAAGCCAACAATAAATATATGGATGATTTTAAGCCTGAGGAGAAAGAGAAATACCTGATGTATTATGATGTGAATAACCTTTATGGATGGGCCATGTAACAGCATTTGCCTACCGGAGGAATCAAATGGGTTAATGTTCCCAATATTGACGTTTTCAAAATTCCTGATGATTCTCCAATTGGATACATATTCGAAGTTGATTTAGACTATCCTCAACATCTACATGATAAGCATAAGGACTTACCGTTGTGCTCTGAGCACGCAGCACCACCTGGAGCAAAATTAGAAAAGCTTTTGGCAACATTACATCCTAAAACTAAATAAGTTATACACTACCGAAATTTCAAACAATGCTTATCACATGGACTCATCCTAAAAAAAGTGCACCGGGTTCTTCAATTCAACCAATCAGCTTGGCTTAAACCATATATTGACTTAAATACCACCAAACGCAGGCAGGCTACCAGCGATCATGAGAAGGACAGCTATAAGAAGATGAATAATGCAGCTTTTGGTAGACCATGGAAAATGTTCGCAAGTATAGCGATATAAAGCTTTGCGTAATGTGGGAAGGTCGCTATTGTGCAAAAGCTCGGATTGCAGTACCTAACTTCCACAGTGCAACGATATTTGATGAGAATTTAGTTGCTGTGGAATTAAGGCGACTCAAAATCTTATTCAATAAGCCTCTCTATATTGGAATGGTAGTTTTGGAAATTTCAAAGATATGCCTCTATGATTTCCACTACAGTTTTTGCAGCGTGAATTTGGAGATAAATGTAAAGTAAAATTTGTAAAATTGTAAAATTTGATACAAGTTATTACCCAGAAGATAATCAATTCAATTTACCTCCATGAATAAAAAGATTCCTGGTCTAATGAAGGATGAGCTGAATGGGAAAATCATGAGTGAATTTGTAGGCTTGCGCTCGAAAATGTACAGTCTGCGTATAAACGGTGGTAAAACTGTGAAGAAAGCAAAAGGAGTAAAGACTTATGTAGTCCAGAGACATATCAATTTCGAAAACTAAGTCGAATGTTTGAATAACAAGCGAGTATTAACTGCTAATCAGAGCTCCATACGATCACATAACCATAATGTTTACACGATCAGCCAAAAGAAGATTGCATTAAGTCCATATGATAACAAGCGGTATATTATGAGTGGGACAATGGATACTCTACCATGGGGTCATTACTTTATTCAATCAGAACAGCGAGGAGCAGACGCAGAATACATATAATCTAAGGCTAATCTAAGATATGTATTGTAAATAAAAATTATATTATAGCTAAAATATCATTTAATGAAACAGTTTGTTTTAATTGTATTATAGTCTAAGATATAAGTTAATAAATTCGGCTTAGGAAATTTAAAATAAAAAAAAAAAAAAAAACAATAAAATCTTTATTTAAAATTACTACGTTTATTTTATCCGAATTTCACGAAATCTAAAATACAACTGAAAATGCGTAATGATAATCAAAAGCAAAAACCTTTTACAATTTGTTTTCCTAATTACTAAAAACGTTGATTCAACATATTTTGCGTGAGAACGACGATTCCATGTTAATGGACTGCAACGTGCCGCCGTTGCATTGCATCGTGAGGATGTAATATGATGCTCCTATTTTTCTATGGGAAAGTTATGTGATTGCGTGTTAACTCTTCCCCTTTTAAATTCGAATGTCCTCATATGATTTTGTTGCTGTTGTCCTTTTCCTTAGAAGAATGGCGTTTCATAAAACTTCCTTTTGGGTGTTGGTACCTTTGTTGTTGTTTCCGATGCTAGGTTTTCGATCTGGATAATTCCGTGATATGATTGATTCGAGATGGTGTCTTCTTCTGAATGTTGTATGGTTGATGCATTGCTCTTACCTGCATCATTTCTTTTAACTATGGCGATAGATCCTTTATTTCTAAGTATGATTACCACGAGAACTGATATAATAACTAAGGTCGTCAAGCTGATACCGTAACTGGTGAGTTGGTAAGTATTTTTCTCATTTTGCAGAAGTTCGAGTTGTTTGGTGTTATTGATTTAAATGTCCTTCATCATTTGTAACGATACTACTTCTTTAAACCGCTTCTCAAAAGGGGTTGGTTGTAGAATAGCCGGAAGGATTTGAATTGCTGATTGTTCTTTGGAAATATAGGTTCTACCGTTGATTGATAAGCTAGTGTTGTGGAATTTGCCTAGGTATGTGCCAGTGAGATTATGGTTTTCAATGTGGATACTGCCGTTGAATTGATTTAGTAGTATGAGACCATCTGCTATCTCCTCGATCGTTGGAATATGTTGGTTATTTGACTGGTTACAAGTTGAAGGACGGCTCTCGAGCATATTTGGTAGGCACGTCGAAGAACTTATATCTACAATATCGTCTTGTTTGCAAATTGATAAGGAATTAAAGGTTTTACACTTATCTTTTATTCCATAAATCTTATCCTGGTTCTTTAAAATTTCTTTAAATTCAATCTCATTTATTATAGTATTTCTTTTGACTGGTTTTATTAATAATTTTTCATAAGTTTCTAGGTTTGTCATCGGAATATAAACTATGTAAAGTAAGCAAGAGTTATTTGTTATTATTTTGATATTTGAGAAGTCGAATGCTTCTTCTGGCGTTGCAAATGGCAAACTTTCTTCTTCTAATTTATTAATTGCTAATTTTATTTCCATATTTGATAAAATGAGTAAATTTATGATTCCTAATTTAGCAAAATGTATTCCGTATTTAATATTTACGATTTCTTCTTTAATTATTCTAATTTTGTATTGGGTACTTAGGCTTAGCTGATCATTAATCGGATTTTCTTTCATTATCATATTTCTAATTTCGTTGGCTATTTTCGTAATATTATTTAATCTTTCATTATACAGTTGATTTATTATTACCTGTCTGTTATTATTTTCTAAAACATTATTAATTTTGTTCTTTATTATTTCAAAATCTTCATAGTCAGGATTACCCGCAATCCATTTCCATGCGCTACCAATAAAGTCTAATGATCGTTTAGTTTTATGAATTTTAATGCCGTCAAGTAGTGTCTGTAATTGTGTTGATTCGTGTCTCAAGGAAGGATGTAAAGGATTCCTGTCCGTAATTTGGTTGTCAAGTATTGTTTGTATGTCGTCAATGAATTTTTGATATTTATCTAATTCTATCACGTGGATAAGTTTGAAATTTCCTTCATGAATTTTAGCTGTACCGGTGCTGATGAAGATGACTTGAGAGTTCGCGTAGTCTAATATTTGAACTTCGGCGGGAATAGTGCTTAAAGCACCCCTGTAAAGAATAGGGTATGTTTTAGTTCCTAATATTGCTTTTATGAATGATTTTTCCTGATTCGGTTAAAACGGTTGTATTTTTATTTTCCTTGACTATTTCTGGTTTGTATCGGACAGTGAGTTTGGAGCCTAATATTTTGTTATGTCTGACGTAGATAATTTGACCTAGTTCGTAAGTTTTTATCGGTTTTCGTTTTTTGTTATGATATTTAATGTCTTTAGCCTGTTTACTCCTTAATTTCTCTATATTACTAAGCCTGATACTTTCAAATTGTTCGGGGTCTACATTTGGGATTCTACCATAATAAAGTTCTACCGGTTTTTTCCCTGTACTAGAATGTATTGAATGATTATATTCGTTGACTGATCTCTCTAATAACTCTTCAAATGTCCTTTCTACGTCATCTGACTTGAGACACCTCATTATTTCGGAAAGGGTAGAGTGAATTCTTTCGATTTGACAGTTCACCTCGCTTTTGTATGGTGGAGTCTTAAAAATTTTGATTTTCAAGGAGTCTTCCATCATTGATACTATAGAATTAGAATTTAGAGATTTTTCGTTATCAATAATGACTACTTCTGGGACACTAAAGAAAAAAAAGATGTCTCTCAAAGGTTGTTTTATATCTTCCATTGCTCTGGATTTTATAATTTTATAATTAATTTGTTCTCGGTTGAATAGATATCGATGTGAAGGGTATGGCCTGGATAGTTTGGAATCGGTGTGGGTTTTATTATTTGCTAGTTGGGATGTCGATCATGTTTATTTTCTTTACACGTGGTACAGAATTTTACTAGGTGCCTGATTTTCTTTGTCATTCTTGGGAAATAGTATTTTTCCAGTAATTGTTCTCTGTTCTCTTCAGCGTTGCGATGTACTCTACGATGAACAGAGAGGATTTTTTCTTCCTGGTCATTTTCGTCAGTGATGTCTTGTACCATAGTTTGCGTGTAACGTACCTTATAATTTCGGAAGTGAGCTGGATATATTTCTTGTATTTTTCCCATAATTAGTTCTTCTGTTTTAAGTCCGTTAATAGTGTTTGCGTTAAGATACATTTTAAATATGTTTATTATGTCGGCCTCCGAATAATCGGGCTGAATAAAGATATGCATGGTGTAATTTGGGAAAGGATTAATGATTTGATAGCTGCTGCTGTCTCCTCGTTTCAGTATTATTTGGTTTCGAAAGACGTTAATAGGTGTTTCGACTGACGGGATTAAATCGTGTGAGGAGCTTTCGTCGCTATGTTGACTGACAGACAAGGTGTTTACTTGGGAATTTTTTGGGATACTAGATAATGCGTCTGCAACGAGATTGGTTTTACCCGGTTTATATTTTAACTCGTAATTATATTCCTCCAGAATAGCTTTCCATCGTTTCATCTTGGAGTTATTATTTTTATTACGTAGGGCGTATGTCAGGGGTTGGTGGTCTGTGAATATTTTTACTTTTCTGGATCCGTAAAGGAAGTTTCGAAGGGAATTAAGAGACCATATTATTGCAAGCATTTCTTTTTCGTTTGCTGCGTAATTTTCCTCTGTTTTGTTAAGAGTTCTGGACAAGAATGTAATTGGCTTTCCATCTTGAGCGAGGACTGCTCCTAATGCAAAATTGGATGCATCTGTGGTAAACTCGAATTCCTGATTAAAGTTCGGGAAGGAAAGTAATACATCTTCTGAAAGGAGGGAATTCTTGACCTTATTGAAGGCCTCGACTGCTTTGTCGTCTAGTTGGATTGCTTTTGACTTTGAGAGTTGTTTGGACACATGTCCATCTTCCCCTCTTAAAAGCGCAGTCAAGGGTTTTGCAAGTTTAGCATAATCCTTGACGAAGCGTCGATAGTAACCTGCTAGTCCAAGGAAGGATCGAAGGTCTTTGACAGTTTTAGGGAATGGAAAGTCTGATATTGCCCTTATTTTTTTGGGATGAGTTTTTATTCCATTTTTGGAAATTACGAACCATAAAAATTCCACTTGGTCTTGAAGGAACTCGATTTGTCTAGCTGTATTTTCATATTTGCTGTCTCTAATGTTTTAAAGACTAGTTCCAGGTTTTTAAAGTGCTCTTCCTCAGTCTTTCCGAATATGATAATGTCGTCTATGTAAACATGACAACGTTTTCCAATATGCTCGCGAAGGATGTCATCTAGAGCCCGTTGAAAGATGGAAGGAGCATTTTTGAGACCAAAGGGTAACCGCGTAAATTCGTATTTGCCGTGGTTAATCGAAAATGCTGTTTTTTCTATGTCTGAATCCTTTAATGGAATCTGATGGAAGCCGCTCTTTAAATCGATCACTGTGAAGTACTTGTTATTTCCTTAGAATATATAGCAAACAGGAATGGTTGAATCGTGTAAAATTCGTGTACATGAGCGTAATTTGTCAAGAGCAGGAGGTTATACATAGGAGTAAGTGAGATGCTGCGAGGAAGATTTGTCAAAGCTGGGTGCAGAATTGTCAAATATGATTTTGTTTTGGGAACAGGTTTATGCAATTTAAAATTCTGTTGCGAAATTTAACAAAAGTACGGAAGTAATTCTTTTCAAAACTATTTATGTTTGAAGTTTATTTTGTGCAAAGTTTGATAGTACCACTAGTGCCTGTTAAAATCTTCATATCAATTAAAAAAACACAGAAATGAAGTGTTCGGTCAGTGCTTGCAAATATAAATTGGATTATAAACTAGGGGATCCCGTTTGAGGCAACTGCACTATCTAAATTATCTTTTTTGTTAATAGAAGCAAAGTTTTATATTAATTAATTATGTGAATTGTTTCAAAATAAAGCAGAAAAAGAACATTTTTTACCACAGATGCTCCGCTCAAAACCTTTGTTTACTTTTTGCAAATTAACAAGTTGCTTAGAATAGGGATGGCGTGTAAATACATGTAAAAATGGACTACCAACACAACCAGAAATTCATTACGCAAAATCTGGCTTATCACCATTCCTGTTTGCTCTATATTCTAAGGTTATTTTCCAGGTTTGCTAAAACGTCTTGTATTTCTGGGATGGGATATTTGTCTGGAATTGTAACTGTACTAAGTTTTCTGTAGTCGATGACTAGTCTGTATTTCTTTTTCCCAGATGCGTCGTCCTTTTTCGGGACGATCCAAACTGGTGAATTGTAAGGTGATTTGGATGGTCTTATAATGCCATCATCTAATAATTGTTTGACTTGTTTTTCTACTTCGTCTTTAAGGCATAAAGGGTAAGGGTAGGACTTTGAGTAGACTGGATTGGTGTTATTTGTGCGGATTTCTCCCTTAACTGTTGTAGTGAAAGTTAGTTTTCCATCTGGTTCGGAGAAAAGTTTATGGCAACTATTGATTAATCTATTCAATTTTTCCTTTTGTTCTGTATTTAGGTGAGATGTTCGAAGATTGATGTTACTTACGGAGTCGGAAATATGTTGCTTTAAAGGGATATTTAGGTTTGGGTGAATTGTCATAAACCCCTTGTTCGTATGAATGGTTGCTCCAAGTTGTTTGAGGCTGTCATTACCTATTATTCCATCGAAAGATTTTAAACAGGGAAGAATGAAGAATTTCAGTTTGCGATCCGGTCCGAAAAGATCTATTGATGCATGATGAGTGATTTTGACGCTTTGACGTTTTTCATTGCGGATAGGATTTCTTACATAACAGGATTGTATGTAATTTTTATTGGAGCTTCTTAGTCTAAAAAATGGGTATCGTCAATATGTTCGGTTAGTTCCTGAGAATTTGGATCATCTTCAGAATCTACAGGCTCAGGTGGCTGCATGAGATTCTGCGAATCAGTGTACTCTACAAGTGTTTGATCATATTGTGAATCGTAAGCGGGCAATTGATCATGGTAATATGCCAATTTGGGGTCTTCTGCCACTTATTCGGAATGATAAATCCTTTGGACCTTATATGGCTGCTGTATTTGTTGGGAATATGGTCTTTTGTTTGCGTAGTTTTGCATTTGAGGTCTATTTTGGTAGTTAGCCTGTTTGGAATGGATAGAATGGTCAATATCCATCGGTTCGATCCTCTGATAGTGATTTGTGTAGGGTAATCTTGGGGGTTGTTGAGTTTGTTGTCGAGGATGGAAGAGAGGTTTTGGGAAAACTTGCGCTGTTTGTGGATTATGGAGTAGTTGTGGATAAAAACTCTTCCTTTCCTGGGGCTGCACGAAAGCTCTCCTAGGAGTAATAGGTGGAGGTAAGGGAGGTTGTTGGCCTCGAATGATGCCATGACTATGCTGGACGCGATAATGTACGTTTTCAAGCTTCAGACATAGGTGTAGAGCTTCAGGCAAATCCTCGGGTCCTTTCATACTAAGGAGTCCAGGTAGATCTCCTTTCAGACCTCTCCCGATAGGCTTGAGTCATGACATTAAGAGATTCCTGACTCATTTCCATTGAGGATAGCTTATTCAGTATTAAGGATAGGTGGTAATAGACCTGCTGATAAAACTCTGGGGTGGTGTTGTTTTTCTGGACCAAGGTCTCTTTTGTCGGCGTAGTGAAGTGCTAAACACTTCGAAAATTTTTCCCAATTTAGTGAGGTATTGTAAGACTCTAACGCTGTATCCGCATTTCCCGTAATTTTATTTCGTATGACGCTAAGAATTCCATAATATTTTGGTGTTCCTCTCAAACTATCGTAAATTTTTAGAATTCTTTCAACACTTATCCACGTATCTTATCCATGTCGTTTAGATTTGTAAGATATTTGGGATCGATTGTTTGGTATACATCATTACTATAGCTCGTACTACGAGAAGAAGTTTGATTATAGAGTTCTTGTGTTTCCGACCTAATTATTTCAGTGATAATATCTTTAAGTGTACTTAGATCAAGAGTTGTTGTGGAGCCCGTTGGGGTGTTAGCTAAATTCTCGGGTTGTCCTTACAAGGAGGGCTTTAGGATGTCTTTGCCGTTCATTTTTTTTGAATTTCTTGGCCTGTGGCTGTTAAGCAGTTATGAGACCTGTTTTGAAGAGCAATACCGAATCCCCTGTGACATGCTTGATTATAGAAAATCAAGGTTGTAGCCTCCAAGACACGCTTCCGGATGAAAGTCAAGGACCTGACACCCTTCCGGTTTCAAATGTGATCTCAGGGGTCAAGGTCGAGCCCATGTGTAAAATGTTTTTTCTCAACCCGTCCTAGCATTCTAGATAAAACGCTCAACCGCCCGAATAGGAGCCTGCTGTAGTCGGAAAATATTGTTAAAGAATACCTTCAGGAGTTCTGGACTTAGTAGGGACATTGAATAAAAAGAATATCATATATAAAATATCATTACTGATTTATTATAAATTGAAAAATATTAATATTTAATTCTTAGCGTATCATTCAATGTTTGGGCTTCCTTAAATCGGTTTCCCTATAACTGTAATAATACTTTCTTTATTTTACAATAATGTATATCTTAGACTATAATACAATTAAAACAAACTATTTCATTAAATGGTACTTTAGCTATAATACAACTTTTATTTACAATACATATCTTAGATTAGCCTTAGATTATATGTTTTCTGCGTCTGCTCCTCGCTGTTCTGATTGAATAGAGTAATGACCCCATGGTAGAGTATCCATTGTCCCACTCATAATATACCGCTTGTTATCATATGGACTCAATGCAATCTTCTTTTGGATGATCGTGTAAACATTATGGTTATGTGATCGCATGGAGCTCTGATCGCTTGTTATTCAAACATTCGACTTAGTTTTCGAAATTGATATGTCTCTGGACTACATTAGTCTTTACTCTGTAATCGTTTATATTTAAGTTGAACGTTGCGTGTCAGCTTTTAGAGTTACGCCAGGGTCAATGCGTTCAACGACGGGAAGAAGAAGAAATAAATACCAGGTTTTGACCTTTTTAGAGGTGAACACTTATTTAATTTGATACTAAACAAATGTTTTTATTGTTTAGAGAAGAATTAAATATTTCACAAATGTATTTGTCCTTTTATACAACCTTAATACTAATACACAATATTATTATACACTTTTATTACTAAAATGTCAAATTATTGTCTGTGTCAATACACAATCTTAATACTATTAACCTTTTTCCTATAAGGTTTTACACAAAACTTATTTTAACACACACTTTACCTTTTGTCCATAAGGTGTTTACAAAACTTTAACTTAACACACACGTAACCTTTTGTCCATAAGGTTTGACACACTTAACCTAATACACACTTATGACTTTTTCCCATAAGGTTTTACACACTTAACCTAATACACACTTATATTTTAGGTTGTTCCTTTTAGTTGTATCTTCTGCTGTTTACTTCTTTATCCATAGTAAGATATAACTAGCTACAGGGAGATGGGTAATCTCAAATCCGGACAATCTCGCATTCGGTCGGAAATAAGCAATTCTATATACAGAGGAAGACGGGTAATCTCAAATGCGGACAACCTCACATTCGGTTGGAAAGAAGCAATTCTAACTACAGGATTTGATAGGTACGCTCAAATGCGGACAAACTCACATTCGGTAGGAAATTGAGTCGATTACTTATTCGCAGCTTAAGTTCAGTAAAGCCCTTAGCCAGTCGAAGCTTGATGATCGACTGATTTGTTCTCGGTGCCAGCTCGCTTTTTATAGACGTGAAAGTGTTGCCGTCTTGATGATTCCATTCGACAATTGACATCTCAGGCAACCTGAGTGACCATCATTCATGGTACGTCAAGAGGGTTTGTTTATACATGAACATTTAAGTTTTATTTTATTGTAAACAAATCAGTCAGTCAATCGGGCTAAGCACTACTTACTAATATACTGTACGAAATAACGGGCACTTGTAGATTTAAATTCTCATTTGTAACTTCGTTACAACTCCTTTTGCATTCTTCACAGATTTACCACCGTTTATACGCAGACTGTACATTTTCGACCGCAAGCCTACAAATTCACTCATGATTTTCCCATTCAGCTCATCCTTCACTAGACCAGGAATCTTTTTATTCATGAGCGGTAAATTGAATTGATTATCTTCTGGGTAATCACTTGTATCAAATTTGTTTATATTTTCAGCCATAAACTCATATGCATTTTTCTCTTCAAGTTCATATATTAGAGAATCTGTATCTGTATACATGACTTTACATTTATCTCCAAATTCACGCTGCATAAAACTGTAGTGGAAATCATAGAGGCATATCTTTGAAATTTCCAAAACTACCATTCCAATATAGAGAGGCTTATTGAATAAGATTTTGAGTCGCCTTAATTCCACAGCAACTAAATTCTCATCAAATATCGTTGCACTGTGGAAGTTAGGTACTGCAATCCGAGCTTTTGCACAATAGCGACCTTCCCACTTTACGCAAAGCTTTATATCGCTATACTTGCGAACATTTTCCATGGTCTACCAAAAGCTTCATTTGGTGGTATTTAAGTCAATATATGGTTCAAGCCAAGCTGATTGGTTGAATTGAAGAGCCCGGTGCACTTTTTTCAGGATGAGCCCATGTGATAAGCATTGCTTGAAATTTCGGTAGTGTATATAGTATATATATATCTAGTTTTAGGATGTAATGTTGCCAAAAGCTTTTCTAATTTTACTCCAGGTGGTGCTGGCTGCGTGCTCAGACCACAACGGTAAGTCCTTATGCTTATCATGTAGTAATTGAGGATAGTCTAAATCAACTTCGAATATGTATCCAATTGGAGAATCATCAGGAATTTTGAAAACGTCAATATTGGGAGCATCAACCCATTTGATTCCTCCGGTAGGCAAATGCTGTTACATGGCCCATCCATAAAGGTTATTCACATCATAATACATCAGGTATTTCTCTTTTTCCTCAGGCTTAAAATCATCCATATATTTGTTGTTGGCTTTACTGCATCTATTGGAACATTGACTTATACCATCTTGAATGCCTCTCTCTATGAATAGCAGTATATCTACGTCAGTTATCAGCTCTAGTTTCACTTTGGTGTATTTTAGCATAGCATCCCATGTTAGACCTGGCATGATGTAATAATGTGCTGGATCTAAATTGTAAGTCTTCATGCACACTTCTCGAAAGTTCTCAAACACATCAGCCAATAGGAGAACATCAGTCTTAAGGTATAGATCTGAATATTCACCAAGTGTCTGTATTTTAAATGTCTGCCAGACCTTTTCAGCATGATTGTAGTCCTCAGGAGATATAGCACTGTCAGTCATTTTGTTGTAAAATTCTTCCTGTCCTGGCAAGTGCTGGAAATCCAATTTTGTCCAATCGTCAACGAAGTCGTATGGGAAGACTCCTTTGCGCGTAAGTATCTTAAAATAATCATCATCGAACTGCTGCCATATTGCTCTTGTGATATTTAATTTAGCCATCGGCAGCAATGATGATAGCTTATCCAAGGATTCAGCCATAAAACGGAAGGAATCGATGAATCTGAATTTGATATGACTGCCTTCAACGTGCTTGGTGAACGAAATGTGTCTTTCTTTATTTATTGGTAGGAGATCCACTTTCCCAGGAATGGCTGTAGCTATATCCTTAATAATGAAGTGAGTATCATATCCAGATAAATTGTGAAAAATGACTAGAACTATGGAGCGATCTTGATACATCAGATTATATACATTGTGCGCTGGCCCTCGGTATTTTCCTGTTAAAAGAAATTATGAAAAAATGAATGAAATTATGATTCTCAGTATTTACCTGTTAAGTGGCAATGGTCCCGGACTCATTCTTCATCGGTTGCAAACGTTTTTTCACATATATGGCAGCAAGTACTTTCCATATGTGAATGCGTTCCTCTTTAGTCAGGGGCTGCATTGTCCTGATGTTCAGCTTTTCCTGTACAGCTATGGATGCAATTTTTTGCAATTCTAATTCAAACCATTGTTGACAATTCTTGCCTCGATATGCTCTGTAATATGAGAGCTTAGCATCATGTTTGCAGTGGAAATAGAATCCTATGCTGTGAACTTCATGTTCCTTGATTCGCTGTGTATTTTGATCGTTTCCCTGAATCGGGTTCAATATGATCGGCATAAACACAAAACGGGATGGGATTCTTATGGTTATAATTCTTATATTCCAACCATTTTTTTTCCTCTGATGGAAACATAATTCTGCAATCATTTTGCTTCTCGCATTCAGGAGTGTGTGATGCTAATTTTTCTTCAGAGTAAAAGTAGAGTAAACATCTGTCGCATATATACTTTCTACCATCCTGTTTCGAAATTTGTGTTGATATGAGCCGGGAAATATCTTTAATCCAACAGAAATGATATCTGCCGTCATCATCATCATCGTCATCCATATGATCTTCATCCTTTGTATTATCATACTCATCTTGTATCATAAGGAGATTTACATGTCGCTCCATCCTGTGTTTCGTAAGTCTAACTGGAACTGTTGTGAGGAAACGCTCTTTCTCTAAGATGAATATGTTAACTGATAAATCGTTCTGTTCTTCAAATTGTGTAATTTGCTTAAGTGTGATGGGAAATGTTACTCCAGTTAAATTAAGTACAGTAGAATAATGTGGATATGATGAGGTCCTATCGGAGTGAACATTTGCAGGATATAGCGCTGAGATTATGGCCCACGCGAAGCATGCTTCATCATTGTTTTTCACATTAATACAAGCTTTCTTTGATGCAATTTCCTTTGGTAAGGGTATATACGAAGATCCTCGGAGTTGTTCAAACTTGTAGTGCAGTTCCCAGCCACTATCTTTTTCCTGGAATTCTTCCAGCTGAGTGTGTATTGGATCCAAAATGTTTGATTTAAACCACTCCTCTAAGTTATCATTGTAAATATAAGATTAACTTTTAGTTCATAGATCTTTATTTATAGAATTTAAACAAGCTACGATATGTCTTCATAGCACAAGATGACAATACAAAGTGTGTACATCAATGTCTATCAGCTGATGGCTGTATAATAGATTACATGAATATATAGTACTAAACTAAGTATGAGGTAAGTACAAGACTGGTACTACCTTGCATCCCCCTTTTTCCAGAATGATGAGAGCTATAGATTTAGGCGCTCCGGTGGTCTAATTATTCTTCCAGACCTTGTACTGGTTATTTCAGATAAGTTCTGTTTAGTATCTATAACTGTTTGACGGTGATTGCTAATTGACGGTGTCTGATCAGGTTTAGTCATATTATTTGACATATGTTTTTCTGATGACTCGTCTACCAAAGGTAACGTTGACTCTAGTTGTATATGTGAGTCGTCTTCGTTGTTCTCGGGAACCGTTCTTGTATGATACTCCATTTGCGCTTGAGTTCGCTTAATGCATGAAGAGTTTCTTCTGTATGTTTTTCCTTTTCTGTCCCTAATCATGTATGATCGCGGATGAACTTGACTTTCAATAATAGCCGGTTTCCATTCAGCTTTATTGTTTGTCCTTGTTACTATCACATCTCCTTTATTTAATTGCTCCCTTTCTCTGGAACTCTTGTCGGCGTACTTTTTTTGTTGCTCACGTATTTCTCGCAAAGCTTCTGGTACGTCTTCTACTATAGGCTGATTTGGTAGAAGTGATAATGTAGTAGTAGGTATAGGTGAACGTAGGTTTCGTGCATAAAGTCTTTGTGCTGGTGTTCCTAAGTTCTCTCTAGGTGTATTCATGAAGTTCAATATTCCTAATTGGACATCTGAATTATCGTAGGCACATTTCTTCAAAATATTTTTTGAAGTTTGTACTGCTTTTTCTGCTAGCCCATTTCCTCTTGGATGGTATGGCGAGCTAGTTTGATGATTAAATTTCCACATTTTCGAAAAATTTTTAAACTCAAGTGATGAGTATTGCGGACCGTTGTCTGATTCTAACACTCTTGGTATACCTTGAATTGAGAATATGTTTTTAAGAAATTTTATAATATTTCCTGTAGTTATTTCATCAAGACTTTCAAACTTAATGAATCCTGAGTAGCTGTCCGTTATAACGATATAATCTTTTCCTTTAAAATGGAATAGATCGGTTGCTACAATTTCGAATGGATATGTCGGTATAACTTTTCGACCAAGAGGTTCTTTAATGTTGCTTTTCTGGTTTGCTTGACATGATGCACATCTTTGAATATAGTCATATATGTCTCTATTCATTTTTGTCCAAAATACACAGTCCTTGGCTCGTCGAACACATTTTTCGTAGTTGAAATGTCCGCTATGAATATATTTCAGCAAGTCTGCTCTCATTTTGGCTGGAATGAATGCTTTATGCGATTTATAGATGATCCCTTCATATACAGACAGTTCATCCCTGAAGTTCCAGTAAGGACGTGCTACATTCGGTATGGATTTGATATTGTCCGGCCATCCTTTTAGGATCAATGATTTAAGGATTTGACATGTTTCATCATTTTGTGTCAAGTTTGTCAGTCTTGTTAATTCCTCATCAGAAATTGAAAGCAGCATTTGTACTTCTAATTCCTCATCCATGTGGGTGTCATCTGGGCTTGGATTGTCACAGTCTCTGCTTAAAGGAAATCCCTTGTTTATAGATGACTTGTGGATTGTAGGTCAATACACTTAATCTGATTCTTTGAAGTCTGGCAGGCGAAGAATGTATAGGCTTTCGAAAAATTGTTTCCAAAGGTTTGTGGTCTGATTCGACTATAACCTTTTTACCCCATACATATTCATGGAATTTTTCACATCCAAATTTCACTGCTAAGGCTTCTTTTTCTAACTGTGAATATCTTTGTTGACATTCAGTTAGGGCTTTTGATGCGTATGCGACGGGCTGTTCTCTTTGGAGAAGTACTGCTCCTAGTGCAGTGGAACTTGCATCTACTTGGAGTTTAATGTCTTCATTTATGTTATATAATTTAAGAACAGGTGGCTTGGCTATTGTAGACTTTAATTTATCAAACGCAATTTGTTGATACCTATCCCAGACCCACGGCGTTGACTTTGACAGTAATGTTCTTAAAGGCGTTGTTAATTCTGAAAAGTTTTGTATGTATTTGCTGAGGTAGGTGAACTTACCCAAAATTCTCTGCAATTCTTTTCGATTTGTAGGGGCCTTTAGACGATAGATCGCGGCTGTTT
Organism: Dioctria rufipes; assembly: GCA_963924295.1. Lineage (NCBI taxonomy): Eukaryota > Metazoa > Arthropoda > Insecta > Diptera > Asilidae > Dioctria > Dioctria rufipes. The sequence continues at coordinate 76,752,150 of OZ002741.1, read as the reverse complement.
TTTCTGGATCTGCAGTCATTCCATTTCTATTTATGATGTGTCCTAAGAACTTAACTTTAACTTGTTCAAACACACATTTGTTTTTATTTAATTTCAGTCCGTTGATTCGCAAGATTTTAATTACTTCCTCTGTCGTTCGTCTGAGCTCGTCTATGGATCGTGCGTGGATTAATATATCATCTATTGATACTTCTACGTTTTTGATCTTTGAAAATAATGATTGCATTGTTTCCTGGAAGACTTCTGGAGCTGATGAAATCCCAAAGGGTAACCTCTTACAACAAAACCTTCCCCATGTTGAAAATGTTAAGATTTTTTTAGTTTTTTCTGATACACGTACTTGCCAAAATCCTCGTTTACAATCGAAAAGCGTGTAAAACTTTGAACCTTGTAACCTCACTGCGATTTCATCAATAGTTCGCATTGGATAGTGGCGTCGTAGAATATTGACATTAACGTCCGTTGGGTCTATACAGATTCGAATTTTGTTCTGTTTTTTCACTACTACCATTGGTGAAACTGAAGGAGTAGGCTCCTTTATTGGTTCGATCACGTCCATTTCTATCATTTTTTCCAAATCTTTTTTGACTTCATCCCTGATTTTATACGGAATTCGTCTTGGTGGATGGATCCTGAATTGTGGATTTGGAATTAGGTCCATGTCATATACAAATCATCATCCAAGACCTTCAAAAATATCATCGTCCATTACTGTGTGAACTCTTTGAACGAGACCTAATTGTTCACATGAATTGGCACCTAGAACTGGTTTTATGTTTTCAGCTACGACTTTAAACATAACTTTACATATTTGATTTGTAATGAGACATTTTATTTCTGATTGTCCCAGAACTTTCAGGCGATGATTGCTGAAAGACATAAGCGTTTTGACATTACACCTATCGATTTTAGCATTCACAACATCAATTACACTTTTCGGTAGTACATTGCATTGGGCACCTGTATCTAATTTTATGTCGAATTTATGATCTGCGATTGTGATATTTTCTGTCTAATTGTCAGATTTCGCTGTACCATTTGACAATAAACCTACTTGTATGATGCTGTCATCTAATATGTTAACATTTTTTGTCAACCGTTTGCCTTTTTGTTTGTTTGTTTGACTGTTTCTACACATTGATTCAAAATGATTTTTATCACTGCACTTTTTGCAGGTGTGTTGAAATGCTGGACATTTACGTATTTCATGTCGCGTACCACACTTACTACAGTCAAATGTGCGATTATTACGCTTTGATTTATAAATCAATTCGATGGAACGTTCATTTTCTCTTGAGATTTCTTCTACTTGTTGTTGAGAAATTTCGGTAGCTTGACACAATTGTATTGCCTTTGTTAATGTTATGTCTTGGGCTAGCAATTTTGTACGAAGTTCTTCGCTTTTTACTCCTAGAATTAACTGATCTCTCATAATGTTTTCGGTTAAATGCTCATATGCGCAATTCTGTGATTGTAAACGTATTCTCGCAATTAACTCGTTTACGGATTCGCCGTCTTTTTGAGAAATTTTGTGAAATTTATAACGCTCAAATGTTACGTTTATTTTTGGTTGAAAGAAATTTTCAAAAGTACTTTTTACCTGTTCTAAAGTTACCTCTTCACCTGTTACTGGAAGTGGCTGTTGCAGCGTGTTGTATAATTGTATAGCTGTGCTGCCAATTGCTGTCATGAATGTAGCTATTTGGATGTTTTGTGGCTTCGTTGTAATCTGTGTTGCAATTTCGAAATAACCATACTGTTGTTTCCATAGTTTCCATTCCTTTGACATGTCCTTATTATGCTCAATTATGAGTGGTTTTGGCGGACGAAGAAGATTGGCTCCAACGTTTTCAGTCATTTTTATGAAAAATATCCTTCTGATATTACTAAACTATTTGTTTCGTTAGATTGGCTAACGTTTATTTATTAGTTTATTCGGGTTTCGGCACCATGTAAATATAAGATTAACTTTTAGTTCATAGATCTTTATTTATAGAATTTAAACAAGCTACGATATGTCTTCATAGCACAAGATGACAATACAAAGTGTGTACATCAATGTCTATCAGCTGATGGCTGTATAATAGATTACATGAATATATAGTACTAAACTAAGTATGAGGTAAGTACAAGACTGGTACTACCTTGCAATCATCTGCACTAATTGGAGCAGTTTTCGCTTGGCAAGGAAATTCCTTCCTTCCTTAAAAAGTTCTCGTCTGGGTTGGCCCTATGGGAATGAGAATTTTTTTTTTATATTCAAAAAAATCGATGATAAAAAAATCGCACGAAAATAATCGACTAAAAACATCGGCTAATTTATTATAAAATCTTTGATGTTTTTAGTCGCGTCGCGTTGGTACACTTAAGATTTATTTATAAAAAGAAAAAGTGATAGAAAATTTTGAATTATTATTTAAAAGTGAAATAATGGATATATCATAGTTATAAGATGTGGCAATTCTTGCGTTTGTAGCTTACCAAGCATATAAACAGTTTAAAATCATCCCAAAGAACTGTCAAAGCGTCTGCCGCGCGCTAAAAGTAGAACATTGCTCTACTTTCGCGTTGAATCCGGCAAGCGCGGCAGCCATTTGGTCAGCACGAACTAAAGACGTATATTGTATTTAACTGTCAACGCGACGCGACGCCTGCCGCGTTCATTGGGTTTTCACCTTACCCCACGGTTACACCAGCAAGTACAGCTTGCATGCAAGCCTCCCTTCCAACACGATTTTTAACTTGACAGCGGAAGGCAGTTCGGTTGATGTCTTATCAGCTTGCATGCAAGTTCATTTAAAAAACGGCATTGAGACGTAAACTTTTGCGTATATTGGAAAATTATGGCAATAAAAAAGGAAGCATCACAATGATAAAAACCCAAGAAAAAAGGAAAATGAAGGTGTTGGTAAATGATGTATTGCAAATAATCCCAGAAAATTTCATTTTCCCGGTATAAATTTATGAATTTCTCTCAAGCATTTCGTTTCCGCCATTTTGAAAACTGTATAAATGTCAAATTACTATCTCCCAGCTGCCATGGTTTTTCAGCATGCAAGTTCGCTGAAAGCTGTACTGCCAGCATGGCAGTAGAGGTTACACGTGCAAGAAGTATGGCAGTGCAAGTTGCATGCAAGCTGTACTTGCAGGTGTAACCTCGGGGTTAAGCCCGGTATTGTGTTCATTTAGCGGATAAATATTTAGCAGCAATCGAACAGGGACCTTTTTACGGCTAAAATTGTTCGTTGTTTTGAACTATAGGTGGCTGCTTTTGACAATCAGCTGTCGTGAATTTGTGATATTATTTCGTGTTCTTTTAGATTGCTATTGCAATGACCCAATTTCGAAATAGTAAGGAAAATTATATTTATACTTACTATTTTAATTTTGTTTAAAAGAATTGTCTAAATGAAGACGGAATTTTTTTATCAGAAAAAAATAATAAAAATACAATAACACTCTTGCATTCCAATTTCTTTCAACTTCCAATGTCAAAATTTTAGCGTGAAAAAAAGGTATTTAGCGGATAAATCTGATGTTAAATATGTGATTGTGGATATTACTGCGATCTACTTGTCAAAACTAAACAAACTTTTAGCTGATAAAACACAATACCACTTTCCCCAGCGTTTTGGCTAAATATTTCGCAACTAAATTTCAGCGCTAAATTTCCATACAAAATTTATCCGCGAAATGAACACAATACCAGGCTTTAAGCCTGATTCAGATTGTTCGACAGCGACAGCAACAGCGGCAGCGCCAGCAACGCAAAAACCAGTTTTGCTGTCGTGTGTATCAGATTGCATTACAGCAGCACAAGCCAGCGAGCAGAATATTATGACATTTCTCAGCAACATTACCGTTTTTTTTTTTAATTCATTAGAAATTTCTTGAAACTTCCTGATTTGTCATATTAAAATTGTTTGTTTTTTACTAAGGATATAAGTTTTTCCTCCTTTTTCCCTACATGAAAAATTAGCTTGACAGCTTGGAATAACAGGAATCGCTGCCTATGAAGACAGCAAATTTAGAATTTGAGATGACTCGGCAGCACGACGTTTTTGCTGCTTTCTCTCAATCAGCTGATCGCTCTCAACTAATGAAAACGATTTGCTGCCGCTGTCGTGCCAATCTAATTCAGGCTTTAGCTCTCCAACCCCCAGCGTTGGTTTGTTAAAAAAAAAACCTACTGCCGCACTTTCCTAATTTACTATCTTTTTAAAATATGTCTCAATATGGGACATTACCCAATCCAATACTAATTTTCAGCTTGAATTTAATAAAAGACAGAAATATGTTGGAGATAACCGCAGACAAGTGTATTATGTTCTCTAGGTACTATAGAAATCTCTATGTTATTTTACATATTTGTTAATATTAATAAAGCATACAAAACCAACCCCTAAATTGCCTGTACTTCCAGAAAATCATATCTACTACCTTTCTTACACTAATATACTTCTCATGCCTCATTTTCATCGTTAAGTTAATTCATTTGACTAATTGAAAAATATCTCCATCATTTTCCAATTCTTGCAATAGTTTCCTATAATCTTTTCTCCCTCGCACATCTCAAATTTTGTTCACTTAAACCACAAGAATACCGCACTTACAAAACAAAATGTTTGACACAGCCAAACTTTTCATTTAAACTTAACACATAGCGACACGTGCGGCGAAAATATATATTTATTCATGTTCTTAAAGTGACTACGATAAAGGAATTTTACAATAATTTTGCTAAAAGTCAATATTTAAAAATATTTATTTTATAACCCACCTTTTCTTTCATCCAAATTAGTAATTAGAACAGGAAAATGTCAAAGGATTAACTTAACGATGAAAATGAGGCAATATTCAAAAGGGAGGCAATGCTGCATCATGCAATCATTCATGCGGTTACCAAATACCAATGCTAAGTAGGTGTTTTTCAATTATTTTAATTAATTTGCAGAAAGAGCTTTATATTTACATACATTATTATCGAATTCCTCAACTAACTATTTATGTCAATCCAATAGTTATTTAGTTTGGCTTTTCTACTCGATAAAACTGTAGGCATAACGCTGATAACAAAAACTCAATTGCGAACTTTATTTTATCGCGTTTCTTAGTTATTTTGTCGCGTATTTCAAGAAGAAAGGAAGAAGAAGAGAATGGAAATTTGATGAGAATTGAGAAATTAAACGAGATAAATTGAGAGAATAGGGATTTTTTTCAAATTGGGGAATTGAGGGAAATAAATCCTGGGTTTTGATTGGCGGATATTTCATGGAATTTCGAGAATTTTCCAAACAATATAAATTCAGGTGAAATAGTGTGGGAAAGTCACTTGAAGTTGTCTCTTTGAATAGTGAAGACCCGTCAAATAAAACTGTGATTGTCCGGTAAAAGTTTCAACGTTTTTATTGTTTGGAAATAAAAAAAAGTTCTGTGTATTTTATAAAAGTAAAATAATATATATTCAAGGTGAGAAAGTTTGGTTTATTGAATTTAATTGATTTGTGATTGCAATTGGAAGCCGTTCGTCCCCACGCCCATTTTGTGTGAACAAGGGAAAATCGATATATTCGCGAAGGTTCTATAATTATGTGGCTGGATTCTGAATTAATTTTCAAATTTTTCTTCTTGCTTTAATTAAAGTTAATTTCGGGATTCTTATTTTGAACTAGTTTAGAATTTCCCTTAGTCATTAGATTTTGATGGAATATGATTTGTCTCTTGTTGCGTCATTATATATTTGCTGAATGGGGTAGTTCGTTGTCCAGAATGTTCCCAGAAAAATGATTAAAACTCACTAAGTTCATGTATTATTCACGAATGATGTCATAGAGGTAGATAATAGTTTATAACCTAAGTGCTAGGGTGTAAAAAATCGTTTTTCGAATAAAATTTGGAAAGCTTGATGCACGTGCTTTTTATTTCGAGCATGCTATAAATGCTCCTTTGTGTTGAAAAAAAGTTTTAATGGCGTCAAAACCTGATTGGACATTACTTATTGAATGCATGTTTTCGCATTGCTACAATTTGATCTATTTCAACTAATGTGATAAATTTTATGAATATGCATTTAGCCTTTCATGCGCATGCTGAAAATTGTCATAACGCCTGGCCTTGGGAATTTTTTTATTCATCTGAGTACACTAAAATTATGTGTGGAAATGAAAAAAAATGAGGTGAGAAGTCGTCATACGCTCGAATACACTTTTGCTCATCTAATCCGATCTGTAAATAAATTGTTCGAAAATTATACTACGAATAAGACTTCTCAACGAAGCAACAAACATTTCGACGAGGTTAGGATTGAGTGGCAACCGCATGTCAGAGATCCTTCCAACTTTAAGCATGGTATTCACAAGCGAAGGTGTCCCAAGTAACTTCGTTTTGAGTCCTTACCTCATCTAGTTTACTTGCGCCAGTACGAAAACTAGTTCCACTCACTTTTTAGCGAAGTGGAACCTGAGAAATAGTCAAACTGAGTAAGTTTTCTGCAACTGGTACTTTTTTTTGATTTGAGTAGTCCTCAATAATATCAGCTGGGGTGGGACTTGTGAAATATCAACACACACGTTTCCATACAAAGGGAGTAAATTTAAAAGGGAGTTGCGTAAGCAAGATTATTATTCCTTAGCAAATCCAGTGTAAAGTAGGGGAAGTTCCGTGCAAACTTATTTTGATTTCTTTTATATGTTGGAATTCCAACAGTTAACGATACCATCTTTTGACTGCCTCCCAAATTTACCACACAATGGAGTATATCTTGATGATTCGTAATATATCGTGATTGCGAATGACTTGCTTTTGCATTGTGCTTAGATCTTATACCCTGGGCAGACGAACAAAATCAATGATCATTCATTCGTAATTGATTTTTTCAAAAATCCAGTTACCCAAGGTTTTGTTGATTAAAACGAAAATCCTGTCAATTTTTGTATGTAACTGGCAGCACATTTTTAATAATTAGAAATAAAATTCAATGGTACGTCGATTTTTGAAAAATTCAATTACGAACGAATGATCATCATTGATTTTGCCCGTCTGCCTGGGGTATTAATTACCGTATCCGGCACTACATATTGTCATTTGCCAGGGCTCATACGCGGCAGATTATAGGCAATTTTTACGGGCGATAAGTATTCGGGGGTAGGAGAAATTCCGAAAGGCCAAGTTTTGATCAGGAAAACTGGTAGCATACCAATACTACTGAAAACAAATTAATTCGGCCATTTTAAAATTACGAAATTTCTAATCGGTTATCGATAGGCTGTACAGTTGTTTACCTCCTTCCCTAAAAACTTCTCGTGCTGGTTGGCCCCTTTTTCAAGTTGCAAGAGAGGAATGAGCAGACAGACTTAATCAAAAATAAATAGATATAGAGCACAATTTTATTTGTGTTCACCCACCCATTCTATAAATAATTTCCACAATTAATTATACTTAGAGAAACTGTCAATTACGGTACAAATAACTTGTTCGATGATGGTTTCAGTGATCAAACCAATTGTAAATCTTCCTTCACATCGAAAAAAAATGTAGTGGAAAAGTGGTTTCATTGAACATTTTTAGTACTGCACTGCTAGAAAAGTGCATCACTTATTTATGTTGGACTGAAGTTTCATCGGAATATTTTGTTTTGTGTTTACGTTTCTACGTAGAAATTGTATACTTCATCGTTTGTACACACATTTTTTAAAGTTACTATAGATGAGTAGAATTTATTGACCACCATAAAAACACGCTAGACTACTTTTGATTATTTAAAATATCAAGATCCAGGGCATTAACATAGTGGATAGTTATTATCGGGAGCTTTTGCAATCTGTATTTTTTTCTCTGTATTTAAATAATTCCTATTTCAATAACTTTATGTTTCAACTTTTCAGATGTCTAAGGCTCCAGCTGTTGGTATTGATTTAGGTACAACATATTCATGCGTTGGTGTTTTCCAACATGGAAAAGTTGAAATTATTGCCAACGATCAGGGTAACCGTACAACACCATCTTATGTGGCCTTCACAGAGACAGAACGTCTCATTGGAGATGCCGCTAAAAACCAAGTCGCAATGAACCCCACTAACACAATTTTTGACGCTAAACGTCTTATTGGACGTAAATTTGACGATCCTGCAATCCAAGCTGATATGAAACATTGGCCATTTGAAGTTGAAAATAATGAAGGCAAACCCAAAATTCAAGTTTATTATAAGGATGAGAAGAAAACTTTCTTCCCTGAAGAGATCAGTTCTATGGTCCTTTCGAAAATGAAGGAAACAGCCGAAGCATATTTGGGAAAAACAGTGACCAATGCTGTTATTACTGTACCAGCTTACTTTAATGATTCTCAGCGCCAAGCAACGAAAGACGCTGGTACCATTGCTGGACTTAATGTCTTGCGTATCATTAATGAGCCTACAGCGGCTGCTATTGCCTATGGTTTGGATAAGAAGACAGCAGGCGAGCGCAATGTATTAATTTTTGATTTGGGCGGTGGTACTTTTGATGTATCCATTCTCTCCATTGATGACGGTATATTCGAAGTCAAGTCTACTGCTGGTGATACACATTTAGGCGGTGAAGATTTCGACAATCGTCTAGTTAATCACTTCGTACAAGAATTCAAACGCAAGCATAAGAAGGACTTGACAACAAATAAGAGGGCATTGCGCCGTTTACGTACCGCCTGTGAACGTGCAAAGCGTACATTGTCATCTTCTACGCAAGCCAGCATAGAAATTGATTCTCTCTTTGAGGGAACAGATTTTTATACTTCAATCACTCGTGCCAGATTTGAAGAATTAAATGCTGATCTCTTCCGTTCGACAATGGAACCCGTCGAGAAGGCTATTAGAGATGCTAAAATGGATAAGGCGTCCATTCATGATATTGTACTTGTGGGTGGTTCAACTCGTATTCCAAAGGTTCAGCGTTTACTCCAAGATTTCTTTAACGGAAAGGAGCTCAACAAGTCAATAAATCCTGATGAGGCCGTTGCTTACGGAGCAGCTGTCCAAGCTGCAATTTTACATGGTGACAAATCCCAAGAAGTTCAAGATCTTTTACTTCTCGACGTAACTCCACTCTCATTGGGTATTGAAACCGCTGGAGGTGTAATGAGTGTCTTGATTAAGCGTAATACAACCATTCCAACCAAACAAACTCAAACTTTCACTACTTATTCGGATAATCAGCCTGGAGTATTGATCCAAGTATATGAAGGTAGGTGTTCATAGCTTTTTTTTTTTTTTTTTTTTTTTTTTATTATTTATTATATATAACTACATTTTTTAATCTCTTTCGTTAGGTGAACGTGCTATGACCAAAGACAACAATCTCTTGGGTAAATTCGAGTTATCTGGCATTCCACCTGCACCACGTGGTGTTCCACAAATCGAGGTCACCTTCGATATTGATGCAAACGGCATTTTGAATGTCACTGCCTTGGAGCGATCTACAAACAAGGAAAACAAAATCACTATTACCAACGATAAGGGTCGTCTCAGCAAAGAAGAAATTGAACGTATGGTCAACGAAGCTGAAAAGTATAGAACCGAGGATGAAAAACAGAGAGAAACTATTTCTTCAAAGAATGCCCTTGAATCATATTGCTTTAACATGAAGGCAACAATGGATGAAGACAATCTGAAGGGCAAAATTACCGATTCCGATAAAACTCTTATCTTAGACAAATGCAATGAGACTATCAAGTGGCTCGATGCTAATCAATTAGCAGATAAGGAAGAATATGAACATCGACAAAAAGAATTGGAGTCTGTTTGCAATCCTATAATTACTAAACTTTACCAAGGCGCTGGAGCTCCTCCAGGAGGCATGCCAGGTGGTTTCCCTGGTGGTGCTCCAGGTGCTGGTGCTGCTCCTGGTGCAGGAGGCTCTGGACCCACCATCGAGGAAGTCGATTAAATCATTCCATTTGAGAAAATTGTATTAATTGCGTTTTCGAAATGTTAAAAGCTTTATTAATTCAATATGAGCTGAACCAAAATAAAACAAAATTGAATTCGATTTTTCATTTTTTTTTATCAATTTGATTGCACTTTTGGAAAGTAGTGTTTTCTAAAGAAACACAATAAATAGTATATTGTTTCACTATCCCCCTGGCATGGTGCTAGACTTCATTGCGGATATTTCATGAAGAATTCATCTTGAAACCCCGCAACACACGCTCAAGCAAATCTTGCTACCTGTGCATGGTCCAGTAATTTGATTTGTATGAGCGTGTGTAGCGAATGTCTGAACTTGAGATGAGAGAATGGGTGAAATCGGCCGGAACTATTGCGTACAAACAAAACTTTGCTATAGAATTAAATTAGACAAAATCGGATACTAAGTTCTGCCTCTGCAACGAATTTTATTCAAACTTTAATTCATTTCTATAGCAAAATTATCAGGTTTGCTTGTACGTAGTAGTTTCGTCCGATTTCAATCGTGTGACTTCAGTCTCAACTCAAGTTCCGACTTCTGCTACACACGCTCATGCAAATCATACAACTGGGCCATGCATGACCTTGTACTATTCCTACTCTACTCATTTTCAATCTGATGGGGGGCCTTATTACTGAACTCGAACGATCCGAGTCGAACATTAGGCCCACATCGAGAGCTACGCGCTACAAATTCAGTGCACATTATATGGAGTACGGTAAAAACTGTTACATATACCCTGTGTAGACGAGTCAGTACGCTGCTCTGCCTCCGGAAACAGACTATGGTTGGGGGCAGGAATGCCGCATAAATTTCGTGCGGCAGAGTCAGCATAATTATTTGAGGATTTACTTTATATATGTACATGTCAGTGGGTCATTTTAATTTTAATCATGTTAAGTTGTTAATATGGATATGAAGACTGTAGTTTCAAGAAGCTGAAATAGAACTTCGTGTAGCTCTCGATGTAGTTTGGCCCGCAAGCTATATAAACTACTGAGTACGTTCATAGGAATACGCTCTGCGTGTAGCTCTCGATGTAGATTGGGCCTTATCTACCTTATTTACATGTTGCGCTGGACTGGATTAGCGAACTCTGGAATAAGAATGGTACACTGAAATATAATTAGAATGGACTGAGCATTCTTCTTCAAAAATGGCATATATTTTGAACAGGCTGTGAAACCCTTTACATCGTACAATCGTGCACCGATTCATAATTTATTATTATTTGTCGATTCGAAACACTAAAGATGTTAAAAAATAGTATTGCATTATATGAAAATTGTTTTGGAAGTTTTTAATTGGCACAAAAATTTATTTTTAATATTACTGATAAATAGGCTCGTCGGCAGATTTGATGTCAAACATAATTGAGTTTGTAAGAGATAGATGTATGTAAACAATATATTTTTCTGAATTTTTATATAAATTTCAATGCATTCCATTTAATTAGTCGTACTGTTCCTAAATTTGCTTACAGTTCAAAAAGATTTTACCCAAAGTTTGTGCCATTTTTATAACCTAGATGAAATTTAAAGGTATACAAGTTTGTCATTCAGTTTGTAATGCACAGAAATAATGAAGGTGGAGCAAAATGGATTGGATACGCACGCATAGTATTTATTAAAAGTTATTTAGAGAGCTGAAATTCTGTACACGGACTTTGAAAAAAAAAATTCAAGTTTGAAAATGAGACAAATCAGGCAACTCCTTCGTGGGGTTGTTATACAAAAATTTCGATTTCCACTATATATTTGGACACTCTGAGAACGCGTTGACATAGAGAGCATAGAGAGGAAATAAAATTTCAAAAATGGATTAATTGGGCAACCCCTTGGTGTTGCCATATAAAAATAAAAACCGTCTAGAAATATATACGAAAAACCACTTCAAAAATTAAACTTGCATAGATCGGTGAACATACGAAATTTCATGCGGGCATTCATCTAGGGTATTTAAGAATTTGTCTTATACCAATTCTAGCTTATTTACTTGTTTACTATAGAAATTAGATAGAAGGCTCAGTCCATTCTAAATATAACGGGTTCTCCAATAAGAGGTTTAGTCAGTGACTTGGTATTATGCGAATTAGGACTATTCTCATCCAGTCTATTCCGCTTCATATGAAAAAGGTAATACATAGACGAAGGAAAATGGCACAAAATCCCAAGAATAGAAAAGCACAATGCAGACGACTGGATTTTTACTATCAGATTTCGTGAATTTTCCAATTTTCTGTCGTCTACACTTAACTCGATTGTGATCACTAACTTCATTGAGTAAGGTAAGAAGTATAATAGAGAACGAAAGCAGAGCAAACTAAATCACTGCATTGGCAGAATTTCGGTTCATAAAAGGTCCGCCATCTGTTGACAAAAATTTTGAAAATATGAGAAAATTAAGTTGTCTTCGATAATAAATAGCGCCATATCACAGCACAGATTTTAATCGAATCTTCTTGTTTTGTTTCTTTTTCCTCGTTGTCTAGAAATGGAACAATTTCTTGATGTTTCTGTATCTTTAAAATATAGTACACGCATGAATACGTGAATTGCATTAACTGCATTTAAGTTCCTTACGTGCGATTAAGATTTCTTTCGCGAATTTGTTTTTTTTTTCTGTTCTGATAAAAAGTATTTAGCGATTATTCCAATCAATGTTTTTGTATATTCCTTTGCAAATAAAAGTTAAGTCTTATTTTTTTCTGTAGAAACATTAAATTAAATATTTAGCGCTTGTAACTTCAAAATCGCCCCAATTTTTCGATACTTTTCTTTGAGATACCTTAGTCAACAGCAGCAGGTAGCAGATTTAAGGGGAACATAGTACAATCGAATTAAGTATGTTTTATAATTTTAATAAATAATAATAATAATATCAAATACATGCACTAGTCTGTAATCCAATTGCACTTTTTGCGGATTAATACACGTAGCATAAAGTCGAGTAGTGTGTGGATATGATTCATATATTTCCCTACAGCATATGTCCGTCAAGGTTTCCTTCAGCTGACTGCGGTGAACATTATTTTTGAAAAAAAAAATATTAAAAAATTTGAGAGCAATTATAATAATTTCGAAGAATTCTTCAGAAGGACTTTTGAGCGCAGACTGCGATGGATCGTAGGACTTGTAATATATAAAATAATCATTTGGCATATTTGAGGTAGAATTGGAGTCGACAAGTTCTTCTTCACATTTTTCACATTTAAGCTTCTTAATAATTTTGAAGAGAACATATCCTGTAAATTACTTAAACGACAATTTTTCTATTTGATAAATATCATTCTGAAAAAATTCTTTCATTTGAGCACCTTCTGCTATCCAAACTTAATGTTTTTCATCGTTAGATATATTTGGACTCCTATTCTCTACGATATAGTTTTCGATCAACTCGAATTCAGAGTCCGTCACTTTAAGGTCATTTGGAAAATCATCTGGGATTGGTGGCGTAGTGTCAGCCTCGTAACTGGATGCTTTTGATACCGCTTTTATTATATTTCGTGATACCAAATGTTTCATATGATAGTTAAATTCTTTTGCTGAAGGATATCTGTTGTAACCTCCTCGACATCGCACAATTTAATACAAGTTCTCTAGAATATCCTCTTGCAATTTTCCAGTTAATAAAAATGTGAAACCTTCAATATTTTCCGCTATTTCGAGGAGCTTAAGCACTCCATTTATATACTGTACAAGGCCATCAAAAACGTGAACTTTTCCTCGCTTACTATTTTGATTTTCTGAACACACTTCAACTTTTGAAAAATAATTTCGCATGTCTTTAAAAAAAACTCACAATGTGAGAAAACTCGTTTTTTATTGAAGTTTTGTAGGGAGTAGCATTTTGTACAGTTTTAACATTAATAGCGTCAAAAAAATTATTTACCTTTTCAATTAATATTGATGTAGCTGAAGCTGCGTCATCCACAAAAACTTTGGCTCTGATTAGCGATCGGATAGCGGATGATACAGTCCAACTTAGTGCTTGTACTGCTGTTTTGACCCTCGTTTTTTGAAAAGAATTTGGTTGAATATGCTCTAGTGTAAGTTTTGGACATAATTTTGTTGTTCTATTTTTATCAAGCTATATAATTTTCGCAAAGGGTCCCATGATATAACACCATCCGGACTTTTTAAGTTGTTATTCAAAAGTGACTACTAAATGCACTGAATCATATAATGCTGAAATTGGTTCAGAGTTTCAATGAAAACCGGGATTATCTTTAGTTACTCCAAGCAATTCCTGTTATTCGATCCTTGGTCGCATACAACGGCAATTATAAATATTAATGTTGCAGCTCTTGCATAATCTAATTACTTGTAGCATAAAGTCTTGTGACAATTTACCGCGATATGGTCCATCAGAAAAAATATGTCCTATAATATATGACCAATTTGAAAACATGCCTCTAATTAGAAAGGCCCACGCTTCCGTGGCGAAGCTCTTCTCTCGTTTTGATCCGTCATCCGTTACTACTTCAATGATGTCTTGCTTCATATTGTATTCTAAATCTTTCCTTATATGTAATCCAGGGCCGGAGCTTTCATAGGTGCAAATGGAGCAGCTGCACCGGGCGCAAAATACTTGGGGCGCCATATAAATTAGAGCGGAAATGGGACAACACAAGAAAAATTTAAAATTTAATGTTAATTTTTTAAAAAAAAGAGGAATTATTTTATGAAAATGTATTTTGTATTCGAAAACATTCTTTCCACATATAGCAAGGAATGAGCTGAATCTTGTATACTATAATGTACAATTTTCTTAAGAATACACGTTTTATCGGTATAGCTCGATATATAGCATTTACATATATACATACTTTTCCTTCAAACAAAATGAGTCTTCTTGGAAAAATCTAAAGTAAATCAACGAAGGACCGTCCTTTTTCTTCACACTATACTACAGAGAGAAAGGAATCACATTCATACTCCAAATTGTCATATCTAATAATTATCTAAACTTGGTCTCTTAAGAGGGGATTTTTAATTCAAAAAAACTGCGTATAAAACATATTCTCTCAACAAAACACATTCTATTCCTATTTTTCTATACTTCTGCGTCTGCCTGACCTGAGCATACCAAACCAAACCTCATACCATATGGTGCATTATTTTCATTCGCACCAGCAGCGCCCCCATAATGAGTAAGCATGCACAGCTTTCTTCTTGATGCCAACGATATAGTTACGAACATTTCTCTACACATGAAAGTTCGTGTTGTGTTTATTACTTGGCGGTGGTGCACTAAAATATTCTGCTCCATGAAGAGAATGTATATCATCAGAAGTGAGTATGACGTTTGACTGTTGGTTGACTAGAAACGTTCATACTTGTATGTTAACCGTAGCCTATGCAAATATGTAGCAATTTAACTTTGGATTCGTACGTTCGATGGCTTATGCATGCATATTGGATGGACATCAGTTTTATGCATACGTTTGTTACATATGAAATTAATAATTGTCTCTTAACGTAAATATATTCAGCAAACTTTTTATGTGCATTACGTTGATTATAATCGAACATTTTCAATTTTACTGGCATGCTTGCATGAGTACAGGTGTTCAATTAAGTTTAGCTCAACTATACTATATATAGCATACATATTGTCATTTCGCTTGTTTGTTTTTATATTAGTGCCACAAAATGAGTTCGCAAGATTTAAAGAAAAAGTTATCGGGCTGTGATTACAGAAAAAAACGAAAGCGGCTGGAAGAATTAAATTTAAAACAATCGAAATATTTAAAAAGTTTTGTGCATACTATTGTAACTGGTCCAATTACGAGTGCTTCCACATCATCAGCCGGAGAAATTGAGGTAAATTCAGATATAAGTGCAAATATTCAGTTAGTTCAGCCAGCAGAGAATTTTAGTGTGGATGAGGGTGGTAATCAGCATCTAACCAAGCGGTCTGTTTTTGAGTATGATTTCGGGGATCCTTATAAATGGCCCACTTTGAATGAGAAACTGGTGAAATTATTAATAGAAAAAGGTCCAGTCCAAATAAAATCTTTTGATTTTCTACCACTAAACAAATAAAACTAAGTTCTCAGTTTTACCAGAGGTCTATGAAGAACGGTGAGACAGTTTCTAGACCATGGTTAATATATTCAATTTTGCAAGATGCTGTATTTTGTTTCTGTTGTCTCCTTTTTTCAAAGAAAGAGAAAGTAACTCATTATCTAAGAAGGGTTATAGAGATTGGGGGCATTTATGTAGGCAATTGAAAGATCATGAAAATAGTATAATTCATATGTCTAGTTTCAAAACTTGGAAGGATTTAGAACTAGGCTTAAAAACAGGTAAAACCGTAGACGCTGATTTGCAGAAGAAAATGTCCAAGGAAATTGAGTATTGGCGAAATGTTGTAAAACGTCTCATAATTTTTGTTCTGTATTTAAGCTCACAGTCTTTAGCATTTAGGGGAAATTCTGATATTCTGTACGATAGTGACAATAGTAACTTCCTGAAGTTAGTAGAGGCAGTTAGTAAGTTTGATTTAGTTTTAGCAGAACATTTGCGTAGAATTCCAAATCAGGAAACGCAAAACAAATACCTTAGTAAGGATATTCAGAATGAATTAATATAGTTATTATCAAATGATGTGAGGAAAAGGATATTAGCTAAAATAAAAACGCGAAGTATTTCTCGATTATTGTAGATTTCCGGGAAGGAGCAATTATCCTTAATTGTTAGAATAGTGGACTGCGAAAATAATAAAATAAATATAAAAGAATATTTTTTAAGCTTCTTAAGCAGAAGAAACCACGGGGGCAAGTTTGACTGAGCTGGTATTGAATGAGCTTGGAAAGTTATACATACCTTTAGAAAACTGCAGAGGACAAGGCTATGATAATGGCGCCAATATTAAGGGGATGCATTCCGGTATGCAGGCACGAATAAAATCCTTGGAGCCGAGAGCTTTTTACGTACCTTGCTCTTCCCATTCTATTAATTTAGTTATTATAGATGCTGCTCATTGTTCCTCGATTGCAGTTTCATTTTCCGATATAATTGAAAGCCTTTATGTGTATTTTTCCAGTTTTGTGGGTAGGTGGCGGATTTTAAAAAAATATTTAAAGACTAACCCTTAAGCCTCTATGTGAAACTAGGTGGGAGAGCAGAATAGATGCAATAAGACCTTTAGTAAACCATTTAGAAGATGTGTATGAAGCTTTGGTCGAACTATCCCAAAGTGATGACCCAAAATCGAAGAACATGGCAGAAAATTTACGTAACAAAATAACGGATTTCAAGTTCATTTCTTGTATTGTGATATGGTATGAAATCTTAGGAAAAATAAATATAGCCAGTAAATACTTACAAAAACCCGATGTCTGTTTAAAAACCACGGTGGAAGTACTGAATTTTACAAAAGGCTTCTTAGTAGAACTAAGAACTGACGAGAGCTTCCTGGCTTTTGTTGAAAGAGCTAAAATAATTGCATATGCCCTGGAAGTTCCTTGCACTTTTACACGACGCTCGGAATTACGGTCAAAGAGAACGAACCCACATTTTTCTTAAGACGGAAGGGGTGAACCAATATTGGATCTCCAATAGACACTTAAAGTAGAATTTTATTTTAAAGTCTTAGATCGGGCTATTTCATCCATATCGGAACGGTTCGAGCAAATTAAAGAGCATAATAGTATTTTCCAATTTATTTATAACATCGGAAAATTCAAAGTGCTATAACGGCAATATCGGTTCAAGATTGCTTGAAATTAGAGGAACAATTATCATTTAATAATAGTACTGACATAAGTGGCTTGGAATTATTTGAGGAGATAAAAATGTTGGACACATTAGTAAATGAAAATAGCTCACCGAAAGAAATAATAAATTTCATTTTTGAAAGAAAGCTCGAAACCCTTTTTCCAAATATCGTGGTAGCTTTAAAAATTGTATTAACTTTGCCTGTAACAGTAGCATCATGGGAGCGTAGTTTTTCGAAACTTAAAATAATTAAAAATTATTTAAGATCTACAATGACCCAAGAAAGATTGGTAGGATTAGGAACAATATCTATAGAAAGAGCTAACTGAAGATTTGGACTGTGATGAATTAATTAATGATTTCGCGAAAATTAAGGCACGGCGAGTAAATTTTGTGGCACCTTAAGATTATGACGACGTAAATTTTATTTTATATGCATTGCATGATTTCTGAAGTTTTTTGTTCCTTTTATTTGTTATATTTATGAATTGTTAGTTTTATTTACATTTATATTTTATTCTATTATTTTTTGTTTTTTATAAAATATAGAGAAATTTCTTTAGTTATTTTTAGTAATTTATTTTTTTGGTCAGGCTTTCCACCAGAATTTTATCTGGGCATTTCCTTATCTTGCTTGTTTAAGTAATTATCGGATAAATTGTTTTATTGATTTTCTAATTTGTTACAGTAATAAACAGTAGTAGCTAGCGAGGACTAGGTCTGCTGGGGAAACCTCGTTAAAAAAAACGCATCGTATACTCTACCTCTTTGGGTGATGTGGAAATGAACATAATGTTGAAATTTAAAAGTAAACATTTTAAGTGCGTATTTAAGTTTAACCTAAACTGAAGTTTAGTACTATTATGTTGCTTTGCCTCCGACGCCATTTCAGCCAAAAACTAGGTCTAATTTTCTCAGAAAATATGGTGCATTCTGTATAGTTAAAGTTGCAGCAGATTATTTTAATATTAAATATAATATTTAATTGCTTTTTACTAATGAAAATGAGGCTCCAAAAAAAAGTCTGCACCGGGCGCCTCATTGGTCAGCTCCGGCCCTGATGTAATCCATCTAGAACTAATATTCCTGTTCTTGCAATTTGGCGTTGTTTTTCAAAAATTGGTTTTAGTCTATGTAATAGTTCAAGGTATTTTCCTGGAGAAATATCTTTGATCGACAAATAATTTCTTAGTGTATCAGGACACGGTAATTTAAATTTTAGGTCACGCAAATAGGAATATACCGTTGGAGATTGAAAATATATTGATTGAGAAAGCAATTGTTGGTCCTCGGGAAATTGTGCAGTTACTCCCTTGCTGGATAATAGCATCTTGCAAATGGATTTTGGTACTTCAGAAGCATTTGTACTATCAATAATACTTGATATATTTATTTTGAGTTTTTTTCTACAGAATTTTTTTTTTCTCTTAATTTTTTGCATATTCAATTTTTTGAGAACGTTCAGATATTTTTTTCTCCAATATATTATATTTTTCTCTCTATTCAAGCGCAACGTACATGAAGGTTCCTGGATTTGATAGTCGGGTATAGCTTCGGTTGAATATAATCTTTCAGGAGTTTTTAAAAGGCTGAGCTCAAAATTCTCACAACGACATAACTTAATTTTCTTTTTTTCAGGCTCACTAGCATCGCTCGCAGAAAATAAATTTCCTTACCGTAATGTCTATTTCCACTTTTACTTACTACGAGATTTTGATCTTCTTCGAAGATATAAGTAAAATTATCATCCAACTTAACTGACGGAATTGCAAACTTTCCCAGATATTTATTCGGAATATCCGAACTTTTGAAATGTTTTTCACATATTTTATGTATACCACTACCCGGATTAAAACCAATTATACCACACCACAAATAAAAATGTTTTGTTCCATATAATGGAAAATAGAAAAACCTAAGTTCTTGATTTTTCCTTGATGTGCTTTCACAATTTTTTATCGCACAAATAAATTTTTTTCCCTTCTTGATTTGTAATGCCATCCTACAAATTTTAACGAAATTGAAATTTCCTTTATATTCCTTAAAGTCAAAACTGTTTACCGAAGTTATTAAATTAAGTGCAAACGAAAAAAAAAGTTCAAGATCCACCAATATACCACCACAATATATAAAAAAATTTGAATAAAACTACGATGCAAAAAAAAAACTTAACAATAAAAAGCTGGCAAAATTTCCGATTGTTTTGCATTTAAAATGCACGTGACTAGAAAAGGAAAGAAAGAAGGGAAAAAATCAAACTCTCTTAAAACTCTTATGAGTAAATACAAATAGAAAGAATGGCAAATGATTCATTTTCGTAAAAAACAGGTTTTTCTGAAATATTGAGAGAATTATCCAATGTTTTTTATAGCAGAACCAATTTTTGTTGGTGTAATTCCTATGATATGTGAACATCACGTGCGAATGTAAACCGTTTTGCTCTGAAGAGATTAAGTGGGAGAAATTCATGCTGGATTCTAACATAGGTTACAGAAAAATGAAATAAGAAATAAAATGCCCCGCACTGATATTACGAATTTGTGTACGTTTGCAATACCGTCGTACTATAAATCAGCAACGCTATTTAGAATATGAAGAAGTTATTTGTTACAAATTTTTTCCACATTTCTATGACGCGTTAAATAGGAAAAAGAAACAAAACAAGAAGGTTCGATTAAAATCTGTGCTGTGATATGGCGCTATTTATTATCGAAGACAACTTAATTTTCTCATATTTTCCTAATTTTTGTCAACAGATGGCGGACCTTTTATGAACCGAAATTCTGCCAGTGCAGTGATTTAGCTTGCTCTGCTTTCGTTCTCTTTTATACTTCTTACTCAATGGTAGTACCGCCCCCAATACAATTGAGCTTGCATCGACTTGCAGTTTGACCTCATCGTTGACGTCATATAATTTTAAGACTGGTGGTTTTATTATTATTATTACTTTTAAATTGTCAAAAGCGTTTTGTTGATCAATCCCATATCCACTGCGTACTTTTTTCTAGCAGTGTTCGTGGTGGTTTTGTTATTTTAGAGTAATTTGAGATGAATTTACTTAAGTATGTGAACTTACCCAGGATTCGCTGTAATTCTTTGCGATTAATAGGGGCTCTCAGACGGGAGATTGCTTCTGTCTTTTCGGGATCCGCTACCATTCCATCGTTGCTGATGATATGGCCGAGAAAATTTATTTTTGTTTGTTCGAATTTGCTTATTTCTTTATTTAATTTTAGGCCATTGTCTCGGATTATTGGTAACACTTCATTGGTTGTATTACGTAACTCGTTCACTGTTTTAAGCACACATCCGCTCCTGAAGGGACCATCACACCACTTACCATTACCTCAGTGAAGGCGCAGATGTTCTGCCCTCACTGCCAATGCACCATCCGCCCATATGACACTGAAAGCAGTAATTTCTTTTCAGTGCCCCTTTTTACATTCAAGACGTCTCACCCGCCAAAAACGAAACACAGACTTCTTCTTTTTTCCTTCCTTTTTTCCCTCGAGCACTGGTCCCCGTCAGACTTGAATCGTCTGGTCGAGTCTTGTCAGCAGCATATTCGCCGTATGGCCCACGTTGTGTACTGCTGCTACCCGTCGCTGCCTGCAGTACGTTACGACCATAAGAGGGCAGGGTTATCCAGTCCACCAGCTGTCCAGACAACACTGAAAAATGGTCGACTGAGCTAGCCGGTATTAAGACATAGGCCTCATCGCTGCGGGTTCCCAATGTGTGACTCGACCCACGACCCATAAAAGCATTTCTTATCCCCCAAGCCAGGCGGATGCGACGGATTGTACAAGACAGTCTGATATACTCGAGAGGTGACGAATCGAAGGCACATTTATGAAGTTCCGCTGGTCGTTGATCAGCCCTCGACATCATTCTCCGTGTCGGAAGCCAGAGGTGTACTGACAAGTTGGTAGCCCAAAAAATCCAACCGGTCAGTGCCCCTTTGCCTTCCTTCACAGAGATGCCGAGAGAACCCCGCGGTCAGTAACCTAACCAACTGATCTAGCTTTGCCAGCCCTTACATCTCACTCTGATCTCCGACCGACGCTTGTTTAAAGGTGTGTCTTCAAGGCGTCGTCGAGGTAGTGACATGGACGTTATGCAAGTGGAATTTCCACGGCAAATTCTGCCGTAGGGCTACCATATAGGAGGGGCTCTGAAGTGTTATCTGGCTAGGGATGGGGGTTAAACGTCTCTATTGTCCAAAAGGTATTTCAGCCGCTAAGCTGGGAATATCCTAAGCGGCACATTGGCATCCTGTGGTTTAAAAGTTAAGCTGGCTGGATGCCTTACTATGGCTATCAGGAATAAATGTTACAATAGACAGATGACGTGTCCGAGAATATATGTATCACTGCGTGATAGACCACTAACGGTTTCCCCTGCAGATCCTCAAGCTCGTATAAGGCGTTCCCTTTCTTTGATTTGACCCGACACTTTACTAATTTACGTCCTAGTTTAGCACTACTCCGCTGCTGGAAATTGCTTTGGGCAAAATTCTGTCTGAATACTTCTTGATCCACTTTGAAATTAACAGGCTTCGCTCTGAGATTATAAGCCTTTGAACCCTGTTCGAATGCGTATTTTGAGTTCTCCTGCACTCTCGCACGGATCAATCTCAGTTTGTCTTCAGCATCTACTCAGAGGCTCATTAAGAGTTCCGAGGATCCTAAGGATGGGATAGGAGCTCGCATGATCAATCATCTGTTGACCGAAGTGTTCGGTAAGGAGAGAAAACAGTCCATTCATGGAAAGAGCTCCTGCTCTGTGACACTTGTGAATTTCAAGCGATTCCGTAAGGATCTGTATACACTTAAGTGCAGATTGAAAACTTTTCTGTGCTGAATGTTGTTTGAGTGTGAAAATAGTCTTTTTGAAGAAGTTAAGTGTAGTTATAAGAAATCAGTTACATGAATTCACTAGTATTAAGGCGACTACTTGTATGCAGTAAGTGTCAATTATTAGTAACTGACTGGTGTAAGGCTAATGGGCTCGATCTGACCCAGGGGAAGACGCAAGTAATTATATATTCAAGTGGATATAGCACTGCTTCGTCAGCTCCTTTCCCTCGTATTTCTCTTCTTTAAATTTTCTCTGATCCAGTGAAGAAGCTTAGACTATTGATGGACCAGAAGAGACTCACTTGGGGGTCTCACGTTAACCTTATTTGCTCTCGGATCTATTTCGGTCTGCGGTTGCTCTATGCTGTGTATTTCTCCCTAAAGCTATTCCAGATGGACTTGTCCGAGCTCTGATTCTTCCTAATTTTCTTCTAGCAGACGTTGCTGTCTACCCCCTTCCTTCTACTGCACTTTCAAAATTGTCTCGCGCGCTCAACGTTTGTGTAAGATACGTTTACAGGTTGAGAAGCGAACACATATATCAGCCTTAGTTGAGGAATTCCTCTCTTGCTCACTGTCCAAGTTTCTTGAATTCAGAACGCTGTGCCAGATTCGGGGGGCTGTCCTAGGGATAGATCGAAGATCATTCTCCGTGGAATGCGAACTCAGTTTGGTGGAATATCGACATACTTGCAAGGTGAAACCAGTGCAACCTTATGGAATTCTCT
Source organism: Dioctria rufipes (assembly GCA_963924295.1). Lineage (NCBI taxonomy): Eukaryota > Metazoa > Arthropoda > Insecta > Diptera > Asilidae > Dioctria > Dioctria rufipes. The sequence goes on along the minus strand of OZ002741.1, from coordinate 76,728,900 downwards.
CCCCAAGGAGATTAGAGAATTTATTTCCAAGAGTTAGTTTATTCCGGGACCGGGTTCTTGAATATTTTAATAGGTCCTAGTTGCTTGGTGCTATTGTGTTTTTTCCTCATGTGCTATAATATACTCTGGTCTTCTCCTCTGTTAGCGTGTGACTCTAGTTTCTAAAGTATTAGTTTGTTTTGGTTGTATTGTTAGTCAGTTCTGATAATTCGAGCGTCTTCATTTATCTTCATAGACGCTAAGGCCGATTCTTTCTTAAGAGAGTATTATCTCAATTTGTTTAGCATTTCAGTATTAAGTGAATGTGACGTTATTCTTGCTAATCTTATTTCGTTGTATTGGGTGTTAATTATTCCAGCTGCGATATCAATGATGTAAATAAGTAGTTTTTATTGTTAACTGTTATGGATATATCTAGCTGGTTTTATTACAAATGTTATATATCAAAATTTTAACTTTCAATTTGTTTCGGTAACCTTAAGTTGCTGCGTTGGATAACTTAGTATACACGGTATATAGTTATATTAGCTTTACCTCTGTGATAATTAGCAGATGCAAGAATTGTATTAGGGCGATTGAATTACTCAATCTGGTTAATCGTTTAACTTTCTCTTTTAGTATATTTTGTAGTTAGAATTGGTAGGCTTGATACATTTTGTCATAATTTCTTTAGTTATACCTTCCTTTCTTCTAGTCTTAAATCTCCATAAAATTTATTTTATTTATATATATCTTTAGATGACACTCCGCCATTAGATGTTATTTCTACCTACTTGAGTACCTGCTCAGTTTACTAATTATTATCTATTGTTTTGCCAATGTATTTGCTTATAATTAACTAGCAAATGTACCCATCGTTTTTGGACTTGCCTTGGCCAGGGTCTTTCAATAAAGCGTTTTTGTTATACTGTATTATTTATATGAACTTAGTATAAGATGAGATATACGCTTCACAATCAGTGCGTATTTGCGTAGTGAGATGTAATAATCTATCTTGGTAAAATCCGAGATAAATCACTTTAAAAGAACATAGCAAATAAAATAAAACCTGATTATCTGAAAGAAATCAATCGAAGATAAAAAAAAATATCAATCTCTCAAGAAATGAATTATTATAAAATATCACATGTGTTCAACAATTTTTAGTTTTAGTCATAAAAATAGAAACTTACAAAACAAAAAAAAACTGTCGCAATTACTAAAAATAGATTCGCGCGTTTGATTTTATTATTCCGCTGTGAGTTCAACACTGCTTTGCCTTAGTAAGCTGGGGTGTTCTAATAATATCTCCCGACATATTTCCATATTTGCAATGACCCCATTTAGCGTCCAATGCCTACGTAGCAGTGCATCTGCAATAGAAAAGTGTCCATGCCGAAGGCAACGAAGAGAAATGCAGACTGCCACAGATCGCAGCTCAATGCCGATTTCGTGAATCAAAGTCGCCAAATATGTTTCATCTTCGTTAATGGCATGGATTTCCAAAGTGAAGTCTGGTCGCTTGAAGTCAATCACTTTAATGCTATAAATAACAGGTTGTGTATTGTTTGCCGGCCGAATAGTGCCGCTAGTTGCAATTTCGTATGCCATTTGTGATTGCAAGTCTACCCCGCATAATTCAAACATTTTTCGCTGATGAGAAGCTTGCAGTGATGATACCAATGAGCTAAGTCGTTTGCTAAAAATATGACGAAAAGTTGCTTTGGCAGTAACTCGAGAACTCTCGAAATGTGACTCTGTTGCTATACCAAAACGACCGCAGACATGATAAACTCGAATTGGTCGATTCGAGTTAATTTTTGAGGTGTAGCTTAGCCCTCTATTGATGCCCAACACTGTATGGTAACAGCTATTACTTTTTGCCTTTATGATTAAATCATATCTTACCCAAAACTCCACTGGTATTGATACCCATGTTGCATGTGCCGCCACATTTAATATCTTTGATCTGATATCGTGGACCTACAGATAATACATGATCAGCTAAATCAATTGTTTTACGAATAACATAATTTTGATCTCCTCCAGGCTCTATGCATAATCTTTGCTTAGGTTTTCGAACATCTAATGAGTTTAAATCTAAACGAAAATTTTTTAGTCGCCATAACTTTGTAAGAATCACAATAACTTGCCTTTGCACAAATTAGTTAAGATTGCATTTCTAACGTCTGATACTTTTATTCCTGCTGGTTTGTATACATTGATTACACCATTTAAATAATTCCAAGCCGTCTGAGCGTCGGTAATTCTTTTAATTAAAGCCATATTTTCTTGTTTACTTTATTGACGTTTACGTGACAAACAGCAAAATATGATTTTCCTGTTGTCTTCTTCTTCTATATTGGTTGGCATGGGCTATGTAACATTTTAATTTAAGGCCTGTTCATTTTCTAATTGAAAATAGTAATCTTTTGGAGAATTTTTAATAGAACAAGTTAAAGTCTCTAGAGTTTATAAGGTACGCTGTATACTTTTCTTTCTACAAAATTTTCAGAAGTTTTTGTTATTAATTTCTTTCAGTAAAAAAAAGTAAATGTTGACGCTTTTCGCGGCACGTCGTGTTTGTCATCGAGTAGGTATGGGTATAACCTTTGGGGTTATGTCGAGAATTCAAGCCAATATCAATTTAATTGTGTTTATATTTTGTAGTTCGCCAGGCAAGTGTACATTTTTCTAAAATGGTTGATGCTAAATTAGAATCTGTGCCGTCCGTGGACATTGACACTGAAGGAATTTTTAAATATGTTCTTATTAAAGTTTATGGCAAGGAGAAGTCGGATGGTTCTGAGCCTTGTAAGCTAATAGTCCGGGGATTTAACAGAGCTCAATGGCACTGTAAGTACAGTTTATATTGTTTTAATTTACAATTAAATGGATAATATTTCTTGTGGAAACGACTAGTTTTAACTGCACAGAATGCTGGTATGGTTAATAATCTTGCAGTAAGTAGTTCCAAGTAAAGTGTAATCTTAGATACAGTAAAACAACATCTATCATGTGTAATACTGGAACTAATGTGATCCAGTTTATTTGCTATTTAATCAGCAACTAATTATGTACTATACATGATATAGAACCGTAACACTAGATCTAATTTGTTTTATTTTTATTTTGCTATGTAATTATAACATCTAAGTTTGCACTATACTTGAATGTCGTAGAGCCCAACGTTATACGTTGCTTTAAGCAGGGGTCTCAGAAATAAATGTACTTTGACTTTGACTTTGAAAATTTTTATTATAATTGGAACTCAGAGTGTTATGTTTCATACACAAAGCTAGATGGTGCTCACTACCGGCCTACAATAAACCAATCGCTCTCATGGAGCAACCTTAATGATTGCAGAATAGTCCTGCATAGAACCCGCACTCGATTTCGGTCCAATGACCTCTTTGGACAGGGAGCCAGCCTCAGAAACTCTCCCGGAACCTGTTAGAAGAGCTGGTACATACAAGGAATTTAAGGAGCTTGCTTTGGGTCACCTCATGTGTGCTTAGAGTACGGCAAACTGATAACTAAATCGAGGGCGGTGGAGCACCTGCACTTTGCTTCTATACTTTAAGTGCCTTAGGCTCTCTATTGTTTGACTTAATTGTCTGACTATATTACTGTAATTGCTTTCTAGCGCAATGAGTCTGTTTATTGCTCCTTTTTTGGTTTGCTAACAATTTTGTATTTTATCGATTATACCAACTAGCTATTACTTACTCGATGTACCTAACGTTGTAACGTAGCGTAAGCTGAGGTTCTTTAATAAAAGATTTTTCTATTCTATAATTTAACCTTTCGTTCACCTTTACTGACTATAAGGCGAAGACTTTGTTTTAAATTCTAATAGGTACCTAGGTACTTTATTATTTTGCTTTTGAGTCGGATACGGGCAATATAATGCCTAAAGATACCTATGGGCAAAGTATGTGAAGATCAACAAAGGAGCAAAGAACAGACCGGGTAGAATAGAATAGAAAAGCATTTATTGAAGAACCTCAGCTTACGCTACGTTACAACGTTAGGTACATCGAGTAAGTAATAGATAGTTGGTATAAGCGATAGAATCAAAGTTGATAAGAAAACTAACAAAAGAGCAACGAACAAACTCATTGCAGTAGAAATTAATATTAGTATTATACATTAAGTTAATGACTTCAAGCAATAGAGAGCTCATACGTCATATGGACACTATAGCCAAAGATAATGAAACAAAATAAACACAATAATAATAATATTGACAGTAATAAAATCACAATAACATTATTCAAAGCTAAAAAGGAAATTGCATACAATATTAGATACAAGATCAGTAGTGATCATTGCGGCAGAAAGTAATATTAGCACTATAGATTAAGATAATGAAATAATAGAGAGCTGAAAGTTAAGTCCAAAATTCAGATTAACATAAGATATAAGGTATAAAAGTAACAATAACAATTGTCAGTAAACTACAAAATTGCTAGCGAATTAATATAGGAGCAGTGAACAGGCTAACTGCGGCTGAAATGCACTATAGTTAAGATAATGGAATACAATAATAAACAATAAAGAGCTTAATTCGAAGCCCAAAAAATAAGATATGAAATAAAAGTAAATGTAACTGACAATTTTAATAATAATAATATAAATTTATTAGTTTAACAAACTTTAAATTCACAAAAAGTTCATAAATATTAATTGTTTTCTTGTGCTCCTAATATCACAATTTCATTAAAAAGAAAAATTTCCAAATTATCAAATTATTCATGACCTACTTCTAATGAATTGCACACATCCACTTTTAAATCTATTAAAATTTGTCTCTCGCTTAAGCTCAATGGGAAGCTCATTAAATTTCTGCAGACCTTATAAAGTAATAAATTTTGCGGTCTTGTTGTTCTACGTCGATACAGTCTATATGTTACATCAGCACCTCTAATTGCATTTGGTTGCATATCCGTTACCAGATTCAATTGTTGAGTCAAATATTTCAGAAGTCTCTTCATCTTTATGTTGAATATAAAAGTTAGGACGTTTAACTCTGTCCTTTCTTTGATACTCATCCATTGCAATGCCTCCAACATCCATCTTATCGAAGCAATACATCGCATGGCCTTATTTTGCAATTTTTGAAGCCTTTCTATTGCTGTTTGGGTACATAAGAATAGAATTGTCGAACAATATTCAAAATGAGGTCTAATTATGACATTATATATATGAATAGCAGTCATTGTAGATAACTTACTACGCTTTCGCTTAAAGAATCCAATTTTTTTCCCTATTTTTTTACAAATATAGTCCACATGTGCATTAAAATTCAGTTTTTTGTCTAAAATCACACCTAAGTATTTAATTTTGTCTACGTCTCACTATTAATTTTATTTTTGCCACATTTAACAAAAGCTTATTCATTTTTAGCCACTCATATAACATATCTAGGTCTTCTTTAAGTTCCAGTTTCACTTGGGGGAAATCACAGCCAGTTAAATAAATCAATGTGTCGTCTGCAAATAATACTGGTTTCGAAGATCTCAGGATTTCCCGCATATCATTAATATAAATGAGAAATAACAGTGTCGCTAGTACTGAGCCTTGTGGTACACCTAATGTAGTTTCCTCAACTGTTGATTTGATAGACTGTATCCTTGTTTTCTGTGTCCTTCCAGATAAGTAGTTTTCAAACCAGTCAAGTTCTTTACCAACTATTCCGAATTTACTTAATTTTTTTATGAGGATGCACCTGTTAAAAGTTTCAAAAGCTCGTTTGAAATCTAAAAATACTGCTATTATGAGCTTCTTTTCATCTATTGTCTCTTTCCACTCATTCACTATTAAATTTAATGCCGTTTCGCAGCTGTGCTGTTTTCTGAAACCCGATTGTTGTGTCATTATTAGTTCGTTTTCTTCCAAATATTTTTCAAGTTGTATTTGAACTACTTTCTCCATTATTTTTTCAAAAATATTTAGCGTGTTGATTGGTCTGAGTTCTTCACATTTCCTAGTATTTTTTATTTTTGGTACAGGTACTATTATTTATTCTTTCCAAGTGTCAGGGCACTTTCCTTCACTTAAGCTTTTATTTATAATTTTCTCTAATATATTCCCTAACACATTCCAATTATCTAATAATATTTTATTATTGATGCCATTAAAATCTTTTTTATTGTTCACTGATTTGCAAAATTCTTTTAGCCTTTCATTGCTTATATTACTAAATCTAAATCTACTCGCGCATTGATGTAAGTTACTAACATACTCTACTTTTGGGATTGATTGATTCTGTTGGTGCACACTCTCAATAAAGTAGCTATTTAACTTATTTGCTATTTCTTGACTATTGCTTACCATAATATCACCAAATTGCACTTCCCTAATTTTGTCCTTTGTCTTTTTCAATACTGTTCGTTTAACACATATTTTATTCTTATACTTATTTCTGACTGCTTTGTACTCATTCCAATCTCTTAATTCATTTGTAAACTTAGCACATATGTATTTATTAATTTTTCACTTTTCAGAACTCTCAATTCCTCTGTAAACCATTCATTCCTGTTTGGTACTATTTGCTTTTTTACTTTAAATTTCTCTATACATGCTTGAAAATTCGAGCTGTCGGGACAAGTTAGTGATGTGAAGAATAAAACCCGTACACGTCGCTCAAGAACAGCCGAGAATATTGCTGCTGTAGCCGAAAGTATTGAAGAAAACCCAGGTTTGTCCATTCCTCGTCGTTCTTTGGAATTAGGCATTCCACAAACGTCATTACACCGTATTTTGCATAAAGATTTGGGTCTTAAGGCTTATAAAGTTCAGTTAACACAAGAACTCAAGCCGGCCGATCATCAACAACGTCGAGTCTTTGCTGATTGGGTCCTTGAAATGCATGAAAATGATCCGGAATTCCATCAAAAACTCATCTTGAGTCATGAGGCCCATTTCCACCTCGATGGCTTCGTCAACGAGCAAAATTGTCGCATCTGGGGCTCGGAAAACCCAAGAGTTAGTGTTGAAAAGCCTCTCTATCCTCAACGTGTGACTGTTTGATGCGGTTTATGGTCCCGCGGGGTCATTGGACCTTACTTTTTCGAAAATGAGGCTGGAGCAACAGTTACGGTGAATGGATTGCGCTATCGACAGATGATTAATGATTTTTTATGGCTGGAATTGGATGGTATTGATCTGGACAACGTTTACTTTTAACAAGACGGCGCTACGTGCCATACAAGCAACGAAACCATTGATCTTTTACCGGAAAAGTTTCCGGACCGTGTTATCTCTCGAAGAGGTGATCACAATTGACCACCCAGATCTTGTGACTTAACACCTTGCGACTTCTTCCTTTGGGGCCACGTGAAAGAGAAGGTCTACGTCAACAGCCCAGCGTCGATTCAAGACCTCAAAGATGGAATTCGTGAGGCTATCGAGGACATAGGGCAGCCACTTTGCGATTTGGTTATGGAAAATTTCATGAAAAGGATATGGTCCTGTAGGCGTGGTCGTGGTGGTCATTTGGCTGATGTTATTTTCCATTATTAACGGCATACCTTCCTCTTTATAATGAAATAAAGATCCGATCATTTGTCTCAAAAAATGGCATTTTTCTTTGAATATCAAAATAACACCTCTTATTGGAAAACCCGTTATGTTTCCGAAACGCTAGTGGCAAAGGACACCATTTAGCAGTAAGAGAACGCAAATGCCTTTCGTTAAGGGTAAACAACAGCTTGATCCCCCTCAAAGAGGAAATCAAATACTTGGGAATTAACTTCCATAATAGATTACGCTTTAACCCACATGCTAGGAAAACGTTAAACAAAGCTAAAGCAGCCACAGAAATATTGAGACCTCTCCTAAATGCGAAAGCTTTATCTAAGAAAACTAAATTACTCATTTACAAAACTCTAATACAGCCGATTATAAGCTACGGCTTCACTTCGTGGTTCCAAATAACCCCTAACGGTTATTAGACACTGCCTAGGTAAATTTAGAAGGTCTAACAGTCACAAATGGTTCTCAAATGCAAGTCTGTACAAGGAAGCCAATATCTTACCCCTACTGATTTACTTATTGGGCCTGTCCGAAAGGTTTCTCAGGAAAGCCGAAACTCACGATAACCCTATAATCCAAGACGTATTAACAACTAACATAAATGATTCTATTAACGACAACTATTTCATGTCGCCTGTAAATATGCTACACGGAAACTCGTAGTAGAACAGTTTCCCAGACTGACCTAACTGCCAAGTGGGATTAGGTTAGACAACTAATAAATCAGGTATAGAAGGAAAATGTAAAAATGTAAAATGTAACAAGTAAAAAAGCTAGAATTGGTCTAAGACCAATTCTTATGATACCCTAGATGAATGCCCGTATTAAATTTCGTATGGTCACCGATCTATTCAAGTTTGATTTTGAAGTCGTTTTTCGCAAATATTTCTAGAACGGTTTGTCGCACAGAAAAAATAATTATAACCAATTTTATAGGATTTCGTATTCTGCAGAAGTTTTTAGTACAATTAAAATGTCTTGGACTGATCGTTTTCAAAGTATACGTAAAAAACCGAAATTTTTATATGGCAACACCAAGAAGGAGTTGCCCGATCTAGTCCATTTTTGACATTTTATTTGCTAATGTAGTAAAAACATCATGTACGAAATTTCAGCTCTCCACGTCGACGCGTTCTCAGGCAGTGTCCAAATATATAGCGGAAAACGAAATTTTTATATGGCAACCCCACGAAGGAGTTGCCCGATTTGTCTCATTTTCGAACTTAATTTTACTTTTTTTTTTAAAGTCCGTGTACAAAATTTCAGCTCTCTAAGTATACGCGTTCTCGAGTTATCGTGCGCACGGACGGACGGACGGACGGACATGTAAAAATCAAAATAACTTTTAATATTATGAATAGGTGTCCAATCCATTTTGCTCTACCATCATTATTTCGAGGTGTTACAAACGGAATGACAAACTTAGTATACCCCTATGATTTCATCTAGGGTATAAAAATATAAAAATGTAAAAATAAGAAAACAAATATAAGTAATTATAATCTATAATTTAAAAATTGTGAAAATGTTAGCTAGGCAGCATTGTAAGCCAGGCAGTGATAAATTGTGATCTATCCTTATAAAACTCACAAAACCAACAAGAACGTATAGGGATACTGCACTTTTTCGGATGGCGCCATATGAGCGACATGGTAGGCTACTGTAGCATATTCAAACAATACATATTCAAGTCAGGATTTTAGAATGACCGAATTAGCTAGGATGGCTACTAAGTAGGATAGATAACCAACTATATTGGTAATAGATGAACAATAATGGAGAAATTTGTAACCTGACATTCTGTAAGGCAGCCATTTAGTATTAAACCTATACAACAAACCGCATTTGGAAGCAGGGCTATTAACTATAAATATTATAATTAAAGGTAAAATTCCTAATTTCATTCCTGTATGCGTCGCATACATGCATTGGTGCAATACATACTCATATATTGCGCCATTAGAAATATATATAATATACGGTGGGAGCTGGGCTTATATTTAATGCCAATAACTTTGATAACAACATTGGTATGGAGCCTAGGCTCTTGTTTCGTTATTTAGTTTTAAGTTAGAATTAGGGTCAAGAAGACAAGCTTTAATAAATATACACCGGGAGCAAATGTAGAAACAATATAAAAATCAAAGCTGTAATGCAAAACAGATGATAATTGTAATTAACCACAAAGTGAACTCCACTGATATAAGCCAGGCAAATCTGTGAGTCGGGCAGCTAAGATATCGTTTTATAAGAAGTCATGTAAATCAAACAAACATTGTTGTTAATTTAGGCTCAATAAAGTACTTTGATTTTGACCATTTTTAATTGACAGAAATTTCATAAGAATCTGAATTAAGTGTGACAAAACTCTGTTGTGAGATAACTAATTTTGCTAGAATAACGTGCGATTGATTATGTGTTAAGATTATCGAAGGGAAAAATATTGAAAACGCTGTCCGTCGTATTATTAGCGGACTGTTTGACATCAGCTTTTAGAAGATAATACATTTCTCTGGTGTTACATACAGCCCTTACAAAAAAGAAATTACGTACATACATACGTACATTGCATATCAGGCATACGTTTGTCCAATTTACGTACATACATACTTATTTTGCCTATCAGATCTACTTTAAAAGAAAATATGTACATACATATGTACATACCTACATTGCATAGCAAGTGAAACAAATCATTGCATGCATGTACATACATGCGGTACATTATACCATTTTACCTAAAGAATGGCGCGTACATACATATTATTACTGACCTACAGCAATTATTTCCGCTTATAAAACAAGTGGAAAAAGAAAGTGAGGTAATACCCCGGCACGCAAGAAATCCCACATTGTAATATGACGACCTTGCGCCGGAGGTAAAACAAATGTATGTATGTAGGCGACCAAATTAATGGTTCACGACGAATGACGTGATGTAGCATTGACCAGCTGCAAGCATTTAACAAAATTTATATTTATGTATGTACGTCTATAAACAAAGTACAAACGTTTAACGAAAAATATTTACGGATGATAATGGCCAACTGTAGATATTGAGCAAAGTGTAATTTATACATATATGTATACGGCGAGCGCTGTGAGGAAATAAATTAAGAGTTTTAGCTTTACTTCCGTAGCAGTTAAGGTTATATTTTTAGTATAAATATTATAACGTTTTTATTAAAAGACTAGTTGCAATCGTAACTCAACACAAGACACATTCAGTTGTTATCATTAGGAGCAAAGCTGTTCAGCTACTCCACTACACCATACTAGGAGCAAAGCTAAATTAGCTACTCCACTACACTACATATAGGAGCAAAGCTAAATTAGCTACTCCACTACACTACATATAGGAGCAAAGCTAAATTAGCTACTCCACTATACTACACATAGGAGCAAAGCTACATTAGCTACTCCGATATATATCGTTACAAAAAAGTGCGACATTCCTGATAATCAATTCAACAAAGTAGGTGCTTGTATGAGAGTACTTGGTTATAATTTGATAACAAGTACTTCAAAAACTCAAACAAGTTTCCTCACAAAGAAACAGTAACAAATTGGCGCAGCCGGTAGGATCAAGGAAGTTAGTTCAACCTACAAATACTTGAAAAACCTTGATCTTCGAACCTACGAGTGCATACGAACATCTAACTGTTGAATCTGATATCAGAAATACTACGATAAGGCGCTTCTAACCTAGCCAACACACGGAAGAAGCCGCAAACTGCAGTACGAATTCAATAGGTAACCTAATTGAAGAAAGAAAAAATACGGCTTAGCAAAACACTACGATAGAGAAGAAACAACAAAGTTTTAAGTAAGTCTTTATAAAAATTGTTAAAAAAGAGGCAACAATTATTAGCGAATTCAATTTAGACAGTGTTAAAGTATATCTAACACATTAAAAAAAAAAAAAAAAAAAATTCGCTGATTCTTCTCGCCCTCTTTTCATCTTGGAAAAGTAATTCCAATCTAAGTAGCCGTTATTAACTATAAGGGCAAATCTCACACATTCATGCAAATTTCTTTGTTTTTTTTTTTTTACAAAAGTCACTGCCTAAACCTAACAGAAGCTTTTCATGCTCTGATTTTGAGACGGCAATAAGTTCATTGTCGTTTGATAACACTAGCCCTCCAGGAAGCCCTTCAGATAGCCCTATAGTAGAGCAAAATTCCCCCCAAAGCAGACCATCCATAAACTGGTATCGCGAACATCGTTCAGGCAAACGTTTCAGAAGGCACAGTTTGATTAACTTCCTCATAAGAAACCATAGTTTAAACGATCTAATAACAGAAAAATCGTTAATCACACCTAATTCAGATAAAGGCACGCCAGATATAATCCAGACTGAACAAATAAACAAAACAAACAAAATGCCAGTGAATTATGAAAAGGTGGTTAAACTAACGGCGCAAATGGTGCCCTTATTCTCTGGGGAATTCAGCTCCCACATCCTCACAGAGTTACAAACTTTTTTAGGCTGTTGTAAAGAAGTACAGCAATGTCTAGAAGCGGAAGAAAAAGTAGCTTTTATGCAAATTTTCCCCACTAGGTTGAGAGGAAATGCATACCAGCTAATGGCTTCAAGCTCACTCACAACATTTGAAGAGGTTGAAAAATTGCTTTATCGTAATTATTTACCTCGTGAGACATACCATGAGCTGATAAACAGATTAATTACTTGTCGACAATATCCACACGAGTCTTTTAACTCATTCACCACTAGGCTAAAAGGCCTATTGTTACAATGTAGCGAAGCAGCACATAACAAATACGGTGCTGAAAATTTTAACGTGGTGAAACGACAAATAGAGGATTTCGCTATGGCTTCAGTAAAGAGTGGTGCAACTAATCCGCATCTAAGTGCATATCTACTTACCTTGAATGAAGATTCAGCAGACCAGCTCATTCAAAGGGCACTAGATATGGAAAGATTGCAACAAGGACTCTTTCATATCCCACAACCCACTCATTACATTCCTAATACCACAAGCAATTTTCCAATGGAGAACTTTTTAAAGCATAATACTACAAATTATGCTAATACTTATAATCTCCCTATTCACGAGAGTGTTGCTCCATACCCTTACACCAATGAGATGAGCAAACCCAATATAAAAACGGAATTCAATATACCTCCCAGAGGGGAGCCTCTAAAGGTGCCATCAGTGTCTTTTAATAATGATGGGAACCCTACAAATAATTGGGATTCCACTCAAACCAGTTTCACACGAAAACCTTTAGGAAGCCCACCTCTTTGCCAAAATTCTTTGTCTCGACATACAGGAGAAAAAATATTCGACAAACAAAAATAGCTATTGAATAAAATCACCTGCAGCTACTGCAACTACAAGGGCCACACATATGACGAATGTCTGAAACGAAAAAATACTCCTTTCTGTGTAAACTGCAGAATAAAAGGCCATGATGCTCAACATTGCAAGCAAAATGCCAAGGCACCACCCGAACATGCAAACAGTAACAACCATGCTCGGTGGGGCTCTGCAAATCGGGAGCAAAGAATAAACCACATACAAAATATGTGCGATTTTTGTGGCCGAAGAAGCCATACGGTGTCCACATGCCAGCAGAAACAACGATGGGAGGCCACACATTCGGGAAACGGCACACTGTCGACCGAAAAATCCCCGGCTCGACATTAAATAGAACAGTGCAACTTACTTCAGGGTCTACTCAAACAACAAAGAAACAAACTACAGAAAATGTTCCAGTGGTAAAATTACCATTGGACATAAGTAAAAACACAGCCGTTCGGCTGATAGTAGACACTGGAGCCGAAGTAAGCCTAATAAAACAGGAAGCATTAAATATACAAAAGCGGATAGAAACAGGACAAAAGGTCACTTTGAAAACTCCATTTGGAGAAGGAAGAACATTGGGTAACTGCCAAGGCACCTTTTTATTAAGCAGCAGTATCCCGTGCAATCTGCAGGTTGTAGAAGATAACGCCCAAATCTTGCACGATGGGCTATTAGGTAACGATTTTCTTGCAAAAAATTGCAATATAGAAGGGCCTAACAGATTACTACGGTTTCCTAGCATGGAAACCAACCCTATTGAATTCACGGTACCTCTCGAAACATCCATAGAAGATGGAGAGGATATACCAAAGGATCAAATAGTGGAGGGATCTGAATCTACTACCGTTTCACGGGCAACCAAAAACGAAAGTTCCTTACTTCCAATTGAAGAAATTTCAAACACTTTGAATGAAGATGAAGGTAGGCAATATGAAGTAGAACTTCAGCGATCTCATAGAATACCCCCTCGATCTCAAATCATACTGAGCATACCGGTACAATTGGACCAGGAAATGCTCTGTTTGTCTCAGGAGATTCAAGAAGGAGTATTTGTCGCAAATTGCCTAGTTAGTCCTCATAAAAATTTCATACCGTTATCTGTTCTGAACGTAAACACAGAACCTGCATTCCTAAGAAAATTAAAACTTACTCTAGTTCCAGTTAATTATTATAACATTAGCTCTCTACAGTTACCTTTGGACGAAATAAATTCCCAAAGTTCCCAGAAAGAAGGCGATCCTTTTTTCCCACGTGCACAAGACAAAAACATAAACATATACAACATAAAATCTCTCTATTCATCTTTGGACGAAATTAATGCCCAAAATTCTCAGAAAGAAGAGAAAGAAGGTGATCCTCCTTTCTCACGTGCACAAGACAAAAACATATACAACATAAAATCTCTCTATTCATCTTTGGACGAAATAAATTCCCAAAGTTCTCAGAAAGAAGGTGATCCACCTTCCCCCCATGCACATTGCAAAAATTCCAATAACTTCGTAAAAGATACGAAAAATTTTAACTCCAATCCATATTCAATAAACGTAAACCACATTTCAAAGTACAGTCCAGACAGACTTGTGGCTTTACGTGAAGAATTACTGTTGGATAAAAACTTAAATCAAGAAGAGAAAAAATCAATTCTAGAACTATGTTATGACTATAATGACCTTTTTCATCTAAAGGGGGACAAGTTAACATACACTAACAGTATAAAACACACCATTCCCACATTACATAATCAACCACCAATAAATCAGAAAATGTATAGACTCCCAGAAACACATCGGGCAGTCATAAATGAGCAAATTAAGGAAATGTTGGACAACGACATAATCCAATTGAGTAAAAGCCCGTGGAATTCTCCATTGCTGGTAGTTCCCAAGAAAGCTGGGCCTGACGGCAATAAACGCTGGCGAGTAGTAGTAGATTTCCGTAAAATTAACGAGAAATCTATAGGAGATGCTTTTCCATTACCCAGGATAGAAGATATACTGGATCAACTTGGACACTCCAGATATTTTACTACACTCGATCTAGCAAGCGGGTATCACCAAGTACTTGTTGATCCGAAGGATAGACCCAAAACTGCGTTCAGTACCGCATATGGGCACTATGAATTTAAGAGAATGCCATTTGGGCTGAAAGGCGCGCCTGCGACCTTCCAGCGATTAATGAATTACATTCTAACGGGTCTCCAAGGCTTAGAATGCTTTGTCTATCTCGATGATATTGTAATATATGGAACAAATTTGCAAGATCACAACGAGAAATTGACTAAGGTATTCGACAGACTTCGAGCTCATAACCTTAAATTACAGCCCGAAAAGTGCCATTTCCTTCGCAGGGAAGTGATTTACCTCGGACACAAATGTTCAAACGAAGGAGCACTTCCTGATCCCAGCAAAACAAGTTGTGTCCAAAATTTTCCTCAACCGCGAACCGTTAGACAAACCCAATCGTTCCTTGGGTTGGCTAACTACTACCGCAAGTTCATTCCGAACTTTTCAAAAATAGTCAGACCCCTAACAAATCTTTTACGCAAAGACGTTAAATTTACTTGGACGCAAAAGTGCCAAAACTCTTTCGAGGAAATTAAAAGATCACTTGTAAATCCTCCCCTTCTCTCATATCCTGATTTTACTGAACCCTTTAATTTGACAACAGATGCTAGCAACAAGGCATTGGGAGCTGTCTTATCCCAAGGGAAAATAGGCGAAGACAAGCCAATAGCCTATGCTAGTAGAAGTTTAAATAAGGCGGAACAAAAATACTCCACAATAGAAAAAGAGTTACTCGCTATTGTATGGGCCGCCAGGAACTTCAGGTGTTATTTGCAGGGCAGAAATTTCACGGTCTACACCGAACACAAGCCCCTTAAAGGCGTATTCAACGTGAAAGACCCAACATCGAGATTAGTCAGGTTTCATCATAAACTCTCGGAGTTTGACTACAAAATTGAATATAAGCCTGGAAAATATAATACTAATGCAGATGCGCTTAGTCGAATACCTGCCCAGCTAAACCAGACAAACTCCAATTCATTCATTGTGGAAGCTCAGGTACATCACCGAGCCGATTCCGATATAGAGAAAATGAGTTTAGTTCGCCGCCACCCTCAAAACCTACACACGCACATTGTCACGTAGTTACAAGAGCTCAAGCAAGGGAGACAGAAATAGAAGACGTAGTTCAGAAAACTCCCCATAAAGTTCAAAAGAATTCAGAGAACTTCATAAAAGACTCAGTTGAGATTGGCTCAACTGAGAACAGCCTATTTGGAAACGTTGCATCTGAACACAGCAAATCTCCTATAAACAAGTAAAAAAGCTAGAATTGGTCTAAGACCAATTCTTAGGATACCCTAGATGAATGCCCGTATTAAATTTCGTATGGTCACCGATCTATTCAAGTATTGATTTTGAAGTTGTTTTTCGCATATATTTCTAGAACGGTTTGTCGCACAGACAAAATGATTATAACTAATTTTATAGGATTTCGTATACTGCAGAAGTTTTTAGTACCATAAAAATGTCTTGGACTGATCGTTTTCAAAGTATACGTAAAAAACCGAAATTTTTATATGGCAACACCAAGAAAGAGTTGCCCGATTTAGTCCATTTTTGACATTTTATTTGCTAATGTAGTAAAAACATCATGTGCGAAATTTCAGCTCTCTACGTCGACGCGTTCTCAGGCAGTGACCAAATATATAGCAGAAAACGAAATTTTTATATGGCAACCCCACGAAGGAGTTGCCCGATTTGGCTCATTTTCGAACTTAATTTTACTTTTTTTTTTAAAGTCTGTGTACAAAATTTCAGCTCTCTAAGTGTACGCGTTCTCAAGTTATCGTGCGCACAGACGGACGGACGGACGGACGGACGGACATGCAAAAATCGAAATAACTTTTAATATTATGAATGGGTGTCCAATCCATTTTGCTCTACCATCATTATTTCGAGGTGTTACAAACGGAATGACAAACTTAGTATACCCCTATGATTTCATCTAGGGTATAAAAATAATCTTATAGACTCCCAAGTTAAATTGCCGGAAACTATCACGGACCCGGAGGAAATCGAAACAATTTTAAAGGACTACCACGATTCTGCATTCGGTGGTCACCAAGGTGTAGTCAAAACCTATAAAAGAATAAAAAGGAAGTACAAGTGGAAAAACATGCTCAGCTCGGTTAGAAAATATGTCCGCAAATGTACTAAATGCCAAAAAATGAAGGCTAGCCCAGAGTATCGTATGCCAATGGTCATAACGGATACTGCCCTAATGCCATTCGAAAAAATATATCTGGACATCGTAGGTCCTCTTGAGGAAACGCACTCAGGAAGCAAATATATTTTGACTTTTCAAGACAATCTTACGAAAATCGTAGACTACTACGCCATGCCGAATGGCGAAGCAGAAACGGTAGCAGGAATATTTTTCGACGAGATAATTACTCGTTACCGCATTCCTAAAAAGGTAGTAACTGATCAAGGCTCCAACTTCTTAAGCGATCTCTTCAAACGAGTTTGTAAGCTCTTAAAGATTAAAAAACTGCAAACATCCGCTTATCACCCACAATCCAACGGTGCACTTGAACGAACCCACAGACCACTAGTAGAGTATTTAAGAGCTATTGTATCCGAAAATCCAAAGGCTTGGGATCGATTCCTGAGAACTGCGGCTTTTGTGTATAATAATAGTCCACATGAAGGCACTAAGCTCACTCCAATGGACTGTCTGTTTGGATTTACAGCGGATGTACCTTCAAATCTAAGAAGAGAGCCAGAGCCAATGTACAATCACGAAAGTTACTACCATATTCTTAGGTACAAAATACAGAAAACCTACGCTATTGCCCGAAAAATTTACTTAACGCTAAGGAAAAGTCAAAATTACACTACGATAAACATTCAAGACCAGTAACTTTCCAACCAGGTGATAAAGTATTATTGAAGAATCAAGCTAAAAAACACAAGTTGTCCCAGATATGGCTAGGTCCATATCTAGTAATAAAAGCTTTCAATCCTGTAAATACTATTATTCAAATCGGCAGACGAAGAGTAACAGTGCACAAAAACAGGTTAAAACCATACCACGAATAATAGTTAACCTTTTAAAAGAAAGATAAAGAATACATTCCACCTCAACATACCAAATCAGAGGTAAAATCTTTTTTGTTTTGATTAAAGAAAGACAATAATTAGTTAATTACTTTTATTTTTATTGCCAAATTTAACAAGAAACCAAGTAAGAATTCATTCATAAATTCAAATCTAACTGAAACCATTCAGAACTTCATCCAACATGTTAACAACACCGTAAAGAAACATATAGTTATGATAAGAGCAGAAGATGCCAATCATATTCTGAATGAGAATTCTTACTCTTTAGATCAATTGGAAGAACAAATAAAAACACTGGAAAAGCAGAGAAAAGAGCGAACTGAATCACAAATGGTTCAAATAAGCTCCCTATCTCTGAGTTCATTGGTAATTTTATTACTAAGCATAATTGGTATACTGAAGTTATGTAAAACTATAAAGAACAAGAAAAAGAAAAGCATAGTGGAAATGCCCAATGTGGTAATTGTAAGTAATCCAAAATCTCAGTTAGATGCTGAGACACCTCTACAACGTAAAGTAGAAATTCCGGGTAACTTAAATACCAAATGCAAAGAAGATGTCAAATCTAATCTTCATATTCCAAACCAGGAAAAGATATCGATGAACAAAGTCAAACAAATTTCCCAAAACTTCCAATCAGAGATCACCAAAGCTCACAAAGCGAGAGTAAAACCCCTAACCAACGCACCAGAAGCGGCTTCTCAGACCGTTCATTCAGAATCAAAAGATTCAAGTAAGCCACAAACTAACCCGCCACCCCAGGAAAATAAGAGGCAACATTTATCAATACCTCCACCACCACCACTATCTATAACCCATCCCAATTCATGTACACGCTCCCGCAATTTGCAAGTAGTTTAGTAACTTCTCAAATCCAAGTTAACCAAAATTAATTGAAAATATCTGTCTTGTTTAAAATATAAATAATAAAATTAACGGGAGAGAAATATGTATGCATGGTGTCAAAAGTATATATATATAGATTAAGGTAAATAAATAAATTGTAACAAAAAGAAATATTAGATATACACCAATAGATCATAAAGACATACAATGGAAAATGTATATACACATATATTGTACAGTAAACGCATACAAATTTTAAATTATAATGAAAACTTGTACACACATTTATATTGCAATAAATGCATAAAAAAAAAAAAAAATTGTAATGAAAACATATGTACATACACATATATTACAATAAATGCATTAAAAAATTAAAATTATAAGTAAAACATATGTACACATACATATCTTATTGTAGGTGCATAAAAAATTAAAAGGTAATGAAAACATATGTACATACACATATATTACAGTAAATGCATAAAAAAAAATTAAAATTATAATGCGAACATACGTATATACAGACATATGCGGCAACAAATTAAAATTGGAATGAGAACATATGTTACACATATAAATATATAAAGCATAAAGAATTAAAATTGTAAAAATAAAAAAACTAAGGATAAAAAAAAATGTGTACGTATATGGTATTGTAAAGCCATAAAAGGTTAAGTTGTAATTTGATATACAGATATATTAATACAAAAAAAAAAAACATATTTATACCTGCATAAGAGAAAAATTTCTTCTTTCTGTATCTAATTAATCTTAAACAAAAAAATTTTATAAATAGGCTAGAAATAATTCTCGATAATGCATACAGAAAAGTTAGCTTCTTCAACCTGTAATCGTCTCAGCGCTCGGCATTATGTATATACATATATGTAACATGTTGTTATTTTTTTTTTTATTATTATCTATCAAAGCCATATACAATGTTCGAATGCGTTATTCCTCTTCTAAGAATAACACATTTTTTTTAAAAAAAGGGAGGTTTGTTACATACAGCCCTTACAAAAAAGAAATTACGTACATACATACGTACATTGCATATCAGGCATACGTTTGTCCAAATTACGTACATACATACTTATTTTGCCTATCAGATCTACTTTAAAAGAAAATATGTACATACATATGTACATACCTACATTGCATAGCAAGTGAAACAAATCATTGCATGCATGTACATACATGCGGTACATTATACCATTTTACCTAAAGAATGGCGCGTACATACATATTATTACTGACCTACAGCAATTATTTCCGCTTATAAAACAAGTGGAAAAAGAAAGTGAGGTAATACCCCGGCACGCAAGAAATCCCACATTGTAATAAGACGACCTTGCGCCGGAGGTAAAACAAATGTATGTATGTAGGCGAAAAAATTAATGGTTCACGACGAATGACGTGAAGTAGCATTGACCAGCTGCAAGCATTTAACAAAATTTATATTTATGTATGTACGTCTATAAACAAAGTACAAACGTTTAACGAAAAATATTTACGGATGATAATGGCCAACTGTAGATATTGAGCAAAGTGTAATTTATACATATATGTATACGGCGAGCGCTGTGAGGAAATAAATTAAGAGTTTAAGCAGTTAAGGTTATATTTTTAGTATAAATATTATAACGTTTTTATTAAAAGACTAGTTGCAATCGTAACTCAACACAAGACACATTCAGTTGTTATCATTAGGAGCAAAGCTGTTCAGCTACTCCACTACACCATACTAGGAGCAAAGCTAAATTAGCTACTCCACTACACACTAAATTAGCTACTCCGATATATACCGTTACAAAAAATTGCGACATTCCTGATAATCAATTCAACAAAGTAGGTGCTTGTATGAGAGTACTTGGTTATAATTTGATAACAAGTACTTCAAAAACTCAAACAAGTTTCCTCACAAAGAAACAGTAACACTGGCAATAATATAGGTAAATTGATATTATTAATTCCTCTTATAATTATGTAGTTTTTTATTTTTACTTGTTTTCAGATATCATAACATTATCCGCAATAAAGATTGCTGGGGACGCTGCACTAGAATATATTTTAAAATGTTCATAAATAAATAAAAGAATTTCAAAACTTCGTGTATTATTTTTACAACTTCAATTTTAAATACCTATATACTATCATTGCAGTTTGATAAAATGCCGACATTTAAATGTCATAAATATAAGTGAATCAAATGTCACAGAATTTATTAATGTCGTTTTCGTTTGAACATCAGTTTCGCTCTGGAGGCAACCTAAGTGCTGTCAAAGCGTTCGTTTGAAGCAAAAATGACGTCATGGGTTGCCTCTGGTGGCAACCCAAAAAGCATCAGTTTCATTCTGAAAATTTACTCGGGTACACTATGAGTTCACTCACACAAACAAACTTTAGTTGAGATTTGATATTCTTTAATTAATTTTAAAGTCAAAAATTATTATTAAGACCTCTACTATTATTATATTTTCCTCAAAAATTTTCTGCAAACAAATTACCAACCAGTTTTCGCAAAAAGTTCATAGCTACTTTGACGTTAGTATACATATAAAGCAAACTTTTTTAGGTACACTCTGAAAACGTTCGATTGAACGGGGTTGCCTCCAGAGCGAACCTGGATGTTCAAACGAAAACGACATTACTGTGACAATCTTATGTCGTTTTCATTTGAACATCAGTTACGCTCTAGAGGCAACCTAAGTGCTGCCAAAGCGTTCGTTTGAAGAAAAAATGACGTCATGGGCTGTCTCTGGTGGCTGGCAAGCCAAAATGCATCAGATTTGCCCACTGACATATATAACATGGACTGCCGGATTTTCTATTTCATATGGGTCAACTTTTTTTGGCAGGGTGTGACAATTATCTTAATTTCAAGTTTTACTTTCTTTTTAATATTCATATTAAAAGTTCAACAAATTACAGATGCATTCGAAATTATTTCTATTCTTGGAAGCTTATCTCCTACAACATCAAATATTTTTTAAACTTGATTTTTAAAGAAATAAAATTAAGTAACTTTTGTCTACCTGCCCCTAAAAGTAGCTATGGGGGACAGAGAAAGGATTACAAATATTGTATTGCCATGTATTTCTATTCTACATATTTGTTTGGAAAAACACTGAACTGAAACTGGACTATGGTGTATTTTGTATAGAACTTATTATTTCATGTTCAGTGGAATCCAGTCGTTAAACCAAAAAGAGACAACTATAAATAGTGATCCCATAATAATGTCAAATAATGTAAACAATTTCAGTAGTATCAGCAGTCCATTTTATATATATCAGTGGGTTCGCCCTGAAAATTTTCTCGGGTACACTCACTGACAGATAAAATGGACTGCTGATATTACTAAAATTGTTTACATTATTTGACATTATTATGGGATCACTTTTCTATAGTTGTCTCTTTTTGGTTTAACGACTGGATTCCACTGAACTTGAAATAATAAGTTCTATACAAAATACACCATAGTCCTCAGTTCAGTGGTTTTCCAAACGAATATATAGAATAGAAATAGATGGCAATACAATATTTGTAATCCTTTCTCTGTTCCCCATAGCTACTTTTAGCAGGTAGACAAAAATTGCTTAATTTTATTTCTGTAAAAATCAAGTTTAAAAAATATTTGATGTTGTAGGACAGGGCTTCTTAAACTTTTTTCATTCACGACCCCATTTGATTTTTTTTGCAACCCAAAAAATATAAAATAAAGATATATAAATACTTTGTGGTGATTTATTGATTAAGTAACAATATATATATACATATTATGAAAAAAATTTAGTTTTAGAAATTGTTTAAAAACATACAATAATATAAAATTAAAAATTGCTACGAAAAGTGTAAAATTGTATTTATTATAGTTACAAAAGTTATATATACCGTATTTATCATCAAAACTGCATTTTTGCAGTACCATTAATAAAATATTGAACAAAATATATCGTCGCTGGTATATATTCGAGTCCATTGGAATAAATTCGAGCGCAGCCGTTAAGTATACAAAAATTAAAGGAAAAATCATTTTTTTAATGAGACGGATGTGCTTGTTTTTTACTGCATAACAAACTAAATCTTGGTACAATATTTGACACTGCTGGACGTAAAATCTCTTCAACATTTTTTAGCGCTGAACGATATTCGGATTTGATATGTGTTAAAGATGAAAAAGTAATTTCACATAAATATGTGGTGTTGAATGGCAGAAGAACATTTAATGCTATATCAGAGATTGTGGGAAATTCAGTTCTGGTTCCGATCCAGAATTCAGTCAGGGGCTTTTTTGAAAAATCTGGTTTTAAGTTTGAGTCACTCGAAAGCTCAGCAAATTCCTCTTGAGCTTTATATGGCAGGTGATCAATCTTACCCAAGTCAATCAAGAATGGACTTTGAATCCAAGATAACTTTTTAAAATCAATATTTGATATAAAATATTTACGAAACTGTGTTTCTAGCGCTTTTAAGTGACCTATCATAATTTTTACGATAAAAGTTTTACAATGATTTTTCTCGGATATAAAATTGTCGATACTGGAAAACATTTCGAACGAATTCTTTTCTACCTTACTTTTTGTTTATCTTTTTAATAAAACTTTCAATTTTATCATTCGAAGTAAATATATTGCAATTTTTTCCTTGAAGAGGCAAGTTGAGATCGTTTAATTGTTCAAATATATCTGACAGATAACACATCTTGGATAACCATAGGTCATTTTGAAAAAAACGCAGCAAGATCACTTTTTTGTTCGGTTAAAAATATTTCGATTTCATCCTTTAATAACAATAATCTTCTTAAACTTTGACCTCTTGATAGCCATCTTACTTCTGTATGTAATAATAAATTTGTATAGTGGGAGTCTCTATCTTTACAGAGATTTGAAAATTAGCGGCCGTTAAGGGCATGGCTCTTAATAAAATTTATAATCTTAACAGCATCCTGAAGCACATCGTTCAATTCTGGTGCTAATTTTTTTCCTGCGAGAGCCTCCCGATGAATAAGGCAGTGAGTAGAAGTTATATGATCATAATGAGCAGCTTTGAAAAATGATTTAAAACCAATATTTTGGCCCGTCATCGCTTTTGCACCATCTGTGCATACTCCACAGCAATTTTCCCATTCTAACCCTTCAGTTTTTAAAAATTCGTCAACTTTACAATATATGTATGGCTTTCCCCCTAGTATGGTCTTTCAAAGGACGACAAAATAACAATTCTTCCTCGACGTTTTCTTTGTAAACATAAGTACCTGACATATACTAACAACTGAGCTAATTTAGTAATATCAGTTGTTTCGTCCAACTGAATTTTGGGCTTTCTTTAATTCTTGTAATAATTTGCACTAATTGATCCTTGTTAATTTCAGAAATTCTATTCGTCATAGTGTCGTTTGATAAAGGAATTTTTCGAATATCATCGCCATATTTACTTCCATGTAGTATTTCTACCATTTTAATAGCAGCAATGGTGAAAGGCTTTTTATTTTTAGCAATACAGTATGAAACTTCATATGACGCGAGTAAATATTTTTCATTAACAGTCATAAATTTTTCAAAAGATTTTATATCTTTGTTTAAAGATTTTAATAGTCTTTCGAAATATTCTTTTGGTTTATTGGCGTACGAGGTATGCTGTCTTTTTAATTTTGATGGTTTCATACTCTCCGTAGCCAATAATTCATCGCAGATCAAACAAAGAGGTTGTTCATTACCATTACAATTTTTAAATGAAAAGCCAAATTGAAGATAAGACTCATCATATTTTCTTTTACGAACATTAGATGCCTGTTTGTCAATAATAAGTCCTTATTGAGGAGATTTTGTAACATTGTCTTCTGCAGCATTACCTTTCTTACATAAATTCAGCCATTTATCCATGGCCAAAAATTATTTTAATCCCTAAAGACCTAAAACCAATAAATATATAAAAATAACATATTGCATATAATAATTAATAAATTAGTTACCGAATAAATAAAAAACTACAATGGAACTGAGTAAACTAACTACACTGGAAAAGGGAAAACACTACACTAGTTCCCGCGCTTTTGTAATAACCAGTTTCCTGTGAAATTTTGAGAGAATTATCCAATGTTTTTTTATAGCAATTCCAATTGGTGTAATTCCTGTGATATTTGAACAGCACCTGCTTCTGTTTACAAGGGATTAAGTGGTAGAAACTCTTGCTGAATTCTCTGATATTTTCGGGAAAATGTGAATTTTATTTAACAGAAATTTTACATCTCCTTTTAGTGCGTTGTTTAATGCGAAATTTATCTTTTTCTTAACAAAGTGAGGTAGTGTAACCCGATGTAAATTATTATGAATAGTTTGAAAGTATTTTGGAGATGTTCAAGAAGATTTTATCGTTCGGGTAATCTCTCGATTTTTGTTTTTAATTCGTTGTCTCAATCGCACTACAATAATGCATAGATAAGTACTATTCCCGCATTCATGCAAAAGACATAAGTATATAACATTATTTGTTTCTTTCTTGAAAACACGGAAAATTTCTATGGGCCTGCCCAGACGAGAAGTTTTTAGGGGAGGAAGGAATTTCTTCCCATTGAGATTAGGCGTACCAACACAAAATGTTTCTCCGCGGTAGTTCCTTATATGATTACCGAAATTAATTGTGTGCGTGTTCAATTAACTTACAGTTTTTGATATAATCAATAACTGTATCACAAGTTCACAGGACGTAATGATAATTAAATTATTATATTATCACCTCAAACCGCAGATAAACATGTATACGGCCGTCCGATCAGAGATTTCAGAAATTTCAAAATGGCCGGAGCTAACTTGCTTGCAGTAGCATTGATATGCTGCCCGTCTTCCCGATCGAAACTTGGCATTTCGGAATTTTTCCTACCCCCGAATACTTCTCACCCGTAAAAACTGTCCATAATCTCCCGCGTGTGGGCCATGCTGTTGTTCTTGTGCTGCTGAATCGTTGTCTCGCTACACCAGAAGTGACAGATACAAAGCGCAACTCACGAAACCTGTGACATAAAGCGCGCCATTTTCAAATGCTCACAAATGTGTTTAAATATTTTACATTAAAATCTCGCGACCCCAAGATTTCGCTAAGCGACCCCATTTGGGGTCGCGACCCATAGTTTAAGAAGCCTTGTTGTAGGAGATAAGCTTCCAAGAATAGTTTCGAATCCTTCTGTAATTTGTTGAACTTTTAATATGAATATTAAAGCGAAAGTAAAACTTGAAATTAAGATAATTGTCAAACCCTGCCAAAAAAAGTTGACCCATATGAAATAGAAAATCAGTGGGTACACTATGAGTTCACTCACACAAACAAAGTCTAGTTGTGATTTGATATTAATGTCATTTGACATTATTTTAAAGGCAACAATTATTATTAAGACCACTCCACTATTATTATATTACCCTGAAAATTATTCCGCAAAAAAATTACCAACTACTTTCCGTACAAAATTCAAAGCGTATTTTGACGTTAGTAAACATACTCAACCGAACTTTTCCAGGTGCACTCTGAAACCGTTCGATTGAACGGGGTTGCGTCCAGAGCGAACCTGGATGTTCAAACGAAAACGTCATTAAATATGGTTTATGTGACATATTATGTGATAATGGGCGTCAACCCTGACCACAGTTTCAAACCATGTTTGTCATATAATTTTGTCGACAATTGACAAAAATTTGTCGTTTATATGTCATATCTGGCTACCCGGGAACTTATAAATAAATAAATTTAATAGATAAATTTGAATAAAATTTATGACCTAGATATTAGTTCCACGGCAAAGACGAAATATAATGTAGAATCAGCTTAATTTAGTGACTATATCTATTCCTCTTCCACATCAGTACCTTTGGTTTGTCTTCTTCCCATCTAATAATACATTTTTTTAACGTTGATTTTAATCTAATCCATTTTTGATGATAAAAACGCTAGTTTTTCTCTACGGCATGTTAGTGAGGTGTTATCCATGTGCTGTTCTTCAGATTCAATCCAATGCTATACATGATAGAGTGGTAATTAAGTTCATTAAAATTATCTTGCCTTTTGCCGTTAGTAACCCAGCTTTTCAAAAAACTGACCATGTGCTCATATTTGCCACAGTGATGGAAGCTATTCCTATAGAATATGGATGTGGAAATATTAAGTATTAGTTAAGCTTTAATTATACTGTTTAACAAAATGGACTTTCCGGCTTCCGACTGTCGTGCTTATCACATCTTCTAGCTGCTGCATTGAAAGAAACAAAAATAAAAACGTATGAATGCAAAGATGATTCGGTGGATGCGATAATCGAAATTTAGGACTGCAGGATTTTTCTGGAAAAGTGTTTAATTATATCATCTTAACAACTTAATTAAGTTTAGCATTATTCATCTTCTCTTAGAAGGCCTTCGAGTCAGTTCTACACGATCTACTTATAAATAAACTTCGTAACAATTTTAGCTTCTCTTCGTCGATTTTTTTAGGCAATATGCAAAAAATAAATGTGTGATGAATGCTGGATGACTTGGATGATTTTTTTCTCTGCTTGCTCTGACTTCAATTAAGTTTTTCATGATAAAAACGAGTTTTGGCCGAGCGTAATGGTGAAAATATTTGTTCATGTGAGTCATTTTCAAAAAACACATGAAGTTTGTCTATCTGCAAGTGCTCTTAAGGCAGGTGATATAGGGGAGTTTGCTTTGCCCTACTACCACCACAAATATTTTTATCCCGAGATTTTTCTACGCAAATTAACACAATAGACTATTTATATATACTATAAGGGAAACAGTTGGAAAAATAAACATATAAGGAGTTTTTCTTAAAATATTTATTTCAGTTACTTGCATGTACATATGTATGTGTGTATACAGATTGCGTTGTACAATCAGAAGGTGGAGAAATTGAGCTTTTTTTTTTTTGTAGAAAATGTGATAAAAAGAAAGAATTTTCATATATTCTAATCGTTTGAATAGTTTGCTTCCCGATGAACAAGCACTTTTACAGCATTTACAATTGGCTCCTCTTCCTTCACGCAAGTGTCGATATCCTCGCAAGATCTGCTGTAACTGGAACGCTTTAATTTATATCGTTGCAATAAAGTTTTGTCTCGAATATATTTGTCGTCGCTTTTACTCTGTTTGCCGTCATTGTCATCGTTAAGAAGCGACAATGTGTCGTGGTCCTCATGTAGTTCCTCCTCAATGATGTTGTCTCTGTGTTGATGGCTTGTCGTTTGAATTTTCGCGTTATTTTTATTTGAAGCCATTTTGACATTTGGCTCATCATCATCGCCGCTATCTACATGCCCCAAAATGAATGGCAATTTTAAGGATACTTCTCCGCCCATACTGCTTAGGGTAAGCTTAACTTTTACGTAGTAAGACACGTAAATGGCAAATACATTTCGGTCCTTTGTTGCCGGTGGACCACGATGGGCACTTGATGCTATTTTATAGATATCTGATGTAGGTGACTCTGGATCTGTAGGACTGTTATAGTTGCTGAATGTTCCCTCAACAGCAATCCAATTTTTTGTTGAACCTGTTTATGAAAAAAAAAAAAACATTATTAATTTAAGAAGTAATTTATAGCTTTTTATTAAAATGTCATTCATTTTAATTTTATGTTATAACACTTTTTGCCACTTTACATATCATATTTAATATTTCCCCCATATGGGAGAAATATTTCAGTAGTTTATTCTAAGCCGTTATACTGCATGAATATATTGTGGTAATACTTTGGTTCCAAAGAATCTCTTTTGCATGAGGTGCAGTGCAATACATATCATATTTGATATTAGATTATATAAGCAGTGGGAAAAAAAGTTCTGGAAAGAGGCTTTAATTTTAAGAAACGAACAGGTAAATTTATTTCAGTTGCTGATAATGATTACGCAACCATTTTTGAAATCTTTTTCGATTCATTTCTCAATGAAATTCTCAAATCCCTAATCGTTTTTGGCTCTATTTGTTTTTCTTAATATTTAATAATAAAAAATAATAATCCGATATTGTTCTATTCGTTCTGGCACATTTGGAGTAAAAAGTATACATAGTTCTATCGTGATTCTTCAAAAGGGGGGAATCTCTGTAGGTTAATACCCATCAGTTAGCAAATTATAGTATGATCATTTTTTCGTAGTGCGATATGTTTAACTCTACGTACACAGTTTTACACAAAACTAATCTTAAATTGCACGGTCTAAACCAGCTCTGTGCAATGCAGAATTGAAAATAACAAAAATAACTACAAAGCTTAAAAGTTTCTTATGAAGAAAACTGTTCGTTTTGATATGGTTTTTTTCCACCAGTACTATGGCAATTACTTGTGGATGATCTATTAAATCTACTCAAAGAGACTGGATTTAAAACCCAAAGATACGCTGATGACATTATCATTTGTGTTAAAGGAAAGCTTGAATCAGCTTTACTCGAGCTTATGCAAATTGCCTTTAACATTGTTACTAAATGGTGCCAGAAAATGGAACTATCAATAAACCCAGATAAGAAAGTGTTAAATACTTTCACTAGAAAAACGAGCCTCCAGGTCCCAGCTCTTAAGTTAAGTGGAATTGCACTAGAATATTCCGTCATTTTTTGAAGAAGACAGGCAAATCAGACAGCGAGCTCTGTCGACTGAGCGAAGAGAACGATGAAACCTCGAAGCATGTTATATGTGAGTGTTCAGCGCTTGCAGGTTTAAGGTTGCAAATAACTGGACAAACACATACTTGTATCTCTCCAAATAAGGTTTGCAATCTAACCTCATGGGCAACAATCAAGCTCCTTAAAAGACTAGATTTTGCCAATCCCCTTTAGATCAACTCTGGCGGCGGCGTCCGCATGGTCCTAGTGGCCTAGTCGCCCCTTCTCTTATCCTAACCTAACCTGATGTGGTAGTTTAAAATTGCTTCCGTTCATGTGAATTGTTGCCATTGATTTGAATAATGTTCCACTTGATTCAGAATCTGTTACGTTAGTGTTGAAAAAGGGATATATGTATTCCGTTATAGGAGAACTATATGCAAAAAGGCCGCCATATATATTAACATTGTTTGGCAATTTTTTTTACAATCCATTATAACTTGTGCTTTAACGGAAATTTTTGCAGAACTTTTGTTCTTTCTCCTTATGTACCAACAAAATACCCGAACGACGCTGGTTGAATGGAAACGACTGGTGTCAGTGCAGCCAGTTGCGTAGATGTAACTTTTGCTTCTGGGGTGGTCCCGAATTTGCCGCGCTTTCTAACTTAAGAGGAGTCAGTACTCAGAAAAAATTTCAATTTAGATACCAGCGAGTCTGTAGGCAATAAAACTTACTCTAAGTAGGTTTGTGTCCTGAAAGTATGAAAATTCGTATAAAATTAGCTTAGACCTAGACCAAAGTCCATGTTAGAGACATCTAGCATAAAAGACAGAAACCCAACATGCGACAATTTAAGACGAAAAGAAAATTTGCAGTTCAAAGAAATGCAAAATTTTTAACGAGAATTAACTCTCCTAAATTTTATTTTGCACATAATTGTTAAATATACTATTTTGCTTTATATTTCTACAAATTTCAACGAAATATTGCATTTTCTAGTCGCTGAAATATCGAGAGAGAAAACTAGTACTATTAAAGTTAAATAACTAAAAACTGCGTCACTAAAAATGAAAAAACTCGACGTTATTTGCTAGATTTAGGTTTTATGTTTCGGAAATAGTCACAATCTAAAGAAATGAGAATACCTACTAATAGGAATTTGATTTGAAAAAAATCAATTTTTAGCATTTTTACAAGTTTCCGAGCTAATATCTCCATTCCAATACATTTTTTTTTATTTTTCTCGACGTTATTTACTAGATCTCTTCGTTAACTTTAATTTAAGATATAAATCATTATTCTGGTATAAATAGTTTGGCAGAAATTCGCATTGAAAAATGTATGAAACTTGAAAATCTTGGTACTGACTCCTCTTAATTAAGATCAAGCGTGAACAATTATTCAACATAAATAAATTAATGAGTAAAACCATTTATTTATTTTGTTTAAACAGATTTTACACATAATGATAAAACGTATGTTGATTTATATATTTATTTTTCTTGCTTTTTTATTACAAAAGTCTTGAATGACATTGTCAAAGTTTATATTATCTGTTAGTTCTATTTCTATAGACAGTATCGCTAGATTTCGTAATCTTAAATCACTCATTGTGGAACGAAGATAATTTTTAATTAATTCTAATTTGAAAAAGCTCGGTTCATAACTAGCGACAATGATGGCTATTGTTGAAAAAATTCTTAGTAATATTACTATGTTGGGAGCAGAGTTTTCCAACCTATAATTTTGCATAAATATTAAAAGTTTAAGAGGCCTCCCCGTTTTCCAACCTTTTGCTTGCTCTTGTTCCTCGATCCTTTTCCTTTCAATATGAAGTTGTCCTTGGTCAATGTCAACAAAGTTATTTACTTGACATTCAAAATTTTCATTTAAAAAATTAGATGGTATGAGGCACGAATACTTCGCTTCAAGGACATGAAGTTGCTCAGACCGTACTTTTATTTCCTGGATAACTCTATGTAATGACAAAAACCTTTCTCTTTGTATTTCTTCTTCTAAAGATAGCCCCACGTTCCGCGAATTTTCACCACTCATAATTTTTTTCCTTCTAACTCGACGTTCAGTGGACATCGTGAATTTTGTTTTTAAAGTGTTTTTAAACGTTTTTAATTACATTGTAGTGCTTTGTTTGTGTCTTTAGTGTTCTAGTTTGGTTATTGTATATTGTCTTCGGTGTAATTTAATTTATACTGGTGTCATTTTATGTTTTTGTTTTTGTTCTTAGTTCTAGCTAACCCCCCCTTTTTTTACATAACGTGCTTTGTTTGTATTATCCTACTACGTTTTTTTTCCAATAGCGTCGTAATTTAATTTTATTCTTGTTATTATGGTTTGCTGTGGTTTTTGCAGCGCCGAATTTAATGGCTCTTCCGAGTTTTTAGCGTGCGATGCTGTTTGTGGTAAGGCGTTCCACCCCACATGCGTAAAACTCGAGAATGCGGCCTTAAAATTGTTAAAAAGGACTCGCAATTTACTGTGGGTCTGCAACTCTTGTGGAAGAGCACGGGACTATACTTTTTTTGATACGCTCGCGTTGTACAGAGAGGTGACCTGGAGAACCTTAAGAGCATAATGGTTGGTTAACCTTAATGCTCAGTCTATTGAGCAAAAAATGGTTGACTGCTCCAGTTCAACTGTCGTTGACTGCCCTCAACAACCAAAATTAGGCCACGGTTTCATAAACAACCGCTCTAATAGAAACCACAAGGGCAATCCAATTACAAAGAGGAAAAAAACTTCCAAAAAACGGAGTTCTGCCGACTGTGGGATTTAACCCGCCGAATCCGCCAACTCCTGGTAGACAGGGTTCTCCTTCGGCTGGTGGGGCCGTATGCAGCGCTTTGAGCCAATGCGAGGATAATACCACTTCAGCTCCTGCGTCTGAATCCACAGTAAGAAATAATATTAATTCTGTGTCCACATTAGGGAATGGTATTGGTACCTCTTTGAGGACAGTACCAAAACCTTTAAGTGTTTTCGTTACTGGGTTCCTGAAACGGTGTGTGACAACATATTGAGGTATCTCGAATCCAAAAACATTGCAACAGAGGGTGTTTCTTGCCCCAAAATTAGTAAATCCTCCAAACCGGTTGCATCCTTCGTCTTAACTGTTTCAGCATATTTGCAGGATAAGTTATTAGATCCCTTATTTTAGCCCTCTGGCGCTTTTACTAAATTATTTGTACCTTCTGGGCGCCAACCTAGCCAGCTAAAATAAGCAATATTATTCCAAAAAACTGAAGTCGCTTTCCCTTTACTATCAAAATGTAACGGAGATTCAGACAAAAACTGCACATATCTTCAAATCCTCTGTTGCAACTTGTTTTGTTATTGTTGTTGGCTTTCGTGTTGCTGAAATCTTAGACAATTCTTACCAGGTTTTTAGAAAAGACAGAGATACTGATTCTGAAGCTCGTGGCGGTGGCGTACTCCTCACATATAAAACCCATTTTAATTGCAGCCAAATTGAGGTTTCCAGTTTTTCCAACACTTTTGACACTGAACTTATAATTCTTAAGCTGTCTCTTTTAAAACACGACTTATACATACATGTCGCTATATTCCTCCAGACTCCATAAACATTGTTGATGACAAATATACATTGGGTACTAAATGAAGATGACGATAACTATCTTCCTCTTAATAACTTATCAACAAGGGAATCACTATTCCTAGACACTATCTCATCTCTTGGTCTCAGCCAAATCAGTAATGTAAAGAATGACATGGGTAGGCAATTGGACCTGGTTTTCTCTACTGACACGGGTAACTTGTTAGTCGAACCTAGCCCAGTTTTAATGTCTAATATTGACAAATATCAGCCTCCTCTACTAATTACATATTGCTTTGAAATCGAAAACATTATAAATTGTGACGAAACACAATACTTCTTCAATTTTAGAAAGGCTAACTTTTCGGAACGCTCCAGTAGTGCTACCTCTATTGATTCCAACACATTACTGACTAGCAATAATGTTGACGAAGACATTTCTAAACTTTACATAATTCTTTTCGATTTATTTTCATCTAATGTTCCCCGTGAGCGACAGCGGTTCTCTAAAACATCTCCGCCATGGTTCAATAAAGAACTGAAACGTCTTAAAAATAGAAAGAATAAATTGTGGAATAGTTATATCAGGGACAAAGACATTATACGTCATAACAACTTCTTCACATCCTATAATGAGTTCAAAGAACATTCCTCTTCACTGACCCACGTATCTTTTTCAAGTTTATTAATATGAAGAAAAAAGTGACAACTATCCCAATACCATGAAGTAAAAGGATTGTGCTAGTGATGATTCGTCTGAAATTTGCAATATGTTTGCTTCTTTTTTCGGCAATGCTTTTTCTTAGTCAAATTTCCATCCTCGACATAACAATTTTAGTCATATGAACGATTCTCACAACGTTTTATTCACTATTCCTACAATTATACAAGAGGATATACTCGATCATATTAATGGGCTTTCAAATGACAATGACAATACAACGGGTCCTGATAGGATCCCTCCAGCGTTCTTTAAGTCATGCTTCCTTGCCCTGGCAGCGCCCCTTAAATAATATTTCAAAAATCGCTCGATAGTGGTTGTTTCCCTCAGCTATGGAAAAACTCTTTCATCATACCTATTCACAAAAAAGATAGTAAAAGTGAAATTTCTAACTATAGGCCTATTGGAAAATTATCTTGTATGCCCAAATTTTTCGAATCTATCATTTACTCTCAGCTATCGGTTTCATGTAAGAATTTGCTCTCTTCAAAACAACAGGGTTTATTTCGGGCAGATCTACAACCACTAACTTGTTGGAATTTGTCTCGGATACCATTTGCGGGTTTGCAAAAGTCTACCAGACGGATTGTATTTATACAGACTTTAGTAAAGTCTTCGACAAGTTATCTCACTCCGTGATACTCTTTGAAATGGAAAAGTATGGGTTTCCCCCAATATTTCTAAAATGGACAGAGTCTTATTTAGATAACAGAACATATCAAATCTTATTCCGCCATTCCATCTCTAGAGTCTTGAAAGTTTCGTCTGGCGTACCTCAAGGAAGTCATTTGGGCCCGCTGTTCTTTATTTTGTCTATTGACGACGTTGTCTCTGTGGTGAGGTACTGTAAGGTCTTGATTTATGCTGACGATGTTAAGCTTTCCGCTCAGATTAAATCTGTTAACGATTGTGAACAGGTACAGGGTGACCTTCAAAAATTTTACAATTGGTGCGAGAGCAATAATTTGGTACTCAATATCTACAAATGTGAGGTTATGACTTTCCATAGGAATCAGACACCAATCACTTATGGTTATGAGTTCTCGGATTCCTCGATTCGCCGTGTGGACTCTGTCTTTGACTTGGGTGTCAAATGTGACCACAGATTAAATTTTATCTCCCATATAAAACCCAGCATAGAACTACTCTTTGGTACCATATAGTTATTAAAGAGTAGTTCTATGCTGGGTTTTATAAAACGTTGGTCCCGAGAATTTCAAATCCTACCATAACATTGCGTTTGTACACTTGCTTTGTGAGACCACTTCTTATATACGCTAGCCAGGTCTGGTCTCCATTTTACGGTACACACATCGACCGCATCGAGTCTGTTCAGAGAAACTTTTTACGATTTGATCTCGGACACCTACCCTGGAATAATTCATTAATTCTTCCACCTTATGAGGATCGCTTGAAGCTTTTGAATATGCACTCGCTTCATAAACGTCGCATGGTTGCCCATGTAACGTTTGTGCATCAACTAATAAACGCGAATGTTGATTCTCCGATATTACTTAGTAAAATCTCTTTTCGCGATAGTGTAGACAATTTGAGACGTCTACTTATGTTGCATGTTAACTCCGCAAGATCCAACTTTTGTATGTACGAACCCATTAATCGCATGTGCATTACTGTTAATACTTTGGCTGAGCATTTTGTCGTTAACGTTTCTAAGCATGTTCTAAAAAAACGTCTATATAATAATTAGTTGTCTGTTTCTATGTCGCATTGCATATCATTTCATCCGGTGTTTGGTTTATGTTTAGTTTAACATACTAATACTAACACCGACTAAGTGATGAAACGCATGTATTGTGACCGTTTATTTATGATAGTCAAATTCTTCACATATTTTTTTGGTTGTTGTAATTACTTTTTGCACTAGGGTGTCCCTTTGTCCCATAAAATATATGTAGAGTCTATTTAGTAACCAATACCAAAACCGTAACTGTACCGAGTATCACTATCATTGAAAGGCAGCTGCAGGCATTCGATAAGTGATAAGCGAGCGAATCGGTCATGTAATATTCAAGTAGACTCGGGCTATTTTTGTCACGGTCAAGATTATTTAAATTAAGCAAATTTTGAATTCATATTTACGTAATCGAGTTAAAGATCTACCAATTGAATTAAATATCTACCAATAGTATAATATCGTTAATAAATTATAACTTTTGTCAAAGAAAATCGAACTGAGTTTTCCTTTTATTCAAAGAGAGAAAGAAATCCCACACACATTTGTAAAGTATTCAGTTTTAAATCACGTTGATAGATACTTAATCCCTTTGTTTGCAAGTATTGTTGCGCGTCATTAATTTCCAAATGGACGGATATCCATAAATAGAGGTAGCACAGAAAAGAAAAAGATTGCATTGATTTGAGAATTATTTCAGCGTCTGATCTCGTTTTAATATTTTCTTCCTCAGATTTGATTTTAACCACCAAGCTGCTTTTCAACAATCAAATTGATCCTCCAAGTATCTTCGACCAAGACATATTGTTGCTATAATTTTACCACGGACGGCAGTACTCCAACAAACTGCATCTATTTCCGTAATTATGATAGCATTAACTCTGGTGCGCTACTTGAAAGGTACAATAGTCTCCCATGGAATAACATATATTATACTATGAACATTGACGATAAGTTTGATTTATTTTATCTATTTATAAATTTGCTACATGATGAGTTTGCTCCCCTTCGTACCAAGATTGCTAGACCTAATGCTATACCTTGGTTCTCGTCAGAGATTCATGATCTAATAAATGAACGCGAGTATCTATATCGTCGTTACAAGAGGCTTAGAACGAATAATTCAAGATTGGCTTACAAAAAAGTACGAAACCTTGTAAATTCCAAGATCAATATTGCAAAACGCGTATATTTTGGTCAAATATTTAATAATAGTTTACCGCCCAAGACACTGTGGAAAAATCTTAAAACACACGGTGTTCATGCAAAAGCAGATTCCCGCTGTGATTTGGAGCCTGATTCTCTAAATCTGCACTTTAGTTCTGTTCAAAGCAATGCTATAGGTGGAACTCACTCTTTCTTATCCAATTTTAATGAAAGTTCTGATGGATTTGCATTTCGTTGTGCTGATCAAAATGATATTCTGGTGGCGATGTGTAGCATAAAATCACATGCTGTTGGTCCTGATGGGGTTCCACCCAAATTCATAAAATTACTATTGCCGAATGTTTTACCTGTCATATCCCACTTACTTAATCATTCATTTCCTCCACTTTCCCAGCTATGTGGAAACATGCCCTTGTTATTCCCGTTCCCAAAAAGCCCTGTCCTTCTACTCCCTCTGATTTTACACTTTAGACTTTTTTTTAGATTTAAGTAATCAACTTCTCAGTTATTTGAATCAGTACTCATACCTTACACAATGGCAGTCGGGATACCGCCGAAATCATTCATGCGAGACTGCCCTAGTAAAAGTCACTACAGATTTGAGATTCGCTTTGGACCGAAAAGAGATTTGTTACCTAGTTCTTCTTGATTTTGCTAAAGCTTTCGATAGTCTTAATCACGAAATGCTGCTAGATAAATTATATTCTAAATTTGGAATGTCATCATCTGCTATCAGGCTCATTCATAGTTTCCTTTCTGACAGGACACAACAAGTAAAATCTGCCGACCGATTATCAAAGACCGCCAGAATACTTTGCGGTGTTCCCCAGGGTTCGATTTTAGGACCATTGTTATTTGGGTTGTACATTAATGACTTGCCTTCTGTAGTAAGACACTCTTACATACACCTATGTATATGTTGATGATTGTCAACTTTATATTAGCGCACCAACTAGCTTTATCAATACATATGTAAATAAACTAAAGAGTGACTTAGCTCGCATTTATAAGTGGTCAATTGATAATTCTCTATCTCTTAATCCATCAAAATCATGCTATACCATTTTTTCACGCACGGAGCTTGATGAAAATTTGTATTTACCTACAGTTTACCTCAATAATTTAACCCTAAGTCGTGTTGATAAAGCTAAAAATTTGGGTGTTGTTCTTAATAATAAAATGACCTGCTGTGATCATATCAACTCATCTCTGGCAAAGATTTATGCAACTTTAAGAAGGCTCAGGATAACTGCGCCGCTTCTACCTACTACAACACGTATCAGGTTAATTAAGGCACTTATCTTTCCATTTTTCCTGTACGGTCTCGTAATTTTTCCCTGTCTTGACTCTGTGTGTGCTAGTAAAATAAATGTTGCTTTTAATGACTGTGTTCGTTTTGTGCATGGCTTACGTCGTCATGATCATGTATCGCCGTATATATCCTCCATAGTTGGTTGCTCCCTTAAAATGTATTTCGATGTTAAATTATTGTGTTTTCTCCATAAAATAATTTATTTTAATGGTCCTGAGTATCTGTCGTCGTCTCTCACATTCCTTCGCTCGCAACGGCGAATTAATATACTTACACCCAAATTTAATACTCTGATTGGTGCACGCTCTTTTTTGGTTCAAGTTGTTCGACTTTGGAACTCACTTCCTAGTCATATTCAAAGGTTGACTGCACTTGGAGCTTTCAGGAAGGGCGTAATGGAGCACTTTTGTGGTTTGAATTGATGTACTACATTTATGATTTTTGATTCTTTAATTTTTGTTTACATATGTTTTTTTTTCTCTCTCTCTCTTATTCTACTTAGAGTAGTTTATTTTTTATTATCTTTTTTATTTATTGGTTGTACTGCTATTTGTTGTTTTATACGGTTATACTCTTATACTCCTTTCTTTTATCTTTTTCTTATTTTTAATATGTTGCGTTGCTTTAGGTACAAAACAAAAAGATGTAATTCTTGTT
The DNA here is from genome assembly GCA_963924295.1 of Dioctria rufipes. Classification (NCBI taxonomy): domain Eukaryota; kingdom Metazoa; phylum Arthropoda; class Insecta; order Diptera; family Asilidae; genus Dioctria; species Dioctria rufipes. Next base: position 76,690,366 of record OZ002741.1, on the reverse strand, counting down.
GCACCAAATCTAATTAATAATAAATAATAAAAAATAAAAATAATAATGTCCAAAGCATTTAAAATGTTTAATAAATGTTTTTTTTTTCAACACTCACTGCATCTTCTCTTGTGTTGAAACGATTCTACACTGCACTTAATACCTTGACCAGTGACAGAAACTATCAAATTTTGCAAAAAACTCAATCACGTTTTGCAAAAACAAAAAACCATTAAATTTTGCAAAATTTTATTATTTTTTTTTTGCAAAATTTGAAGCAAAAATCTGCCGAAATATTTTCTGTATATTCCTAAGAAAAAATGAATGTTTATTTCTCGTTTCATTGCTCATGAAATTGCAATACAGGGGTGGACTAGTCATATAAAAAATTTACGAAATTCAATAATAAAATTCATTTAATTAATTTAAATTACCTAAAATGACTGCTTTTGGGCAATATTGGTATAACACATACATATATCAGAAACAAAGAGGGGTTGGGGGGTGTGGATGTAAATACAAATATGAATCAATGCATTTATATCATGTATACAAGTCTCCAAATTCTAGGAAATTGTATCGTTATGGACATAATTTTTATTCTAAACGAAATTAAAAAGCAAGCAAATTTCTGCTTACTTCCTAATTTGTTCTTAAGCTAACTTTGCTTCAACCACCACGTATTGGCGATGTCCATGACCGATGGGGGCTCTGTTTACAATAACAACCATGGCGCTAAAGAAAGTATTAACAGCTGATGTTTGTTTACATACGTGATTAAGCTTAAAAATCTCCATGCATTTTTGTTACATTAAATACTACTTATTATAATAATTTATTATTAATAAATGATTCTGTGGATTACAACATTATTATGTTATTAATTTTTATTTTTAAATAATTTAGACAGAAATATAAAAAATGCCGCCCCAAAATATGTACCGCTCGGGGCGGATGGTCCCCCCTCCTTAGATACGCTGATACGCTACTGAGTGTAGCTGTTCACACAAGAGCAATGGGATCAAAACTTGTTAAAACTGTAATTTTCTTTATAGTGTACAATTGTATTTTTTTGCAAGGTGCAGTGTAAAAGGCGTTAGTTAATTAAATATTACTTTTACCTAACAATGTTTATGATTTTATAGTACCTATGTATCACTGTTTCATGCTTACTAGTTTTTTTTTGTTAAGTGACAAATTTAAGACCAAAAGTTAAGCAGAGATTACAGAATTTGATAAATAAAAGTTTGCAAAGTAATTTATGTCTGACTAGAGTCTGGATCTCAATTAAAATTTATATACTTGTATATTTATATTTCTACAAGTCAGTTAATAAGAAAATGTCTTCGGTAGAATATTTTTTTAATAGGTCTGCTTACATAGTTCTTGGGTAAAAGTTTTATATTGGCGATGTTGTCAAAAGAATACGGAAATTTTTTTTCATGATGATACCCATTAATTCTATAGAACAGTCTTGAAAAGGAAATTTAGGATAATTGGGTTGAGTTTAAGAGATGACTATGTCCACCTCGCTTGTGGCTCGTAACTCCAAGTAAAGATTGAATATGATGAATTGAAAAATACACAAAATTGGTCCAATTTAACTTAAAGGGTGTGGGGTGAGCTCGGGTTAAGGAACGTGTGGTATATGTATACAGGTGTCATCATAAATCGTAACCTGCTCTTTAACCACTACTATTATAAAAGAGCAATCGCAGTTCTCTGCTCTTGAGTGTTAATGCCAGTGATTTCTATATATCTGTGATGTTGTGAGGAGAATAGACAGAAGAGCAGAAAAGAATAAAAGCTTTAACGGAGGCGATACTCAATTGAAAAATTGAACTGTTCGACCCAGCGATCAGAGAGGTTTCATTAGAAGTTCAACGGATCAGAGATAACCATACTGATGAGACTTCTCTCATTTTAATGCAATTTGCAAATTCATTGAAATTATTTTCAATGAATTTCAGTCTTTTAGACGAGAAATTTTCCACTTATAGTCAATTGAGCAAGAGTAGTAAGCAACAAGCAGCAAACAGCTCACCCCACACCCTTTAAGTTAAATTGGACCAATTTCATGTTCTATCTTTACCAAAGTCAAAGTCAAAGTATATTTTATTGAGGCCAAGAATACATGGAAGTTTTAGTACATGACTTACGTTAACTATTATCCCTAAGGTATGTTCGACTTGCTGATATGTCTGAAATTATCTACTGCTGGTATTATTATTAAATGACTACAGATCATTATTTGATATTTTGATTTCGTTCTATTTCTTATATGTCCTACGAGTATGCTTGCTCCCGGAATACTAACAACGTTGCCTTCAGTGGCTCCTAACCTAACTTATAAACTAAATAAAATCAAAGAGCAGAGCTCAATACTATGTATGTATCTGTAACAGAAGTAAAGAATGTGGAAGTTCCACCTAAACATATGCTTAGTTGTTATTATGACTATCATGAAAAAATTTCTTAATAATATTATTATTATTATTATCACATCATTTTCATTTTCATTTACATTTTCATTTTCATTTTCTTGCATATAAAATTTTAGTCTGTAAACTATTTCGGACTGTGCCTTTCATGTGAGTTTACTAATAGTATGACTTATTGGGCTCAAATATTGCCTCATCAGTGGGTTTAAACAATATAAGTATAAAGGTGTACTATTGGTGTGTCTGGAGATGTATTTTGTCTCCATTTTTAGATTTGTTTATATTTAGGGGAGGTTATCCTCTGTAATTGCTCATAGACGATTTCTCATAGAAGGGTAATTTCAGGGAACTGGTCGTTCTAGGTTTAAAGAGATCCGAGGAACTTTCATGCAATATATTTACAGGGGAAAGGTAGTAGTTATCCATGATTGAATCGTTCCTGTTTGTTTCAATTATGGAATTGATTACTGGATTAGGGAGGTTTTCCGATCTCCTTAGGACCTTTTCAGCTGAATTGATTAGGTATATTAATAGTGGTTTGATATTTGCTTCAGTGTAGAGAAATTTGTTTGAATACCATTTATGACTATTAGGACGTTGAAATTTGCTTGTGCAGTGCCTCATGATTTTCCTTTCAAAGGATTCGAGTTCGTTGGTATTTGGAACCAGGCTGCAAAGCAATAGTTTAGAATGGGTCTAATTAGCGTTTTGTAAATCAATAGTTTCGTTTCCTTGGTTAGCGCCCTTGAGTTTAGGAGCGGTCTGAGAATACAGGTAGCAGCTTTAGCCTTAGCTAGCACTTTCCTTGCGTGAGGGTTAAACTTTAGCCTATTGTGAAGGTTGACGCCGAGATGAGTAATATTTTCTTTCAGGGGTATCGTTCTATTATTTACTTTTAGAGCAAGTGATTTGCTTTCGCGAACCGCCAAGTGGTGCCCCTTTCCACTAGCATTACGGAAGCAAATAAGCCCACTTTTCCTTTCGTTAATCTTGAATCCCCAACTCTGGTAATACTCCAGGAGGGGGGGGGGGGGGGAATGAATTCCTGAAATTTTAATTAGAGCTTGGCGAGGCCTCTCTCCCTCAGCTATTATCATCGTATCGTCCGCGTACAGGATGGCAGCGGGGTTTTCGGAGTTAAATTTTTTGAGGGGGAAATCGTGTAGGAAGAAGTTGAAGAGTTTTGGACCCAAAATTGATCCCTGAGGTACCCCAGAGCATACCGGGATAGGGTTTGATGACTGGCCTGCGATGGTGATTGATGTAACTCTGTCAGTCAGAAAGCTCTGAATTAACTTTGTTATTGCAGTCGGACAGTTAGCTTCAATCAGCTTAAAAATCAACCCCTTATGCCATACTCTATCAAATGCTTTTTCAAGGTCTAAGTCAAGTGCCACCGTACAGATCTTCTTTCGAAAATTATGAGTGATTCTGTTTGTAAGAGTTAGGATAGCCTGGTCTGTGGAATGTAACTTTTGAAAGCCAAATTGGTTTTCTGGAATTATGTCATGCTCTTCAAGGAACTCGTCAAGCTTCTCGGAGATAATTCTCTTGAAAAGCTTTCCAATTGTGGGAAGGAGTGATATTGGTCTGAAGTCGTTAACTTGTTTTGAGTTCCTCACTTTGGCTATTGGTATTAATTCAGCAATTTTCCATTTGTTGGGGAAGTGACCATTGTTAATACAGTGATTGAAGAGGACTGCCAGTGTGCGATCTAAAGTGAACGGGCATTTACGCAAAATATAATTTGGTATGCCATCATGGCCAGAAGATTTCTTATTATTAAGTTGTAGCCTCGCCTCCGCCACTTTTGCACTTGAGGTAAATTCTTCACTTGTTGGTGTCGAGGCAGGGTTAACGTCCGAGAAAAGTGTTAAGGTTCTACCACTGAGTTCGTTTTGGAAGTCCCTATTCGTACAGATGACGTGTGATAGAAGATTTTGGTTGTAGGACGGAGTTCATTCAGCATATAGCTCTGTGTAAAAATTGCGAAATGCCTCAATCTTCTCCGCGGTAGAATTGAGTTGACGATTTAGGTAATATATAGGACTCTCATTAATATTGGTGCCATAAAGCTTTCTTCCTGTTATTCTATCGATTTCTTTAAACGCTTTTGGGGAAGGATTTAGGTTTCTTAATCTGTTTTTGAACGCGATATTCAATTCCAGCTTGACTATTTCTTTTATGATTTGGTTTAAGCATTTGATTCTAGCATTTAATTCCGTGTACTCACGGTTTACCCTGTTTAGGTGTCCGTGAAATACCCTCTTTTGAGCTCTGAGCCATGCCTTCCTTATTTGGATTAGCCTTAAGGTCTCTCTTGAGATGTGCGAGTATTTATAACTCATTATTTTTCTGGTTTTAGAGTGTCTCTCCATGCTCTGCTTGATTAGTGCCGTTATGTCTTCAATGTGCCTGTTGAATTCGGCGTTGGATATGTTTTCGTTCTCGGCAATCCTAATATGGTTTAGCTCCCGGGTTAATTCAAATCTGAAACTATCCCATTCCGTTTCTTCATAGCTAACGTAAGTACGTGGCGCTAGTGGCATAGGTGCTAGGCCTCCAAGGTTTAGTTTGGCAACTAGTCCAAAATGGTCCGAGGGAAAGGGAATCGTGAAACAAAGTGTGCTGTTATTGTTGCCGTTAAGGTTAATCACTGAAAAAGAGACTAGGAAGAAATCTAGTGTAGAAGCTGACCTGGGGAACGTGGGGCCAGTGGGAGCCAAAATATCCAAGGCTAAGAAAGGACCGCTTTGTAGCCAGTTAGCAATTGTTCTGCCATTCCGGTTAATCTGCGTGTCACCCCAATTTACGTGTCTCGCATTGAAATCTCCACCGATAATGACGAAGTCGTAGTCACGAGTTATGGAATAAAGATTTTCTAAGTCATTTATCATGGAGGACCCAACATTGCTTGGCATATACATGCTTCCTGTAAGTAGTTTTTTGACTTGGCCTTGGATATCAATAAACTCGATTGAGGCAAAGCAAGCCGAGAAAATATTACTGTTAAAAGGGATTTTTACGTATTTTATTTTTCCCGAAATGATAATGGCCGTTCCCCTACCAGAATCATTTCTTACAGAGTTGTAACCATTTAGGGCTAGTCTGTGTCTGTCATTTAATCTTGTTTCCGAGATATATGCGATCTGGGGTTTTACGTCGATTAATAGGTTTAGAAGAGTTAGTCTTCTCTCGTGGGAGATAAGCGAATTGACATTCAAGTACAGTAATTTCAATGTATAATGTGAATTCATCCTAATAAGCGAGGCTGTGTTTTTATCAGCTTGTATGCAGGCCAGAACTCCCTAATCTTCCTTACTAGGTCAATGAATGGCAGTTTAAAAAGATTCTGCGCTTCATTCATATAATCATTAAGAACGTTGCCGTCGGAAACAGATTGACAGTTTAGTCTCCTCCCGCCTCCCTTCAAGATTTCCGCGTAGGATTTACTTGGATTAATCACATTAGTTCTAGCTACATTAGTAACAAAACTTGACTGGTTTGCTCTAATATCCTTGATTTTATTTTTTAGTATATCTTTCTTGGTCTTATATTTTTGGAATTCTGGGCATCCTTTATAGCTTGCCGGATGACCACTAGCTTGACAGTTGGCACATTTAGGGGGAGGCCTCTTCTCTTTCTCCAGTGCAATGCAGATTGAGGAGTCATGTTTATCCCCACATACCACGCATCTGGGTTCATACCCACAATAGACTCCAGTGTGACCAAACCTCTGGCACCTGAAGCACCTGGCTATATCTTTGGAGCGTCTCTTTTCCCAGTGAATCCTATTTAAGAGAATATATCTTATGTTTGTTACTTTTTTCATCTCTTCTTCCGTATCCGTTTGCACGACAAAAATGCTTAGGGGTATGTCTATTCTTCGAGAATTTGGGGTGGAAAAGCGAAAAACTTTTGAAATATTTACGTCAGGTACCTGTGTTTTAATATCTTCCATGATCTCTTCGGGCTTGATGTCACCGTCTAGTCCCATGATCAACATGGTAGATTTCCTAGCCTCCTTGGGCGTAAAACAGAAAGCGTCTATTGGCGAATTTTTAAAAAATTCCACTAGTTCTTTGTGTAAACCCACGTGATTCACAAAAATTTTTGTCTTCAGGTAATCAAGGTTACGAAAATAAAAGTCTACCTTGCCTAAATTTAATTCCACAGTTTTTTTATTAATTATTTCTGACAGTAAGCTGGTATTTACACCAAAAATATAAATAGGAGTGCAAAACTTAGGTAGCTTGCTACTTTAGTATTATTAATATTAAAAATTATTATTATTAATGTTTGAGTTAAATGTAAAATCATGTACAGTACCGTCTTTATTAACTGACCCATGGACTTGGGTCATTATTTCCTTAATTTCTGATTCAATTTCCATTAAGTCCCCTAGTAGGGCGAACTTATTATTGTTATAGTTCATCGTCTGCTGCTTGCTGGGTTTATTTGAGATACTGTCCTCAGTACTGAGTCGCTTTCTTTTTTTTTTTAATTTTAATAAATCCGTCTGCTGCTAGCTGGAGACATGGGTTATTATTAACACTTGTTATTGGTGTTCCCTTGTCGGAAGATGTCTGCAAACGGGTCTGCCTTACCATGTTGCCATTCACGTTTGTCCGTAAGCTGCTGTTCTCTATATTCTGAGACTGATTCGTCTCTTGAATGTCTTGCTGGACGCCATTTAAAACTTGTTTAGTATTGGTGGCCATATTGTTCACCGGGTCTGCATTATCCAAAGACGCTTGCCATGTGGCGAAATTTTCTTCCACCTTTTTCTTAATTTGTTCTTTATCACGATCAGATAGAAATTTGGAGGGAAGCACAAGCTCCCCCTTATTACCGTCACTTGTAGAGCCCATTACTTGGTTTTAATGCTATTAATAGAAATTTCACTTATGCTTGGAGTGTGCGCTCAGCGGCCCTTTGTTTTTGCACGACACGTCTAATGCCAATTAATGCACTAATAAGTTATTTGAACGAGCAAATTAATACGCTTAATGCACCTAGTCACTGCTAAGTTGTAAAAACTACCAGAACTTTCGAAAACTTTGAGAACTTTATGCAATTAATCAATTTTTATTTTCACCAAATTTCAATTTACGCGTCTACTCTCATTCGATGTTGACAGCCGAACCCGTTCAATCTTTACCTGGACTTACGAACCACAAGCGAGGTGGTCATAGTCACCTACTCCTAAATTTATGCCAAATTTCCTTTTCAAGAATGTTCTATAGCATTTAAGGGTATCCCCGGCATTATCATGAAAAACCAAAAAAATTTCGCGTGCCTGCTGTTGACCGGTCACGAATTATCTCGTGACCGGTTTCATGTCCAGACGCTGTTGACCGATCAAAAGATAGTTCGCGCTTGTACTTGCATTATCTATTTCATGGTTTATCTGAGTCCGAGCGATTTATAAATAAATTGTAGTAATGACAGTTTTTTGGGAGACAGTTCTGAATCTGATATTAGCCGGTGATATGGGATAGCTTCTGTGTAAAATTGCGGGTCAAATATAGCTATGTTCTTTTGTGTCCGCAGAACAGAGCGGAACAAAAGATACACAAAAGAACGCCTCAAACATTTTCATAGAAAGACAGAACAATTTGTTCTCTCCAGTGTTCAAATAAATTTCGCATATTTCAAGACAAAATTTATACTATCGTCAGTTAATTATGTATTTACAACGATCTAAAAGTATTTTAGAGTCGAACCGCTTCATTCAACTGGACTTTCGACTCTGTGGCGGTCGGGTCTTTTACATTTTACTCATACCTCGGGAGCGCAGAGTAATTGACTCAAGTCGAGTCTGGTCAAAATAAACACCGTTCTGGTTTAAATTAGCTTCCATTTAATTAAAGTTTCTGTAGTCCTGTTTCCATTTCTTCTTCCGTCTCTGTATTTGAGCATTCATCGCTTTGTATTGTTGTGCTGGGGCTCTCAAACAATTCTTTATTCAATTGATTGCCTCATCGCAAAACTCTCTATACTTCTGCATAGTGTTTTGCCATCCATTAGTCAACTATGAATTTTTTGTACGTTCAGCCAAACAATCCTTCAGGTTGAGACCCTCATTTCAATCATAATACCCATTAACTAGATTGGAATGCCGTTGCCTCGAGGACAATAACTGAAAGATGGTCAGTTATACTTATTATTATTATAATAGTCTCTAATAAGAAAAAAAAAAAATTTTGCTTCCATCTCCTGATTGCAAATGACTTAAGACAATCTTCTATTGCGCCAAACGTAGTGCAAATGATATTGTGAAATAATGGTTAAGTGTTAACCAAAAACAAAATTGATCGAAAGATAATTATTAAAGTGCAATTTTTGCCATAGATCTTATAATAATTACGGCCCCAGTAGCCACCAGAGTAGTAGTGATAAAAGGATGAAAGACATCCGGTTTTACGGTATCTGAAATTATCTCATCGATAATAATTCGGAGAGTCTTCTTTTGGACTTTTCTAACGCAGAAAACGCAATACGTCCAGCTCCTGCTTAAATATGGAATTTTTATTTTAAATCGAGGTCTGATATGAGTATAATATTTCTAGCACATTTCCAAGAACCCTAGGCATTACCAGAAATATGATCAGACCAGCTAAGATATGGTTATTTCAATGCCTAATGACTTGAACATATTGCGACTCAAATCAGCAATTTAATTCGAAGCAAATCTAATTTGCCTTCCGGTATGCACCAAAATACATATTAATCTGATTTCCTAATGTTTATCTATCGACATATAATAAAGAGAAAAAGAATAGGACAAACATTAATCTTCCGGTGCTTGGTTTGTTATTATTTGGGTTTGAATTGGAGCTTAGTGGAATTGCAAGTGTTATGTGAACCGAAAGTGTCCATTAGGATTAATTCTTTTATAGCCGAATGGAATGAAGGTCCACATCCAAAACCATAAGATGCATGTAATGAAATCAAGATAGTACTCAGCATTCCTCCAGGAAAATCATTCAGACCAGTCCAACTTTCTGATAAATTTATTGAAACAAACCCAATCAGTTTGGTTATAGTTCCTCACAAATCATTTACTAGGAAGTTGACTAGCAGGGTTCAGAGTGGACATCTTGATATGAAAGTGAAATTGACAAAAATTTTAAAGAAAGCAAGTATGAGTTCTATTTTACCTTTATTACACAATATACTCATTTATTTTCCTGGAATAAGTTTTGATAAAAAACTTACAAAAGAGTGTACAATGAACAGACATATATATATCAATATGTTTTTTCACCAATCCAATTAGCATTCCATTCGTATTTTTGTTCATCTAAATGTAACTGTCTTACCTTTAACTGGCATAATTTCGTAGGTATGTGTATAGGTTTCGTTGGGTTTAATTTGGGGCGTCTCATTGACATCTGCTACGACGTTTTTAAATTTTCCATTACTAAACATACAAACGTCCACGTGTTGTACAGCAAATACCTGAAATTACAAAAGCAACAGGATACGTGAATTATTTTAGGATTAATAAAGTAAATTAAATTACAAATTATGTAATGCTTAAATGAAATATATGTAAATTATAATTCTTAGCAGTTAGTTCTTGGGGTATATACCGTAGGTTATATTTATATTGGTAAAAAAATTACAATGGACGACGTCTAAACTGGCGAGGGTATACTTATGTCTTTTTCGTTTGAACAATCAGGTTCGCTCTGAAGGCAGCCCCGTTCAATCCAACGGATTCAGACTGTCTCTGAAAAAAAATTGTTTGTATATATAATTGATACCAAATTACTGATGCTGTTACTTTTTGGTTTGCTTCCAGAGACAACCTATGACGTCATTTTTGCTTCAAACCAACGTTTTGACAGCACTTAGGTTGCCTCCAGAGTGAACCTGATGTTCAACCGAAAACCACACATTAAAGAGAGCTATTCAATAGAAAGAGATTACCCATCAGAGTAGGACGGCATTTAAAAAAAAGAAATAAACACATTGGCGAATAAGAGTGTACTGGTTTACTGTTGTTTTTTACACACTGGCGAATAGGGGTATAATGTGGTTTCAGCCCTGATGCCCAAAAGTACTGAAAATGTACTTTGGGAGGCCTGAACCGAAGCCTTCCAGCCCCAGTGAAAACATATAGACAGTCGGGAAAAAATTCAGGGGTAAAGACTAACCGCGTTTTTTAATGATTTATTTGCGTATGTAAGAGCAGGAAAGTTAGCGGTACCAAAACTGAAAATCCCACACTTTCAGGAGGGAAAGATCAGTTTTTCATTACTTTTATGCTGTAGTCTTTGGGGGATGTATTCGGTACTTCTAAACTAATGAAGAAAAGCACAATATTCAGGTATATTTCACTAGTTTTGAACCAGTGAAGAGATGCACAATATTCGAGCATATTTCAGTAGTTTTGAACTAGTGAAGAGAAGCACATAGGCATATTTCATTACTTTTTAACCAATGAAGAGAAGCACACCATTCAGGCATAATTCAGGAGATACGATTTTTCCGAAATAACAAAATTTCTTTTCTTTTAATATATTTAATACTTTTAACAAATTAAACTTTGGCATTTATTTCGTAGTACTTATGTATATCTGTTGTGCGATTTGAGCACACAACGCTTCATCTCCCACTCGAAACTCAAGATTTCATGACTTTTCCGGACGTATCTATAATAGTATCTATGTAATACTGGGATTATGATATTGATTATAATATAGAGATTATGATAATCAATCAAATTTTGTTTGCTATTTACTTAAGGTTACCGTCGCCACATTTTCCCACAATTTATGCACTAATTTTAAATATCGGCATAGTTCACTCGCGTCCTCTTAAATTCGTCAACTTACATACATACCAATGTACCTCAAAACTACTTTATACTCCACATCAGTGTCATCTTCTCTTGGCAACTCAGATCATTGTCTCGTTTCAGCCAAATTCTCTATATATCATCACTGAAACCCACCAGTCACCCTCGTAAAAAGGGATTGGTGTGGCACTATGATCAAGCTGATTGACTTTCATTCAACAAATTCATTAGAGAGTTAGATTGGTCTGAGTGTTTTTCCTCTAAAGATGTTGAGTGTTGCTCTGAATCCATTATCAACATCTTATGGTTTGGGATGTGCAGCTTCATTCCGCACAGGTACAAGAAGATTATATATCTTGGTTTAACAATTAACAGTCATTGTGAAACCAAGATGTATTATTAGGTTTAATATTAAAAACAAAGAAGGTGCATTTCAGGCATATAAACTGTGCCATTCAACGGAATTGAGACAGATCTATTGAGAGGCACGTACTACCTGCAAATCCATTATTCACCGAGCTAAGATCCAATTCAACTGAAGCATTAGACAGAAATTCTTTACTAGTCGAAAGGGTAGTAAGAATCTCTGGTCTCTTGTTAAAACAGTCAAGAACAACTTCACCAGTTCTTCGGTACCGTCCCTAATTCACAACGGGAATGTGTACACAGAATCATTGGACAAAGTCAATTTGTTTGCAGTTAACTTTGCTGCGAATTCTTTCTTGCCACCTTCTTCGCAACCTGCTTCCCCACCAAGATGCAATTACAGTCAAAGACCGTTACTTTTCCGCACAAGGAAGGTCTTAAAAGTACCTCAGGCTGCTGGGTCTGATGGTATTTCGCTCCTAGTACTCAAGTGCTGTGCCTCTTCTTTAGCTAAACCCCTACGCAAACTATTTCACCTGTCCTATTCGAAAGGAGTCTTTCCTTCGGCATGGAAACTTGCACATTTTCAGCCAATACCCAAAAAAGGAGAGGCCCTTAATTCGAAATACTCATCAACACCCAATTGATGAAATATCTAGAAACTAATCACCTTATTAACGATCGCCAATACGGCTTTCGTGCTGACCGCTCTACTGGAGATTTACTAAGCAAGCATTATTTTTATAAAAAATTTAACACTGAAATAAATTCGTTGTCGGATGAGAAATCATTCGAAGACGAAGAAGTATTATAAACTAAAGACTTTTCGTCTAACAAAAACCTCCTTTAAAATAAACTATAAAAAAATTGTTATTTCTTGCTTACCATTCATATTGATACGTGAATAATTTCTTATAACCTATTGGCTGTATTTTTTTTGAAACTTCACTCAAAATAAAGTGAGACCAACTTTGCGACCACCACCAAAAAGCGGTCTTACGACTAGTCATAAATGTCAATATGTCAATAGAGACTGATGTCAACATATTGTTGAGGCCAACTACGAATAAAATTGATGTGAACATATGACCCTAAAACGTAAATTTGCTATGTATTTTATCTTCCATATTTGGTTCAACTTTATACAGCATGTTCCCGACTCCGATGATACATTGAAAGACGTTAGTATTGGTGAGAAATGAGGTAAAATTATATTTTCGGGACGGAGGAGGAGTCATTCTGTAACATGCTGTTAATTGCTCCACCTCCATTTTGACTTGATCAAATTAAATTTCTTACGAAATTTCGGTGTGTCACGTTAATAGTTTTGTTGAAATTACAATACTAAATTACGTAATTTGGATAGAACGATACAATTGAACTTAGCCCAAATTTTGTTTCCATTGTCCCTTTTTATATTCTTCACAGAAATTTATGAATTGTAAAAAGCAGAAATATGCATGGAGGTAAATTTATTTATTTCCCCATAAATGATAAATTTATTTAGTTTTATCAATTCCATATTTTACCAAATCCTAAATTCGCTTAGTTCTGGATTTCGTAATTTTTGAAATTCTTTCGTATTATGGTGTGCTACATTGAATTAGACATTTTCGTCGTGTACTAATCCCAAGTTTAACATATTGAAATTGCTATGATCGTACATCGGAAGATTATTATAAATTTTTATGACTGCTAAAGAAACATTGTCATTAGACAACTATTAATATAAAAAATATCTAAACAAACATTGAACTCTTAACTATCTCATATAATAAACTAAATTCTGTGAACTATTAGATTGATATAATATGCGAATGAATTAATTAGTATACTGAAACAAATATAACAACGTATAAGTTAGCGCGTCAGCTACCGGTGGCACAGTGGTAACTGTTATAATCATCCAATAAATGAAACCAACTTCGGTCGAGTGTAGTACCAATCGAATGAGAGTTAGTTGACATCTTGAAAGATCTTCCTTCTCTTCAGCGCGTTCAACCAAAGCACATGTACTGTACCAAAATTATCGTCAAGGTTAATTAGTTAAATTTAATTTTGAAAAGTTTATATTAGGGTTCAATCAGAATAAATTGTATGTAAAATAGAAACGAAAAAGCTCGCTTTCATTTAACAATGACAATTAACAAGGATTCAGTGTATTTATTTCCCAAGTTGTAATAATATATGTAATAATATGTATAATATGGAAGAATTTGTCGTTCAATCTTGCAATGGGGTAGCAGTTGCAAAGGTGAACTCTAATTGGATTAACTTTTGTTTCTAGTACAAGTAAGTTTCTGAAGAAATCTGAAAGCTGTTATTATAATGCTAACAGGATTAGTTTTATAAAATCCTTCAAATATGCAAAATTTCAAAAATCCAACTCTGCTGAAAAAATTCTCTCTCTGAGCCAATTGTCTTACTTGGAATATGAGGTAACGATCTTCAAAACTGTAATCATAAGGTAAAATTTAATTCCTTACTTTAACCGTCTGACAAACTGTGAATAATCGAAAGAATGAAAATTGTCGGAATGAACCCATCCATCTTTAAAACAAAGGTGTGTCTATTGATTTGTGCATTTCATCTGTGATTTTTATATACATAGATAGGTTTTATTCGATTAATAACTTTCTTGCAATATTTATAATTAGAATTATGAACAAAATAAAAGTAAGAGTGGTAATAGGAAAAAACTTTTCTACCGTTGTTAAAGTAAAAGTTTTAATGACAAAAGCTACGGGAATCCTGGAGTCCTTAATTTCAAGGAACTTTATTTCTAAGGAAATGTGCTTTTCACAGAAAGCGAACGATATTAATACCCAATTAAATTAAAAGGGAAGTCTCCACTCTTTTGAATTTAGTAACATTAAGCACAGAAGGAGCGTAGTAGTGTTGTTGACTTAATAAAGATATACCGATGTTTATTTGATACACCTATGCAACATGTACATATATATAGTAGGTAGTTATGTATAATACATACAATGTCGGTATATTCTATTGGGATTGCTAACAGCCGTATAAATCCCATAAAGGAATCCTAAAAGATTTTGAATAGGTAATATTTCTTATAGCATAATAATATCAAACGAGAAAAATTGAAATATGGAGCATTTCATTTTGGTCATGTCTTTAATTTTTTTTAAAGAATACTGCTTATAAAGAATGAAAATAAATCATAAATATAGCAAACCCATTCGGTAACATTCAGCTGCAATTATTGCCGGGAATTACCGACCATGAAGCGATTTAAGGAGGATTAAGGCCTGAATTACAGTTACGACTGATCTGTCGACTGCGACTTGATTTTAAGCCGAAGTCGACGCGGAGGTGAAATTTGTAATTAAGTTAAAGCTTCAACTGCTTGAACAAACCAGATGTCCCGACTTCTGTGATTGAACTGAAGTTGGTCACAGCCAACACCAACTTTGCACTTTGAGCAAAGTTTAGTTTCAGTCGCAGTCACAGTCGAAGTCGAAGTAGCAATTGTATCTTACCACATGCATTTAACATTTGGGCAAAGTCACTGCCGACAGATCAGTCGTAATTGTAATTTACGCTTTACATTATGATGACATGCATTTAACAGAAATTGTGAGGGAGATAGTACATCATATACGGAAATTTATTTATGAGTGGCGAGAGAAGCAAACGCGTCCTGAATTTTTTCCGGACGTCCACTTGTCACTGAAACTAAAACATTGTTATTGGCAACCTTAATTTGTCAATTTCGAAAACTCGTGCTGCCATACTGTTGTTGTTACTATAATTTTATGACCATATCTGTCAACTCAAATTATTTGTCGAAATA
Organism: Dioctria rufipes; assembly: GCA_963924295.1. Classification (NCBI taxonomy): domain Eukaryota; kingdom Metazoa; phylum Arthropoda; class Insecta; order Diptera; family Asilidae; genus Dioctria; species Dioctria rufipes. Next base: position 76,674,954 of record OZ002741.1, on the reverse strand, counting down.
AACAAAAGTAAGTTTTGAGTTTGTAATTAAATATTGCGAAATTGATAATTATTAAATATTTCTTTAAAGAAAATATTGAAGTTATTTCTGAGGTAGTTTTCTGTCCACAAGCAGGGAACAGTGCGTCCACAGATTCAGTGCAGTGGACCTTTTCCTTTATAATTTGCTAGAATTATTCCGCCTTTGAGATAATCCGTCATGTGAACACGAACCGGACTGGAATTTTCTTCATCGGCGTTAGTTCGGTAGTGGAGTGGAATTAGTTTCATATGAGCACTTGAGTGGATCGAAGCGGATTGATGTTTACATATTAGCAGATTAGTTACTGTGATGTGAATTCGCACATCCAATAAACAAACAATTTCCAAATCAATTGAAAATACAAGAATGCACATTCTGCATTTTTGCATTAATCAATTGACCCAAAACCCGTCGCTCAATTAATCAATTACAATAAATGCGATCGATTGATTAATTGCAATTCAGCAAAATATACGCTAAACCAAATATATGTCACAACCTTAAGAAGTGACTGTAATTGTTTACATGTGTTTGTTTACCTTTTTGCAACCAGCGTAATACGGGTCAATTATATTGCGTCACATAGTTTTGCCGGAGTTAAGCACATAAGTGCAAATATGCTTAGTTTTAATGTGTATTAATGTGCATTGACGATTGTATAAATTAAGTAGCGATACTCGAATAAACAGACAATTGATCTCAATAGTCAGACAAACAACAAGTAGATTTTTATTTCACTTGCCATCTGCTGTTTACAGCTGTGCCCATCGTACCTACTAACGGACATCTGCTGTTTACAGCTGCGCCCGCCCCGTAGCGGAGGTCTGCTTTTTTTACAAAGTTTCTTCTATCTTCTCTACGGTCATCTTGGCGATACATAACGACGAGCCTTCTTCATCTTCATCTACTACCACATGGTGACCATGCATATATACAGGGTCTTTCAAATTGAGTTTTCAAAAGTAAATAATTAAAAGACATAGAATTTGAATTGAAACTGAAAAAGTTTTTATTTATTTTTTTTTTTCAAGTATAATGTTTGCCATTTATACTCTAAAAATTATATCTCCCATGTGACCACCTCTTGCGTCTCTACAGTACCTGATTCTTTTATCAAAATTTTCAATCACATTCTGGCATAGTTGTGGCTGTATCTCACACCTTGTCTCAATCATTTCAAGCTGGGCTGACCGCCAACACAGTCGCCTTTGGTTGGAAGATCCCACGGGTAGGACAACAAAGGAACTGTGGGATACACCAAATTTAAATCATACAAATAAGCTCCTAAAACTCAGCAAGCCAACCCTAAGATGTCTGATGTCCATTCTACGCTACAGAATTCTTGGTTCACACCTCCTGGAAGAGCTGCATGATGCCGGCAAGGAGGGCTGGGAGCCAATACTGAAATTTATAAGGTTGGGACCTATAAGCAATCTCGCATGGGTCTGGAGGGTGAACAATGGGCCTTGTCTTGGCCTTCGTTCGGGGGACCTGAAGAGGGGTCCCAAACCTCATAAATCAATCAATCAATCAATCTCACCAATAACTCGAATAATTTCTGCTTTCAATGCTTCTACGTTTCGACGATTATCCGTGTAGACCTGTACTTTCACATGGCCTCAGAGAAAGAAGTCTAACGGTGTCAAATCACAGGATCTTGAAGGCCGATTCACGTCACCGAATCTGGAAATAACATGGTCTGGAAACTTTGTATGCAGTAATTGCAAAGTTTCTCTGGCTGTATAACACGTAGCCCCATCTTGTTGATACCACATGTCTTCAGTATCAATACTTTCCAGTTTTGCCTATAAAAAAGTTGTCATCATGTCGCGATATCTGGTATCGTTAACGGTTATGGCTGTTCCAGCATCATTTTGTTTTTGTGGATGCGTTCGTCTCTCTTGGATCACGCGTGGGTTTTCCTCTCCCCAAATACGTCAGTTTTGTTTATTAACGTAGCCATCGATCTCGAAATGTGCTTCGTCCAAAAAGACGATTTTTTTTTTTTAAATCGTCGTTTTGTTCCAGTATCCAATTGGCAAAGTCCCGACGCATGGAATGATCTTGTGGCAGCAATTCTGGTGTCAATTGAACTTTGTGGGCCTTCAACCCTAAATCTTTGTGCATAATATGTGATACAATTGACTGAGAATATCCCAATTGTTGTGAACGTCGGGAATTTAACGTGTTGGTGTCAGCTGCAACACTATCACTAACAGCACCAATATTTTCTTCTGAACAACCGGTGCGAACATACTGATGTCTTTCTCGATTTTGTACTGCACCAGTTTCTTGAAATTTACGCACAATATTACCAATTTGTTACTCAGTTGGACGATTGCGTCGACCATAAACATCGCGTAATTTGCGAAATATGTTTCTCACAGGACGACCATATTCATAAAATAATTCAATAATATCAATACGTTGTTGTAATGTATACGACTCCATTTTTATAAATGGCAAACCTTAAGCTGTCAAAATGACATATAATATGGGTGCGTTCGTGGTTTGGAGTGTGTTACACAGGCGCGTGCTTTTGAAAACCCCGTATATATATATATACAACGCATATAAAATTATTACATGGCGACAGTAATACAACATTATAAAAAATATTACAGATTACATATTTTGTTTCTACGAAATAAATAATAAATAAAAATTTCGTTATCGTACAAAATGAAGATTGTAGAATTGAATTACAGCACCATCTGATATTTTGCGACAATATCGATATAATCTCATCCTTTGCTTCGAACCCCTTCGTGCTTTCATGCAATATTTTAGAAATTGTAAAATTATACTTCTTTCCATGATCCGTCTTTGAATATCTACGAAAAAACGATTAAAAACTTGACAATTTCCAATTGACAGTTTGACAGTTTGCGATTTTTACCATAAAAACTAGAGGGTAGCGTACGTGTGAGGTATTGCAATGATTGCTTCCGCAGCATTTAAATTTCAATAAGCTATCCCCTCACAATTTCTGTAAAAAATGCATGTCATCATAATGTAAATCCTGCTTTATGCTACTTTTAGTTGTGATGCCCCGCGTACATCTTCACTAATGGTGAAAACCAAATGAACGCGGCGGGCGCCGCGTCGCTTTGACAGTTCTCCGCGGCAGACACGTGCAGGATTTGAGCAAGGCCGAATGGACGCGTCGTGTTGGTACTCTTTAAGATTTATTTATAAAAAGAAAAATTTGAGTTATTATTTAAAAGTGAAATAATGAATATATCAGAGATATTAGATGTGGCAGTTTTTGCATTTGCAGCTTACCAAGCATATAAACAGTTTAATATAAATCAAAAGAACTGTCAAAGTGTCTGCCGCGCGTTAAAAGTAAAACATTGCTCTACTTTCACGTCGAGTTCGGCAAGAGCGGCTGCCATTTGGTTATCACGAACTTAAATACGTACATTCTATTGAACTGTCAAAGCGACGCGACGCCTGCCGAGTTTATTGGGTTTCCGCCTTTATTTCCTATCGCGACTTTAACAATATTGACATTCCGAACCTTTTAGATAGAGCTATTGCGATTAACTTGGGGATCCTGTATGAAACAAGTGATGTGTATGTACATAGGTTGAATTTTTTAATAATGAAATTGTATGCTTGTATAATGAATTTGCTCCTATTAAATTTAAGAAAATGGATGGGGAGCCTTCTTGGATGAATAAAGCAATTAAGATCGGTTTTACGCCTATAAGCTTTGGAGAGCTTATAAAACCGAGTTTTTACCTTAGAAATTTAGGAAGCTTCGTAGTAAAACAACTAAAGTCATTCGTAATGCTAAAGTAAGCCTAAAGCGATTTGGAAGAATATCAAGTATTTTGGTTTTGGAAAATCTGAGACTTTTTGTGACTTCGATCCTGTTGAACTAACTATTTTGTTGAAGCTTATAGTTATGAATCTAGAAATGGAGCGAACGGCTCCTCGCATAATTTCGATCGCGACTTTAATTTTGCAGGCTTCTTTTTGCTTTGGCTCCCCAATCGATGTGACTTTAGCCTTTAAATCAGTTAAATCTGATGTGTGCGTTGATGATATTGATCCCCGTTTTTTGCGTATAATCTTACCTCCTTATTCCGATTAGTAACAAGTAAAAGAGCTAGAATTGGTCTAAGACCAATTCTTATGATACCCTAGATGAATTCCCGTATAAAATTTCGTATGGTCACTGATAGATCGATTTTTGAAGTGGTTTTTCACATATATTTCTAGAACGGTTCGTCGGACAGAAAAAATGATTATTACCAATTTTATAGGATTTCATATTTTAAACAAGTTTTTGGTATAATAAAAATGTCTAGAAATGATCGTTTTCACAGTATATGTAAAAAACCTAAATTTTTATATGGCAGCACCAAGAAGGGGTTTCTCGATTTAGTCTATTTTTGTTAGTTATTACTATAAAAACACCATGTACCTAATTTCAGCTCTCTATGTCGACGCGTTATCAGGCAGTGTCCAAATATATAGTGGAAAACGAAAGTTTTGTATGGAAACCCCACGAAGTAGTTGTCCGATTTGTCTCATTTTTAAACTTAATTTTACTTAAAGTCCGGGTACAAAATTTCAGCATGTTAAGTGAACGCGTTCTCGAGCTATCGTGCGAACGGATAGACGGATGGACGGACGGACATGCAAAAATCAAAATAACTTTTAATAAAAAAAAATTATTATGCGTGGGTATCTAATCCGTTTTGCTCTACCATCATTATTACTGTGCGCTACAAACGGCATGACAAACTTACTATAACCTATAGATTTCATCTAGGGTATAAAAAGCTGAAGCTTCAGGGCAAGCAATATTTTCGATTTATAAGTATTCTTCCTTATTGCTCACGTATTCTTGAGAGACTACTCTGTGATCAGTTGAAGACCTTTGTAACAGATCAATCACTATTATATGATTTTCAGTCGGGATTTCGCAATGGTCACAGTACAAAATCGTCACTACTTGATCTTACTGACAACATTAAGTGCAACTTGGATAATCGTCTGGCGTCTTTGTTGGTGCTTCTTGATTTTACTAAGGCTTTCGACAGTGTTAACTTTAATATTCAGTGTAATAAACTAGAAGCTAATTTTAATTTTAGTAGCTCTGCAGTAAAACTTATTTAGTCTTATCTAAATGGCAGATGTCAATCAATTCGTTGCATTTCAACTATAAACAGATCTCCTCAGGTGATCCTCAAGGCTCAATTCTGGGCTCACTCCTTTTTCTATTGTACCTAAATGACTTAGCTAATGCATTCCGCGGTGTAAGTATTCATGATGATGTTCAACTCTGTCTATCCACTTCTGTAGATGATATTTCACATGGTATCTAAAGTATGAATGATGATCTCGCAAGAATTTTAAGTTGGCTGAATGTTAATAAACTTAAACTTAATGTTAATAAATCCCAGGTTATCTAAAATACGATAGCCTGGGATTTATTAACATTAATCTTGTCAACATAAACGGATTGAATCTTATATTTCTACACAGTAAAAAATAATTCCCTAAAGTGAGTGGTAGCAATTTGTGCCACACAGGTTAGACATTTGTCGATAAAATTAGGGCAAGATCCACCTTGGAAAACTGAGATTGGGTTTTTATTTCTAAAATGTACATAGGTAGGTTTTTCTCCCTCAAATGTAGGGAATTTTGGTTTTTTCCTCCTAAAATTTAAGGAATATTCCCTAAAATGTAGGGAATTTTCATATTTCTTTTATGTTTTTCCCTACATTTTAGGGAATATTCCCTAAAATGTAGGGAATTTTAAATTGTTGTTTTGTTATTTTTCCCTAAAATGTAGGGACTATTCCCTAAAGTTTAGAGAATATTCCCTAAAATGTAAGAAATAGGTGATAGCACCGCACCACCCTACATCATAAGTGCAGGTGAAAGTAGACCACCCCTTTAAAAAAACATAAAGGCCAAAACACAGTGAGGACGACACAACAAAGTCGCCGTAAATTGGTTGCTGTCAAAGATTCGAATATATGGAAGTCCCATATACATACTTAACACAATGAGGGCGACGCGATAAGTTGCCAACAAAAAGTTTGGGAAAATCTCTAAATTAGCCGACAACATAATTGACATTTCTGTGTGGACAGTGAATAATTGACATTCATGTTATGTGGATTTGGATATTTTTATGAAACATAGGAAATTAAAAGATAATGGTAAATAAGCTAGTTATTAAAAACTTGAATAAAATTAATTTCATTTATTAGTTTGACAAATTATGGATTTTGAGGAGGAATTAATAGAGAAAATGAGGGAAAAAGCTATGTTGTTCAATAAACGTCATCCCATAGAAATCTCTTCTTAGTCTTCTTTTTAGTTTTTTCATTATGCTTTGCAATTTTAAATAAAGCAAAGATAGCTGTCAAAAACATTTGTCGAGTCGCGTTCATTGTGTTTTAAATGCGACATTATCGCCAACTAAGTTGCCAACATTGTTGTGTCGCTCTCACTGTGTTTTGGCCTTAAGAATGAGCTGAATAGCTCATTTCTTATGGTCCATACTACTAAGTAGTATGGAAGTTATATTAGTGCACTGGGCACGCTTAAGCAAAATATTGAAAAACAATATATGACTTGTTTTCAAGAACAATGTGTGAATTATATAAACGAAAATATATTTCCATAAAAAATGTAGCATAGTACCTAATTCGTTGAATGTTCTCTTCCTTATATCCATGAGAGCTTAACATTTCGGGAATTTGACGTACTTTAGAGGTTTTCTGGCGCCAGATACCTAAATTCATCAAATGTTCCATTGATTTGGGGAAATTAAACAGATTTTCCCTTTCTATCAGAGAATATTACATTTATTTTTAGGGAAAAACGTGTCTTAAATTTAGGGAATAGTCCACAGTGTAGGTAACGAGGTTGTTCCCTACTATGACTCCGTTAATAATTTAGGTGTGATTTTTAGTTCGACTCTATCTTGGGATAGACACAGCAAGGCTGGTGGGAAGTATTTGCTTATGAAAGGTTCGCGGAATTTCACGGTACGGCTTCAAGGGTTTGAGGGGATGAGCTCCCGTTACCGCTCGTATGGTGCGCATGGGAAGAATCCTACAAGAGATCAGGCTAGAAATTTCGTCAGAGCAATGACCATAGAAGTAGCAATAAACGAGAGACAGACATCCGACATTACGTCGGTGCTCTAGGGAATCTATTGTTGCTATTGATATGTCATAGCTGATAAGCTGGAAGGCCTTCTTTTGCACTTTGTCTAACGCGGACAATGCAGTGCGTCCAGCCCCTGCACAAATATAAGAATTATATTGTAATCTAGGCCTGATATGAGACTTGTAGATTTGCGGCATGTTTGACGGAGTAAAATATTTCTTGCATCTTTGCAAGAAGCCCAGACATTTCACGCGTTTTTGGCAATAGCAAAAATGTAGATATTTCAATGCCTAAGATGTTAAGAGATGGTGAGTTCAAGATATTTTCTCCATCGACGGAAATGGGCTGAGCGAGTGTTGGGGTACGTTCAAGTGATAACAGACAACATTGCGTTTTGGAAGCAGTAAACAAGACCCCATTCGCTCTGCCCCATGTGGCTTCGTTTGTCACCTATAACATTCGCACTTGTATCAACTATAGAGTCGAACGAGTACACGAAATGAAGGGTGCTGTCGTCTGTAAAACTATGAATAGCATTGAAAGTGAGAGCTTTCAGATCATTAATAAAAATGAGGAAGAGAGTAGGAGAGAGCACAGAGCCTTGAAGTACACTGCCATGGGTTATAAAACGATCAGAAGTAACTCCGTCCAATATCACTTGAATTGAATGGTAGGAGAGAAAGCTATCAATTTATTTTAACAAAAAAGGGTCTAGAGCTAATGCCTGAACTTAGCTAAAAGAACACTATGCCAGACTCTATCGAAGGCCTTCGAGATATCTAATGCGATGATCTCAGACTTACCAAAATTATTGAGACATTGATTCCAGCGCTTGGTAAGGAATGTTAGTAAATATCCAGTAGAGCGACCAGCACGAAAGCCGTTTAGCGATCGCTGATAAGGTGATTAGTTTCTAGATATTTCATTAATTGTGTGTTGTTCGAAAAGCTTCGAAAGAATCGAAGTAATGGCAATTGGTCAATAATTTAAGCAATCGCTTGCCTCTCCTTTTTTTGGGTATTGGCTTAACATGTGCAAGTTTCCATGCCGAAGGAAAGACTTCTGTCGTATAGGACAGATGAAATAGTTTGCGTAGAGGTTTAACTAAAGAAGAGGCGCAGCACTTGTGTACTAGGAGCGAAATATTATCAGGCCCAGCAACTTGAGATACATTGAGACCTGCGAGCCCTTTTTAGACCTCCCTTGTGCGGATAAGTAACGGTCTTTGACTGTAATTTCATGTTGGTGGAGAAGTAGGTTGCGAAGAAGGTGGGAAGAAAGAATTTGCAGCAAAGTTAACTGTAAACAAATTGGCTTTGTCCAATGATTCTGTGTATACATTCCCGTTTTGAATTAGGGGCGGTACCGAAGAACTGGTGAAGTTCTTGACTGTTTTAACAAGAGACCAGAGATTCTTACTACCCTTTCGACTAGTAAAGATTTTTTGTCTAATGCTTCGGTTGAATTGGATCTTAGCTCGGTGAATAATGGATTTGCAGGTGTTACGTGCCTCTCAATAGATCTGTCTCAATTCCGCTGAATGGCACAGTTTATATGCCTGAAATGCACCTTCTTTGTTTTTAATGGCTGTATAACAGTCATTGTTAAACCAAGATGTATTGTTAGGTTTACTATTCTTGTACCTGTGCGGAATGAAGCTGCACATCCCAAACCATAAGATGTTGATAATGGATTCAGAGCAGTACTCAGTATCTCTCGAGGAAAAACACTCAGACCAGTCTAACTATCTAATGAATTTGTTGAATGAAAGCCAATCAGCTTGATCATAGTGCCACATTAATCGCTTTTTATGAAGGCGATTGGTTTCAGTGATGATATTATGGAGAATTGAGCCGAAACGAGACAATGATCCGAGCTGCCAAGAGCAGATGACACTAACGTGTATTTAGTGTTGTAATTGTAACTGTGTAGTTAAAAAAAGGAACAGACATTTTATTAGTTTTTTTTTCTACTATTTTTATTATTAATCCTTTCATCAAGCGTAGTAGCTTTAACTGTATAGAAAAAAATCACGGTTTAAGTTTTTTTTTCAGAAACACAGACAAACATTGTATATAAAGTATATATTGTTATGGAAGTATGTGAAGCGACTTGACCAGGACGTTAAGTCCAAACTGCCAGCATGGGCTGACAGATCGCCTGATGACAACGATAGCACAGGGCGGCATGCTAGCACCTCGGCTAAGGGTGGCGGAGAGTGTGGGGGAGTTCCCGAAAATACCTGCCGCTGTCATCATCCATAATCAAAAAAATTTCATGCCTGCATACAAAAGAGCCGGCACACACTCGGTCCTGAAGGGACCCTTACGTCACTTACCTACTTACTGTGGAAGGCGCAGATGTTCTGCCTTCATGGCCTTGCCCCATCCTCCCTATGACTCTGCTCGGCACTATCTGCAAAGTCCCTTTGGCTGACCTGTGGAAGAAATTAGAGCGGACCTATGCGACCCCGAATTGAAAAGGCTCCAGGATGTGAAGGAAGAAAGAAAATATTCAATCCATATTTACGTTATAATGATCAAAATAGGCTCATATATAAACATTGTTATTAACCTACAAATAGATACATTCTCTATTATTAATTCAATTCCATAAGTACATACTTTGGGTTACTAAAATGATCGTCCACAGCGTACTTGATTATTTCTTTTCTAAATTCACAAAAATTTTCTGACCTTATGTACATAGTAGATTTTATGGACACAACCTTTTATGCACCGTATGGCTTACTACGCTCAATGATATATATCCCGAGGTATTAATAGTATATAATATATAAATAATGTTTTCTTTTCTCTTCAGTTATGGCTTACTTTTCGTTTTGTATATGAAATGGTATTGATATATGTACGCGAGCCATCTCAAAGGAGATGCGCGGGTTTTTCAATGGTTGTTCTTTCTTTATATAATAATATTTATACCTGCATTGCCGAAAATAAATGTTTTTAAAAGCTTTACTGCCGTTTTTCTTTCTTTTTTTTTTTTTTTTTTTTTTTTTTGTTTTTTTTTTTTTTTTGTTATAATTCAAAGTATTATGAGAAGAATTTATTACTACACTTGAACGTTGCGACAAACCCCGAATAGAAAAATAAAAGAATACTTTGACCGACTGCTTCAGTCGTTACATAATTCTAAATCATTGTTTATGATGCATTGATTTCTTACATGTCTACTTACTACAGACACTATATCCAAGTCACATTTTTAAAAAAAAAGATCCTAACGACAAAAATTCAATGGCACTACACATTGAACTTGACTTTTCGTGGCGCTGATAAGTTTGAATAGAAATAATAAAACATTCTTCAGAAGGTACTCTTAAAGGCGTGACTAGGAAGGACACCTTTACGGAACAAGCGCATTTTAGGTCTCCCGACAGTTGGAGAATTCGAATGCTTAAGATACGGGCTTATATCCTACAATAATCATAGTATTTGACACTTAATCCATAAATACTTTCCTCTGACAGCCTTACTTGGCGATAATTTCGAGATCGAGGATTGTTAGTGCACTTGTTGGTCATATCTACTAGGCACATGCATATCTTACAGTTCAAAACTATGCTCCTAAATCTAATTAACAAAATCAAGTCAGGATTCCAAATTACATAAGTAGCTAGGCGTACCCATGAAGTTAGACGTATATGTATGTAATTATAAGTTTAAGTTCAAGATATATATATATAAAACGCACAAAACTTGACCATATCAAAAAGGTTCTGCAATGCTATACGTATATGTATGTACTTATAATCTTAAGTTTAAGATAGATATATATAAAACGTGCAAAAATTAACTAACCATATCAAAAAGGTTCTGCAGTGCAAGTCACTGCCGGAACCGAAGTGTAATACATATGTATGTTAAAAAAAACAAAGTGTAATATTTCAAAATTACTCACATGTGAATCCTCGGCACGATGAAGCGCTTCAGCATTGCCTCCTGGATAAGAATTAACTGGAATTTTAATAATTTGATTACCCTGCTCTATCGCCAGAACACTTTTTGGGGGATGGTACTAGGGTTATGTCGCTTGTTATATGAAAAATTTTTTTCCTTATACTAAAACATATTTCTCGGTGATCAGATGGATCCTGGTGAAGTTAATATTGTTTCAATAAAATTTTCCCCGCTTTTTCTGCGTGCCGTAGGAATGAATCTCCTGCTGCGCGGGTTGAAGGTTAGCTCGAGTTCGGGGGCCTCCAATATGGGAGGAATGTGCCCTCCTACTTCTTTTCCCTCTTTTAGAAAATGTAAATGCACCAGGTCCGGTACCAAGCTCAAAACTTTATCAAATTAGAACTTGCCCAGCAAGTGGAAATAATATGCCTTATTATGAAAATATCCCTCAAACATTTGCTTTTCATACGTCTCTCTAATAAGAGATATTATTTAACACAAAACGAAATATAAATTAGTTCTTTTAACTACCTTTTCGAGGTTTTTCCTGACGTACGCCACACCAGATTCGAATTCCAACAGATCCTTTTTCTTATTTCATCAATGGGGCTCCGGAGGGAGACGCCAAGTTTTATGGGGTGCCGTTGGCGGATTAATCTTTGGTTACTGTGCGAATAATGTACCAGGTGGGGATGTAAATTTATTAATAACTATAAGTATTCTTCGAACTTACGTGAGGGTTTTTTTTTTCTTCGTCGGATTGCGGCGAGAAATATTTGATCTTGCGGGATTTTAATCTTAACGACCTTACTTTCCTGCTAGCAAACTATGACAGACCGATATCGATGGTCTTCTTCTTCTTTCTGTCACTGAACATGACACCGAGCTTGAGAAAGCATTTCTCTCGGTCGGGGCGCGTTTTGGTTTCATGCTGTAGTCGACAACAAGCCGGGCATACACGCTTCAGTCCGTGGTGGCATATTGCTATATGCAATATGCTACGACCATAACAGGGCAGAGTGGTCTGCGCCACCCGTGGTTCAGACGACGCTGAAAAATGGTCGACTGAGCTAGCCGGTCTTACACATAGGCCTCATCACTGCGGGCGCTCAATGTGTGTCACGACCCACGACCCTATGCTTTCCTCATCCTCAGACTCTACTTCCGATGACACGTCGAGGACACATCCTTGAAGTCTCGTCAATCTTCGATCAGACTTCGACATCCTTCTCCGTGTGGGGAAGCCAAAGCTACATCGACAAGCTGGTAACCCAAAAAATCCAGCCGGTCGATGCCTCTCTGCCTTCCTTCACCGAGATGCTGAGGAAGCCCCGCGATCAGTAACCTAAAGAACTGATCGCTAAGCTTTCCCGGCGCAACCTCTCACCCTGATCTCAGACTGCGATTGTTCAAGGGTGTGTCTCCAAGGCGTCGTCGAAGTAGTGACATGTTGACAGCCGAATATGGGAATGGATTCCAACAGGTATATCACCCACCATTGACGGGGCAATAGGAGGGCTTCGTGATATCCTATAGTTTACCAGTTAAGCTGGCTGGATGCCTTCTTAGGGCTACCAGGAATAAACGACAATAAGTATCGACGATGTTTTCATACTGATGATCACTGCTTGATGTCTTTAGCGTGATAGACACCTAACAGTTTTCCCCGCAGATCTTCAAGTTCGTATAGTGAGTTTCCTTTCTTGGCTCTAACCCGACATTTAACAAATTTTCGTCCCAGTTTAGCACTAGTCTGCTGTTGGAAATTGCTTTGGGCAAAAGTCCTTCTAAATACCTCCTGACCAACTTTGAACTCGACGGGTTTTGCCCTGAGATTGTAGGCTTTTGAACCCTGTTCGAATGCGTGTTGTAAATTTTCCTGCACTCTCGCACGGATCAATCTCATTTTATCTTCTGCGTCCACTCTCAGTGGCTCATTAAGAGTTCCAATGCTCCTCAAGATGGAATAGGAGCTGCCATGTTCTATCATTTGTTGACCGAAGAGTGTTCGATAGGGAGAGAAACCAGTAGCTTGATGGAAAGAGCTCCGGAGGGAACTAGCTATTTGGCTCAGTTTCTCATCCCATCTGGTGTGTTCCTTCTGGATATAGGCCCTAATCCCTGACAACAGAGACCGGTTTACTCGCTCTGAGGCGTTTGCTTGCGGCGAGTAAGCTGCCGTTCGCATATGCTTTGCCCCATACTTTTCCAGTAGTCTGGCGAACTGAGCCGAGCAAAACTGGACTCCATTGTCAGAGACTATGGTCTCCGGAACTCCGAACACGTGAAACACTTCAGTCTCAATGAATTGGCATACATTGAGCGTAGACGCTTTTCTCATAGGTTTGAGAAGTGGGAATTTAGAAAAGTGGTCAAGAACTATCAGAATGCAGGCGTTTCCTTTAACTGACCGAGGATATGGACCTAAGAAATCGACGTACAGCTTTTGCCATGGTCGTTCTATCACAGACTGGACTTTCATCGGTGGTCGCAAAATAGTATTAGGAGCCTTCGTTTCTTTACACACGTCACAGGCGGCTACGTAATTTCTGACATCAACTGTCATTCGTGGCCAGTACAGATGTCTTCGCAGACGTTCTAGGGTTTTCCCTATTCCTCCGTGTGAAGCTAGCGGCGGATCATGCGCTCTCGAAATGACGTCGGTGACAAGCCCACGTGGAATCCAAAGCTTCCACGCTTCTTCCTCCTGGATCGGATCGCCTGTTCTCGGAACAGTCCGAATATAAACGAAGCCATCCCTGACGCAAAGATCTGGTAGTTTGCCAGAAGTCGTTTTAACCTTATGCCTCAGTTCTTCATATTCCAACGAATTGAAATATGGCGAACTAAGGTCAACTTCCGGGCCAGGATCTTCGTTTGTGTTCATGCTGTCACAATGAATGCGTGACAGCGCATCAGGGACTACGTTCAGGCTTCCTTTCCTGTGTTCAATAGTGAAGTCGAAGCCCTGAAGCTTCAAACTCCACCGAGCAAGTCTTCCGCTGAGGTCCTTTTGAGACATCAGCCATTTCAAGCTCGCGTGATCCGTCACTATCTTGAACGGCATAAGCTCTATGAAGGGCCGGAACTTCTGTACGCTCAAGACTGCAGCTAGGCATTCTTGCTCTGTGACGGTGTAATTTCGTTGAGCGGAGTTCAACTTTTTCGAGACGTAGGCTATTGGCTTCTCGTGGCCATCGTCATCTAGCTGAAGCAACACTCCTCCAATACCTTGTTGGCTCGCATCGCACTGAATGACGAACGGTTTGGTGAAGTCTGGACTCACTAGCAACGGAGCCGAAGTAAGTTTTTGTTTGAGTAGATCAAGAGACGTCTGGGCTTCAGATGTCCATTTGAACTGACTCGGGTTTTTCAAAGTGTCTGTAATGGATGCAGTCAAATCAGCATAGTTCGGAATAAACCGTCTGTACCATCCTGCCATACCTAGTAGGCGTCGGGCTTGCCGAACAGTTTTAGGTGACGGATAGTCAACTATGGCTGATATTTTGTCAGGGTCAGTTCTCATACCTCCCCTTCCTACAATGAATCCCAGGTATTTAGTCTCCTTGATACAAAACTTGCTCTTCTCGACGTTTATAGTAAGGCCAGCTTTCCTCAAACAATCCGCTACCCTGGCTAGCAGCATGAGATGAGTGTCAAAGTCAGATGATAGAATTAATAAATCGTCTAAATAGACGAGAACGTTCTCACGCAGATCGAAAGGAATGACTTTATCCATGAGGCGGCACATCGTTTGGGGAGCGTTGCATAGGCCGAATGGCATCACTGTGTACTGATAGAGAGGATGACCAGGTACTGTGAAAGCGGTCTTCTCTCTGGAATCAGTGTCCAGTGGGATCTGCCAGAATGCATCTTTCAGGTCCAGGCTCGTTATGTAGTTTGCCGGAGGAAGTCGACTCAGAAGTGCGTCTATCTGCGGTAGCGGATAGGCGTCCTTCTTCGTAACCGAGTTGACCTTCCTGGCGTCAAAACAAAGCCGGACCTTTCCAGGCTTCCTTACCAGAACGACTGGAGAGCTCCAAGGACTCTGGCTCTCCTCTATCACACCCAGCGATAGCATTCGCTCTAATTCTGCATCCATCAAACTTTGCACTGCCGGGGAAATCGGATAAAAGCGCTGTTTTATCGGGGCGGCGTCATTCGTATCAATCTTGTGAGTGACCAATGATGTTTTTCCCAGGCCTAAAGAGGCGAAAGAGGGGAAAAGCTGTTTTGTGCTCTCTAAGCGTTGGTGTTCTAAACTAGAAAGGATATGCCCATCGGTGTCAGAGGTAGCTATTCCACTTGGATTCACTTCTGCGACTATACCTAGGACATCCGGAGCTAACCCAAAGAGGCGCCAGAAGTCTATTCCCAGATATAGTGCCTGTGTGAGCCCAGGAACCACGTAAAAACGCACGTTTTGGGTCTTATCACGGAAAGTGACGTCCAAGTTCACATGACCATGAACAGTCGTCATGGCACCATTAGCTACTTGGACCTGTGTCCGATATTTCTTCCATTCAACCTCTGCTTCAGCAAGCTTCTCGAGAGCTCCCTGGCCTAGAATACTGACAGTGGCACCACTATCAAGTAATCCAGTCTCAGTTCGCCCGAGCAGCTTTACTTCTGCGTACGGTCGAATGTCGTCTGGCATCGACACGGAAATCTGTGCTAGTTTTTTCCTTTCCAGTTTCATTCGTCGACAGTATTCTCGCCAACGAACGGTTGATCTTTTCCTTTTCGGTCTCATATCCCGGTCGGGAAACATAATCTCCGCTAACTCCGCTACTGAGGAGAAAATTCGGTCTTTTGCTGTGTTATATCTCTGCAGACGCGTATGATACGGCGTCAGCGGATGTAAAACTGGCTTACGCCCGCTCGTCATAACAGAGTTTGGTGGCCGTTTCAATACAGAAGTAACAGGAGGCCAAATCTCCTGCTCAGTAACCTTGTCAGCTACACGTGCTATAGGTGTCAACGGGACATCGAAGAGTAAAGACTCTTCTAAGGAAGTGTCTAGTATTGTCATGGGCTCCCCAGAAATGGAAATGGGAGCTTGAAGATCTGCGGAGAAGTCTACTAAGTTCTCCGCCCCTAATAATGAAGCACTTGTACCATCCGGTGTCCCGCCAATATCACCAGAATCACTGAATGATATCAGAGGTTTTTCGTCAGTGTCTGCTAATGGAGCGGACTTTCCTCCTTGCTCGAGGCTTGCACTGGAGGGTTCGTTGTCGTTGCTGCTTGCGACGTCGACGCTGGTCGGAAAAAGGTGGTGGTATTCCCGACCCGTCTCTCGTTTTTCTGTCTGCAATAGCGGCAATCAGGCTTGAAGACATTCTTGCGTCCGCATCCATAGCAGAACACAACTTGTCTTTCTTGTCTACACTCTTGATAAAAGTGACCCGACTGGTCACAATTCCAGCATACAATAGCATTTTTGTGTGACATACTCGATAGCTCACCTAGGCTGTTGTCACTGCCTATTGCTGCTGCCAGTTCCGGATCTAAGGTTGGAAAATTGTCAACTTCGTGCACCCGTTGGTTCCGGTGAAAGTTCCAACTACCAGCTGTTGCGATACGTGTCTGCGTAGCTTGAATACGCGTGACCAGCGATCTCAGCTGTCCTATCGTATCAGTAGGATGCAGACATATTCTTTCTTGAATCTCCGGCAAGAGATTCGATTTGACAATCTCCAGAAATTCTTGGTCTGGCATAGCATTCTGTAGCTGATCGCGCAGCAACCCCAAATGGTGGTGGTACATTGCGAACAGTTCACCAGGCTTTTGTTTTCTAGACATCAGTTGGAGTCTAGTCTTCAGATCATCTTTAGGCGTCCCCCATTCGTTATACAATCCCATCTTGATGACGTCCCAAGTTGGAAATGGATTTTGCCTTAGTACTGACCAATACCAGTCCTTCGCTGGTCCTGTCAATAGCGTAAGCATATTTCTGACTAGTAATCCAAAATCTCCTTCAAGAGCGGAGTGCGTGAGCGCTTCGACTCTGAAGATGAACTCGTCGACAGAGAGGTCCAAGTTATTCCCGTTATATGTCAGGTTCCATCTCCTGATTGGACTGCCTGATCGTCGGTATCCTACATTAGCAGGAACACGCATAGGTGGTGGAGGGGGTTGAGGTGGTATAAAGTTCGGTCTGGACTGATTTGTAGGCTGACCAAAAGGTTGACCAAAAGGTTGACCAGACGGTGGTGATGGTCTCCTAAATGATTGCCTTCCCCGTGTAGGAAAGTCGTTTGACGGCCTCTGATTGCTTCTGGACGAAGGAGGTCGTGTGAAGTCTGCTGGCGGCATTGCTGCTGCTACTTGTTGTCTGATATCGTTTCCTAACTCAGACCGCAAAACATTTAAACCTTGCTGGAGACCTCGGTTTATTAGGTCTTCCATCTTTATGCTCAAGCCTGCTATCAGCGCATCCGTAGCAGCTGAGGTGTTGTGGTCTTGAGCTGTACGCGCTGGAATATCACGTCGAGGACTCGGGTTTACAAAAGTCCTTGAATGTAAGTCAGGCATTCCTGGAGACAAGGATCGTCGATTCGAAGGTGGTAAGTCAAAGTTAGGCAAATCAAAGGTTGGCAATGAGTCGCGCCTTGTCGATTTCGCGGGCTTCACCTTCTTCGGTCTCTTTGGGATTGCACCAGAATATTCACTGAAGTCCTGTTGCGTAATGTGACGACGGCAGTTAGGACAACTAGAATGTTCACCTATCCAATGCTGCAGGCATGCCTGGTGGAAAATGTGCTCGCATACAGTCATGACCGGCTTCCGATCTACTGACCAGCTTGCGTCCCGGCAGATAGAACATGGTTCAGGCAGCATTGTCATACCGTTTGTCGCTGGAGGTGGTGTCCTCACTGTAGCCATAATGAATTTAGACGTAAGTCAGGTAAAAATTGTCAAATCAGGGTTTAGGATGGTTATCCCAAAAAAAAATTCTAGAAGTTGCACGTTTGGAAGAGACACGCTCCTTCCAATGTGATGATGGCTAAATACTATTTTAAAGTCGAAGGCCTTGGGCGAGATACTCAAATTCAGACAAAAGTTTTCCCAAACGTTCGAAGAAATAAAAAAAATTAGAAAAACAAGGATTCGAAAAGTTAATTAAGGCTTCTCAAATCGAGATAGTGTAAAGAATGAATTCCAAGACAAAAACCAATTTCGGGAAGCGTTAACAGCCTCGTCGAATAGAAATATTAAAAAAAATCTGAAGATTACTAAGGATCCAACAGATCACGAAAACAGTTCAAGCGTTTCAAAAAAAAAATCCTTCAACAAAGATCATACAATTTCTCCCTCACCTCCCGAAGCTAACTCCCACATAAGAGGTCAGGTCGCTCTCTCTCCCCCAAGGTCAAAAACAGGATACAGGCAAGTGACGTGAGTGTGTGCATTGAAAAAGTCAGAGCTCTTGCAGAAATCTGGGAAGAGTAAAGTCGGAGGTATCAAAGACTGAGAATGCTGCCAGAGATTCTTCAGCCAGGCAGTTAGCAGTATGCCAACTCCTGATCACTGAAGATCTCCAGCATCAATCCCATCCTCCGAGAACTCGTTCTCTTCTCCTCACCGAATCGTCGTGTCCAGCTAGTTCGCTAGCCGGGCAGAGTCATGAGTCTGGTCAACTAATTAGCTGGAAGCCAAGAAGTTGTCTCGCAGATTCATAACTCTGTCCAGCCAGTTGCCCAACAGAGACATGTCCCCACAAGAGCTCAAACGAAAATTTCGTGAGGCCACCTACCATTTCCATGGCAGAAGGCCAGCGGGAAAGATCATCCAAAAACATTTCCAAAAACTTTCAAAAAAAATCAACAACTGTTCAGGCTTGAGGCTTGACCGAAGTCAAACCTAAAGCCGGATTTCAACTTCCAAAAAACTTTCATTAAATTCAAAAAACGTTGCTTTACTTTAATCCAAAAATTCAAAATATCAAAGACTTCCAATAAAACTTTCAAAATATTTCGTTACTTTACAAAAAAAATTTTCAACAAAACCAATTAGACTCAGGTCCACCCATATCTTCTACTGGATGTGAGACCTGAGGTCAATCAACTGGCAGACACCAGATGATCATCTCTCTCAAAGTCTCAGTCCCCAGTAAAATTTATATTTAGACCACCGAAGTCTAACTGAGGTGGCCCCACGTTGGGCGCCATTTTGTTATGGAAGTATGTGAAGCGACTTGACCAGGACGTTAAGTCCAAACTGCCAGCATGGGCTGACAGATCGCCTGATGACAACGATAGCACAGGGCGGCATGCTAGCACCTCGGCTAAGGGTGGCGGAGAGTGTGGGGGAGTTCCCGAAAATACCTGCCGCTGTCATCATCCATAATCAAAAAAATTTCATGCCTGCATACAAAAGAGCCGGCACACACTCGGTCCTGAAGGGACCCTTACGTCACTTACCTACTTACTGTGGAAGGCGCAGATGTTCTGCCTTCATGGCCTTGCCCCATCCTCCCTATGACTCTGCTCGGCACTATCTGCAAAGTCCCTTTGGCTGACCTGTGGAAGAAATTAGAGCGGACCTATGCGACCCCGAATTGAAAAGGCTCCAGGATGTGAAGGAAGAAAGAAAATATTCAATCCATATTTACGTTATAATGATCAAAATAGGCTCATATATAAACATTGTTATTAACCTACAAATAGATACATTCTCTATTATTAATTCAATTCCATAAGTACATACTTTGGGTTACTAAAATGATCGTCCACAGCGTACTTGATTATTTCTTTTCTAAATTCACAAAAATTTTCTGACCTTATGTACATAGTAGATTTTATGGACACAACCTTTTATGCACCGTATGGCTTACTACGCTCAATGATATATATCCCGAGGTATTAATAGTATATAATATATAAATAATGTTTTCTTTTCTCTTCAGTTATGGCTTACTTTTCGTTTTGTATATGAAATGGTATTGATATATGTACGCGAGCCATCTCAAAGGAGATGCGCGGGTTTTTCAATGGTTGTTCTTTCTTTATATAATAATATTTATACCTGCATTGCCGAAAATAAATGTTTTTAAAAGCTTTACTGCCGTTTTTCTTTCTTTTTTTTTTTTTTTTTTTTTTTTTTGTTTTTTTTTTTTTTTTGTTATAATTCAAAGTATTATGAGAAGAATTTATTACTACACTTGAACGTTGCGACAAACCCCGAATAGAAAAATAAAAGAATACTTTGACCGACTGCTTCAGTCGTTACATAATTCTAAATCATTGTTTATGATGCATTGATTTCTTACATGTCTACTTACTACAGACACTATATCCAAGTCACATTTTTAAAAAAAAAGATCCTAACGACAAAAATTCAATGGCACTACACATTGAACTTGACTTTTCGTGGCGCTGATAAGTTTGAATAGAAATAATAAAACATTCTTCAGAAGGTACTCTTAAAGGCGTGACTAGGAAGGACACCTTTACGGAACAAGCGCATTTTAGGTCTCCCGACAGTTGGAGAATTCGAATGCTTAAGATACGGGCTTATATCCTACAATAATCATAGTATTTGACACTTAATCCATAAATACTTTCCTCTGACAGCCTTACTTGGCGATAATTTCGAGATCGAGGATTGTTAGTGCACTTGTTGGTCATATCTACTAGGCACATGCATATCTTACAGTTCAAAACTATGCTCCTAAATCTAATTAACAAAATCAAGTCAGGATTCCAAATTACATAAGTAGCTAGGCGTACCCATGAAGTTAGACGTATATGTATGTAATTATAAGTTTAAGTTCAAGATATATATATATAAAACGCACAAAACTTGACCATATCAAAAAGGTTCTGCAATGCTATACGTATATGTATGTACTTATAATCTTAAGTTTAAGATAGATATATATAAAACGTGCAAAAATTAACTAACCATATCAAAAAGGTTCTGCAGTGCAAGTCACTGCCGGAACCGAAGTGTAATACATATGTATGTTAAAAAAAACAAAGTGTAATATTTCAAAATTACTCACATGTGAATCCTCGGCACGATGAAGCGCTTCAGCATTGCCTCCTGGATAAGAATTAACTGGAATTTTAATAATTTGATTACCCTGCTCTATCGCCAGAACACTTTTTGGGGGATGGTACTAGGGTTATGTCGCTTGTTATATGAAAAATTTTTTTCCTTATACTAAAACATATTTCTCGGTGATCAGATGGATCCTGGTGAAGTTAATATTGTTTCAATAAAATTTTCCCCGCTTTTTCTGCGTGCCGTAGGAATGAATCTCCTGCTGCGCGGGTTGAAGGTTAGCTCGAGTTCGGGGGCCTCCAATATGGGAGGAATGTGCCCTCCTACTTCTTTTCCCTCTTTTAGAAAATGTAAATGCACCAGGTCCGGTACCAAGCTCAAAACTTTATCAAATTAGAACTTGCCCAGCAAGTGGAAATAATATGCCTTATTATGAAAATATCCCTCAAACATTTGCTTTTCATACGTCTCTCTAATAAGAGATATTATTTAACACAAAACGAAATATAAATTAGTTCTTTTAACTACCTTTTCGAGGTTTTTCCTGACGTACGCCACACCAGATTCGAATTCCAACAGATCCTTTTTCTTATTTCATCAATGGGGCTCCGGAGGGAGACGCCAAGTTTTATGGGGTGCCGTTGGCGGATTAATCTTTGGTTACTGTGCGAATAATGTACCAGGTGGGGATGTAAATTTATTAATAACTATAAGTATTCTTCGAACTTACGTGAGGGTTTTTTTTTTCTTCGTCGGATTGCGGCGAGAAATATTTGATCTTGCGGGATTTTAATCTTAACGACCTTACTTTCCTGCTAGCAAACTATGACAGACCGATATCGATGGTCTTCTTCTTCTTTCTGTCACTGAACATGACACCGAGCTTGAGAAAGCATTTCTCTCGGTCGGGGCGCGTTTTGGTTTCATGCTGTAGTCGACAACAAGCCGGGCATACACGCTTCAGTCCGTGGTGGCATATTGCTATATGCAATATGCTACGACCATAACAATATTTATTCTATTTTACTTGCACATGTTTTGTACAATGCAATTTACGAGTATAAAATAAGCAAGAAATGTTACTGAAAGAATTCAACAATTTTATTTTGACATAAATAGCTGGCTGTAATATTTTTATCCCAGATTATGTATACAAAATAATCAAGGGGTGCGTTCACCGAGAGAAAAATAGTGACATAATGTCACTACCGCGTTCACTGAGACGGCTAAGAGTAAAAGGTAGCGTGCGTTATTTCACTATCCGTATTTAGGATAGTAAAGTTGTGCGATATTAAATTTGGGTTGTCAAAGTGACATTGATATGGAAATGGAACCAGAAAATATATCAATTTTGATTGATGAGAACCATATGGTCTGTGTGATGGTGCAAAAAGTTTTTTTTTTTATTATAAAGCAATTTCAATGTATTACTTTATTTCCTTGTAATGTCGAAAAAAGGTCATCTCCCAACGTTAACGCTATTTACAATTTGACGTTCATGTTTACTTTTAATTTACTTATTTTTTGCAAACGTCAAAAATATTTGATTTGCTACGTTATTCTCTTTTGCGTTCACTGCAATTTGGTTACACAAGAGTCATCGCTGTAGTGGCTAACTGTCAAACATTTGTTCACAACACAACGCTATCACAACGCTACAGGACGCTATCGTGTCAGTGAACGCACCCAGGGTGAACAGAATTGAACACAGGGAGTACTGTATTCTCATCGCCAACTTAATCCACACGCACAGGAGCGCCGGAAGCCGAGAAATATATTAAATAGCAATTGTAGCACGAAATGTCCAGGCAGAGACATAATACGAGAGTTGTACAATAAGTTTTGCAATAGAGTAATAATAGTAAATATTTGCATATTTGTATCTCAGAAACATGGTTTTCAAATGCTTCAACAGCTTGTTCTGACGTCAATCATCGGTGAACGCACAGTTTGTTCTCTACGAACTGGAACAAAAAGAAATCATTAGGTGCCAAATCAGGACTATATGGCGGATGACCCATTATTTCGATGTTTTAGGTGCTCGAATATGCTGTTGTTTGAGCCGTTGTGTAAGAGCTTGCATTGTCATGATGAGGAATAAATTTTCGCCTAGGGTATTTTTTTGTATTTTACCAAAGACTTCTGGCAAACAAATGGTAGTGCACCACTCAGAATTGAGCTTTTTACGATTCTCTGTAGCAACGGTAGCGATATGTCCATTTATATCGAAGAACCAAGCAACCATTTGCTTCGAAGTGCGAGTAACTTTCATTGAATTTGGGTCATCTTGAAATACCCATACGGTTGACTGCTGTTTACTTTCGGGCTCATAAGAATATGTCCAAGATTCGTCACTTATGTCGATGTTATACACATATTTTAATGCACCGTGATCGTATTTTTTAACATTTCTTTGCATCAACCAACACGAGTCTCTTTTTGAGCGATTGTCTAATTATGCGGAATCCAATGTGAACAACCAGGAGCTCATGCAATATCCTTTCTTAACTTGTCACGCTAATGCCTTGGGTGGCCTCTAAGTCTAACTCACGATAACTCACATGACGATCTAGCCAGCGAAATACAGCCACCATTGAATTCATTAAACCAGCGATTCATACTGGTTTTATGTGAGGTTTTATCACCAAACAGATTGCAGCACATTGTTGAAAAGTTAGGTCACTTCGAAAATCATAAAAAATCATTACACGAAAATGTGCATGATTTAATTCCATTTTTGGCCGAGATGAAATTTTCAAGCCAACAAAAAGTAAATAAATAGCATTTATATGACAACACGTTCTGAGTATATGATAAAAAAAAAAGTCAAACAAATGACATTAGTATTGCCACATTGCAAAACTTATGGTACAACCTAGGTATACTTGTACGATTAACTGTAGGAAAACTCGCACAAATGGAGAAAGAACACAAATTGGCGACTTAACTGACAATTGAATTTGAAATCACTGTGATCGAAAAAAGAGCTATTTTTTGGAAAAAATCCAACAAGTAAAACGAGTCACAATAAATAATTTGACTGACAACCGCCCAAATCAATCTTTCTTCTTTTAACCTTTTTAAATGATTACTTGCATTTGTATGTAGGATAATGAAAACTTTAGAGGTAATAGTTTCATGTTCTTTGGAAATACCGGTACGAGTTAAACTTCAATCAATTCTATTCATTCTCTCTCTCTAAATTAAATTAAAAAAAATCTTATACCTTAAAATGCCAGAGGTTTACTTACCCTAATCTTTCGTATAACTTTTCTACTTTTATTATTGATATCCACTGAAACAAAAATCCCCTCTCCATGGCTGTAAGCTGATTTGCTGAGTGATGCCTTGAGACTAACTCGTCCTTCTGTCCACAAAAACGGTTTATCAACACAACCAACTGGACCCTATTTAAAAAAAAAAGAAGAAGATAGGAATGTATACAGAAAATATTGTATAAGTCATTTTACCTCAATGGAATGAAAGGAATCAAATAAAAATCTATTTCAATAAACAATTCACAATGTTAATGGTAACCTTAATTCTTATGATGAAGAAATAAAAGGAAAATTTTAGCAAATTGTTTTTCATTGAGACGCTTTCTTTCCATTAAAAGGATTTATTATAAAAAGAAGAAACATGCTATCAAAATAAATTACATGACAAACAGCAGTAAGTTCATTAAAAGCAAGTCAAAAACAAAATTAGAATTTGGGGCGCCAAAAGAACTCAAACCCAACCGCCTGCTGTAGCCGAACATATTCTGAAAATAATTTATTTCAACCTGTTTCACAACACATCAGCTAAACTTTGCAATTAAAATTTCCGAAATTAAGATATCCTTTTCGGGTTTCTGGATTTAATCTTGAAATTATTTGAACAGATAAAAGTTTCATTTTTAGGGGTTTGTGTGATGTATGAGTTGATTTAAGGTTTTTGAATTTATTTCTTTTTTCACTGAAAAGCCCCTTTAAAGAATTTTCAACAGGAGTGATGAAGTCTTGTCATTCCCATATCAAATTATTTTTTATTTTATTTCAGCTGACATTTACGATGAGGTTAGCTCATCTATTCAAGGATTAGGACTCGACACAGAATGTCTTGGCGGTGGACGAATTGAACATAGACCAGATAAAAAAAAGCTCAAAATTTATGGATATTCACAAGTAATTCTTAGAATTTATATCTCTCTGTTCGATTTTAATTTATAATGGGTTTTTTTTTTTTATTTCAGGGCTATGGAAAAGCAGATCATGCAGAAACTAGAAATGTGCTTAAATCAACATACAACGACTACGAAATTGAAATTTCTGATGATGGATACTAGAGTAGCTTGTTTGAAGTTACGATCCATATAAATTATTGAATGATTTTATTAACCAGAATAAGATTTTTTTTTAATTTAAAAGATTTGATTCGAATAACAAGACTGTAATTGTTTACATTTAATGAACATGAAAATATGTAAAGCTTTGTTGTTTGTATTTATTTTTATTTACACATTATTACTCGTGCATGTCAGGATTGAGATAGGGGGCATGATTGCTGTGGCGGAAGTTTAGATGTATATTAATCTTGGATTTTCGTAGATTGTAAGTCTAAGGTAAGACGGGATGGCAGACTGTACCACGTTCGCACAGTTCGGGAATTTGCGTGCGATAGTGCGTGCAATGTTAATCTATAAGGGATCACACTAAATGTTATTAGAACACAGAAAACGCATTTAGCGATAGAAGAACGAAAGATATTTGACATTGTGGTAGTGCTCTAGCGAATTGACATGTCAAGTTATCCCCAGTTTGTAAAGTGTAGCAAAGCTTTGCTTTGTCAGTTTTCATCCGCTTTGACAATCTGTTACTTTTCAGTTTACTACTTCTGCCAGGACCATATACTGTCAGAAAATTAGCTATGATCTTCTTTATTTATTTTGAGTTAAGTGTGATTATTAACACTTTTTTTTTAAATCGCCTGAAGTTGATTGCATCCCTCCAGCCTATACAACGAGGGCTGCAAGAACTACACTTTGGGCTATATACCAAAATATGATAAGATATGAAGAGTATACACTAGGTTCTTACTTGAAGTTCGAAGTTAGGTTACATTGAAATTACAACTTTACCATGTAAGTACGCTAGTAGTATTATAAATTGTACAATTGAATTTATTTACCTTTAGATAAAAAAAAAAACACGAACCTTTTAATAGTTCGTTTTAGAATTAGCAGTAAAATTGTATTCACTCATCAGATTACAACAATTACAACTGGCAGAGCCCGGATGGCCTTGACGCCGTGGGCCAGAAACTTTATTGTCATAGGCTTAAGTTTAGGTTTAAGGTTTTTCTATAAAGGTATTTTTGAATTTGATTTTTTTGATTTTAAGCTGGATTGCGATTGTTTTACTGCGTTAAAGCAACTAGTCTTAATCAATAAGGTTAAGCAGGTTTTGGGTTCCAGCATGAAATTACTGAGCGTAACGAGATTTTCGATCGTCTTGCCAAGGAAGGAACCAAATCTGTGTTGATCGCTTCTGAGTGTTTCTGTGTTGTGGTTATCACAGTGCTCTAAATATCATTTTAACTTAAAACGTATTTGAAAATCTATGATTTAATATTATTTTCGTCAATTCTAATTTTCCATGTAAAGTCCCATTCATATCCACAGACACGTGTCGTGGAAGACTGTTTATGGTCTCAGCAACACAGTATAGTATAATATGGTGTTTCAGCTGACTATACCACTGACATTTGATTGACATTCCTTATGGTCGTCGCGTACACAATGCAGTGTGCTACGAAATTTCCATCTGACTGCGATTGACAGCGAGAGCTGGACGGGAAAAAAAGAAGAAAATCGAAGAGACTTCCTGTCAAGCAGCAGAGAAGAAAAGGTGATTTGAGGATAGAACAGAGGGAGAAGTTTTTTTGTTTTTTTTTTATTAAATAGAACATTGAAGTGAAGCGATGATACAAGATCATCTAGTTTTGTTTTTCGTCAGAAATTTACGGAGAGGAGTGATCGTTTTCCTTGTGGATAAAATTTCAGAAGAACGCATTCAATCGGTTAACGAAAAGTTTTTAATACATATTTAATGAAAACATCAAATCTCCTGGTCTCAGTTAAAAGTGCGTGCTCTGCATACATCATATCGTTCGATACCACTAGTTTTCATAATTTAGCTCCAGAAAACATTAAATTTCTGGCAGCAGAAAACTCAAATCTCTACATCAGGGAAGTGAGCGTGTGTATCATATCAAAAACCTCTTTCCATCACGATCCTATATCCAAAAGGATCAAAATCTTCAGGCATAAGTTAAAAGCCGTGCTCTGCACCCATCATATTGTTTGACATTACCACTTTACACAATTTTGCGACAGGGAACATAAAATTTCCGGCATCAGAAGTTTTAAATCTCTACGCCAGGGAAGTGATCGTGTGCACCACCTCAAGTACCATTACGCGTAAAATCTTCAAGCCTTAGTTAACAATGCGTGCCCTGCACTGCACACATCATCTCTATTTTACATAATTTGGCGCCAGGAAACTAATTTCCGGCATCAGCCTTCGCAAATCACTACATCAGAGAAGTGAGCATTTAGAGCACCTCGGATATCGTCTTCCAGTATAGAGTTTATTGTAAAATTTTCGCACAATGGAGTGAACGTGTGTAGCACTTCCAGCGTCAGTCACAGTAAACCCTTTTTAGCTTTAAGTGGGCATCCAAAATTTCTTCCACGTTTTCGACTTTTCCTTTCCTCCTTTTATTTTACTTTATTTTATCTTTCCTCTCCGTACTTATTTAAACCTTTTTTTCTCATTAATTTTTTATTTTATTTTTACACTCTTGCCGCTGTAATTGCCGTCCACACTATCTGACTTGTCGAACAAGAAGGGGAAACGGCCTGTATTTGTTCCGACCTATATCCCCGATCACTTTTTGGTTTGGTGCCCACAAAAATACGGTCTTTTGCCTTTAGTGAATGCGTTCACTCACTGAGCCTAACTTTTGAAGGCCTTTTGAATGTATAATTATAAATAATTGATATTATTGTGATTTCTTCATTTTTTCCTTTGCTTTTCTAATTTGTAATGACATTTTAAAGTACTACTATTATTTCTTTCCCTCCTTTGCATAAGAAGTCTGAAGTGTTGCTATTATTTCTTTTCCTCCTTTGCAATTTTAACTTCTAATAAAATTTTTAAGTATTACTATGATTTTTTTCCCTCCTTTGCCATTTTAAACTGTAATAAAATGTTAAAGGTTCGCTGAAGGAATTTTGGACTTTACCTTAAGTTTTTTTTCTCCAATATTCAAACAATTACATATCCGGATGAAGGGTAGTAATCGGTAGAAGGATGAGTGGCTTTGCGAAATTTTAGGTCTATTTAGTAACTAAGTTCGGATGTAAATTTTAATAAAAAAAGACCAGGAAAATGTCATATTAATTTTTTTCGAATTCGTGTTATTTTCGAAATTACAGCGAATTTTATATTTTTTCGAAAATGAGGTCCTTGCAACGCTTTTTTGGCTGAAACTCAGCTTGTTTTGCTTACTGAACCGCCATTTTGGTCTGGTTTTATTCGTATTACAACTGGCTTTCATTTATAATAACCAGCTTTCAAAAAAGTTTCTAGATAAGTAAAAAATTAACGATATAACTTCAAAAAATTATTTTCTTTGAGGGTTGAAAATCTCCTAAAGTAACCATATTAGCAAACTATTCCGTGCACACAGAAAACATTCCTAATTTATTACCTTTCAGACAAGTACAACATTTTTAGCCTAGCTCAAGTATTCCCCGAGATACAGGATAAGATAATTATAAAGTAGGTTTCACTCGATTTTCTTGCTTCAGTGCTTAGTTTTCTCACCATTATAAAAAAAAAAATTGAATTTCAAAATAACTTCGTTCAAGTTTGGGCGAGGTATATTGCAAGACATCTTATCCTGTATCTCGGGGAATACTTGAGCTAGGCTAAAAATGTTGTATTTGTCTGAAAGTTAATAAATTAGGAATGTTTTCTGTGTGCACGGAATAGTTTGCTAATATGGTTACTTTAGGAGATTTTCAACCCTCAAAGAAGATAATTTTTTGAAGTTATATCGTTAATTTTTTACTTATCTAGAAACTTTTTTGAAAGCTGGTTATTATAAATGAAAGCCAGTAGTAATACGAATCAAACAAGACCAAAATGGCGGTTCAGTAAGCAAAACAAGCTGAGTTTCAGCCAAAAAAGCGTTGCAAGGACTTCATTTTCGAAAAAATATAAAATTCGCTATAATTTCGAAAATAACACGAATTCGAAAAAAATTAATATGACATTTTCGATTGCAAATCACCTCGTCTTTTAGGGGTTTCAGTATTGCATACTTTTTCTGGAACACCCTGTACATAAACACAAATATCAGCTCCAGCAAAGCTCCACTATATATGTATGTACGTAAATATCAGCTGAGTTAAAAAAGTTTATAATGTGATGTTTTGCAGCTGAAGGAAGGAAGTTAGATAGTTTGAGAGATGAAAGAATTAACTTACTGCAAACCAAATCATTTATAGAGATTTAACTTTTTCTTATCTCCCAAGTTCAAAGTTTACAAATTTTCCGTCATATAAGTAGAATCCGATCTGCGGAGGATGGGATAAGAGAGAAGTTTTGATTCCTAATTTTGCAGTTAGTATGTATTGTATATTTTATTTTAATTAGTTGCTAAATTATTTACCCGAAGAAAAAATTTCAGCTCGTTTTTCAAAAACAAAGCCGGGTGAACCCTCGCAAATTCCTTAAAACACGTGTCGTCGAAATTGGGCATTATACGTTTTCAGAGAGTATCAAAACCTGGCATTACATATTTTCGGGTAGTCTCAAACGCCAGCATTATTTTTAGCATAGAAAATGGATATGTAAAAAGATAAAATACTATAATTATTTTGCTTAATATCACCTCCTTATCTTCTTTATCGTATACCTCTTGAACGTGCATAATATAAATAAATTTCAAATTTGAGAATAGCGTCGAAGATCTGTGTTGTAACCTGCCATAATTTAAAGTAATAGCAGTACAAGTGAGTGCGTAATACACGCGTTTCTATGACATCTGCCCAGCCCATATGTACAACCCACGCACTAGCTACGAGTATGTATGAATTATAACTCAAAGTTTTCATCTTAATCAAGGGAAATCTTGAGGATTCCTTAAATCCAAAACTTCACCAAACAATCTCCTAACAACCATTACCCCTTATACCTTTTTTCTTCGTCTTTAACATGCTTATTATTCCACAAACCTTTGGGACTGTTGTGTTTGACGTCAATTTGGTTCCATTGGTTTCCTCGTTGAGAATCGGTTGATTATCTGTAGACAGTGTTAAAGGATGACTGTCTACATTAACTACGGCCGTACTATGGCTAGCATAATCCGCTGTGAAACCAATTGTTGGGGCACTTTTACTGGTGGTGCCCTGTTGATGTTTGTTATGGTGTAACTTGAGCTGTTTAGGCGACAGTCTCAACCTTATACTTTTCGGTAGTGATGTGAATGTAGGATTCGTCTGTTGAATTGCTCTTAAGTCTGTTGGGATTTTATGTGTTAAACGTATGCCTAACTTTACAGTTGTCCGACGCTGGAGCTTTTCATCGGTTAAATCACCTGAAGAAGATTAAATTTTGTTATTATAATACCACTTAAGGTATTTAACCCAATTTTATCACTCACTCATGAAAACTCTGACATCATAGCTAGTCCCAATCGGAGCACCATTATACTTTTTTGCTGGAATTAATTGAACGCTTGGAGGCGCTAACATACCAATTTCCAGAGTAAATGGATGGGATCCTTTTCCCAATCGAGCTATTAGCGCTTGCTAGATTTTAAGGACACGTCATTAAAACTTTTTAATTCGAATAAAAAAAAGAACCTTTCAGAAACCTGTAATGGTGTCACATCATCGTCATCATAATTGACTCTAGGCCAAATTTGCTTTAGAGCGATCACAGCTTCGTTACAAAACTTCAAACCCATCACCTCCTCATCTTCTCTACCGTACCTGTTGAATGTATACATAAAATAAAATAAATTTCAAATCCGAGATAAACTTGGAAGAATAACACACAAGAGCTTACCTGAAAGTGAGAGTTAATTGTCCATAAATTTTTTGACTCGACATAAACTTTGGATCGATATATATCACTCCCTTGAGGGGCTCCACAGCACCACGTTTTGAGATGAGTTCACGGCTTCCCAAGTAAAGTGTAAGAACTGAGTTTGCTGAAGTTTTCTTATAGACTCTGAAAAAGGATATAATGTATAGCTACCGTTGATTATTTATATAAAAGGAAGGAAGTTAGTCTAGCAACTTTTCTAACTTTCTGGATGACTTGTAAATATTTGACCAAATGTAAGAAGGCAGTCGGAATTTTTTGTATGTTAGGGAAGCGTAATAATTTATTTATGTGAGGTAAGTGGGGTTTGACTTGTTGTCATCTTACCTTTGTGATCCCAGTGAATTGCAGTCATCCTTGGATTTTCTGAAAAATAAAAAATGGAAATTATGTTCGTTTCGGCAGAAAGGAATATTTTACTTGATAGGTTTTAAATTATTAAGTTCAAATTGTTTTTGATTTTAATACTGTACAAGCTTTGTTGTGATAATTTTCATTAAAGTTTTGCTGAAAAGACTAATCAAACTTTCTTCATTGCACTTTTTGCTGTCTGCTTGTCTGTATCACTGATGGAGGTATGTATATTCACTTATGAGTTCGGTTAATGGTCTGTGTGATTTGGACAGGGTAAGATCTATATTTAATATACTGTTGCGTGCGTCGCTTTTTGGTTCGTTATTTAAAACACAATATTAAATATGTAAAATACAAGTTCTTTATTTCACTCTATTCTTATACAATTCACAAACTTTCAATTAATCAACTACACTTTAATTATCGCTTAATACTGTACTTTCAATTATCGCAATCTAATTACAACACTTTCGCACGTTTATTACTTTCGCTTGTTAACACTGCAACGTCTAAGACAAGACTCTTTCTTTGGCGGTGACAACTGTTATATTTATACCATAGAAACTCTCCAGATTAGTCTGGAGTGTTCTATTCGAGAATCCTTTTAACTATTCTATTCAATCTATTCTTGAACCTTCGCGCAGATTCTATCATCGATTCTCCAAACCTGAAGTTGTTTACTCTCCATTGCCAGTAGATGTCACCAATTTGCTCATTCTATTGCACGTAACAATACTATGCAGATTCTCTCCTGGATTTCACGTGTGTACTATTAATGCTAGGAGCCTACGGAATAAAATGGATGAATTTTGTCAAATTTTTATCAATTCTAATATTCATGCTATCCTCGTTACTGAATCATGGCTGCAGCATTATGTACCGTCGTCTTTCGTTGCGATACCTGGTTTTAGTCTGTTTCGTAATGATCGATTAAGTCACAGGGGAGGTGGTGTTGCGATCTATTTGAGGGACAATTTAAAGCCTAAAATCGTAGATTCTTCATCGAATGGGGAAATAGAATTTTTATGCTTGGAGGTTGTAGTTGGTTCCGGGAAATGTTTATTATGTGCTGTGTATCGCCCTCCTGGTGTCTATAGTGAGCAGTCTGCTGAACAGTTTTCCAATGCAATGTCACACTTAGTAAACCGATACAACGATGTTATTATTGGTGGTGATCTCAATGTTAACATCCTGATGAATAATGTGATGACTGATAGGTTCTTGTCTGATATGGTGGCGCTCCACTTGGATGTGATAAATTCTTTGCCTACTTTTTTCAATTGTGCCAACCCTTGACTTCTTGATCTTGTCATGGTTACTAATAAGAGTAATATCCGATTTCACAACCAGCTGAGCCCACCAAGCATGCTTGATCATGATAAAGAGTATGACTTATAATCTCTACCCGGAGGGTGGGAGTCTTAACAAGACTTTCTGCTATCGTGATTTCAATCATCTTGATAATCTTAACCTGATAGATGATTGCACGTCACTAGATTGGAATGACATTTTCCTTCTTCCATCGGCGGAGCAGCAGCTATTTAAATTTAATGAGTTGATCTCTTATTTATATAATAAACATGTTCCACTTAATGTTAAACGGATCCGTCCGTATAGCAATCCATGGTTTTCTGATGTAATACGCTCTCTCATTGTAGAAAGGGAGTTCTTATATAAACAGTGAAAACGTCTACACACTTATTACACCCGCACACTCTATCAACAAGCTCGTAACAAGGTCATTTCTGCAATTAGGAGAGCTAAGTGTGAGTATTTTTCTTCTAAATTTGATTCTGGCTTACCTTCTAAAATCCTGTGGGGAAACCTGAAGCCTGAGCTTCTATTTACTCTGATGTCAACCCAGAATGTCCCTTCGATTCTGAGGAGCTTAACCGGCATTTTACTTCAGGTCCAGCAACAAATTTATTTATCAAACGACAGCCTAATATGTCCTTTCTTGCTTTACGTGAACAAAGTGTAAATTGCTTCTCTTTCCGGTGTGTGGAGAAGGGTGAGCTTTTTAAATCGATATACTCCATCAAGTCCCATGCTACTGGTTTTGATGAAATAAATCCTCGTTTTCTCAAGATATTACTGCCTTACATTTTTCCTTATATTCGGCAAATCATGAACACTTGTCTCACTACATCTCACTTTCCAGAAGTATGGAAAATAGCTAATGTTATTCCTGTCGCTAAAAAAATATCTCCTACAGAGCTGGCACACTACCATCCCATCAGTATCCTCAGTTTTGCTTATGCGACTCCAGATTGAAAATTACGTATCATATAATGATCTCCTGGCGAAATATCAGTCTGGTTTTCGGGCACGACACAGTTGTGAATCTGCATTACTCAAGGTCACTACGAACTTGCGATCGGCTCTAGATGTGGGAGATCTTGGTGTGCTGCTTTTGTTGGACTTCTCTAGGGCATTTGATTGTGTTGTGCATGAGAAATTATTGCGTAAGTTGAAAGCAAACTTTTATTTCTCCTCTTCTGCTGTTAAGATGATAGCAACTTTTCTCTCAGATAGGTCTCAACAGGTGGTCATAAATGGTGTTCCGTCTTCTCAAATGCATCTAGCATGTGAAGTTCCTCAAGGATCAGTCTTAGGACCTCTCCTCTTTAGTCTCTACATTAATGATTTATGTGATGTGGTACATGATGTCCAGCTGCACCTGTACTTATGTAGACCTCGTGGACTTATTGAGGACTGTATCTGCAGAATAAATGATGATCTTTCAGAAATTTGTAGGCGGTCAATTGATAATCAACTGCTTCTTAACCCCTGTAAATCACAATGCATAGCCCTCTCTAATTCTGACCTTAATATTGAGGATGTTCCCCCAATTATGCTTAATAAAGTGAAACTTCCTTATGGAAACTGTATAACCAATTTGGGAGTGAAAATTAATAATCATTTGAGGTGCTGTGATCATATTAAATCTATAGTGGGTCAAATCTATGGTGGGTTGAGGAGGCTGTGGCTATCTGCCAATGTACTTCCGGTCGATTTGCGTTTGGGACTAGTTAGGACAATTTTGGTGCCTCTCTTTTCTTATGGTAGCTTAATTTACATGAAACTAGACTCGGTTTGCAATCGAAAGCTTGAGGTTGCTTTCAATGACTGTATACGGTTTGCGTTCGGTTTGCGTTGTTCTGCTCATATCACACCTTACGGACCATCGATCTTGGGTTGTACTCTGGACTTTTACTTAAAGGGTAAAGCACTAATTTCCCTACACAATCTTATTCGTTCAGGTGAGCCGGAGTATTTATCTTGTGAAGTTAAATTTCTGCAATCTTTGAGAAGACACAAACTTCTGATTCCACGTTTCAATACATCCATCCTAGAAGGATCTTACTTTGTCCAGGTTGCACGCCTTTGGAACTTTCTAACTCCTCATGCACAGAGTGCTATTTCTGTCGGTGAATTTAAGAAACTTATAATATAATTTTATTTTTATAATTTACAAATTACTATGCTGATTGTGTCGAACTCTTTTCTTTTCATTATTATTTTCCTACTATGTTTATTTATAAAAATGTTTTTCCTTTTCTTTTCTCTCTGTTTTATTTTTGTTTTATTTTTTATTTTTCATTTTTCTAATGTATTGTAGGTATTTCAATTTATTTTGTAGTTTATTCAGTTAAGCTAGCCTAGCCGTACTTTAAAGTGTACTATTATAAGATTTTCAATCTTGTGTACAAATTCAAAATAAATGATTGATTGATTGATTGATTGAAATAGGAATTCGGGGTAAGTGCCCACTATATGCGTCACCTTACAACCTAGTTATTTTACACATTATCGTCATTTAATGGCATAAGAAAAGGTCTTGCAATCTAAACATACATGAACTAGAATTCTCAGTTCTTCTAAATTACGTTTTGCTTAGTTTCAAATTACAAATTTCTCCGATGCAAATGCTAGTTAGTATATCGGATTTCACCTTCGAAATGTTTCTTCACGATAACCAATAACTCCGACGTAAACGATTTTTGTTTTTTGTGTTGAGTTCAATGTACTTCAACTCATACGATTTATGTGATTTTCCCTCAAAGTAAAATCTTGCTGAAAATAACATTTTTTCTTTACGCTTGATTGATTGTTGGATAAGTTTCCAATAAGAAATTTTCTCAATAAATCGATAGAGGGGGAAACCAAATAAATTTAGCTGGTATAACTAGGAAAGTGCCAATGTTTTTCTAAATTTTACTAAAGTAAGAGGTCTGAAGAGTCCCTCTACCCGAGGTAAGGTCTTCGGATCATTACTAATAAATTGTAACACCTGAAAGTGAGAATTGTATAATTAAATAAATGTATAAATTGAAGTACTCAAAACCATCATAAGTAAAAAGTACAATTAAAAGCACTCTCCAGTCCTTGGGTATAAGCTAAGACAAATGCATACAATGCATGCACTTAAATGAGTGAAGCCACAAAGGATGATAATATCTGGAAGGGGTAAGAACTAAACCAAGAACGAAAAAACAAGCAGGAAATGAGATACAGACAGAAATATTAAAAAATCTGTGAAAGTGAGTTTTTTTTTGGTTAGGAAAGTAATTTCACATTAAAAATATTGCACTAAAAACACAAATATAAATCTGGTTTTACTAAATTTAGCTTATTATTCTTTCGTGTTACCTATATTACATAATATATTCTAACGATCGCCTGATATAGGGCTGCAGTCGACAATAATTCTATAAAGGGGTCAACGATCCTTTATTGAAGGACCAAACATATATTTTTATAAATGATAAAAAGTACGAAGGAGTTCTATCGTACGAATCTCTTAATAGCTAAAATTTATGAAATAAATGAAAGCTTCAGTGTATCAGTAGTAAAATACATTACAAGTATAAAAAGTACGAGGAATTAACTCATCAACCATCGCCAATATGGCTTCCGGACTGGACGCTAATCTGGAGACCTGCTGATTTTTCTTACGGAACGTTGGAACCGTAGTCTCCACAATTTTGGTGAGTCCAAAATCATTGCTTCGGATATTTTAAAGGCCTTTGATAGAGTCTGGCATTCTACCCTTTTAGTCAAACTTAAAACAATTAGTCTCTCCCCTCCTCTTCTATTATGGACTGAAAGTTTTCTATCTGATCGCCTAATTCATGTTGTATTAGATGGCGTTACATATGAACCTCACTCTATAAATGCCGGTGTGCCCCAGGGTTCTATTATCTCTCCGTCTCCCTTCTTAGTTTTCATTAATGATCTGTTTTCCCCTACTTTTAATCCCATCCATAGCCTTGCCGATGATGGTAAGTACCCTTGATTTCGCTTACTGCTTTGATACTCATGCGGAGTCCAGAGGCAATGCCGCATGTGTCAAACGGGATTGCATGACTAGATCATTGAATAACGATATTGATATTATCGTCGCTTGGGGCTAAGCGAATCGCGTCGAATTCAATGCACCTGAGACCCAAAGCTGTTTCATCTCTTTAAAACAAGATCACCATTTAACCACTCCGATTTCATTTGATGGAGCTTTAATTTCAGATTTATCATCACTACGTATTCTTGGCATTAACATTTCCAGTAAGTTAATCTGGATAGACCACATCTTCTCTGTTGCCAAAGAAGCATCCAATTGTCTTGGATTTCTAAAAAGGTGTAAGAAATATTTCAGCCCATCAAATATAGCGCTCCTCTACAAGTCCTATACCAGAGGTAGAATGGAATACAATTCTCCCATCTGGACTGGGGCTGGCCGTACAGCCTTAGCTTCATTGGATATTGTCCAAAAGACAGCCTTAAGCTCATTGGCGATTTGGCAATAACTTCTCATATCGACTCACTCTAGCACCGCCGCAATGTTGAATGTCTTTTGCTCCTTTATCGCTACACGCATGGCCAATGTTCCGATAAAATATGTAGTCTGATCCCTTGTAGATTAATTCCGGCAAGCAATATTCGCGTTGAAAGCCGCGCACATCCTCCACCCTTCAAAATAGTTTCGACCGTACAGTAAAATTCCGTGATGCCTTCTCATCCCCAAATGTGCGAATATGGAACAGTCTACCATCTTCTGTTTTCCTCAGGCTTACAATCTGCGAAGCTTTAAAAGAGACATGTGTACATCGGCACCTCCGCCACTTTCCTTATGTCATTTCATCGTTTCCCTACCTCCTTCCTGTCATGCTGTGCCTTGCTTCATAGGGTATCCCCTGAGTTTAGCTTAATAATATTAAAAAAAAAATGCGCAAAAGGTCAGTTATTGCGGGTAATAAAGTTTTGTATTGTGCTAAAGAAATTCAAGCGTTTTTATTTAAAGAAGTTTTGTTGCTTCTTCGGGTTGAAACTGATTCAATAGTTTTTCGTCTTTATTGGTGTGATTGCTTTTGGGACACGACATTTTTGGTGCAGCCGGTTTAAAAAGGTATGGTGAATTTTAAAATTGATTTTTTTTTATTATTATTTTTGGGAGTTAT
Organism: Dioctria rufipes; assembly: GCA_963924295.1. Classification (NCBI taxonomy): domain Eukaryota; kingdom Metazoa; phylum Arthropoda; class Insecta; order Diptera; family Asilidae; genus Dioctria; species Dioctria rufipes. The sequence continues at coordinate 76,636,887 of OZ002741.1, read as the reverse complement.
GCTTTTTAGCTACTCCATTTTTATTATTTTTGGGAGTTAAGCTTTTTAGCTACTCCATTTTTATTATTTTTTGGGAGTTATGCTTTTTAGCTACTCCATTTATTTATTTATCTACTTTTATTATTAGAACGTTTCAGATATAAAGAGTGAATTTTTTTTTGTGTGGCGACATAGGAAACAAAAAGTGTTGTTGTGGTTATGGTTTGTGTAATTAGGTATTTTAAATGTTAGGTTGTTGCTAAATTTTTGCTACTTATTGCTGGTGTGCTTTGAAGAGGAAATTGTGAAAAAATGAGTTGTATTGTGTAGAGATAGAGTTTTATAGAAAAAGAAACGAGAGTTAAAAGAGTAAGAAAAAGTAGAAATTGTCTTATTTCAAGGTAAATTTTTGTGAAAGGCGTATGATGGTTAAATTTCATGAATATTATAAGGAAGTAATAATTTTGTTTGTTCTTAAATGTAAATGCCTGGGTACTCATATTGAAATCTTCTTTAACCCTTCCCCTAAACTCGCGTCCTGTTTCGCAGGTAAATCCCTTCACATATTTTAAAGGGTAAACTTCAGTTTTGTCACTTACTTTAATTGTCGTATTAATATACTTTCTCTGAAAAATTGTCCATGTAGCGTATTTTAGTCTCATCGTGGGACTTCATGTTTTATGATGTAATGATCTTTCGTTGCGTTCATGTTTTGTGATGTAATGATTTTTCGCTGCGTTAAATGTGTTAAAGTTTCCTCGCGCTTGCAATAGTAGATATCGATAGGGTTCAAGAAACATCTATGTCAGTGGGGAGATCTAATGTATTGACCAGGGAGAAATTATTGCAATTCCAGTCACAGCAGCAGGAATTGGAAAATAAATCAGAAGAGTTGAAGCAGTGCCAAACAAAGCTTCAGAATTATGAGAGAGACTGGCAATATATCACAGATCATTTAACAGGAGAATTGAAAAAACGTGTGGCGAGTGGAGATCTCAAGAATATTCTACAGGAAAACAGCAAAACAGCCTCTCAAACAAGCACGAAAGGAGAAATTGTGGATCTTTTGGTGACTATAACTTTCGACATTATTCGAAAAGAGGAAGGGACAATAGAAAAGGCACTAGAGGATAGCCGCGAGGAAATTAAAGCTCTGGTCAAGAAGGTAGATACCTTAAATATTCAACTGAAGGAAGCAGAGCAGACTGAGGCTGAGCTCGAACGGAAATTGCCGATAGAATTACAGGAACGTCAGTCAACCACCAAGGATAAAAGCAACCAAGGAAACAGCAGAAAGTGGTCACCAAGAAGATTAGTATTTTGGGACCAACAGTCAGAGCCAAAACAAAATCCGATCGCACGTGGCAGTGTAATTAGCGTAAAAGAAAATAAGGAAATAAGACAGAAGGAAAGTGGAAAATCAAACGAAGGTCACATAAAAATGGTGGATATACACGATAAAGTGATGGATATTGTCGTCAAGTATGTACCTATGTTTTCCGGAGATCGATCTCCAAAAAAAACTGGTGAAGGAGGTGTACAGATTTTTAAGCAGCGGCAAAAATTTTGTCGACCGACTGAAGCCTGAGGAGCAGAATATTTTTATGAAATGTGTGAAGTATCGGTTGACGGATGATGCTTACTATCTGGTAAGTTCAGAGGAAACAAAAGATTTTGAAGCTCTGCAATTGATAACCAAAATAGCTTATATGCCGAAGAAGTCATTTAGTGAATTGCGAACGGAGATGGTGGAATGCAGACAAAGACCAGGTGAAGACATCAGAGAATTTGCGGACCGATTGAAGGAACTGTTGAGCCAGATCAAGACAGCCGTATCAGCAAAGTACCCGGACAAAGACGGAGGACTAATAGCGGAGTTAGAGTCTGATGCAGTGGTGTGATTAATCATGCTACTCAGGTACATCTGACGGGAAGGAAGTTCGAGTCTCTGGAGGGAGTGCGTGAAGAAGCGACCTACCACGAGAAGGATGCAAAATGTCTTCAACGTCGGCCATCAGGAGTAGGAGATATGTTTAAGAGTAACGGCGGAATCCCTCAGAATACATGGGAGCCCAGGTTGGCCAAGAAAAAGCCAGGGAGGGCATCTCAGTGAAATGTAAGAGAATACCGAGGAACCCCTCCCAGAAGCAGTTAGCGAGGCTCTAAGCAATGCTTTCGATGTGGAAGGGAGGGACACTTCGCAAAGAAATGTGGTGCGGAACGACAGCTTCCATTCTGCACCAGATGCCGAGGCTATGGTCATGTATCGATGGAATGTAGGAAGCAGCAAGTGAGATTCGCGAATGTAGCCACAAGCGGAAGAAATGAGTCTCGAGAGGAAAGGGAAGTTTTATACTGCCAGTTTTGCACAGCTTGCGATCACTTCACTGAAAACTGTTTGCGGAAGTACTTAGCAGAGCAAAACATTCGGCAGTTGGGAAACGGAGAGCGGCAGCTGGGGAATCCATCCACAGCTGCCTTCCATTGACAAAGACAAAATTTTTGAAAACTCAAATAAAGGAATCCAGTACACTAGAGTTAAGCCCGTTAAATAATGACATAATTATAGTAGGATCAGACATAGGAGTGGAAGATAGATTAAGATTACTTGTGTATACTGGAGCGACTTGTAGCATAATTAAGATAAGTCGAATAAGCAGAAATACACCCATACAGACTCAACAAAGAATAATGATAGGGGGAATTTTTGGAGCTCAAAACAGCTCGATTGGAACTTGGAAGGCCCATTTACGCATCGGTACAGTCATTCGGTCCTGTGAATTCCACACGATTGAAGACACAGACTCAATACCAACCGATAGGATACTGGGGATGGACTTTCTTAAAGGCAAGGCCATCATCGTCGATTTTATAGATGAAAAGGTGGCAATATAAGGCGAGGCAAGACCTGTGAAACAAAATCCACTCTTCCGAAACATAATAGGAAATGAACGTGTTGAGAGAATCGTCTTGAAGAAGGGTACGGAACAAAGCACAAGTATACCGGGATTAATAAAGTCTGAGTCACCTCAGCTGAGGAGGTAAAAAATCGCATTCAAGAGCGGATGTCAGGATTGAAGGAGATTGTGAGTAAAGCAAGTGGAGCTGTGGATAGTATAACCAGGTACCTAGGTAGGGTGAATAGTAGCAATAAAAAAGAGAATACGAGTCCAGCGGAAAACGAGACTGAATTAGATAAGTGGAAAACCAAGATAGAAGAAATGATGCGGGTAAATCACACGAGTATAGAGCCACAGTTAGGTGGATGTGAAGGAAGCACCTTGCCAACAGCCCCTCGCATGGGAACTGAACAAAGGGTTAAAAGTGTTAAAACAGAAGCATCGTTAAGATGGTGAAGATAGGGATTCCGAACCTCCTCGCAAGGAGGTGGGACTTCTTAACTTTGGACCCAAGATACCGGAGGACCATCAGAGCTCCACACAGATGAGGAAGCCACCATTTTCGGGCAATACCAGATATAATTCAGGTTCAACTTTCAGGCTAGAAGCCAGGACAAAACAACTGGTAAAGATAGATGTTAAAATTATGAATTTTCAGCTCCAATTAAAAAGATTAAACCAGTTTGTAATATACCCATTCTCACACCCTAGCAGTAAGATCCACGCCAGCCAACACCGACTTAAGCTCATGAGGGACTCGTTAGTGCTGGAGGAAAGAAAAAGGGTCCGTTGCTAAACTTTGCTATGAATATAGCGATATTTTTTATTTACCGGGATATAAACTCACGTCCACGTCAACGAAAACTTTCAAATTGCAACTTATGGCTAACGCAGGCCAAATACATAAAAAAAAGGTACAGGATGCCAGAAGCTCACAGGGAAGAATGCCAAAAACAGCTAGCAAAGCTTCTAGAAGAAGATATCATAGAACCCAGTAAAAGACCATTCAATTTCCCAGCTCTACTTATCGCTAAAAATTTATTTATTCCCTTAAGGGAATGGATAAAGAGGGTAATTGGAAATTTAGACTGTGCGTAGACTTTCGAGAACTGAACAAAGTGTGTATCCCTTACGCATATCCTCTCCCACGAATAGAAGATATATTGGACAGATTGGGTCATTCCAGGCACTTCTCCACGTTAGATCTAGCTAACGGGTACCACCAAGTACTAATTGATCCAGCAGATAGGGAGAAAACATCATTCAGAATCAATTTCAATCACTTTCAGTATAAGCGATGGCCATTTGGATTAAAAACTGCTCCCCCAATCTTTCAGTCGTTATTGAATGGGATTTATACAGGAATAAAATGCTTCGTTTATCTAGATGATGTGGTCATCTTTACAAATAATTTGGATGAACACCACGAAAAGCTACGAGAGCTATTCCAGCGTTTTAGGGAACACAATTTAAAACTTCAGCCTTCGAAATGTCAATTTTTGAAGAAGGAAGTTGTGTACTTAGGCCATGTGTGCTCAGAGAAGGGAGTAAGGCCGGACGAACGGTTAGTTAAAGTAGTGCGTGATTTTCTAAGACCACGAACTATGCGTCAAGTACAGTCGTTTTTGGGACTAGCTTACTATTACCGAAAATTCCTCCCAAACTTTTCTAAAATTATGGCTCCCATTACGAAATTGCTGAGAAAAGGGTAAAATTTAATTGGGACTCTGAATGCGACAAATCCTTTAGTATTATAAAAGAGGCTTTAACTACGCCACCTGTCTTGGGTTACCCTGATTTTAGTAAGGCATTAACATTAATTACAGATGCAAGTGGAGAGTCCTTAGGGGCAGTCTCAGAACAAGAGGGAAAGCCGCTAAGCTATGCCAGCTGTACTTTAAATCCTGCTGAGAAGAATTATTCTACCACCGAACGAGAGATGTTGGCCATCGTTTGGGCTGTGCGGAATTACAAATGTTATCTGTTAGGTAGACATTTTAAAGTTATATCCGACCACCAGCCTTTATACGGAATTTTTAAAGTAAAGGATATCACATCCCGTATGGTGCGATTTCATCAGAAATTTTCTGAATATGACTTTGAGATTATTTATAAAACTGGCAAGCAGAATAGTAATGCGCATGCATTGAGCCGGATTCCCCAAATCTCTAATGGTGGAGACGAAGAAAATACTACAGAGTTTCTATGTTTTGCAGTAACTCGAGCTCAAGCCCGGAGGAAAATGGCATTAAACGAAAGTCAAAATGGGGAATTCGAAGACGACTGGGACGTGATGAGCGAGTGTGAGTTGATTCCCGGAAGAACGATAAGACAGCCAGAGCCAAAATTAATTTCGGACCCGAAGGAAGTACAGATGATCTTTGAAGGATTATCATGACTCTAGGTTCGGAGGACATTTTGGACGAACTAAAACGTTCGGAAGAATTAAGCGTTTCTACCGCTGGAAGGGGATGAAAGGTCAGATCGCAAGATATGTTCGAAAGTGTGTAAAATGTCAGAAAAACAAGCACGCGCGAACCATTAATATGCCTATGGTAGTGACGGAAATTACAGAGAAACCATTTGATAAGGTTTACGTCGATTTGGTGGGACCTCTACCTGTAAGTCACAATGGCAACAAATATATCCTATCATTAATGGATGATCTTACGAGATTTGTTGACTTCGTGGCTATACCAGATAAAGAGGCGAATACCGTTGCCCGAACTTTGTTTGAACAGATTCTGAGTCGTTACTCGCTGCCGAAACAACTGGTAACCGATCATGGGGCGAATTTCACAGAAGAATTTTGAAAGCCCTCTGTAAGATGCCTAAAGGTGAAAAAATTGCAAACCACGGCATATCATCCTCAGTCGAATGCAGTAGAGAGACAACATTCTACTTTGGCAAACTACTTATTTGAGGAGTTTTGTGGATCGGGAGCCACAAGCATGGGACGAATATTTAAGAACAGCGGCTCATGCGTATAACAATACAATACATACAGGCACTAAACTCACATCGATGGAATTCCCAGCAGGTTACAAACCAAACCAGAACCATTATACAATGCCGACAGATATCATGCAGTACTACGCTTTAAGCTGCAAAAGTCATTTGAGCTGGCAAGGGAGAATCTGCAAAAGAGTAAGGTTACGTCAAAGAACTATTATGATAGGAAGACCAGGTCAGAGCGGCTACATGTCGGCGATAAGGTCTTGGTCAGAGATCCAGCCCGCGCAGAAAAATTATCAGCAATTTTTAAAGGACCCTATGAGGTCATACATGTACACAGTCCGGAGAATGTAACGGTTCTTCAGGGCAAAAAATTTAAGCGGATCCACACTAACCGTTTAAGAAAATTTGTTGAATGATCAATTTCACTTCACCCTACTTAGTTAATTACTTATTAATCTCTGTTATTTTACAGGTGTCATATTGTAAGCAGAAGCATTCTGATAAGGGGTCAAGTATTCGGATGCAGTAAAGGGTAAAGAAGGGTATCTTAAATGAGGTAAGGTCTGGAACATTTTTTTTTAACGACACAGTAAGAGGGAATATACAACAAGAAAGAAGAAATAAAATATTAAAATACAAATATAAGAGTTGTAAAAAAAAAAAAAACAGAAGAAGGAAACAATATAAATAAATATAAATAAAGAATAAGAAGTTTTTAAAGAAATAAGGCATAAAGAAATCTAGATTTGTAGTAAAGAAGAAAAGAGGTAAAGAATAAATAATTAATTAAGACAAATAAAATAAAAAGAAGAAATAACTAGGAGAAGCTTTTATTTTAGATATTAGGAAGGTTGCCAGTAGATTAAGGAATACAGGTAAGAAGTAGGAGAGCCAAAATGGAAAGGCTTATGGTAATAATATTAGTTAGTGTGACACCACTGTATGCAGAGAATGCCGACTACAGCATCAAACCCATAACACAAACGGGGGTACTATTCGAGAATGTGGGAAAGCTGAACTTCTACAGCAAGCATTGGACGATTATAACTAAATGCCGAATTTAACAAAAGAGTTGGAGTTTGCAAAAAATTGCAGCAGTCTAAGCAGAGAATTATGTACCAGGATCAGGCACATAGGAATAGGTACCAGATGCGAAGTGGCAACTAAGGAAATAAGAACCTGGGTGTCCAGAATTGAACAACAGAATGAAGAGTTTAGCCATCATATGCATGGGGAAGCATCCCATCGTACGAAGCGCTCATTTTTTGATGGAGTAAGGCCTGTTCCCCACACTTCGGCGGATTGTGGGAGAGCTCCATAAAGCTAGCAAAGCATCATTTGCGGAGAAATATGGGATACACGGCATTATTATACGAGGAGCTGACTACAGTCGCCTGCCAAATAGAGGCGATAATAAACTCACGTCCGATAACACCCCTCTCTCCTGATCCAAATGACATATCCGCTCTCACTCCTGCTCATTTCTTAATCTTCTCTTCTCTTACAGATATAGTTGAGCCTGATTATAGGGAGAAGAATCTGAGTACGCTCAATCGCTGGGAACGCCTCAAGTATATACAGCATTTTTGGTCCCGGTGGAGTAAGGAGTACTTGCAGCTCCTGCAGCAGAGAGTTAAATGGAAGCAGACATCTCAAAATATCAAGGTCGGCACAATGGTTTTATTCAACGATGACAACATTCCATCCATGAAGTGGAAGCTAGGTCGAGTGGTAGAAGTTCATAGAGGTCCCGATGAACTCGTAAGAGTAGTAAGCGTACGAACAGCAAATGGTATATGTTCCAGAGCAATAACAAAGGTATCGTTACTCCCGATCGAAGACGGCAGCGAGTCATTATATTCCTCTTTGAAAGCGGATGCTTTCTAGGTTGCCGGTATGGACGAGAATTCTGGCAATGTCCAAATTTCTATGGACGAAAATTCTGGTTATGTCTAAATTTTGAAGTACTTATTTGTAAAACATGATTATACCAATTGAATTCTTTTTGTAGTAAATTTTTGTATATTTGTAATAGAGTAAATTATATCATGAGTTGAGTTGTAAGTAAGAAGTCACTCTAGTCGGTACACACGCGGCGATAGAATTGTAATCGGTAGATCAATAAATAATTATTGTAATAATTAATTTTCGATTGTTTAAATTCAAATTCGACCCAAAAACTCTTGAGTCTCGTAACACTATTTTTTTTATTATTCTCTAAAAGATTGTAAACCTTACGTACTCTACTTGTTTAACATAGAATAAATTGAATTGAACTGAATTGAAAAACAAAAAAATGTTTCACCACTGTATCTAATTGAAAACGATTTAATGTGGTTCACAAGGAGCAGGCTTTGTGTAATGAATTTCCCAAATGACCAGAACAATAATTACTATGGTGGCTTTAGGATTAAAGTACTTGAAAATGAAATGATTTTCATTCAGACAGAGATTACGTAGTTTTGAATGTGCCCTGGGAAAATTCTAACCAAAATCTTGTGTCGCCAAAGTTCAGAGCTTCTAATAAAATCGTTGGGAAAATTGATATATTTACATCTCCAATGTCTATATATGTTGTATGTAGTATACAAATATAGAAGTCTTCCATAGAATTGATAAATCAAATATGCTTGTAAACAGCTCGCCAAACGGATTGTAAGGTCTTCCCTTTCAAAATTTGGATAAGTGGAACCAGGTTGTGTGAAAAGCAATTCCCACCAGCGAATGCCGTAAAATTTGGCCTGAATTTGCTATGGCAATGAAAGCTGTTAAAAGGGTTAATTTTGGTGATGAAGAGAACACTTTCAGAATTATGCAGGCCTTTATAGTGTAGACTTATGTAGGAGGGATAGGGTGTATTATGTATTGTGTTACTTAAATAAATTATTCCTTCTCAGTAAAATTTACCTTAATTTTGTTTGTTTGTTGGAAAGTCACCGTTCTTACTTAGCTAATGGGGTAATTTATCTTTTGTAGAAAACATCGTAATAGTCTTAGCAGGTATAGCATGTAGCCTTATGGTTAGGTACTCATGGTTGTCTCAATAAAAATCTATTTTATTATAACATTAAAAGTGGGTAATTGAGCAAATACAGAAATAATAAATTCCATTCAGTAAGCTGAGTTGAGATTACCACATTGCTTACAGGTGTTAAAACTACTTACTTAAAATAAAACAAAATCATTTAATCATCATTTAAAAGTTTATAAAAAGTAGAGACTTTTTAGCATCCCCTGCCTAAACCGTTAGAGCTATATTAATGCATTGTATGGAAAATGTCTCGGGTGTAATATATTCTACAAAAAAATTCGTGAAAGCACATGTCTATCTTTGAAAGGTACCTAACCTAGAAAAAGGTTCTTTATGTTGCAATTGATTACACGAGGTTCTTTTTTTAATTTCCAGTGACTGCTGCGCGCCTTCAATTCAATTCAATTCAATTCAATTTAATTGCGTCTATATATACAGGGTGTCCCGTATGTGGTCTGGCACCCGAAGAAGGCTACGGATAGGTCATGCTTAGACAAACAAAAGCTGTATGGATGGGGGGGGGGGGGGGGGGATTATCGTACCGGTTTCCGAGATAACGCGACTCTAAGATATTTGGGTATATCCTGTAACTTCTGAACCTTACACCCTATGCTGATGATTTAAACTTTGTTAGATAGATAATCGTTGGACCTTTCTTTCCAATGGTCTATACATTTTTGCCCCTCAGCCTTTCCGTTTTGAAGTTATGGCTCAACAAAGTTAAAATTTCGGAATTTTTACTCGTTTTTTTTATTTAACTACTATTTTTATCAAAAAACACGTCATCAATATCAATTTTTCATATTGAATTTAAAAAGCCCAAAAGCTTAGCTTTAAAATGACCTACCTATCACACTCTGTACCGAAAATGTAACCCTTTCTGCGTTTTTTCACTTTTTCTTAAGAATCTTCAGCAAAACTGGCTGAAAAAGTTCAATAAGTGCCAGAAGATAGGCAATCATCTTTTGGAAATGACCTTTTAAGCATGACCTATCTGTATCCTTCGGGTGGAAGACCACATACGGGATACCCTGTATATATGGTTTTGCTATTGCAAATGCAAATTAGCTACATAATATAAAACGTAACGTTTTGTTGGCAAGTTTCGATTAGACGGACACATTGCACTTGCTGTTGCACTTTCGGGAATTGCTGCTACACAGCTGGAAGCTGTTGGTACAGCTTAATTTTATTTAATGCTAGATAACTAATCATTCGTTCGTCTAGACTACCGACCTACGCCAGATCTATATAATATATTCGAAGGGTTCCCATAGCACTACCACCTCCTTACTCACGGTACCTTCATATTTAGTAAAATGAGTCACCCAAAGGCGATAAGCCCGGCGGCACTTGTTTCAAGAATTGCTGTAGTCGACGCAGAGTTTGTACTTTCTGTCCATATAAAAAATGCAAAATTAGAAAATACGTACGCAATTACTGCAACGAATCTATTTGTGGGGAGCACACTTTCAGATTCTGCCAAGATTGGAATTACTAACTTCTGCCACTTTTCTATTTTTTTATTAAAATATTATAATGTTATGCTAATTTGTTTGAAATAGATAAAGGCAATATGAAAATATACAGGGCGTTTCGGTGTGGGTGATCCATACAGAAGGAGGCGATAGTACTCACCTAGCCAAACAAAAAATTGTATGGTGAAGGAGTGGTAAGACGCATCGTTTCGGCCGAAAGGGGCGGGTGGTTAATATTTTTAGTATTGTTTCCACTTTACACCCTCTTGATATACACCCTATCAAGGCGAGATATATCTTAGATGATAGCAAACCGTCTAAGCTTTGTAATGAATGCCCAATCAGCCCTACTGTCATCTTCAATCTTAAGTTGTAGTACGTCAAAGTTCAGAAATTGGAAAAAAACATCCTAACTTTTTCAAATTTGAACGGTGTAAATCAGAAGTTTTTTTACTCTGATGCAATGTAGATGAGCTCACGATACCTGTATCGTGAACGAATTTGTTGGAGCTGTGTCTGGTTCTTGTACCGACACAGCAAGTAACTTATTGTTCGTCGCAATGTAGATGGTGGTAACAACGATGACACTTACGATGCTTGTATCGTAAGTTACTTATTGATTGTTTTCGGTTCTTGTACCAAGACAATCTTAATCGCGACTCACAAAAGGGATAGGTACTGGTAAAACAACACCTTGAATATGATAATGAAAACTGATATATTTAATTTATTTGCACGATATTTATACAAGATTACAAACAACTAGAGTTACTTAAAGCTAGGGTCAATAATCATTACAGCACTAAATTATTGAGGTAAACGTATTGCTGACATACACAAATTAGCGCATTTACAAATTATTAAAGCGAATGACCTGTGCTGGTTGCGCGTTTTTAATTTCGTGTTACAAGCCAATTTATGTGTTGGCAGCGAATGCCTTTATGCTTTCTAAGAGAAGGTCAATGATTTGTGAAATGCATGCAAATGAATTGTCTTTGTTGATTTAATGAATATTAAGATCCAAAAAATGACTTAAGATTAAACATCCTCCACCGCCTTGAACATTGAGTTCAATATTATATATATACTATTCTAATGTTAGGCATCGAAGGTTACGCTAAACTCAGGATGACTTGTTTTAGGCTCGGTCTCGAATCGTCTGATTGATTTTCTTGGTGATGGCTTTGGTGGGCTTTTGATTCGTTGACAGATAGTCGCTCTGAATTTCCAAACGATGACGGTGCTTAAAGCAGCCATGAGCAGCAGAGCGGCATATGCTATAGTGTATTGATGAACATCATGTGCTTGAAGATGGGTCTTAGGTGGTAATTCATTGTATAGTTGTTTAATCTGTTCCTTTATGGCATCTAGTCCTGCCCAATGTCTATGATAGTGATATGTCTCGTTGTCTTCTGATAGCAAATGTTGCGTGGCTATAACATCCGATAAATTTCCAGAGGGCGTATAGGAGAGTCGTGAAATTGATGGATAAATGCTATGTCCCTGTATTGTTATCAGTTCTTGTTTGATCATGCAATCGCCTTGAATTTTCAAAATTCCTGTTTTCTCCAGAATTGTTTGCGTGATGTTGTTTCCACAAACTACGTTAAGTGTGGTTTTGGACTTAAGAGCATAGATCCATTCATTTGGATGATTCAACTGTATCCAGTGGGGTCCGTCTCCAACCCTTGAGACTTGACAGGAGGGTGATTGCGGCAGGTGGTTAATTAGATCTACTTCACAGGAACTGATATTTGACCCTCTTCGATATATTGGGTGTTTTTGTTTGCAGAGGTGCTGACCTTCAGCTATGATGGGGCAAGATTGAAGTTCGTATTCCGTTATCGGATAATATTGATCCCGATGCATATTTATTACCAAATATGGGGTTGATGGATGAATGGTGAAGAAGGTGTTGTTGACCAATACTGGTACAGAGACAAGTTTGAATAATTCAAAGTCTTCAAGGGTCAGTAATGGTATTCTGAGGCGGAATATCAAGTGCCTTGTTGCTATTCTTGCTTCGATTGTCATCAAGTTGTAGAATTTTAATACTTCATCCTGGGTTACTGGCAGCCGTAACGACGATGACATGTGTTCCTTAATAGTTGTCAGCTCTCGTCTTAATTGAGGTGGTGAGATGAGCTGTGGACTGATTTTTCCATGGTGAGTGTCGACGAGTACATCTACAATCGGGGCTTGAATTTGCTGGAAGCGTATGGCAGATAAGGTAGCCTGCATTGTCAAAGATATGAATGCTTGTGACAGCCTTTCTTCTTTAAGTTCCTTTGTTAGACCGTTGACCTTTCTTGCGAGACTAGTGATATGCCCCTCTAAGTTTTGAAAATGCTTATCTATTATGTCCTGGTTTTTTTTCATCACATTTAATGTGGTATCTATCAGCGTTGTTTGGTTCCTTATCAAAGCTGTCAGGTGCCCTTCATTTTGCTCTATGCCTTCAATGGTATCGGACATTTTATCTGCGTAGTTCGAATCCAATACTCCGAAAAGTGCACTTGCAGTAAGCAATTACATTCCACTCACTTGAGATAATGTTTGTAACACCCAAATTTTCAAAGTATATTCCCGGGTGTGAGTGGAATGGACTCAATTCAACGGGACTGCCATGTGTCAGTGGTAATAAAAGGCACGTTAGTAGTAATGTGGTTACCGCTGAGCCTAGTGATCGGCGAGCCTTTTTCTTCGGGGACGAGTCTGTGTCTGGTGACTGATAATTGCCATCGGTATGCTTCGAAGTAGATATAGTTTGTTGTTGTCGTTTATGGGTACTTGTCAATTTGTAGTGATCTAGATTCTTCAATTTAGTACTGTGCTTGTTTTTGACGTTGGACAACAGTTCTGTGGCTTTGTCTAAATCGTAGTCCTTTTCGATAGGTAATGGCGCAAGCTTATGTATGGGCCGGCGTAACACTCCACTGGAGGTTCTAATATCAGCTACTCGAACCAGGCCATCATTTCCATGGTGGATTTTAATTATTCGACCTAACGGCCATTTTAATGCCGGTATATTGTCTTCTTTTATAAGTGCCATAGTGCCAGGTTGAACATTTTGGCAGCGTTCCTTCGATTTATATCTGTGTTGCAACTGATTCAAATATTCGCCAGACCACCTTCTCCAGAACTCATTTTTGATATGTGTAACGAGTTTCCATCGTGTAATAAGGTTTATATTAAGTGGTTTGGTGTCGGCATCTATCATACCAACAAGGTGTTCTCCGATGAGGAAGTGTCCTGGAGTCAAGGCGTTGAGATCGTTAGGGTCAGAGGACATTGGTGTGATTGGTCTGGAGTTTAAGACTGCCTCAATTTCGACAATAGCTGTTTCGAGTTCTTCATATGTTAGTGAAGCGGCTGCTAACGTGCGTTGGAGAAGATGTTTAGCTGACTTTACCGCAGCTTCCCAGAGCCCTCCAAAATGCGGTGCTCGAGGTGGAATGAAGTGAAAATCGATGTTCTTTGTACTACATATTCTTGTTATCTTTTCTATTGCAGTTTGAGATCCAATCATGTCCTTTACTTCTTCTAACTGGTTTTTGGCACCCACAAAGTTTGTCGCATTATCACAGTAAATGTTTGCGCAGTGACCTAGTCTACCCATAAAGCGTTTAAGTGCCCCAAGAAAGCCTTGTGTTGTTAAATCGGTGACTAGTTCAAGGTGAGTTGCCTTGGTAGCAAAACAACAGAATACTGCTATGTAAGACTTCTGTGGCCTTTTTCCTCTGATCTTGTAGTGGGTCCATACTGGTCCGCAAAAATCTACTCCCGAATTGACGAACGGTCTTGCTGGCTGAACTCTATCTGCAGGCAAATTGCCCATTAACTGTGAAAGTAGTTTGGGCTCTGCCTTTACACATCGTACACAATTCTTTACTATGGATCGCACCAGAGTTTTGCCTTTTATTGGCCAAAATTTTTGTCTCGCGATTGACAACAGCGCCTGAGGTCCCACATGGTAGTTATCTTTATGTAGCTCGTCTAGCAGTAATTTTGTGAAAGGATGTGTGTATGGCAACAATATTTGATGTTTGGCGTCATATGAAAGATTTGAGGCTTCAAGTCGGCCTCCAACTCTGATGAGTCCTCGAGTGTCTATGAATGGGGTGAGACTGCTAAGAGAGCTGTTTTTGTTAACTTCTGCAAAGCGTTTTAGATGGTCGAGATCATCTTTGAACTCTTGCTCTTGCATGTGCCTTATTATAGCTACTTGAGCTTCATTGATTTCGTGTATGGAGAGTGATTTACCCGTATTACTTGCTTGTTGTTGATTGCGATGTCTCATGATATTCCTGAACGAATTTCCATGATCGATTTTATCGATTATGGATGTTGAATCTTCGGCTGCTGAGGCTGATAACGTGAACCCCTTTTTCTCTAACTTGCATTCTTCTGTTTTCAGGTATGGTGGTGGCCAAAGGTCTTCAGTGCCATGTAGAAAGGTGGGTCCGTAAAACCAAAGTGGGGAACCTTCGAGTTTTTCTGGCTCGATTCCTCGCGAAAGAATGTCAGCAGGGTTGTCCTTAGAACCCACGTGGCGCCATTGCGTGGGAACGCTTACGTCCTGTATACTTGAGACTCTATTTGCAACGAAAGTATGAAAGTGTGAAGATGAAGAATTTAGCCATGCTAGGACTATTTCGGAATCAGACCATAGGAATACAAGCTCTTTCCTCATTCGTAAGTCCCTTTGGATGCGATTAGCCAGTTCCGCTGCCAATTTAGCTGCACAAAGCTCTAGTCGAGGTAATGTGGTTTGTTTCATTGGAGCTATCCTAGATTTAGCGCATAATAGGCGTACTACAATAATGTTGTCCTTATCTATGGATCTTATATATGCAGCTGCACCGTATGCTTTCTCTGAAGCATCTGCGAAGACATGAATTTGCACTACTTTGGGGATTCTATGAGAAAATACATGCCTTGGAAAATTTATGTTGCTCAGTAACTTTAGACCTGATCGAAATTTAATCCATGATGTATGTAATTCTTGGGGTAACGCTGCATCCCAATCAACTTTGAGTGTCCACAGCCTTTGCAGAAATAATTTCGCATTCACCACAACTGGAGCCATAATACCTAATGGGTCGTATAGGTGAGCAATATCCGAATACGTTGTTCGCTTTGTCACCTTACATGATTCAATTTGTGCAGTCTTTACACGGAAAGAGTCAGTCTTAGGAAGCCAGATCAGACCGACCGCTTTATTGTTGAAATCTAGTTGGAGCTCTTGATCTGTGGGAGGTATGCTCTGCAGCAAGCGCTGGTGATTTGCACACCATTTTCTTAATTTAAAGCCAGATGTGCTAAGTATTGATTGGAGCTGAGTTTGGATGTCAAGAGCTGCTGATAAGGTGTCTGCACCGGTGAGAACATCATCCATGTAGAAGTCACGTTTGAGTATTTCCGACCCCACAGGATAAGTGTGAGCTTGATCCTCTGCCAATCTTTGAAGACATTTAGTGGCTAGGTATGGCGCACACGTCGTTCCGTATGTTACCGTTGACAGTTGATAGACTTTAAGCGATTCACTTGGATCAGGCCTCCACCAAATTCGCTGATATTTACTATCGGATTCTTCAACTTCTATTTGCCGATACATTTTCTCGATATCAGCAGTAAATACGAATCGTGGTAATCGAAAACGTAAAAGAATGGAAAAGACGTCATCCTATATAGTTGGACCCGTGCATAGTATGTCATTTAAGGATATGTTCTTCGATGTTTTTGCTGAAGCGTCGAATACCACTCTAAGTTTTGTGGTGCTGCTATCCGGCTTCATGACACAATGATGAGGCAAGAAGTAGTATGGTGCCTTGATGATGTTGATGTTGACTTCCCGCATATGACCCAAGCGAAGATACTCCTCCATAAATTCCACATATTGTGTTTTAATCTTCTCGTTATTGGCTAACTTTCGTCCCAATGATCTAAATCTTTGCAAGGCAATGTCTTTTGATTCCCCTAATCTAGTAGGCTGAACTAGAAATGGGAGACTTACGATAAAACGTCCACTTAAACTTCTTCTTGTGTTTTGATTGAAGTGTATCTCACACCGTTTCTCTGCCGTGGTAAAATTCGTGGAAGACCCTTCAGTCTCTTCCAACTTCCAAAAACGCTCAATTTGCTGATCTAATCTTTCATCTTCGCTGCAAATTCCACAGATTGCGTCAGATTGAGACATATTATTGATCTTCCCTGCCACAGTCCAACCAAAAACAGTGTTTTGAAGTGTTGGTAACATTTCCCCCAACTTTATCTGGCCAATTGACAAGAGTGAATAGTAAATCTCTGCACCAATCAACAGATCAATAGATCCAGGTCGATCGAAGGTTGGATCAGCTAACGCGATGTTTTGAGGTAGCGGCCAAGGTGAAGTATCTATTGACTTAGTGGGTTGAACTGAAATGATTTTTGATAGCACATGGGCTTCCAGTCTTGTAGTGAAATTATTTATTCTAGATTGCAGCAGTACGTTCACTCGACTATGGGATTGTTGTCTCCGCAGACCAATGCCCTCAATGTGTAATTGCTCTGGAATCTCTGTTAATTCTAATTGTTTCGCCATCTTCTCGGTCATGAAGTTCAACTGAGAGCCTGAGTCTAAGATGGCTCTACATTCCACTTTTTTACCTCTGTTGTTAATTAGATTAACGACTGCTGTGCTGAGGAGAACATAGCCCTTCAATGACTGAGCTGTTTTTGTTGTTAACGATATTGATTGCTCGTGTGCCTGATTGAAATGTGTTGATGATAATTTGTTGCTTGCTGGGTGTGCAGCAGTAACTTGACTGTGAAGATTTTTGCTTTGCGTATATGATGATCCGGATTTGGAAAAGGCGTTATCAGTATGCAATAAAGTGTTATGTCTTTTTGAACACTTGGTGCATGCTCGGGCTGTACAAGTATCGACCCGGTGACCTGCATTGAGACAGTTGAAGCACACATTGACTCCTTTCACATGAGCAATGCGCTTGAGTGGAGTTAATTCTTGAAATCTCCGACATGCAAACAGCTGATGATTACCTTTGCACATTGTGCAAACTGATCCGTTTGTCACTGTTGAGGTAAAAGCCCTTGAGACACCTATTCTACGGTTATAATCTTTAGTGGGTTTACCTTTGTTTCCTAGGGTCTCTAATGACTGGAAGCGCGTTTCTAAAAACACTAAGAAGCTCTTCATAGATTGCAGTGCTCTGGGCTGGGCCAAAGATTGCTCGTAAAGCGTGTGTGTAGTACGGTCCAATCTCTTTATTAATAGATGATGTAAAAGTGGATCCCAATAGGTGATGTTTATTCCCAAGTTCTCTAAGCCGAGTAGGCATTCCTGAGTTGTGTCATGCAGGGCCTTTATGGCAGAAGAGCTTTCGTTGGTTATACTGGTCTGCGACAGCAGTCTATTTAGTAGTGCAGTTACCAATAACCTAGGGTTCTCGTACCTTTCGGTGATAATCTTCCACGCAGCAGAGTAATTTGTATCAGAAATAGTAAGATGTCGCACTAATTTCTCGGCTTCGCCTGATAAGCTGCTTTTGAGATACCACATCTTTTGGCACTCCGACATTGTCTGCTTGTGCACTACTTCAGTGAAAAGATCATGAAATTGACGCCATTTCAAGTAATCGCCATCGAAACGTTGCAGAACAATTTTAGGCAGCTTCATCACAGAATTTGTACTCACATCTGCTTTGTGGTCATTGCTCTTACTACCCACATAATTGTATAGTTGTGCCAAAGTATTTTGAGCTTCTTCCACTAAACTGAAGTATTCCTCTGCATCATAACTTATTATTGTGGGGTCATCGACACTATCCCAAATTTTGTAGTGGAGCCTTTGAACATCATGTAAGTATTGTTCTATTGTTTTGATCTTAAGCTGGCAGAATTGCTCTGTATAATTTTCCTTAATTGTAGCTAATCCTACTACTGTTTTACGCAATACAGCTAAAACAGATCGTTGTTTATTTAAAGTTCCGGGGATGCTTGCACCAAAATTTTCATTCTTATTTTCTGTATGGGTGGATTGCGTTGTTGCTAGATTATCTTCTCTATTAATGTCTTTCAATGCCTTATCCGCTTTATCGATTGGCTCACGCTTCTCTTCTAAGGGTTGGGTGAACTGTTTAATTGCCTCAATCTTTTCATTCATATCATGGATTATCTGCTCATAGACCTTCTTTATCGCTTCATAATAACCAGTTGAGAGGTATGGATGATCTGATATGTCTCCCGATTGCTTCATAATGACTGCGTTCGTTGAAGAAAATTCATTCCAGCAAGCATTTAGGGCATTCGATCTTGACTTTAAATAATCTAAAGTTTTCTTGTCCTCGGGATCCGTCTTATAGTTGGCGATTATTCTTTGAATTTCGCCTCCAATCTTCTTCTGCGAAGTTATACGGTCCTCTACACTCATGATCAAATCAAATTATCACGTCGGGGTCACCAATGTAAATCAGAAGTTCTTTTACTCTGATGCAATGTAGATGAGCTCACGATACCTGTATCGTGAACGAATTTGTTGGAGCTGTGTCCGGTTCTTGTACCGACACAGCAAGTAACTTATTGTTCGTCGCAATGTAGATGGTGATAACAACGATGACACTTACGATGCTTGTATCGTAAGTTACTTATTGATTGTTTTCGGTTCTTGTACCAAGACAATCTTAATCGCGACTCACAAAAGCGATAGGTACTGGTAAAACAACACCTTGAATATGATAATGAAAACTGATATATTTAATTTATTTGCACGATATTTATACAAGATTACAAACAACTAGAGTTACTTAAAGCTAGGGTCAATAATCATTACAGCACTAAATTATTGAGGTAAACGTATTGCTGACATACACAAATTAGCGCATTTACAAATTATTAAAGCGAATGACCTGTGCTGGTTGCGCGTTTTTAATTTCGTGTTACAAGCCAATTTATGTGTTGTCAGCGAATGCCTTTATGCTTTCTAAGAGAAGGTCAATGATTTGTGAAATGCATGCAAATGAATTGTCTTTGTTGATTTAATGAATATTAAGATCCAAAAAATGACTTAAGATTAAACAAACGGTTTTCCCTCCAAAATGCATGATAACTATACAGTTCATTTACAAGATTAAGAAACCCCGTAATGTTACTTTTAATTTGACTATGCACATGTACCTACCTAAATACAACCGTTTTTGAGATATTCCCGTTTCTATGATTCATAATTTTGTTAATTTTGCTACTGAAGATGGTAATCGCGCCTACTTTTATGCAATTCATTATGCATGAAATTATGAATCATAGAAACGGGAATATCTCAAAATGGTTGCATTTAGGTAGGTACATGTGCGTAGTCAAATTAACGGTAACATTCCGGGGTCTCTAAATATTGTAAATAATTATATAGCTATCATGCATTTTGGCACGAAAATCGTTAAAATTTGAAAAAATTAGTTTTTTTCTTTTCAATTTGCTGACTTTGACGCCCTACAACTGACGATGGAAAACAACAGGAAGGCTGGTTGTGCATTCGCTGCAAAGCTTAGATGGTTTGCTATCATTTGAGATGATAGGGTGTATGTCAAGAAATTTACAGGGGGTAAACTGGAAACAGCAGTAAAAACCTTAAAACCTCCATACCGCCAAAACGACGCGTCTTACCACCCCTTCACCGTACAATTTTTTGTTTGTCTAGGTGAGTACTATGACCTCCTTCTCTATAGATCACCTACACTGGAACACCCTGTATATGTTTTGATTCCAAATATATGTGTCGAATATTATGTTTTTTTTTTTTTTTTGTTTTTTTTTGTAAGATGTTACTAAAGCTCAGGGGATACTTTGTGATGCTGTAGCACAGCCTTGGCAGGAAAGGAAGGAGGGGTAGCGTAGCATGTCCCATAAGAAATTTATCTTGATCGTACCTTCAATGATCTCAGAAATAATAACAAAATAGGGGGAGGCGTCAAATTTTTGTCTCCAGGGAACTTTCGACAGACATTTCCGATTATATATAACCAGGGTTGGACTTGTTGTGGCTCAAGTGCTCAATGCCTCGAATCACAACCATAAGGTCAATACATCAATATATGAAATACAGATATTGATGTATCACAAAAATTACCCTGAAAATAACAAATAATTTAATTCCATTCATTTCAATTGCATATAAAAACCCATAATATGCAATGAAACACACATTGCATTCTCTTATCAGGCACATATTCCATTCCCACGATATGCATACTTACTTCCATACCGTCTTCCTCTTCTTTTTCGTATGTACGCTGTACATACGTATATCACTTAATTACTCAAATCTATTGGGAGTACAAATAAGTTTCCGCCGTTTTTTTATCAAAAATTGGGCATTTATTGCTTAAGAACGGTACATTATGTTTTATTCAAAGTATTGTCCATCGCTAGTCACGTTTCCCCCCATATTTCTGGCAGCATACGGATATTGCGTCAAAAGAACGCTTCATCTTTTGAAGTTATTCGCGAATCGACGCAATTTTTGGTATCTTCATATGATGTGAGGTGCTGCTCAGATGATCGAACGGAATAAGCGATAATCGGAGGGAGATATGTCTGGTGAGTATAGAGAGTGGGGTAGGATTTCTCAATTGAGTGTATCCAAGTAGGTTTTGACCGGCGTGCGCCGCAACATTTGGACGAGCATTATGGTGCGTCTTTGAGTGCTCTGCTCAATCTCATCAATTGTGTTCGGTAGAGTGTCCCAGTAATGGTTTCGTTCGGTTTGACCAACTCATAATACACGACACCAACCTGATCCCACAAATTACGCAAAATGAGATTTTTTACATGAATATACGGCTTAACGGTCGACGTTGAAGCGTGGCCACATTGTCCCCATGATTTCTTCTTCTCGGCTTCAGTTCATATGAAACCCAATTCCCTTACTTTTGAATCATTCCCAATGATTTTAAACGATGTGGAAATGCGTGTTGAGTCACAAGTTCTTCTTGCGTTTGGCACGAATCTTCTTCCAATAATACTTTCAATTCCGCTTTTACATAAACTTTTGGCCTTCCGCTACGTTCTCTGTATTCGACGTCAACTTTTTTAACCATTCACAACAACTTCTCTCACTTAAAGCAGCCTCACCATATGCTTATACAAGAAATCGATGCGCCTCAGCTGCAGATTTCTTCAAAATAAAGAAGTAAATCAAAAGTTTCCGCAAATGTCGCTTAAGGCTCAAACACAATTGCGACGATAGGGTGACCGATAAATTCCTATGCAATACCCGCTCCATAAAATGTTCCTAGAGTAAATTGTTCCTATGACTGCAATACTCGTCGTCCGTTGGCCTCTCTGGTCGTCGTAATTGAATTAATTCAGCAAAGTGGTCGACGTCAACGACAACTGCAGATTCCTATGTAATGCACGTTCCATAAAACGTTTCTAGAGAAAATTGTTCCTATTACTGCAATAGGCGTCGGTCGTCGCAATTGTGTTTATACCGTTATTCGACATTTTCGAACGAAAAAAATTATCAGCCTTATTATAGTTGTCACCTCACTTCAAGTGACACGACTATGTAAAATTTATAGGAACGAAAGGAAACAAAGAAGAGACAGATTTTACCTCAAAAGTAGAAAAGTGAGAATTGTCGACACTAAAATGTAAATGACAAAAGTCGAGAGTTTACCGCACATTTATCTGTTTTTGCTGCTGCGGTTGTCGAATTCTATTTCGCTTGAAGTGAGGTGACAACCATAATAAGCATGTATGCGATGCTGATATAAAATCGTGAATACTTTGAAGTTATGGTGTTTCCAGATGTCAAACCTTACGATATGATGTTTTACATCTGAAATAGTCAATCATAACTTACTGGTGTCAAATGGCGGAAACTTATTTGTACAATAATTCTATGTACATATAAACATACAATTATTACAATTAATTCCGACCTCTTAAAATTAATATCTTAAGACGGGCACAACTGTATATCGGATTTCAATTTTCTTTATGCATATGCATTGCACCAAAACTTCTTTGCATTTTTTCACGTACGTATTTTCCAACATCGTGAGAAAGCAATAAAATAACAAAAGAGCTTTCATGGGTACGATGGGAGCAGTAAGTCCAATCCTCGAGGAGTTTGTTTTTCTACCGTCGAGACGGAAAGTCGAGTTACATTATAGATCTCGATCCTAAGACTTTGTGCTCGATTTATCATAATATTTTAATATTGTAATTTTATTTCGATTGTTAAAAATTTCGTGCGTATTAAATATAAATAAGAAACGTTTTTACTCAAGTTCTGAATCTTTTTTCCCGTGATTCCAAATCTTGTGAGTTTATTCAAAAATTAATAGCTGTGTGTTCTCCCCTAGAAGTAAGACATGCAGACTATAACAGATTTGCTATGCAAATTGCATCGGGAAATTTTGGAATACCAGCTCATTTTCTCTGAAAAAAAAGAAAAAAAAAATGGCAACGCTTACGCAAAACAACATCTATATTAAGGGCCTATCCGAATCCAAGTCTTCATCTTCGTCTTGTTATTACATCTAGTGACGTAACATTGAGTCAAGGCAGTGGCGGATCCATGATTATGGTGATGGGGGGGGGGGGGGGGCGCAACTATGGTTTAAAAATGGTATGTGCTGAAAATTGAATAAAAGTTTGAAGACACTCGCTACCACTCGCAATGTCAAATGCAAATTTATCATTTAAAAGATACGAGTCGAACAGATTAGCAAAGGCTACCATTCGCAACGAAGAAAGTTGCTCAAGGTTCTTTGCTACTGCGAAAAGTCAAAGGGTTGTTAGATTATTCATACCTTGTACGTATATAATTTCGTCGGCAAGTTAAGAAAATGCGACTTCTTTTGTTTTTTATATTATTAAGCCAAGCTCAGGAGATATCATATGAACTATGATGCAAAGCACAGCATGGCGAGAAGGTGATAAAGAAAGGAATTAGGGAACGTGCGGAGAGTGGCAAAGCTAAGGATGTATGTCACCCTTAAACTTTCGCAAGAAGGACAGAAGATGGTAGTCTGTTCCACGTTCGCACAGTTTTGGACGAAAAATCATCACGGAATTTTACTCTACGTTCGAAAGTATTTTGAGGGGTAAAAGGATGTGCGCGGCTTGCAGTGCGAGTATTATATGCAGGAATCACGGATCAGACTAGATATTTCATCAGAACATTGACCGTGCATCTAGAAATATAGGAGCGAAACGCAACCAACATTGCGGCGGTGCTCGAGTGAGTCCATATGACAAGTTTTTGCCACATCGCCAATTAGGTGAAGGCTCTCTTTTGGACAATATCCAATGAAGCTAAGGCTCTGCGACAAGCACTGGCCTACATATGGAAATTGTATTGCATTCTAGGCCCAATGTACGACTTGTAGAAAAGCGCTAGAATTGATGGGCTGAAATATTTCTTACACCTTAGCAGAAATCCAAGATATTTCGATGCTTATTTGGTAACAGAGAAGCTGTGATCTGTTCAGCTTAACATACTGCAAATATTAATGTCAAGAATGCAGAAAAAACGGGAGTGGAAAAACTATGATCTTGTTTTAAAGAGATGGGACAGCTTTGGAGCTTAGATGTATTGAATTTGATGCGATTCGGTTTGATCCAAGCGAGGATATTACCAAGGTGGTTATTCAAGGATTTTATCATGCAATCTGGTTTGACAGATGTGGCGTTTTCTCTGGAAGGGTACTGTCATCAGTGAAACTATGGATGGGATTGAAAGTTAGGGAAAGCAGATATTTAATGACAATTGAAAGAATCGATGTGAGTGCAATTGGTCGATAATTTGAGGGATCGCTACCCTTTCCTTTCTTCGAAATATTCTGAACATGAGCTAGTTTTCAAGCAATTGGACTTTTTCCTGTCGAATAAAGCAAGTAAAATAGTTTTCGCAGAGCTTTAGCCAATAATGAGGCACAGCTTTTATATAACGGTGACTTGAAACCAAAGGATGGATGCTCGGGCTATCGGTCTTTCTTTTGGACAGCAAAGTATCAGGACCTGCAGCTATGGTGACGGTGATCTCCTTAAGGACCTCGACCATATCTCTCGTACGGATGTGTATTGGCTCTTGTACACATCCACAAGGGAGATGTAAAGTGGCTGAAAAGGGAGAATTTGAAGTGAATTTAACAGTCTAAATGTTAGTTTCATTCACGGAGTCAACAATCACTTCATTGTAAAGTAGTGAACGAATAGAAAAACTGCTAAAATTGATCCTAGTTTTGATCTGGGACGAGAAACCTTTGCTGCCTTTGCGTCTTGCCAATATTCTAACGTTCTGGTCGAAAAGACATTTTTATCTTTGGATAGTGTTTCAGTTCGGACATGGATGCAATTGATAGGTTCGAAAAGCAGACTCTTTCCCAATATGCAGATTTATTTTGTTTTTATTTAACGTTTGTGCTAAGTATTCTATAAAAATTATGAAATTTTACGAAATAATATATAAAAAAAAAATATTTAAAAATTAATCTCTCTTAATACACTCACTACAACAATGCACAATGACTTCTTCATCGTTGTGTATTGTTTCGCTGAATTTCTCCAATTACGAGTTATAATTGTTTCTTTAAATGTTTGTTTTGCCACGCTGCGCCGATAATTTTCCAAGAAGCCGTCTTTACATGGAAGGCTTATCAAACACCCTTTGCCAGCTGTTTTCAATCCATCACGTTAACATGAATAGGCTCTCTCTTGCTTCAAACACCCCGAGCAAAGCGACGCTCGTGTATATCCGCGCTTCCTGTTTTCTCCATAGGCTTCAACAACCCTGACCGAAGGCCAAGGTGTTAGCTAGGGCCTACGTTCCTAAATGTATCATATTGAAAGCTTCCAGAAATTGTTACGTTTTTTACAAAAGATGCAGTAGAATAGATGTGAATCATTTTGTTAGGAAAAACTAAGAAGATCTACTGCAATTTTTTCAGTGGTCTTCAGGGAGGGGGGGGGGGACCCCCGCGCGCCAATTAGCTGGATCCGCCCATGTGGTGGGCATTCTCTCTCTTCTTCTCGAGTGTTAAAGGTATATACACTAAAGAAAATTATAAAATAATTTTTCGATCAAATAATAGTTAAGGGAGAAAAGTCTGATTGGAAAAAAATTAAAATTAAAGCCAAAGAAAAGGGAAAATTATAAGACCGTGAAAAAAAAGGAACAGATAAAGGGAAAAGAAAGAGGGATTCTGGACTCACGCCGGTCAAGTTTGTAGGCAGCTGAGACGCTGTTAAATATACAAGGGAAGAAGGGCAGCGCTCCAAGCCAAAGCTAAGTATTCTATTTGGTATATTTTATGTACTCATACATATTTGCGGCGATATATCTATGTGTTCTACTATTATAAGTTTATTGAGGTCGCTGGACCTGTTTTTTTTTACGACTTTGATGTGTGACTGACTGCTGGTACCTTTCATTTTTTTAATATTTCGCGGCATCTCGCCTTTACATTTAGAATTAGTGACTTTTTACCGAAATATGTATACATGTTATATGAGTCCAGGTATTCTCTTTTTTTATTTGTTCATTTTCACCAATTTTAGCGTATCCCGTTTAGTTGGTGGCATACATGTATTGGAGTATTAAAAAGAAAAAATGGATTTCGTGATTTACCCGAAAAGAAAAATCATGTGGCGCTCAACACTGTTCATTTTAGGACCACCCCATCTCGTGCGCTATCTCTATGTCTTGTAGAGGACGGAGCAAAAGATAATGATAATTGGATTATAGCTGGACACAAAAATCGTCATAAAACTCGCATAATAGGAACTGATGATCATGTCGAAAATATATCCGTTGTCACTAAATTGAAATGGCTTCACTTGTCTCGTTTTGATGTTGGAACATCTGCTGATAGCAATATAAATTGCAATTCTTCCAAAACCTTCATAACAGCCGATCAATTAATTTGTAAATACTTAGTAAAAAAAGATGCGGACTTGTCTGGATTGAGGTACTTAACTTTCAAACTTGGGGTACCGGATCATATTTATAGCAAGCTGTTCACTGCCGTTTTCTGGGCAACTGATGTTCATGTTCATGAATTTAGAAATATTTCAAAAAACTTCGCAGCAGTGACGCCGGTGTTGGTGTTTTAAATTATGCTAATTCTAATACCAACAGCTCCGTTTCTCCTTTCATATGCTACTATCAAAATATACGAGGAATGGCTTCAAAAGCTCGCGATATTTATCTAAATATTGTAGAGAATGACTATGACGTAATAGTTTTGACTGAAACATGGCTTCATTACAATATTTTATCATCTGAGTTTTTCAAAGAAAAAGAATATATGGTATTTCGCAAGGATCGTTGTCAACAGTCTACTGGCTTATCTCGGGGTGGCAGTGTAGTTATAGATGTTAAAACAGCTTTCAAGTCTATGTGTCTTAATCTTAATCAGGATTATGGTATCGTTGAGCAACTGGCTATTAAGCTCAATGATCAGATGAACATCGTTATTTGTGTCAGCTATATTCCTCCTGCGAGCTCATTGGAATGATATGAACCTTATGTGAGTAATCTCCTTTTATTTTCTGCGATTTGTCAACATAAGAACATTTATGCTATCTTGAAGACAGACCTGTAAAGTACTTAAGTACATTGGTACTTAAGTACTAGTAATAGTACCTCGACTTGTACTTGAAAATTTTTAAAGTACCAGTACCCGGACTTGTACTTGAAATGTTTTTAAATACCAGTACTGGGACTTGTATTTAAAATGATTTCACGTCCAGGTACTGGTACTGTACTGGTGCTTGTACTTGACATTTTACAGGTCAGCTTGAAGTCTTCAATCGTCCGAGTATAAACTGCAGATGAAAAGATCATAATGCCTTTAAAATATATCATCATCATTTAGTTGTGAATAGTCTTTTCTGGATGTGAGTTAATTCAAATTAATCCTTTTTGTATTATAAATTTCTAGATCTTGTTTTCATTAGCTATGATTTAAAATTTTGTATTAAGGAAGTTTCATATCCTCTGTCTAAACCGATCTTCATCATAAGCCGTTTATTATTAATTTAGATTCATATTTGTTTGCTAATTCTCTAGTTAGTGAAAGGTAGTAAAGGGGATTTTGTTAAATTTAATGATTACATAAACTCCTTTAATTGGTGTGAATAGCCAAATCTTGCAAATGATCTCAATCATACTTACAGTAAATTTCTGGAAATTATTCAAGCTGGCATTGAAAGCTTTATACCCATTAATAAGGTGAAATCGTAATCACACCCTTCTTAGTTCAGTCGAGGGTTGCTTAGACTAAAAAACGCTAAAAATAGGGCACATAAATTGTTGGGTGAGGTTAACAATTCATTCAATGAAGCAAATTACAAGCGTTTAAGGCGTGAATATGAGTATCTTCATAAATAGCTCTTTAGACTCTATATCTGGCCAATTGAGGATAATATTAAGAGCAATAGTAAGGTATTTTGGTCGTTCATTAACGCTAAGAGATATTTGTCCGGTATTCCTATTAATATGGAATACAATGGCATCTTTTCAAATAATCTTGAGGACAGTTGCGAATTAATTGCCAATTATTTTGAATCAGTTAACTGCAGTGACTCCGGAACTGTCTCGTTTTCAATATCTAGTAATGCTGAGGCCATTACGGATCTGGGAAGCATTCACTTAAACGAGTATGAAGTAGAACATTCATTGAGTACTTTAGACTGTGATACCTCTTACGGTAAGGATTTAATTCCGAATATGTTGCTTAAACATTGTTGTAGTTCTTTGGATATTTCACTAGAAATAATCTTTAATCTATCCCTAGGTTTGGGGGATTTATTAGATGATTGGAAATTTTATCTTGTTTAATCTTTGAAAGCCGGTTCCCGGAATCAAATCAGCAATTATAGACCAATTGCTAAACTCTTACCAATCCCCGAAATGTTTTGAGAGCTTAGTAAAAGACAAAATTTATTTTCACATTAAAGAAGGTATTTCCTCATTGCAACACGGGCTTGTAAGTGGTAGATCTACCTCCACAAATGTGATTCTCTTCAAACATAGTGTATCTGTTGCTATTGAGGATGGCTTTCAGGTAGATGTCATTTACACAGTCTCTGCTTAATTGGTTGACTTCGTATCTTACCAAGCGTACTTAGTGTCTTAAAGTGGATTGCTTTCAGTCGCGAATTTTACAGGTTTTGTCTGGTGTTCCGCAGGGAATCCACTTGGGTCCCTTGTTGTGTGTTATATTTATCAATGATGTGATAAATATTTTTCACTTCGTGCAACTATTGATATATGCCGACGATCTTAAGATTATATTACCTATTAAAAATTCATCTGAAACTTGCCATCTTCTGACTGATCTAGATCGTTTACAACAATGGTGTTTTTCAAACGGATTATCTCTAAATCCAAGCAAGTATAAATGTTATACTGTTCACCGTTTACTAAATCCCCTTCATACTGAATATTCTATCAGTAACATTTCCATTGAGCGGCTGAATGAAATTTTGGACCTTGATGTCAATTTTGATGTAAAACTGGGAATTGGTTTGCATATTAATTATTTATGTCTGCTGTAGGGCTTTAAAGATGCTTGGTTCTATAAAACGAAATACTAAAGACTTTAATGATCCTCACATCTTAAAAGCTTTATACATTGCCTTAGTTAGATCTATAGTGGAGTATGCTTCAGTGGTATGGTGTTCGTACACCAAACAACTTAGTGACAGAATAATAATAATATAATATACTTTTATTGCTGGCTACTGTATAAAGATTACATAATCTTGTTAACATACAGATAAGAGGTGGAATTTAAATATACAGAAAAACTAATAAAGACTAACGATATATATATGAGAAATTTAAAAAAAAAAAACTTTACTTAACTTTTTTTTTTTTTTTTTTTTTTTTTTTCTCAACCATATTATATTTACTGTAGATCAATCTTTATATAACATAACCAATTTTGTTAACATTACAGATCTTTACTTTGCGATTGTGGTTGCTGCTGTCTATTTAAATGTACTTAATATTATTTCTTTCTCTTTGTTTGTTTTCCTAAATGAATGATTCCACCTCTCAGATGTCTAGTGGGCTGAACAATTCCAGAATTTTATTGGATATTATGTGCAAGCAAGCGCAGGGATTAAGGTTTTGCCACATAAATGCTCAGAGTATTTATCCCAAAATCGATGAATTTCGTGATATCTTCAACGGTTCGCTTCTCGATGTAATATGCATTTCAGAAACATGGTTAAAGCCTAACATTGGCTCCGAGTTCGTAAGCCTTCATAAATATAGTATTTTTCGTAATGATCGTATTGGACGTATTGGCGGGGGTGTCGCGATCTTTGTTAAGTCTTCATTACAGGCGCGTGTTGTTGCAAAATCTTTAGATACTTCAGTAGAATACATTTTTGTTGAAGTTGTCGTTAATTCCGAGAAATGTCTCGTGGGTAATGTTTATAAACCGCCTAATGTCACTGATATCAGTTCTTTAGACACCATATTGTCCGATTTGAGCCACAATTATGCCCACATATTCATTACTGGTGACTTTAACATTGATCTGTTGCAACTTAACTCTAATACCCGTACCTTTAACGATATGTTGAATACATATTGTCTATCTGTATTTAACTCCATCCCAACACATTTTACGTCAACTTCCGCTACTCTATTGGACCTGCTATTTGTAGCCAATTCTGATCACGTACTCTTCTTTAATCAGATTTCAATGCCTTGTTTTTCCAAGCATGATCTGATTTTAGGGATTTACGATTTACGCCCTCAGGCTGATGCTGAACAAATGTTCATGTATCGCGACTTCAATAACGTCAGCTGTCAGAGTTTGCTCGATGAAGCGGAGGGCATGAACTGGAATTTGGTTTTCTCATTGGCATCTGTTGATGACCAACTCCTGCATCTAACGAGCTTAATATCGCATCTTCATGATAAATATGTACCATTAAAAAGACGACGTATACTTAACCCTCAATGTCCTTGGTTTACTTATAGAATTAGAGAACTCATTTTACGGCGTGATATCGCGTATCGTAGATGGAAGCGTTTCCGTACTCCTCAATGTTGGGAGAATTTTAGGATCATACGTAATTCGGTAAATATAGAAATAACTCGGTCAAAGCTTCAATATCATAATTCTAAATTTAACACTTCTTTGCCTAAAAAACAATTGTGGCGGAATCTTTCGGAAATTGGGGTTGGTAAGTCAAAAAATAACATTATAGAAGCTAAATCGTGTTTTTACGTCCGATAGTGGGATTCCCAATGGAGGTTCTAATTTTAATATTCTAAGTGACAATACCATTTTTGATGAGTTCTCCTTTACTTCGGCTACTGAAATTGAAGTGTTTTCTGCAGTAATGTCCATCGGATCTAATGCTGTTGGTCTTGATGGTTTGCATCCCAGAATAATAAAACTGCTACTGCCAATATTACTTCCCTGTCTTACTCATGTCTTTAATACTATCATTATGAGATCAATTTTTCCAGTGTCATGGAAGTTTTCGAAAGTTTTACCCATTCATAAAAAAACTCTCGGTGTGGCAGAATATCGCCCAATATCTATTCTTCCATTTTGTGCTAAAGCTTTTGAAAAAATTTTACATAAGCAAATTACTAATTACTTAGAGAATAATAATCTGTTATCAAATTTACAGTCAGGTTTCAGATCTAAGCGTAGCTGCATTACTGCTCTATTGAAAATAACAGACGACATTAGAATCTCTCTGGATAATGATAATTTAACGGTATTAACCCTTTTGGACTTTTCAAAGGCTTTCGATCGAGTCAACCACGCCTTATTAATCCAAAAACTTCGTTCATTTTTTTCATTTTCCAGTTCTGCATGTAGATTGATCTGGTCGTACTTGAATGGTCGCTTTCAGAGGGTTGTTTGTAATCAAACTACATCTGATTTCCTTCCTGTACACAATGGAGTTCCACAAGGATCCATTCTTGGTCCATTACTTTTTGCCATATTCATAAATGATCTTCCATCAGTTCTGCGAAATTGCAACTATCATCTATATGCAGACGATGTCCAGCTTTATATTTCTAGACCCCTCGGACTTATTGAAGATGCTGTCTGCCGTATGAATGAAGATCTTGGTCTCTTATCTAAATGGGCTCAAGTTAATGGCCTCCTTTTAAACGCATCCAAGAGTAATACTATTATTATCTATAGAACTGAATTAGATACGTCCTCTTTTCCAAAGGTGATGCTTGATCATATCGTCATACCTTTTAAAGATTCTATAAAAAACCTGGGCTTGATATTTAATACGACTTTGGATTCAAAATCGATTTTGGGATGTACTTTTGACAATTATATTAAATTTCGTATATTAATTTTTTTAAGGAACCTTATGATAAGTAAGGAACCATACTACTTGTACAGCAAACTCATATTCTCCCAATCTAGCAGAACATGTTCATTAATCATGCCACGATTTATTTTTCTCCCGAGTGAGCGCCAATTTTTCGTCCAGTCCATTAGACTCTGGAATTCTCTTCCATCTGAGCTCAGAAGGATTAGCAGCAATCGCAAGTTTCGTATAAATTTGTTAGTGAATTTTTCATAGTTAATATATATGTAATTAATTTTGTACCCTATTTTCTCTTTTTTCTTTTTTTTTTCTTTTTACTTTTGCGTAATTTATAATAGTATTGTACTTATTTGCTTATTTGCTTTATTTTATTAATCAATTTTCTTAATTATAATTTTTGTTACTATTACTTTAGTTTTATAATTTTTTTTTTTTTTTTTTGTTTATTTATTTATCTCTAATTTTTCCTCTTTTTTTTTCTATACTTTGTTCACCTACACCTTAATATAAGATTTATCTTACAAGTGTAGAGTTTATGAATAAATGCAATTTGAATTTGAATTTGAATTATGCTGAAAGAAGATTGCATTGATTTACCCAATTATAAATCAAGATGTATGCTTTTGGGGTTACAACTCTTCGATACTGGGAGAAGAATTTCATGTATAATGTTTGCAAGAGATACTCTTTGCTACAAAATTTGCTCACCAGATTTGCTAATATTATTCAATATTTATGTGCTTCGTTTTGCACTTAGATCAAGATGTTTGTTACATGTGCCTATCACCGGACCTCTTATGGCCAGCATGAGCTTACTTCCTACTGCTCTCGTCGTTTTAATGAAATTTATGATAATGACGTGGTACTAGCTCTTGAACGCACCAAGTTTAAAGATATTGTAATTTGTAAGTGTTTGTAGTCTTGCTTATTTAATTTATTTTAGCAAATTCTTGTAATCTAGTGATACTAAGTATTACCTCTTCTTTAGTTGCATTTTATTTTTAATTTGATTTTGATACTATTATATTGTTGTTTGTTTGAATACTTATGTAAATATTCAAATTCAAATTCAATTTATTTGCAACAATTGTACATGTTAGATAAAATATCTTATTAATGTGCACAAGCCAGAATAAATTACAAAAATAGTACACTGAGAATTAGAAAAGGAATAACATATTTAAGTATTTAATTAAAGTTATTAATGCGTAATACTAAATATAAAGAAGTGATTACATAACAAACTTACTAATATTACCAAAAGAAGAATTAATAATTAAGAAAGAATAGAGATGGAGTAAACAATTAGTACACTATTTTTTTTTTTAACTACTAGGCGTTAATGCCTTGAAAATGCTACTATTTATTATGCTCAATGAGTGGAACTGGATCAAATTTTTAACCGAAACAGGTAAGTTGTTCCAGTTTGTAATAGAATGGTTGAAGAACAGGCGTCTTGTTACTAAAAATTGTGATCTTGGTACAATGAGATTCAGTGTCCTGCTTGATCTTGCAAATTGGAGTTTTTCGCCAAAAATACCAGCGAACGTAATTTGAAATACGTAAATAAGCCACAACCCAAAATTGAATCCGAGAACGGAGAGACATGATCATATCTTCGAAGATCATACACATACCTAACCACAGAGTTAAAGACAATTTCAAGTTTAGGGGAATTATCATAATCGAGTTTCCCAAAGATCTCACAGCCGTAAATAAATACCGATTATAAATTAGATGTACCATCAGTAACCTTATTGAAACCGGGGTAAAATCACTAGATATCAATAGCGCACGTAAACCACCATAAATTTTACTAACAATATTGTTGATGTGGTTATCCCACGTAAATAAACAATTGAAATTTATTCCAAGGTTCCTGACAGTGTCTACGGGGGGAATAACTGTGTTATTAATCATAATTGGAGGAAATCATTCTGTGTCGAGTTTTGTGCGGTTTATGAACATTTGGATTTTGCTGGGTTCAGCTTTAGCATATTAGATACGGACCACAGGTGAATTGATTGAAGATCTGCATTAATACAGCTAGTTGCATCCTCAATAAGGCCAAGGGGTCTAGAGAGGTATAATTGCGCATCATCAGCGTATAGATGCATTTTGCTATGATCCTTGTGGCACACCGGTTAAGACAGGAAGAAATGAGGACTGGAATCTATTTACTTGTACTGCTTGGGACCTATTACTGAGATAATTATAAATCAATTTAACTGCTAGATGGTGGTTAACCGAATCAAATGCTTTTGAAAAGTCGAGAAAAACTAGAACTGTTAAGTCTCCCTTGTCAATAGCACCAGCAACATTATCACTCACTTTGAGCAGAGCGGTAGTACACCCACGAACATTCCTAAAACCCGATTGACAGTCATGTAGAGACTTATTTAAATGTAAAAATTGGGAGATTTGAAGCTACGATTTTCAAGAGAAAAGGAAGTATACTACGAGAGAAAAGGAAGTATACTAATAGGACGATACTCAACACTACCTCCAACGGAGCTCTTGGGAACCGGTATAACTTTGGAAAATTTCCAAGCATCTGGGAAAGTCATGGTAGAAAAACATGTATTACAGATGTGAGGAAGAGGTTGAACAATATAAGCCGAGCATAATCTGATAAATCTGGGATTCAGACATCCCACTCCGGTCGCATTAGAAGTAATACTACACATTACTGTCGACACATCACTTGTAGTAACTCGGTAAAAATCAAAATTAGATTCATGATCAGCGCTGAAATAGTCAGGATATGATTCATTGATATCATTGTCTGCTCTAGCTGATGTAAATTGAACATTTAAAGAATGTGGATCAAGGATTCACTCATTTTTACTTGATCTAGCAATTCCACACTTCCTCAAATTATTCCAAAGGACCTTGGTAGAAAGATTTATATTTAGCTTGGAAGCATAGTATTTTCTTTAAGCATTTCTTATTGCTAAAGTTGTTCGATTTCGAAGTGTGCGATATTCTTGAAGAAATGCTATTAACTTATATCTCTTCCATTTGGCATATGCAAAATCTCTAATTGATATAAGTTTGCGAATATGTGATCAAAACCAAGGACACTGTGGATTTTCTATGGTCCTAGTAACTAAAGGAACATGCCTATCATGGAGAGTATGAAGAGCAGAGTTAAGAAAATTGACTTGGTCATTTACACATGGCATGAGGGATACACAATTCCATTCAATTGATTCTGCATCATTGTAGAGAGCATTAATATCAACTTCATTGTAATTGTAGTATGAGTATGATGTGGGTAAACTGGCCCTTTCGAATTGCAAGTCATAAGTAAACATTATCATATCATGATCTGATAAGCCAGGAATTGAAATCTGTTGAAAAAACAAAACTCTTGAAATATCGGCAGTAATAAAAAGATCTAAAAGAGAGGGTACACTGCACGCAAAGTAAGTTGGATGCTGATTAATTCTGTGAAAATCGAGTGCGTCCAATACAACTTGGAAGGAGTTTGCGAGATTAGATGTCGCGAGAAAATTCAAGTTGAAATCCCCTCCAATAATAATATGTTGGTATTGATGAGCAATACACATTAAGTCATTTCTGAGTGAGTTAAGTGAGTGGCAGTTAGGTGGTTTATAAACAACCCCAATCAAGCAATTTACATTATTTGAATTTAATTCGTAAAAAATATATTCCACTTCATTTATCTTATACTCAGAAGAGATAATTTTCTTATAACTCAGAAAATGTTTTATAAAAATAGCCACCCCACCACCTCGACGTCCAATCCTATCATTGCGAACAACCCTGTAATCAGGAATATAAAGGGTTTTCCAATAAGAGGTGTTATTTTGATATTCAAAGAAAAATGCCATTTTGTGAGATAAATGATCGGATCTTTATTTCATTATAAAGAGGAAGGTATGCCGTTAATAATGAAAAGTAACGTCAGCCAAATGACCACCACGACCACGCCAACAGGACCATATCCTTTTCATGAAATTTTCCATAACCAAATCGCAAAGTGGCTGCCCTATGTCCTCGATAGCCTGACGAATTCCATCTTTGAGGTCTTGAATCGAAGCTGGGCTGTTGGCGTAGCCCTTCTCTTTCACGTGGCCCCAAAGGAAGAAGTCGCAAGGTGTTAAGTCACAAGATCTCGGTGGCCAATTATGATCACCTCTTCGAGAGATAACACGGTCCGGAAACTTTTCCCGTAAAAGATCAATGGTTTCGTTGCTTGTATGGCACGTAGCGCCGTCTTGTTGAAAGTAAACGTTGTCCAGATCAATACCATCCAATTCCGGCCATAAAAAATCATTAATCATCTGTCGATAGCGCAATCCATTCACCGTAACTGTTGCTCCAGCCTCATTTTCGAAAAAGTAAGGTCCAATGACCCCGCGGGACCATAAACCGCACCAAACAGTCACACGTTGAGGATAGAGAGGCTTTTCAACAATAACTCTTGGGTTTTCCGAGCCCCAGATGCGACAATTTTGTTTGTTGACGAAGCCATCGAGGTGAGATGAGTTTTCGATGGAATTCCGGATCATTTGCATGCATTTCAAGGACCCAATCAGCAAAGACTGGACGTTGTTGATGATCGGCCGGCTTGAGTTCTTTTGTTAACTGAACTTTATAAGCCTTAAGACCCAAATCTTTATGCAAAATACGGTGTAATCACGTTTGTGGAATGCCTAATTCCAAAGAACGACGACGAATGGACAAACCTGGGTTTTCTTCAACACTTTCGGCTACAGCAGCAATATTCTCGGCTGCTCTTGAGCGACGTGCACGGGCTTTATTCTTCACATCACTAACTTGTCCCGACAGCTCGAATTTTTCTACCAATTTCTGTATTGCTGTCCTACAAGGTGCTTCACTACGACCCAAAAATGTTCGAGTTTTACGAACCGTCTCTGCCACATTTTCACCATTTTTATAGTGAATTTTAATAATTTCAATGCGATGTTCAATCGTGTATCGTTCCATTTTTATTAATGGCGTAGTCAAAAAATGACAGCTCCAAAAGTGACATCTACCGAAATAGCGGGCTAATTAAAATAACACCTCTTATTGGAAAACCCTTTATATAGTGACATCATTAAACTCCAATTTGAGCCAGCTCTCTGATACGCAAATCACATCAAATGGTGAATCAACCAGCATATCACGTAGTTCATCAATTTTGGGCAGTAGACTTCTCGCATTAATATGAGCACATTTCAAACCATTGTGCTGTTTGCTTAGTATATTTAGCAAGACCCGCGTTCTACCTGTATCAACCATTCGTGCAGGATTATTAATAATAACAATAGCATCAGTCCGACTCAATTGGAAATATAAAACAAAGAATGTACATTTTCAACAATTTATCTTTTAACTGAATATTCATTTTGTAGTATTCAAAAAAAAAAAAAGAATGTAAAGCAACACAGGCTCATTAATAATACTAGTATCTACCATCACTAGAACTAATATAAGTAGGCAATTCAAACAATATAATACTAGCAATTCAAATACTAAATAGAGATTGAATGTAAAAGAACGCAAAGACCTCATATTTGATCCAATAACCCATTTAGGTTTGTCCAGCCAGCTTAAGCAAATCATTGATGGAAACAATAAGTCTAGCGGAGTCATTAGATGATTTCCGTACCCAAACACGTCCTGATCTGATAGTTACTGCTACCAAATGATTTTCCTTTTTAAGAGCCATGGCTTTCCTTTTAATGGAGTAATTCTTCATAGTGAGGTTTTCATTAATATATATGGGCAGTGGAGGATCATTAATTTGACTAATGTCCACATCGCTTAGCAGTATATTATTCATTCCATCATTACGTCGATTATTAATGACTTTACGCACCACTTTCATGAAGAATATTTTATCAGTAGTGCTCGAAAATTTTACTATTAATGTGGAGCGTATCTTGTTTTTATTGGCACGAAAGATGTTTAAAGGTTTGAGTGGTCTATCGATATCCAATTGCGAACAAGGATGTGTAAACATCTGTAGACGGTTTTCATTATATCAATAAAAGGAAACGATGTGTTGTCGTTCAAAGAAATTCAAACGCCTATCCAGTGCATCACAGACTTCTGTATATTGTTTATTAAATGCTGTTTGCTCTTGAAGTTGTGTCAACTCGGACTTTAATAGCTTAAACTTATCTGAGAGCGTCCCCAATAAGCTGTCTTCAAGTTTACGAAGAATAGACTTTATGTTAAGGTTAGAAATAGATTCTTTTATTTTTAACTCCAGTGAAGCAACGGATGACAATTTCTTTTCAAACTGTGAAAAAATAATCGTGAAACCACGCCGCAACTATGATATCAGCCCGTTGCAATTAATTAAAAAAAAAACTACGGGTTACGCTGATGTAATCCAGATATCCAATATACCTACATATACATATATCGAAGATAGTCACCCAAACATCCAATTAAATGACTAAACACAATTGACTAGTACTTAAAAATTGATTTATATAGAAATTAAAGCAGACTGACAGAATCATCGTATTACGCTGTCATCTTTTTCTATTAATTGGTAATTTATATTAATTAGTTAAGTTATATTAGCATAGTCTGTAGGAAGTGATCTTTATAGACTGAATAACATAAATGAATAAATAAATAAATTTAATAACAATTTCCGACCATTATACTACATTTGATTTTTCTTGGATGATTTTATGTCGCGCGGTAAGTGAAATATTATAAATTATTGCTGCTAAGCTACTTTTCTTTTGATTATTTAGTTTTTTTAGTCTTTTTCCTTTATTTATTAGTTTATTTTTTTTAATTTTTTGGATTTGATTTAACGTTGTCTTTGTTTAGTTTTGCTTAATATAATTTTGTATTCGTACCATATTATATGTAGTTGTAGTAGTAAGAGATTGTAATCTTATGTACATATCCCATAACGAAATATATTAATATTATTATTAACTTCATTATATTATAATTATTTTCTTTTCGACCATTGGGGGGCTGCCCCTAGCGCCGGTTCGAGATAATTATACGCCTCAGGCGAAAATAATAAAAGGCGCCCTATTTTAAAAATTAGGTAGAAAAATTATGATAAAATAAAAAAGATTAACATTAAACAATCCATTTATTATTTAATTTAATTTTTTTGGATTGATTTATATATATAAAAAATAATAATACAGAATTTATAAGAACAGTTTTTTTCTATAGCTGCCTCCAAATTTAGGTTTGCTACAATATTATTTTCAGTTGATACAACAGCCAAATTATTCAACTTATCTACCGTCATAGTAGATCGCAAATACGTTTTTATTAGTTTTAATTTACTAAAAGTTCTTTCACCACTCGCAATACTAACAGGAATTGTTACAAGAATCCGTAAAGCCACCCACAGATTTGGTATTGTACTTTTCAAATTATTTTCATTGATATATTGCAAGCATTTTAAAGGATCTTTCACTTCATCTAGTACAATTTGCTTCAACGATTCGATTTCCTCGCACAATTCGATTCCATTTATATAACTGCTGGCCTCATTTGTTAATTTCATACTATATGTAAATCTTTGCAACTCCTCAGCAACTCATTACGATTTTTATTATTGTGAATGTTGAACAAAAAACCCCACGAATCTTCGAAATCTTTCAATTGCTGAAAGCTTTTTGATATAGATATCAACGATTGATCCAGAATAACATTAAAAACGTGATTTTTGTAATATTTTTCTTGGTCATTTACATCTGGAAATTCATCGTTACACTCATAAGTAAATTGTTTTTTTTTTCGCCTTCTGATTTTTACAGCTTTAAAACCGGATTCGCTATAATTTTCTAGAAAAACCTTATAATTCCAAAGAAGCTCGATGGCGTTACTCATATCAAATGTAGCTTTTTGCATAGATTTGCTTACAATATTAAATTGTGACAAAAGTACGTACCAGACAGGTAATGTTACCAAAAACTCGAAATCTTATATTTTTTCAGATAAACAGCTAGCTTCTGAAACAACATTATTGCTTTAATAAATTCGATTCTAAATTCTCACCTCGTTTCACTTAAAGGTTTAAGATTTAATGATTTAATATAAGGGTTTTCCAATAAGAGGTGTTATTTTATTTAGCCCGCTATTTCGGTAGATGTCACTTTTGGAGCTCTCATTTTTTGACATCTGACAAGTAGAAACTACGCCATTAATAAAAATGGAACGATACACGATTCAACAACGCATTGAAATTATTAAAATTCACTATAAAAATGGTGAAAATGTGGCAGAGACGGTTCGTAAAACTCGAACATTTTTGGGTCGTCATGAAGCACCTTGTCGGACCGCAATACAGAAATTGATAGAAAAATTCGAGCTGTCGGGACAAGTTAGTGATGTGAAGAATAAAACCCGTGCACGTCGCTCAAGAGCAGCCGAGAATATTGCTGCTGTAACCGAAAGTGTTGAAGAAAACCCAGGTTTGTCCATTCCTCGTCGTTCTTTGGAATTAGGCATTCCACAAACGTCATTACACCGTATTTTGCATAAAGATTTGGGTCTTAAGGCTTATAAAGTTCAGTTAACACAAGAACTCAAGCCGGCCGATCATCAACAACGTCGAGTCTTTGCTGATTGGGTCCTTGACATGCATGAAAATGATCCAGAATTCCATCGAAAACTCATCTTGAGTGATGAGGCTCATTTCCACCTCGATGGCTTCGTCAACAAGTAAAATTGTCGCATCTGGGGCTCGGAAAACCCAAGAGTTATTGTTGAAAAGTCTCTCTATCCTCAACGTGTGACTGTTTGGTGCGGTTTATGGTCCCGCGAGGTCATTGGACCTTACTTTTTCGAAAATGAGGCTGGAGCAACAGTTACGGTGAATGGATTGCGCTATCGACAGATGATTAATGATTTTTTATGACCGGAATTGGATGGTATTGATCTGGACAACGTTTACTTTCAACAAGACGGCGCTACGTGCCATACAAGCAACGAAACCATTGCTCTTTTACGGGAAAAGTTTCCGGACCGTGTTATCTCTCGAAGAGGTGATCACAATTGGCCACCGAGATGTTGTGAACAGCCCAGCGTCGATTCAAGACCTCAAAGATGGAATTCGTGAGGCTATCGAGGACATAGGGCAGCCACTTTGCGATTTGGTTATGGAAAATTTCATGAAAAGGATATGGTTCTGTAGGCGTGGTCGTGGTGGTCATTTGGCTGATGTTATTTACCATTATTAAGGGCATACCTTCCTCTTTATAATGAAGTAAAGATCTGATCATTTATCTCAAAAAATGGCATTTTTCTTTGAATATCAAAATAACGCTTCTTATTGGAAAACCCTTTACTTTTCCAATATATTACATCGCAAACAAAGTATAAATTCGTTGAACATATTCGAAAAAATATATGCACATTATTCAACAAGAAACACTATCACAAATTAGTAGGTGAATTGAATGACAACCTCAAGGCATAAAAAACGCTCTCGAATTTTCTTTTAAAATCCTACCTTGCACTCATTTATTTTTACCTTTCATATTAGCGCCGTTATCATATCCTTGGCCTCTACAGTTTGCTAATTCCAAATTGAATTCTTCTAAACTTTCAGAAATATTATTATATAATTCTTTTCCAGTAGAATCAAAAACTTGTTTAAAGGATACAAAATGCTCTTTTATCTTCATATCCTCAACATCATAAAATCTTAAAGTTATGGAGAGCTGTTCGATATGGCTTATGTTAGGTGTGCAGTCTAAAATAATCGAAAAATATTTCGATTTGCGAACAGAATTCAAAATAGGACTTCTTTTCATATTATTAATTCGTTTTGTATAGTTTTTGCACAATAATGAACATGAATTTCTTGTGAGACCACCCTACGCAAATGCTCATTTAATGTTAAATCAAATTTTCCTAGAAGTTCGACAAGGCCAAAAAATTTCCATTATGCAGAACAAATAACTTATCACAAGAATCCCGAAAAGCTAAATTATTTTTTGACAAAAATAATGTTATGTTTATGAATCTCTCTAGTACCTTGCTCCAATTATATTTTTCTTGGGCTATCAAAGACTACAAATTCTTATCAATGGTTTTATTGCCTTTTAATCTAGTTTCTATCCAGTTTTTTTCACATTTTAAATGTGAAACTGACCGTT
Organism: Dioctria rufipes; assembly: GCA_963924295.1. Taxonomy (NCBI): domain Eukaryota; kingdom Metazoa; phylum Arthropoda; class Insecta; order Diptera; family Asilidae; genus Dioctria; species Dioctria rufipes. The sequence goes on along the minus strand of OZ002741.1, from coordinate 76,595,072 downwards.
CGTGCATTTTCAAGCTGTCGTGAATATTTTTCCAATCTGATAAACCAGATTTTGCTAGATTTGACCTAGCTGATGGATAAAAAAGTTTGCAAAATAAACAAAATACAGAATTTTTGGATTCTGAATAGCGCAACCAGTTTCTTAGGAATTTTTCACCGTTATTTAATTGGCGATAAAATAGCGAATTGGAAAAGCTTCGATTATTTTCATCTCTTGGATAAATATGTTGTTGATTACACCTTTCTTCGTTTGCATTTAGGCCAGTTATAATTATGTGGTCAATTTCCGTATTTCTTAAATTTTGTGGCCAAAGCCCAATATCATTAAAATTTAAAATATTTTCAAATACAGAATGATTTGAATCACTAGGAACAATTAATTCAGTTCCATGAGAAGACATTAAATTATCCTCATTGAGAATATTACAAGTTTCAGCTTCTGATGACACATTATCTATATCTTCCTCTGAGCTTGAAGATGTTCAAATTCAAATTCAAATTCAAATTTATTGAAATTAAAGAGCACAAGTGAGAACAATGCTTATTGATTTGCGCATACTCCTAATTAAAAATACAAGAAAATCGACATCGATTTTGAAGAAGTAACATAAAAAAAAACATTAAATAAAAATTAAAAATTAAATTTACAATTAACAATAAAGTAAAGCATAATAGTAATTAATAAGTATTAAAAAGAACATAGAAATTGCTAAATTAAGAAAAAATAAATAAAAAGAAAAGCAAATAAGCTGAGGTAAAATAATACTAGTAGATTCATAGAATTAGAATTACCAAATGATAGAAAATTTTTAAAGAAATGAAAATATTTGAATTGAAGAAAATTAAAAATTAATATTAAACTAAATTGAATAACATAAGGCAAAAAATAAAATAAAATAAAAATAAAATAATAATTACATGCTAGAGAAATGTTGAAATGATAATCTCTTGAAGCTGTCAGGGTACTGAGTACATCTTATTTCAATGGGCAGATTATTCCAGAGTTGAGCACCATAGACGAAAAATGAGCGACTACTGAAATGGGATCTGTGTTTTGGTATGAGCAGGAGTTTTGTGCGAGCGGATGCAAGGAGTTTTACATTACTATATAGTTTTGTTCAAGAAAAATTTTTTTGGGATATCTCCGGTATATAGCAAGAGCTAAAAAATGTTCTAATTTGTTATTTCATCACACAACCCATTAATTTTTGGTGACAAGTTTCAACAGGTCCCAAATAGCGAAATTGGGGTTTTTTTTTTTTTTAATAAATGAAAAAATTGTTTTTTCTATTTTTCTCAAACTTTTCATTTCTTTCTTCTTTTTTCATTTTTCATTTGTTTTTCAAATCACCCAATATCGCTATTCCCAAAATCTGTTCACAGGCTTTTAACATGCAAGGCTTAATTAATTCTTCTCCAATCGTGTATGGCTTTTTGCATTTCGCGATCTGATTTGCCATGAGATAGGAAGCCTTTAGTAATAATTTATCTTCCATGGTCATTTTTCTTAAAACAGTAACTTTCTTTTGCATATTTTCATGCATTCTTTTAAAATATTTATTCTAGCGTTTTTTTTTTTTTGCTAAATCCGGGTGTTTTGAATTCAAGTGTCTTTCAAGTTTGGAAGGTTTTAATGCATCGTTAAATATGCTTTTAGAATATACAACACAGAGGGGCCGTAGATCCAGCTCACTGTCAGATATTTCAATGAATCCAAATTTTAAGTACAGTAGGAATGCTATTTTCTTGAGTCTGATTTATTGACGGTTAGGTGAAGTACTATCAATGTTATTATTATCGTTCCCAATACTTTTTGAATTACTAAAGAAATGCAAAATGCTCTTTTGCTTTTTTTCACTCATTATGGGTTTAATTTATTTGAATCTAAGATAAAAAAGAAAAGAAATTTAGAAAAGTCAAACTAATTTTATCCCAATAAATAACAAATAAAAGAAAATATGCACATGGTTAAGATTTAAAATCATACCTGTCTCAAAACAAGTAAAAAAGCTAGAATTGGTCTAAGACCAATTCTTATGATACCCTAGATGAATGCCCTTATGAAATTTCGTATGGTCACCGATCTATTCAAATATTGATTTTGAAGTAGTTTTTCGCATATATTTCTAGAACAGTTTGTCGCATAGAAAAAATGGTACTAACCAATTTTATAGGATTTCGTATTCTGCAGAAGTTCTTAGTACAATAAAAATGTCTTGGACTGATCGTTTTCAAAGTATACGTAAAAAACCGAAATTTTTATATGGCAACACCAAGAAAGAGTTGCCCGATTTAGTCCATTTTTGACATTTTATTTGCTAATGTAGTAAAAACATCATGTACGAAATTTCAGCTCTCTACGTCGATGCGTTCTCAGGCAGTGTCCAAATATATAGCGGAAAACGAAATTTTTATATGGCAACCCCACGAAGGAGTTGCCCGATTTGTCTCATTTTCGAACTTAATTTTACTTTTTTTTTTAAAGTCCGTGTACAAAATTTCAGCTCTTTAAGTATACGCGTTCTCGAGCTATCGTGCGCACAGACGGACAGACAGACGGACGGACGGACAGACGGACGGACATGCAAAAATCGAAATAACTTTTAATATTATGAATGGATGTCCAATCCATTTTGCTCTACCATCATTATTTCGAGGTGTTACAAACGGAATGACAAACTTAGTATACCCATATGATTTCATCTAGGGTATAAAAACATCAATATACAAAAGAAAATACACGAAAACTTCCTTATAACCCAACTAATATATTGAATATATTTGATATTGAACTCAATACGTCCGTAAGCCCACCTTTAAATACTACACTGATATAAATATACGACATACAGGAGAGTGAAACATTAGAAGAGCGCGAAACGAGCGAAACGAGACGAGACAAAACATGTAGTTAAAACAATACAGCTACAGCAGTAAGACTTATTTCCATGGCGTTATTCTACGCGACAGAGATGGAAGACCGTTCATCCAATGGCCAGTGTGTACAGTATGCGACGAAAGTTTTTATAACTTTTCACGTATTGTTATGAATTGAATTATGTTTCAATGCATCGTAAAATATAACTTAGCATGTTTAGTAATTATATTCCACATTTTCATGCGGACCACAGTTTGGCGACCGCTGGTTTAGACTATTCAAATGTAATGACTGTTCATTCGATCTCGTTCAAAGGAATTACTTACAAAATCAATCTTACCTATAATAAAACTAATCTTAGTTTGTACAAAATTCTTTATATTTGTTTGAATTATTCAATGGAAGTATATTTAGTAGTAAATAAAATTGATTTAATTGGTTTTGATCAGCATTTACTTTCAAATAAAACAGGATCTGCTAAAAGAGAGAAAAATATCCTTCCGATCGAAATTTTTGATAGCCCACCAATCCATATTTATACACTTTCATTTCGTTAGTCCTATATAAGAAATAAATGTATATAATTGCAGCCGCACGTATACATATGTGTAATGATATACCGTATACGCTAAAGCAAACAGCCAAACTGACCTCATATATAGATTTAAAATAAATTTTAAGTGTGAATTGTATGAGGTGAAATAATACGTATTTACTTGAATGCCTAGCAAGATTTAGCCCTATGCGGGACTAGCATTTCTAGAGAGTTCGCCTCATATAATTCACACTTAAAATTTATTTTAAGTCTATATATGAGGTCAGCTTGGCTGTTTGCTTTGGCGTATACGGTAGGCAGGAACTAAGCCGTATTGACGATTATAAGGTTCCTGTCTATATGAAACGCCCTCTTTTTGCAATGAAATTTCTTTTTCCAAAGATTTTTCGTTTGCATAAAGAGTTTTTTCCACTCAAATATTTTTACTTTTGACGCATTTTCAACGTGAATATTGTTGGTTTAATATATATTGTTGTGACCCGGATGCCGGTAATCTGACATGTTTTTTTCGCTCTTGTTAAACGTATATCCTATATTTATTAGGTTTCGGAGACTTCTTAGGTCTTCTTTCATCTTATCACCACAGAATGTAATCACAATAGGCAAAAAAAAAACACTCGTCTCACTCAAGAAGCGATAATTTAGGCTCTTGACGAGCTTAGTTTTTGGGTACGCATTCTAAAATGCAATCTCAAAGAAATAGGAAAAATTGGTGATTTAACTTGATGCGTTTTCATGGAGGAGTATGAATCCGCAAAAATTATCCTCTGCTACTGCCAAACTCTTGGCCGCATAAAACCGAAACGAGTATTCATATCATTAAGAGAAGTAATTAGAATGGTTTCAAGAGTTTATAGACTCGGGTTAGATTCCATAAGTATCACAAACACTTCAACAACCCTGTGATAATAATACGTTAAATAATCTAATGAAGAAGTGATTTCGGGTAGTCCCTTCCCTTTATCGCTTATTGCTAATACACAAATTAAAAATTTTCGCGTCTATTTAGAGCACAGTTAGCTAGGGAATTTTCTTTTTCATGAGCTCACTGGAATAACTATAAATATCCAAGAAATTATGCCAGACAAAAATATTTCCGAAAAAAATGCGCAAAATACGATTTAAGTGATCTTAAGAGCTTATGTATACATTCTTTCAGAAAAGAGGCGTCTTCCTGTTATAGCCGACCGCCTTTATTCAGAATTTTTTATGTATACCTAATAGAAAGCGGGTAATAACAATTTGATTGTCTGAGAATGATGTTTCTTATAAAAAATTCATAAAATGTTTATTTGAAGGCTATAACCGGATGCTTTAATGGCTCAATAAAAATAAAAGAAACATTGACTCATAGCAGGGGTAATGTTTTTCATTGATTTTCTCATACACACACTTTCCGTATTTATGTGGAATTAATTGCTTTGCAGATAAGATTTCAATAATTTGAAAATTATTTCCAATTTCAATTTACATAAACCGTTCTGGCAATTTGTTCGGAAAACTGAATTTGCTGTTTTATAAATAAACCAATAGTAAAATCGTAAGGAGAGGAAATATAGAGAAAATCTCAAAAAATTTCGGCTATGTATGGCACATACATTATGTATATATAGATTATGTTTATGTACAGCACTACACATTTAAATTCAAAATAATTATTATGTGATAACTTTTTCGAAAATTGATTAAAACTTAAGACTTTTTCTCTGTTTAGGTAGCTTTTTAATTGCTTTTCCTAATCCGGATTTTAATGGAGTTTAGTGAAATAGATATAACTAGATCGAGTCATGCTTAAAATTTAACATAAGTAGATGGTTAATAGTCAGATGAATAAATTGCGCTTATTAATTTGGCTGACTACATATTCACCCGCGAAGGGTTTTGGTGGATCAGACATCAGACTACATTCTCTCTTCACCATTTACATTCATATTCGGCGAATTTCCGTTAAACAGAAATTTTGTATTATCTAAGGGTTTCTACATATATGTACCTACATCCCTAAGTCTTATATATAAAACTCAACTTTCCTCTGTTTGTCTGTCTGACCATTAGTGCGCTTATAACTCAAAAACCATAGATTCTAGCGCTTCGAAAAAGATATTTTCTGGCTATGGTGTGAAAGCGCTTCCTTTGAAAAGCGCTTGACATATTTCCCGTTAGGACCAAACGCCAATCCTTAGTTATTTAACGAATAGGTTTAACTATTGCTTATGCTAAACGAAGAGTGAATCAGATTGTTTTTTACTGTTAAAAAAGGGAGAAGAAAAGATGTATGCACAGTGACAAAAATATCAGTGTAATTTATTTAGGGGGATAAGGTATGCCTTACTATGTAATTAGCACCATTGAGTGAATTTAACGGTTAGTAATAATTGCTGGTTGCTTTGATATTGGCAGCACAGAAAATATAAAGTATAAACTACTTGTATAATCATTTCGAAAATAAAAGAAACAGAAACTTGGTGGAATAAGGAAAAAGTAATTATTTAGAAGTGACACGAACATACGGGCTTTTACTTTCTGATGGCTATGTCCAACAACTTATTTCCTTATGGCTCATTCTATATAAATTCCCGCATTCTTATTTTTAATTTAGCTAACCATTTCTTAAAAGCAAAAATACACAAATTATATTTTAAAGCAATACCATACTAATTTAATGAGCTCAAGATAAACTATTTTTAATTAACTGACACAGCTAAAAGTATTTGTTTTGTAAATTGACAAATTTAGTCTTTTTCATCACCTCGATTTTATAACGACGAGGCTCAAGAATACGAATTGGGTATTCGATTCGTTATCAACCATTCGTTATTTACCGAATTCATAAAAATCATTCATTACTCAAAAATAGGGCCCCCGAAGATGCTCATAATTGGCAGCCCGGGAAATGGTTTCAACAACAATTGTAAGTTTTGTAGAACAAGTTGAGCGGCTACTTTGCGTGTTTTGGCCGAGGTAAGTTTTCTTAACTTATTAACAACACTGTAAGTGAAAATGGTTTTGTTTAAGTTTTTTCTTGATATTTCGTGTAATGAGTTTTGTTCGACCCAATCAGACTGTGTGGATCGGGAGAGTATTTTCAGATGGACTGTATGATGATTAACAAACCGACTTGCTGATATACATATCTACTCGTACATATCCTATCAGACTTAACTTCTGCACCAAGAAACTAATCATTGAATAATTAACTAAGCTGGGTGGGTTCCAACACCAAGCAACAATAAAATCTTTCAATTTGTAAAAGAAAATTTTATTCGATCTGATTTGTACAAAGAACTGATTAGGAATGCCCGTTTAATAAGGTACAATAGGTTCTCGGCAGACAAAAATTCTGTTATATAAAAAGTGATTACAGTTGTTATATATAAAGCAAAGTACATAGAAAATAATTTTTATATCGGTACAGGGTGACTCTACTCTTTACAATAAATTTGATTAATCTTAAAGTATTTTGATGAGCTGGAACAGAGTTTGTTATTGTATAAGATGATTTTATTACAAGATGTTCTTAAACATTATTGGGGTCAAGCGTTCTTCATCGTTATTAACAAATTAATTGTACTGTCGAGAGAAATATATGGAAAAATCCAGAGAACGAGTTTAGCTTTGCTAGAAAATGATTAGCTGACTTAATTTCGTCCATTATATCAGAATTAATCGTGGCTTGCTTCCTACCACAGCTCTAAGAATACCCACAGTAGAAGCCTTTGCAATATTCTCAAGAATTAGGACAGCATGACCTTCCTTAGAAGTTATAGCAGAAAACTAGGAACCTAAGTACAGGAGACTAACGAAGTAAAGCAAGGCAGCAACACAACAGTGGCATCCTCAGCTATAGCAAGATCGAAATCTACAATTATGATCCAGTTCCTTAAGAACCTCAAGGCGCTACGTCAGAAGTATAGCAGTAGTAAAGTAGGATCCCTACAACGTAACATCGTGTCAAGCTCTATGTCATTGTTTTGTATAACAGTTTAGAAATCTGCTTAGCTTGATCACCGAGTCAAGGATCGAGCTGACTTATTCAAATAAACAACATATTAAGTCTGTTTTGTAACTTTACAGTAAAAATCTTTGCGTAAAAATCAAGTAAAAACTTTTATGCGGAAGAAGGTATAGCTCAAGAGAAAAGTAAATTTTGTTAAGCTTGTCATATGTCAATAATTTGACAGCTAAGTTTTCTGTCTGAAACAGAAAACAATTAATAATTAATAATTAATTTGAAGTATGTTTTAAAAAATTCATCTTCATTGATATTTTTATTAAATTCCAACTTTTTAGATTATCACTTTTATATTCACTCGATAACATAATAAGCGGCTTAAACTTAAAATCAATACTTCTGACAGTCAGCTGACTTCATATCGAAGTTACACATCCTCTTGAGAATGAGTAAAAATGTTTAGTTTTATGTAATTTAAAAGATTTTCACAATCTCAATAGTTAACAGTCAGTAAGTTAGAGTCAAATTTTTTATACCGATGACGTTCTGTAGTTCGAGTAGAAAAAACTAGAAGGACAAAAGTGACTATTGCATTTCTAGGAAATAATAAATAAAAGTAACAAACAACTAATCCCAGGTAACCATTGGGTCATTCCATGTCAAATAGGCAACATGTGTTACATGACCATCTCCAATTTTCTTGGAATTTTACATACTTGGAGGGTTTGCGAAAACAAAAATACCAATTGAAAATTTTTGAGTTATGGCATTTTCAAAATTTCGCAAAAGTGATGTCGTGGACTTCTTTAAAAATTCATATATATTTTTCTATTTATACTAGGAGAGTGAAATATGGTTCATTTGAGAGACAGTATTTGAAGTTATCTAAAAAAAATTGGAATTTTAAAAATATACGCGAAAAAGAATAGCAAGGATAAAGATTTTATCCTTTATCCTTGAATATCCTGGAAGACGTACTTTTGATTTTCTTGATTTTCTTATATTTTATACCTTATGTTATCCACTAAAACATATTAATATTTCAACTTGGGATCTCAAGGGGATCAAGCTGTATGTTTACACATGAATAGTTGAGTACTTGACTTGAAATCCATTTGAAACTCAAGTAGGGTTTTTGGTTGAATTAATTCCAATTACTTGACTTGAAATTTACTTGAAGTGACATTTTATTTTTGACAACTCTGCACTAGGTTCAATACATAGGTACGGATTTTTAGATAAATATTTTGAGAAAAGAGCTGAAAAGCAGAACCAGACTTATCAATAATCTTCTTCTTGTTCCTCTTTGCCGTTTTCATATCTCGCACAAATGAAAAATTTTCAAGTACTGAAGTTGCGTTTACATGAATTTTTTCAAGTAAGTCGAACAAAATTTGGGGGTGGGGGGATCCTTACGGTTTTCAAGATAAAGGGATGTAAAAATATTTGAGTATGTTTTTATATATCATCCTCTTCTTAATGTTTGCAGCCTATGATGATGATTTAAAATTTTGAAATTTTGTAGATTGATAATTGTCGGACCTCTCCAATGGTATACAAATATTAGATTTTTAACTCGGTTTTTTTTAACTACTATATTTATCAAAAAAACACGTCATCAAAACTAATGTTTCATATGGGCTTTAAGAAGCTCAAGAGCTTCCTTTTAAAATAAATTATCACGCTCTGTACCTAAAACGTTTTTTGCCTTTTTTGTTAAGCATATCAACCGACTGGCTCAAAAGCTCATTCCCACCTACTTTCAGACATTTATTGAAGTTTTTCGCTTGGTATGCTTAAGAAAAAGTGCAAAAAATGCAGAAAGGGCTACGTTTTAAGTAGTACAAAGTATGCAAAAATATTTTAAAGGGAAGCTTGTGGGCTTCTTAAATCCAATATGAAAAATTGGTGTTGGTGACGTGTTTTTTGATAAATATAGTAGTTATAAAATCCGAGTAAAAAATCCGAAATTTTTAATTTGTTGAACCATAACCTCAAAACGGAGAAGAGGAGGGGTAAAATTTGAACACCATTAGAGAGGTCTAACGATTATCAATCTACGAAATTTTAAATCATCATCATAAGCTGCAACGATAAGAAATGACAGGATGATATATAAACACATAGCTAAATATTTTTAAATCCCTTTATCTCGAAAACCGTAAGGATTTTCCCTCACGTCCCGTACAATGTTTTGCTTGTCTAAGCATGGCCAATCTATAGCCTTCAAATGCAAGACCACATACGGGACACCCTGTATAGAAACAATATTTTTTTATTTATAAGTAGCTATAAATGTATTTTTGTGAAATTTTTACTCCTTGACCCCGTCGAGATCCCTAGTTGAAATTTTAATATGTTTTAGTGGATAATATAAGGTATAAAATATAAGAAAATGAACATAATCAAAAACATGTCTTCCAGGATATTCAAGGATAGAGGATGAAATCATTATCCTTGATGTCCTTTTTGGAGTACATTTTTAATATTCTATTTTTCTTAAATAGCTTGAAATACTATCTTTTAAATGATCCATATTTCACTCTCTTAGCATAAATAAAAAAACATATATGAATTTTTAAACAAGACCACGACAGCATTTTTGCGAAATTTTGAAAATCCCACAACTCGCGAAATACGCACTCTAGAAGGAAAATTTTCAATTCGTATTTTTGTTTTCGCAAAATTTCAAAAAAATTGGTGATGGTCATGTCGAACTTTTCGTGATTTTTGGTAGATATGCTATGGAATGACCAAATTCTAACAATTGTTTTGCACAAACATTGTTTAGTAATGAGTCAGAGGGTTCGAAATTTAAATAAGCAGGTAAGCTGACTTGTATGTACATGCAAATTATTTGCAATTTAACGACAGTTGTGGTCACATCTAGAGTGCATTCAGTGGTATTTATATACGGGTTTTTAGTAATGCATTCTCAATTTGAGGATAAGTAGGATTTTATTTGGTATTGAAGTTGAAAAAAAAAACTATTCAATTATAATTCCTTCCAGATTTTATTATTTTGAAAGATTATAAACTAAATGTCTCCCGATGTCCCTACATTCTAAACTTTTAAATGATATAGAATTTAGCTGCGACAATGATGCACAACTAATTTCTTTTTCATTTTTTAAATTTATGCTTCTTATACCATTACAAAAAAGAATTTATTTGAAGAATGGGAGAATCAATGAAAGGATGAGAGAAACTTTCATCTGTTTCAATTCATTTCATCTCAGATGGATCTATCTCTTATAACTGTGGATTCGATGAGGGACATTAAAGGAATAATTTCTACACTTTTGCGAAATTGGCTAAAAAATGGTCTCTAGTAGAGCGTTTTCTCAGTAAATATTCCGATTAGCTGAATGGAGAAGACGTGAACTTTGAAGTATCTTGGTACAAATTGCAGCCATCAACATCGGAAGGATTAAATATTACAATTAGGACAAAGAAAGATTTTGAAAACTCCTCAGTGAAAACAAAAAGACGACGAGTCGATTGAACTGCTGCTGAAATTTCGATGCGGTTATCTGGGAATAGAGACGCAGCTAATGTAATTAGAGAAGTCAGTGAAAATTCTGAGAGAAACAGTGCAATAAAAAAAATGCAGTCTACGGATAGTGGTAATCGGTGCCTGACCAGTGGCTTATTACGTCGATTCAAAGTCATGTAACCATTCCTATAAGCACACACTGAAGTGGAATATGAAAGTGAGACACCAGGTATTTCCATCGTATGTACAATAGTGTTAGGAAGCTAAAAAGGCATGCTGTCCTCCCGAGGAATAAATTGTTGTGACTGAAACGCGTACAGAAATCAGACTACAAACAATTTTGGATAAAACGGCTGAACGTCTTTTAACTGCACAAGTTGAAGTCATCAACAACTTGTTTCCTTTTAGCTCATCATTCATTCTGGTTAGTAAATGGGGATATGATGGGAGTTCTGATTATAGCACATATAAACAGAAATTCGCCAACAATAGCGATACCGATGAATTATTGTTTGTATTTTCGTTTATTTCGCTTCGCTTATATGCTGATAACGACGTTGTTTGGAAAAACCCTCAACCTTCGTCGATTATGTATTGTCGACCTATTAAGATTATAAGAAAGTCGTAAGGTTACTGTATTCGAAATAGATAAAGTTCTGCAAGAAATAAGCCAATTAATTCCATCATTATGTGATATTCTAATGGTAATGAAATGTCTGTCACACAAATTCTGATAAAACGAAGCATAAATATTGCGCAGGCTTTTTACTGTTACAATTCTTTTAAAACCAAAATTATTAGACTCATATATTAATAAAGCAATCATAATTTATGGCTAATAAAATTGATTTTTATTCTTTGCATTTAGTATATCGTAGTAAGTAAAATATAATTAATGTCGCCACAAATTTATCATTTTTTGTTGAATTTAACTAAATTTATGATGGTTTGTGGTTATAACGCTAACACATTTTGTCTTGCAGGGACAAGAGACCTTTTTTTCAAGTCGATTAATGCACTGGGAGAGAAATACAAACATTATGTAAAATAGCACAAATGTTACATGACAAAGAGGGAAACAAATAAAAAGAAAAGAAAAAAATATCCACAGGAAGAAAAGCCCATAGATGCAGTAGTGGGTGGAAAAGAGACGCAACCACCTTGGACAGTAGTATGTAGAACTATAAAAGGTTGAAAGGGATAGATAATGTAGTGCATGACCAGTAAAAGTATCCGAGCTCATTCTAAGTAGTGATCTCATGGAAAATAGTAGCCTAAACCAATTAAAGAAAATAAGTGTAGTGAAGAGAATATTTGGTAAGTGCTGGGTTTAGGTTTTGTAGATAGAGAATTGAGTGGTTTTTATTGTATGAAACATTGTTTACTATGGTTAGCGAAATTTTGCGCTGGTGCGCTTATCACGTCTTCGAACCCCACACTACGCCGAACGGTTTAATATGGCATCGGTGCGTTTAACGCGGCGGTAATTATCGGCCTGGAAAATGCCTTACCAACTCGCTGCCATCATAAACGCAAGAGATTTATGGTATTCGGGTTTTCTATACACGGCGTAAGAGTGAATGCAATTGGGAGTGTACCTGATTGGTACTCACAGAGCTCTAATGACTCAACCCGTGCCTTTCTTTTGACTTTTTCAAAGGAGACAGGTCAGCAGTAATAAAAGAAAGGTAGAGTCGAGAATGAACAAGTACCATGGACGCTGAATGCTTTATGTTTATACCCTAGATGAAATCTAAAGAGTATAGTAAGTTTGTCATTCCGTTTGTAACACCTCGAAATAATGATGGTACAGCAAAATGGACGTCCGACCGTCTGTCCGTCTGTTCGCACGGTAATTTGAGAACGCGTTCATTTAGAAAGCTGAAATTTTGTACACGAACTTTAAAAAAAAAGTAAAATTGAACTCGAAATGAGACAAATCGGGCAATTCCTTCGTGGGGTTGCCATACAAAAATTTCGTTTCCACTACGTATTTAGATACTGACTGAGAACGCGTCGACACAGAGAGCTGAAATTTCGTACATGATGTTTTTACTACATTAGCAAATAAAATTTCAAAAATAGACTAAATCGGGCAACCCCTTGATGTTGTTATATAAAAATTTCATCAGTTCTAGACATTTTTATTGTACTAAAAACTTGTTTAGAAATACGAAATTCTATAAAATTGGTTATAATATTTTTATCTGTCCGACGAACCGTTCTAGAAATATATGCGAAAATCCAATTCAGAAATCAAACTTGCATAGATCGGTGACCATAAGAAATTTGATACGGGCATTCATTTAAGGTATCACAAGAATTAATCTTAGACCAATTCTAGATTTTTTACTTGTTAATTTTATATTTTATAACGTAATAAGACGTCAAATATCAAGCTAAACACACGAATTCAGACAGATTAGTTTCGCCTTTGTCTAATCTAATTCTTATAATAGCTGAGCTAGTTGTGTGACGTCACTGCCTGTTATAATAAGCCAAACTAGAAAACGAAGACTGAATTCGGACAGGCCCAAGGTATTCCCTTTATGAACCATATTCCCCTATTAGGTGACGTAATATTGCGAAATGTATAGGAAAGTACGGTACAGAGAACACAATACTCTCTCTTCTCTCTCTGTCTTTCCCATAAAAATGTACATACGTTAGTCACAGAAATACGTCACAGGCTATCAGCTGCAATGTGTTAAAATTTTAATGGGAATGGAATACTTTATTTTCTATATACTTTGGGACAGGACCTCAATCTTTAAACAGACGTATAGTAAATAGCCTTTCTTTAAAAAGAGAAAGGCATGCATTACAGCAGTTCTCGGAATCATCTTCTGAAATTCAAGATAGACTTGATGCGGACAGGGAACTCGTTTATTTTTCTATTTAACTTACTAATTACATATTCATTAGTTTTTTATTTTTTATAAATTATTCATTAATTGCAGCATTAAAATAAGTGTAACAACGTTTTAAACATTAGTCCCACTTATTGTACTCGGGTCTTGAAATTCATGCGTGAAATTAAATTGTCCTCTGCATTTAATGGCGTAGCTATTTGTATTGTTTGGATGCATTCTTTTTACGATGGCCGCCACTCTAACCTAACCTTTTTCGAATTTGTAGAAGAGCAGAACTGTCAATGCTTTCCAATTCTATTATTAAAGTCGCTTATAGTACCACCATCTGTCGCATGTCACTGAAATCGTTGAATTCGACAAAATTGCTTATTCTCTTTCAATGACCCAGTTTAGACAGGTAAGTATACTGCCTCTGCCGTGCAAAATTTGTAAACAGAGCGATGCTTCATTCCTGCACCTCCAACCATCATCTTTCACTCAAGTTTTCGTGAGTCAGAGGAAGCACAGTGACCCATCTAAACAGGGTCAATGTAATCACGGCCTAACTCGTCAATTTTTCATAAAGCGACTGCTAATTATCTCAATATTCTTTTGGTGTTGATGATTTTCTTAGGTAATTCAACCGAATCGATTGTTCTCTACCGACAAACCAATTAAAACTTTTGCAGGACCCTCTTTTGCTTTCTACCTGCCCGTCACTACTTTAGGGTTCAAGTATGATAATCTGGACCAAACGCTTTCCTTAACCATGAGATAGCTGCACTTTGTATTTGCAATTAATTAATTTTCACTGTTCAACCTTGCCATGGAATACTTGATTCCATCCGCTATATTAAAAAAGGAAGATGACATTTTTCTTGTTCGATAAACTTAAATGCTTTCTACTTTCACTCAGTTCGTCATTCGTATGCAGTTTCAGCAATTTATTGGGCAATAATGTTGATTAATTTTATGATTGATTGAAAAAACGGAATATAGTTTTAGATATTTACGAGCTTACATATTTTTGGACATATATTAGAGAGACATTTATATACATAATTATGAACATAAAATTGGCTATTTAGAAAACTTTAGTTACGTCCCCAAACACATGCAACATAATTCCTTTAAGAACCTTGAAAATGCTTTATATTTACATAAGTTTTCTCATATTCATTTGAGGAATGCCCCTTTTAGCCTTATGAATACACTGTGTCCAAAAAATAAGGTGACATTGAATTTATATTGAAAATTCTTTATTTATTCTTCTTCCATCTTCGAAACAGTTGAAAAAGTCGATTTCAGGGATGGCCTTCAGCTTTTTCTTCGCGGGGGCTTGAATCTGCTCTATCGTCTCAAAACGGTGTCCTCGGAGCGGTCTTTTGAACTTGCTGAACAGCCAGAAGTCGCACGGCGCCAAATCAGGTGAATACGGTGGTTGTGGAACGATATGAGTCGAGTTTTTGGCGAAATGGTCACGAAGAACGAGTGCAGTGTGAGACGGCGCATTATCGTGGTGCAAAAACCAAGAGATGTCTTTCCACAATTCCGGCCTCTTTTGGCGGATAGCGTTACGCAAACGACGCATAACGTTCAGATAATATTCCTTGTTGACTGTTTGATCCGGGGGAAGGAACTCAGAATGCACAACACCACAATAATCGAAAAAAACAGTCAACATCACCTTGATTTTTGAGCGACTTTGGCGCGGTTTTTTTGGTCTCGGCACACCCTTGACACGATATTCGCTCGATTAATCGGTCGTTTCGGGGTCGTAAGCATAGATCCAAGTCTCGTCTCCAGTGATCATGCATTTCGTCTTGACAATGTAGTCAGGAAGCCGTGTTTCACACACTTCAACGCGACGCCTTTTTTCCAAAAAAATCAATGATTTCGGTACCAGTCGAGATTTGACGCGTTTGAGGCCCAAAGCATCCTTCAAAATGGTATTGACTGAGCCTTTCGATATGCCAATATCATCAGCAAGGTCTCTAATCGTTAATCGACGGTTTTGAAACACCAAATCTTTAATTTTTTGGACGTGAGCTTCGTCGGTTGAGGTTGATGGTCGCCCAGGGCGCTCTTCGTCTTCGACACGTTCATGGCCTGCTTGGAACTCACTATACCACTTGTAAACATTTTTTTTCGACATAGCCTCATCACCAAGGGCTTTCTGCACCATCCTCAACGAATCCGCAGCAGAAAATTGATTCCGCAAACAAAATTTAATGCAAGTTCATTGCTCAACAAATTTCGACATCGCAAAAAACGAGAAATTCACTTTTAGCAGCTCACAAAACGAAGCGTATCTCAAACACTAAAGAATATTTTGACGTGTGATTTGGCACGGATGTCAAAGACAGTCCTACAAACCTAAAAAAGAAACCAATTCGCCAACCCCTTTGACGCGCGCAGTTCAAATTCCAATGTCACCTTATTTTTTGGGCACATATGAGAGATGTGTTTTAAATGATGCATTATGTTACTCTGAGCATATTTTATTAACAATGTTTATTTAAATAAAGTGGGAGAAGGCCGAAGGGGGTGGGAGTACAAGTTTGATCTAGTACATTTTGGTAAATCTAGTACAGAATAGAATTCATTAGGTACTGAGAAGAAGTTTGAATACCCATACTCCTATACTCGGAGGCTTAAATCGCGAACCCCATACTCAGTTTTTTAGTATTTCCCTTTTTTGTATTCGAACTGAGGTACTAGATTTTTCGTACCTTAGATCGGCTCTAACTCGTTAGGGCTATGTACGATCGGAAAACGGGTTTCACTATTCGTCTCAGCTTATTACCAGGTACAATTCGCAGAAGAACATTTTTCTCTAGATACTTTAAGGGTGGGGGTTCCAATACGATATGTTGCATATCAAATGAAAGGTCTCGCCGAGTGCTATCGGGTGATGTACTGTTTTCTCGATTCAGAAAACTTTCTCGGGACATTTTTTGCCGGAAACCCACTTTCATGCTTTTAGGTCACGTACAACCTAGTTACTATATTTCACATATATTTTTGCAGTTTTTTCTTTCTGCAATTAGTGCTCTATTGTGAACACTTTTCTCATAGAAGGTCATTTTCAACAACGTACCAATTCCGCACAATCACGACCAGTAAAGAAGTTCACTTTTCCACCCAAGAAAGTCGCACCCGATCGCCAAAGCTTAATTTAAATAAACATGACTACTAAAATATGTTCAAGTCGGGCCTAAAGTTGTATAAATAGTGAGTATTGACTTTCCACAATTATATTTTGTCTGATAAAGTGTATCTCACTATAGGAAAATTCTGAAATGTAATTAAACTTTTGTTTTCTTATAAAATGTCTTTGTTCTTAGTGTAATTGAAAACTTTTGTTTGTTTTTCTGTAAAACTTTATTCATATATCTGAATCTGAACTGATTACTGATTTTCTCATTCACAACTTATAGAATGAATCTCACTACAATCCCCAATGCTAAGAGGTTTTCATACCGTGATTTTAAAAACACCAACTTGAACGAGATAAAAGCAGAATGCAATGAAATGTCATCGGATGAGGTTTTTATTAATAATACTTCGGACAATAAAGTTGAAACTCTCGTCTGTACACTTTCTTATCTATACACGTTCCCTTCAAGACTTGCAATATTCGTTCTGATCAATGCCCTTGGATAATTAGGGAGGTTCATGCTGCCATGGCTGAAGGCGATTTCTTATTAAAAAGTTACAAACGAACTAGAGATTCAGCGGTCCTTACGGAATATAAAAGGGTGCGGAACAGAGTTACATCCATAATTCGAGTATCTAAGCGCTCTTTTTTTAGTTCAGAGCTTCATACGTATCTACCGGCTAAAGAGTTGTGGAAAAACATCCGAAGTCTAGGCGGACATGGTCATGAACCTGTCAATATAAATACACCCCTAAACACTCTCAACCATTATTTTGCTTGTAGTGCAGGTAATGCTTCAAGTTCGTTGCGTTCTGCAACATCTGGTAACATTGGCGATGCTGTGGAAGATTTTACCTTTGCATGTAGGGATAGTGCTGAGGTTCTTTCAGTGATATTCTTTATTAAAGCCACAGGTCCTGGTCCATACTCACTTCCACCTGATTTTGTGAAAGTGCTCGCTGCATACATATTGATTCCACTTGTTCATATTTATAATTTTTCGTACCACGTCCCAAATTCCAACTCAGTGGAAGAAAACACTTGTAAAACCTATTCCTTAAATGCGCTCTGCATCTAATCCCAGCGACTTTAGACCAAATAGCATGCTTAGTCTCCTTGCTAAAGTTTTGGAAAAAATTTCGTCCTAACAAATCATAAAATTTATTAACGAGCAGAGGACTTGGACAATGTGGCAGTCTGGTTATCGACATTGGCATAGTTGCGAGACTGCACTTCTGAGATTACCTGCAGATATTTGTGAAGCTCTCGATAAGGACCAGATGACAGTACTAGTTTTTCTTGATTTTAGCAAGGGATTTGATTCCGTAAACTACCCAAGACTGCATTCAAAGCGGAAAAATCAAATGGGGTTTTTCATCCTCCGCCATTCAGCTTGTTGCTGATTATTTATGCAATCGATCACAGATACTAAAAGTAAAAGATCCTTGTTTCTGATCTTATAGATCTTCGCTCTGGTGTCCTACAAGGTTCCATTATTGGACCTCTACTTTTCACCTTATATTTAAATGATTTACCGAATGTTGTTACTAATTCCTCAATTCACCTTTACCCGGATGACGTCCAGATCTATTTGAGTAGACCAATAGGTTTGATGGAGGATTGTATTTGTACCACTAAAGATTTCGTAGCATATACAACTGGTCATTGCTGAATCAACTTTTGTTAAATCCAACTAAGTCGCACTGGCTAGCTATATATAGGAGCCGGATTGATAAATCGGAACTCCCTCCGGTTTTATTAAATAATTCCGTTCTTGAGTACGTTGACTGCGTCAGGAATCTTGGAGTTTATTTCAGTGCTGATTTCAAATATTGCATTCACATTTCAAATTAAATAGGGAAAATCTATGGCGCTTTACGGCAATTAGTGGACATTCGGTTGAAGTTGGCTTAAACGCTAATTATTCCAATTTTTGCGTATTGTAGTACCATCTTTAACAAACCTAATGCTCGGTACCAGAGACTTCCTCGGAATGCTCATGTGTCTCAGTATGCATTGTCACTGCTGGGAACTCGCCTAAAAACGAATTTAGACCGCCGTGAACTCATTCTTCTGCACAAACTGATATATAACAAACTTCCGACGTATTTGTATGAGAGAATGCACTTCTAGCATTCGGGAAGGGGCTGTCAGCTTCTAGCCCCTCGGTGTTCCTCTCAATACGATTAGCGCTCTTACTTTGTTCGGGCAATACCAAGGTGGAACTTTCTTCCTACCAATATGCAGTGAACGAGCTCTATCCAGCATTTTTCTTTATTATTAAAAGATTTAAGTTTTTAGGTTTAATTTTTTATTTTTTTTTTGATTAGCTTTAATTTGAATTTCTTTGTTTCGATTTTATTTATTATTTTCTTTTATGGTGGAATGTTTCGGTTTTTTTTTATATATTATATTCGTATATTTGTTTTACAATTTGTTTTATATTATTTTATTTTATTAAGCTATTTATTTGTTTATTACTTATTCTTACTTCTGATTATTAATTATGTCGTTACCTTAATGTGTTTTAGTTAGTTTTTATTTTGATCCAGGAACCATTACATCAAATTAGAAGTACGTCTATAAGATATTGTAATCTTTGTACATTGACCGTTAATAAATTTATTTTTATTTTTATTTTCTTACATATTTCTTCATTTATTGTGTTTTTGCTAATTATCGGCTGTGTGTGGATGTTCAAGTTTTCGTTTCGCCTGAAACCTGGCTCATATATTCCTCAAAAAATTGTATGCAGAGTTTGGTAGTATGACACCATGAACTGGCTTCTTTACATCCTTACGGCTGGCTGTAACCATGGAGTAAAAAGTGATAATTGTTTGTATTTCTTTGGCTGCTTCATGGTCTTTTGTGCAATTACTTTTTTGAAACTATCTGCGATTTTCATTTTGAAAATGGTGCAACTAAAAAATATATTTGGTGTGAAAATATCATTAACCTGAAAGTTTTTGGTTTGGTTTCTTTGCGCCTTATTTAAACACAACATTCTTATAATCTTTTAACGGTTACATATCGCATTGCGTAACACAGATTCAAACCTCATGTGACTTTATATGGCTTTCAATCTTAAATTAATTGATCTCTAAAATACTGTGTGGTTGTATCTACTTCTTTGTCATGGCGGCCAAATGTTTGTTATTTATTTTTATTTATATTTTATTTGATGGTTGATTGGTACACAAGATTACACATCTTATAGCTATACATATTTCATTGGCAGCTAGCAAAAGGAGTTTGTGATGCGCAATGCCGCCAAGGAAAAAGACATGCAGGTGAAAAGTTATAAGCTACAAATACTGAAAGATTGCTTCCCCTAATTAATGATGAGTGTGCATGTCCAAAAGTGGCAAAGAGATAAGTAGTTTTGCATGTCCCAGTACCCTATCGCCTATAAGAATGCTGGCTGTACTGGCTCTCCAAACTTGAAGGGCGGACCATAACCTTCACATAGTCCACTGCCGTCACCTTGCGTACTAATATGATTAAGTCCGAACGGAGTCACCAGTCTCGTTATAAGGACTCTGCATGGGAGTAAGCATGTCCTTATTATGTAAGGTCATGGATTACGCAGCCATACCACTTGGGTATTCAACATTGCTAACTTGGTACCACGGGATTGGAGAGCCCTGTGAAGTTAGTTTTACACTTCAATATGGAGAAGGCTGGTTGTGGTTGTGGTATGGTAACACATATGCGGGCAGAGATAGAGTGTAAGAATATACCTTGTATAAGTGTACATACTCTAGACACTGGGAGAAGTCGCTTGTATAAAATGCGCACTGCAACTTAGGATTTGAGGTTATGGTCGCTTACGGATTGCATGCTCAGATATTTTGCTTTCGGAGCCAAGTTGAGCTCAAATAGTCGGGTGTCGTGACCTACAGACCGGCAGAGATTTTAGATAGGTCTCGCTTCGACCAGTAAGTTGTTATCAAGCATGCACTGGTATAACTGGTACTCATAGAGGCAGGATATACTCTGTCTCATGAGAGCACTGATTGTCGCTTTTTTTATCTAATCCGTGCATTTTTAGAGTGCTTTTGGATTAAGACTTAATATAGTCAGGTGCTTACGTAAAACCACTGGACTATTTGAATGTATTTAATCAGTAGGGAATATAAATTTGACGAAAATAAGATAGATAGACATAAATTTAAATAACTAACTGCCAAAGAAAATAACTAAAACTACTAAATTGCGAATATTCCGTTCTGTGAGCTAATGCCAGTAGTATACTCAATGTATGCTGAGATCTAGCATACTGAAAATTGCGCGCCAGAAAATTGCAAGAACGGATCACTTGCAAAAAGTAAGAGCGTTCACCGGATAAATTTCTAAAGGTTGACAATAGGATGTTTCGATGTCGGGACGATCCTATGAACTGTATTCGATCAAGTAAGTAACTTGGCTCTTTTGTACGAATTAGAGAATACAGGAATAGTACCCGTCTTCGTGTCAAGTATGCTTTAATGGAGCATCGCACAAAGGACTCGACATAAGAAGAGATATGCTCAAATCTATACAAGTCGTGAATAAACTGCTCAGTATTGTTGAAAGAGACATTAAATTTTTTTTTGCAACCAGAACTGAGCTTGGAGAAAATTAAGCTGCCAAAAATTAAATGAGCTAATATAATACCAAAGGATTAGCAAGTTTCATACGCATATTAGTCGACGTTCTTAGCTCACGTAGCATACATACACTTTACCCAAATTTCTTTTTCAATAACAAAATAATTGTCTTTAAATGCGTCGATTGCCAAAAACATTATCTGCCCCCAGGGGCGAATTTGATAATTTGGCTGTCCTAGGCCTATGGAAGATTGCTGTCCCTCTACTCCCTGTAAAACATCCCTGGGGCGGTGGTAATATGACGGATCCCAGGAACGATTATTTCTCTTCTTGTCCGTGTACGACAACTAATACTAGTGGCAGTGAAAATATCAAATAACCCATATATGTAGTCTGTAGTGGAGCAAAATGAAAATGATGCGCTTGAACTTAGAGTAAACTAGTAAGCAAGGATCCAGTTCAATGATTCAAACTGTTAATGATCCTAATCTAATCTCCATTCTAGTAAATTTTTTTTGCGGGGTGCTATGCACATTTTGAATTTTTAAACGTTGATGTGTGGGCTCACAGAGGGCGTGACTAATAAAAAAAAATCTCACCAAGTTTTGCTGCATCCTAAATTTTCCGCCCTAGGCCTGGACCTACTCGACCTATAAGGAAATCCGCCACTGCATGCTCCCCTCTCTAAGCTTTCTACAGACTTTACAGTCCAGTATTGCAAGTGGAGCGGTTGGTTTTCGTTGCCAAGATTGTGGAATGGCTAGTATAAATAATTCCTACACAGTTGGTGCTTCCGACTCTGAGCATACAAATACGACTGGTTTTCTTGCATCGGTCAGCGTATGGGTCAGGAAAGTAAGCATATTAAATCCAAATAAGACCAGTGCAATAAATCAATACACATTTTAGTCGAACTCGAAAAGTCGAAAAGTGTACAAAGATGGAATACATGAAAGATCGTCTAATTTGGCTGGAAGATAGATCTTTGACAAACTTTGTGTACACAAAAAATATTCTCCAAAGCCAGATGACAAACTTTGAATAACTATTCATAAAATACATGAACATTTTAAAATACCCGTGGTCGAGGAAGATATAATTAAAGGTTATGGGACGGGTAATAATCGAAAGGATGGCAGCTCAAAAAGTTCTATAATTGTGGAATACTTCTCTCAATTTTTAAGGGATAGACAACTTGTAGCTTCTTAACTTGTTAAGAATTTAGCTGCAGATAGGTTTGGATACCCACGCTCTGATATTAATGAATTCTTAACTAGGGAGAAGAAAT
The DNA here is from genome assembly GCA_963924295.1 of Dioctria rufipes. Lineage (NCBI taxonomy): Eukaryota > Metazoa > Arthropoda > Insecta > Diptera > Asilidae > Dioctria > Dioctria rufipes. Next base: position 76,572,302 of record OZ002741.1, on the reverse strand, counting down.
TTTTATTTTATAAGACAAAGCAATTCAAAGTGAAATACAACTACAAATATACCTGGATAAAGAAGTAAATTATTTACCTAAAAAAGAGCAATGATAGCAGTCCTCCTACTATAAAAAATGGAAATTACCTTGATCTCCTTATTAAAAAAACTTAGTCGTCTCATTGGTTATGAGCATGAGTTTTAATATTTACTACCAAGATGGCAAGGGCTAAGAACAAAGACTTCAGTTGTTTGCTTCTCAGTATTATTGAATAATAACGATGTTATATATCTTACCTAAACTTTTTTTCATGAAAATATCTTCAGTAATGAAATTTTTGATAATCGCTATGTGGTATATAGAAGGGACCGAAACTTGAAGCTCTCTGGTATGAAAGATGGTGGTGGTTGTCTCATTGCAGTCAAAAAGTCATTTGCCTCATTTATTTACTTTCTTAAAACAATTCTGATGAAACTCTGTGGGTATCCATTAAGGAGAAAGTTTTTGCTTTATATGTGTTGCGTATATCTACCTCCAAGCTGCACATACTATATGAGACTTACGATTCTCCTTTTCAAGCATTAGCGGAAAATTAGTGCGATTTTCTGGGAAGCATCACATTTTACTCGTAGGATATTTCAATCTACCATACTTTTCCTAGCTTTTCTTACAAAATCAATAATTGCATGACGTCTTCGGGTGTTTTTAGTCGATCGGCTCAATTTATGCTTAACAGTAATGTGAATAATCTTAGTGACAGGATTCTTGACTTAGTATGGATAGATCTCCTTTAGAAGTAACATTAGTATCTCAACATCCGAATTCCGCTTTCAAAAATTGACTCTCATCGTCCACTTTTAGACATAATTTTAAATATTTTATTTCCAAAGTCTGCTCGAAATAACTTTGCTAAGCAAACAAATTTCCATTCAGGTGATTATACTGGACTTAATAGCTCTGTATCTTAATGGTATTGAGTTAATTTCAGTCTTTAAATCTGATATTTCACTTTCTTTCGAGCGATTTTACGAAATAGCAAATTTATGTATTGGTGATCATGTACCAGTATCAAAAAAGAAAAGCATTCGCTATCTTTCCTCATCAACTTATTAAAGTTCCTAATACGAAAGAAAATTATAGGGTTGGTAGACATCCGGAACCAAACTTTCCCTTACCTTTTTTTTTCTGAGGCAGGGGACAGGAGATACCATCCGAAGCACCGATGTCAGAGCGGTTCATTGTGCTGTCCTGCTAGAAGCCCTTTCACCAAAACCTTCCTGTCTAGTGAAGCATATCGTCTTTTTGAGCAAGATTTTTCAGCTCATCTACAGATATAAGGACAGACCCTAGAGTATCCAGCCTACTCTGGACGAAAGTCGTACACGCACACAAAAAGAGTTCGGTTGCCTCAGGCTCTTCTTCCAGGCACGACGAACACTCAGAGCTGTTAACAACTCCCATCCCTGTTAGATGAGCGTGAAGCAAGCTGTAGCCGGTGATGATGTCGACCACAGTTCTACATTGTCTCCTTCCGAGTCCCATGAGAAAATCAGAGATATTCCTATTGGGTTTATCAAGAAACAGTATTATGCACCTGCACCAGGTTCGCCCATCTCTGCTGATGCTTCCTACAAACATCCGCTTTGATGAGAAAGCCGATTCTCGAGGTGGCAACGCCTACGGTGGATTCCGGTCCGAGAAACGGACAATCAGAGCCAGTCCTAGCTAAAAGTCCAGCCTTTTTATTCCCCATAATCCCCTGTGATCAGAAACCCACTGAAGGGACACCTTATTGTTGATACACAGCATATCTACAGACCACCTGCAATCCCCCAGTAACTTAGATGTTATCCGAGGGCCACTCAAAGACATCAAGGCTGCCTGACTATCCGAAAGGATAGCAATATCCTTCCCCTTGAATTGCATATTGAGGACTATTTTCCTTGCCATTGCGATGGCGAAGAATTCAGCCTGGAAGACAGTAGTGTGTCTTCCAATTAAGTACTCTACCTCAATCTCAGGTTCAGGGAAGTAGACGACCGCCATGGCTCCCTCATTAGTGATAGAGCCGTCGGTTAAAATTGTTAGAGCGGACTGGGAAAGATTGTATAAGACACTTTCCTTAGTCCACGATTCCCTTACAGGAAAACTCACAGAGAAGCGACGCCCAAAACGAAGCTCTGGTACCATCGATATACCTCTAATATAGCCAGAGGATTTTGCAGGTACAGTTCATATGCCAAAGAGTAATGAGAAGAACCAGTCCAACCGTCTTCCCAACATTCCCATGAGCGCAAGCTGCACACAGGCCTTTTGGCATCTGCCTGAATGACAACATCGAGGGGTGGCAGGTTAAGGTGAACCTCCATCGTAGATCGCCTGGAGCCCGTAATTCCCAAGCAGGTTCGTTATCTTCCGGATCGCATTCCCCACAAGCATTCTCGGCCATCATACACAGGAGGTATATGTAAGCATGGGTATAACGATCGAGGTGTACATCCAGTGCGTAACCCTCGTTCTTATGCCTCATGCGCAGCCATAGTTTTTTCCGCATTGGGCCAAGACCCTCATAGTCGCAGTCACTTTTTCCTCTACATGCAATCCCCACGTCAGCTTCGAGTCGAGGTAGAGTCAGAAGTGCTTGATATGGGGAGAGAGTTGCAGAGTATGTCAAAATAGCTTTGGAAGAGCGAAGTACCCAAGCTTACGTCTTCTGGAGAAGAACACCAAGCTGGTACTGATAGTTCATATCTGAGTTGCTCCAAACAAGGTGATGAGCATTGGCATCATAACCAACCAAGACAGCAAGACCGCATACTCAACCGCTCGCCTTATTCCCTCAGTGGGTGGGGGAGCAGCGGAGTCATACGGGAAATATGCTGAGACAACAAGGAGTTCCCTATTGAATTTCTTGAAAGAAAGCTTGACCGATGTAGTGTCCCTGTTACACATACGAGGCAAAAATGTCACGAAAACGTTTTTTGTCACAACAACACATGCCCTAGGGGTGGAGCATGTGGTATCTTATAGAATTTGAGCTCCTTGCTCCTCTGACCGCGGATACGGTCCGATCTGACCGAAGGCTCCTGCACAAGCACTACTTTTTACTGTGGATATTTTATACTCAAGTCACCAAGGCAGCGTCCTAGCAAAGCAGACGCTTTGTGCTGCAGATTAATCTGGGCGAAGAAAAGTCCCGCCATGGATTACTTCCCTATGCCCGCGTTTCTCGCAGTACTCAGTTTATCGACGCCAGGAGGATTTCTACCATTTTCCACTACCTTTCTAGCTGGACCACTGACCACTTGCGAAGAGAGAGAGGGAGAAGGCTCAGTGACAGCAAGAGTCATCTCCTTAGTACTCCTTCTCATTTCCTCTGCGCCACAGAGATTCCTGCCTCGGGAGGTCCCACATCTGGAGACGGCTAAAGATGCTGAGTTAGTTCAATTAAAATGATATCTTTTAATTGGTTGGAGCGAAAAAATACCAGATCTTATAAAAAAATATTACAAAAGAAAAGAATCCTTACACACTGAAGATGGACTCATATTTTATGCTACGCGATTAATTGTGCCAATCTAAAATACTTAGTTTATTACATACATGACATGTAGGTTTGGTTAAAACAAAGTTTTCAGCCAGAGCGTATGTATGGTGGTGGAATATTGATCGTGATATTCAAGAATTTATAGGGTCATACGATGCATGCAAGTTAATTCAAAATAAAACCCTGAAATAAAGGAGGTCGCGTGGGTACATCAAGTCCATTCGAAAGAATTCATATTGATTTTTTCTTTATACATTACGTAGAGTTTTCAGTAATTTTGGATTGTGTTCAGATAATGGATAATGGTCTTGCGAAACGAGGAGTACAAACAATTAAAAACAATTAAAAGAATTTTAAAGAATTATTCATTGGATCCTACTTATCGTAGATTCCTTATAGAACAACAAATTTCAAAGCTTGTTTTTGTTTATCGCAGTACTCATACAGCCATAACTGGAAAATCTCCCATTGAACTTTTATTTAACTTTAAAACAAATACTATTATTAGTCAGAGTTTGAGCAGAAATTTAACTAAACAAATAACAGTTGATAATATTAACTTTGCAAATACATTACGAAAAGATAAAAATAACTTTCATATAAATGAAATAGTATTATATTATAATAAAAGTAAACATACGAATTATTTATAATTTTCGAAATTGTAATTGATGAATGTAGAAAAATTGCTCATGTTGATCAGTTTCGAATATATAAACAAATATGTATTCCATTTGTATGTAATAATTCCAATAAAATAAAAAAAAACCTGTTGAAGATAAACCTAAACTAGTAATAGAAAGTCAAGAAAGAAATCGTAAACAAACAAAATTTTTTACTTTTGGTGAATTCGATTAAACACGTATTAAAATTTTTCCCTTTCCTTCTGAATTTAGAATAATGCAAAATAATTGAAAATAAAATTAAATTAAGAACCAATGTAAGAATTTAAATAGCTATAAGTTAATAGGATAAAGTAATCATTATTATATTATTTTATTTGGGGGGAAGAGAGGTAGTGTATGTAAGTTTTGGGTATTCTATGTAGTCTTCATATATATATATATATATATATAACAACTGAATTGTAACGAGAATGTATTAAATCTACCGATATTCTCTGATCAGCAGTCTTCTAAGTCTAGTAGAGAATAAGGTACCTACTGCTCAGAATTAATATAACCGCATGTTTATTAGATATTCAACACATTTATTTATTTGGATTTTGGCTTTCACTTTTGTATTTATATTTTTCCTCTTGTATTTATGATTTGATTTAGAGCAGTTAAAGATAAAAGTTCTTAAAATTCTCAAACTTTGACCGATTCTCTGGGTTCGAATCCCGTCCGAGAAAAATTAATTTTATATTTAGATGAACTTCTTATATTATTTTGTATTTTTTCTTGTAGTTTTGAAAACATTAGTTTATTTTATTTCACATTTTTTATACATTATATTATTTAAGGTTTTGGTTCTTATTTTGTGGTTTAAATTTATTTTTCTATTCTTCTTCTTTTTTTATTTTTGCTATGATTTTCTATATTAATTATTTAAGGTATTATATTATTGGACTCTTTCTGTGTAATATCTTCTAAACTTCCAAAATAAATAAATAAATAAATATAAATAAAGCTGCAGATTGTCTTAAGCTGGCTACAGTTTTCACCGAAATCCAAATTTTTAGATGGCACTACGCGGCGTCTATAATTTCCCATTATTTAATTTACTTACGTTAAACTTTCACATTTTCTGTCATTACTTATTAAAATTACAGACTTTAATTATTTTTCTAATCTACTTTCTTTTTAAGGAGACGCTTGACAGGAGGAAGGGGGGACGGGCAGTAGCAGGCATATCCTATAGCTAATCGTTATATCAACATTGGTAATTAATGTCCCGTGGACTTCAATGCCCTGCAAAATATATCTATCCCATATGGAAGGTTATGTAGCACCATAGTAGTACTTAAATAATGTTCTCGGCACTTTATAGGTACTTATGAATTAAGGATTTAAAAAATAATTTCCGGCATATACATACTCAAATACCACATTCTGTGCTTCAATTTTTATTTTCATCGAACTGGAGAAGAATAGAAGAATTTTAAGAGCTTCAAACGGGGTGATTGTTTTTCTCTCTTGTATTTATGATTTAATTTAAAATCGTTAAAAAGAAAAGTTCTTACAATTCTTCTATTCTCCATATATGTATATGACCGATTCTAAAAAATGTGAATTCGAGTCCCGCACGGGATAAGATAAAAATAAATTTAATTGAACTTACCTTGTGCTAGTAGCAGTTTGATCCATTGTGTGCTCATCACCTCCTTGGCTTATGAAATTATGTTCACTCTGAAAAAATTAAATGCCGTAGGTGTTTGTTTTTTTAATAATTTCACGATAAATTTTTCTTTCAAACTTACAAGAATTTTTTAGTGGAATACAAAGATTTTATATTATTAGTTTTTTCCGTGAAATTATCATTGATAAATCCATATTACGCATTTGTAGTTTCGTTATTCGCTAATTTACTGATGAAAGAGTTGTTTATTTTTCAAACCATCGAGGATTTATCTAATTCTAAATCGGTGAATCGTTTCCATGTGAATTAGTTGTAGAAAACCTCGATTTTAGTTATAAGTACAATGTGCAGGAAAGTATCTAGAAAGAAAAGAAAATAGAAAGAGAATTAGTTAAATTCTTCTTTCTCTTATATAAGTACTATTTTAAAGGAGATGACTATACTAAGTTGTACATATATACATATAAGATTATATTGTACCTTACGTGACTGCATACTTTTTAACATCAAATTATACCATTTTCAAATCATGCTGGTTGCGCTTTAATTCACGGAAGTCTTTTTTAAACTGTTTTTTTTTTTCAAACTGATTACAATTTTTAACCCAAACTATCGTGATTTTTCAATTCAAACTAGACCACATTTTAAATTTTATTGGGTTTGAAATTTAGTATTAGTAAAAAAAAATGTAATACTATGTGTTCCGTTTTATATATTTTATTTTTGTTTATTCAAACGATTTCTTGCTATTGCAAATATTGCGGTTTAAATACATTTTAATTTGAAATATGGGATATAGTACAGTCAGTAGGGATTTTTGCCCTGCAAAAGGTGGGGTAGTTGTGATTTTTATATATGTTATTCATTTCCGGACCCCGATGAAAAATCCAAGTTTAGATCCTTGAGGGAGGTCCGCGCGGTCTGCCATCTTGGATTAAAGGTACCAAAAATTGTTTTTTTTTTTCACAATAATTCCTCAACGGTTGATCCTACGAAAAAAATGTAAAAATATAAATTTGAAGAGGACGCTTTTTTTGTAAGTCTGATGTATAACGCGTTACAGCGGTGGAAACATGAACATTCTTCCGAAAAAATGTATACATATAGTACCATTTATACAGGGTTTTTCGTCCATGGTGATCCATACGACAGAAAGTGATAGTAGTCACCTAGTCATACAAAAAATTGTATGGTAAGGGAGAAGCGGAATCTCAGGAAAATTCGGTAGTCTTTCACAAAATATCTTGCATTTGAAAAAGTACAGATTGTATGGCCACTTACTGCTCGATCAGCCCCGTACTCCTCTGCCCACAGGAGTTATGGTGCGCTAAACTAAAAAGTTCCGATTTCCTTAATTTTTTTTACTTTGATATTTTTATTTGTTTACAAAAAAGTAGTTAACATAATTATTTTTCTACAAACTGTCAATTGTGGCCTGTCCTCTTTAATTTCACCTATTATACCTATCTACTCAATCTAGACGTTAAACAGTTATTAGCTCATAAGCTATTCAGGACATTCCGAAACTAGTCGATATATGTTTAAGATGACTTGTTTTCAGTAATTAAGGGAACAAATTATCTTTAGTTTAGACGCCCTTAACTCTTGAGGGGAGCGAAGTATGGGGCTAGTCAAGCAGTTGTTGAAAAGGTCATGAAGTTCTTCATACATTGCGCTCTATAAGTGGCCGTACACTCTGCACTTTTTAAAATACCGGGTATTTTATGAAAAACTACCTAATCACCCTGTAACTCCGAAACGGTTGAGATGCCGCTTCCCCCATACCATACAATTTTTTGTATGAATAGGTGACTATACTATCACTTCCTGTCGTATGGACCAAAATGGACGAAAACCCATGTATAAATGGTACTATATGTATACATTTTTCGGAAGAATGTTCACGTTTCCACCGCTGTAACTCGTTACACATCAAACTTACAAAAAAATCGTTTTACATAAAATGTAGGAAATTTAGTCTACATCAAATTTATATTTTTATATTTTTGTCGTAGGATCAACGGTTGAGGAATTATTGTGAAAAAACCAATTTTCGGTACCTTTAATCCAAGATGGCAGACGACCACGCGGACCCCCTTAAGGGTTTAAACTTGGATTTTTCATTGGGATCCGGAACTGAATAACATATATAAAACTCACAACTACCCCAAATTTTGTAGGGCAAAGAGCTTATTTAGTCGCTATTATCTGGACTAATATATTGAATTGAAAATTTTGACCAGTTTGAAATGACCAAAATTTGGTCAGTTTGAAAAGAAAATGGGCCACTTAACTTTAAAAGCGACTTATTGATATGAAGTGTGGTCAGCATGATTTGAAAATTGTATAGTTTGATCTTAGAAAAGGAAAATATACACTTATAAATAATTTTTAGAATTCTCATAACTATTCTTACAACTAATTTAATTAAATAACTATGTTAAAGTTATAAACACTATACAGGGTGTCCCAAAAAATAGTGATAGTCGGAAGCCTGGAGGTAGAGCGTCCCTCGGGGAATCCAAATACCCCCATGTATGTTCTACGGTTTTTTGTAGTTTTCGAGTTATTACAAATTTTCGAGATTTTTCGGTAATTACGTGTTGTAAGGTAATTTTGGTCTTACCGGTTGAAGAAAGAGAGATAGGCACTTATATTTTTTCCCGAAATAGCTTAACAGTGCATCTGTTGTATTTAAAAACATTTATTTCAATGCACTTCACCATTGTCTCGAAAAGTAATGTTGATTTTTTTCTTTTACCCAAACAAAAACTAACTTGAATGTTCTATGGCAATTTTAAGAAAAAAGTTCCATCTGTTTTTTTTTCGAAACTAGTTCAAAAAATTCCTTAGTTCATCGACTTTACATAGTGCAAATTTTATGAAGTTATCTCAACGGCATCATACTTAAATTTCGATTCAGATTCTACTAAGTGTAAAATTTAACAATTTTAACTGGGAAGTAAACACAAGTAAAACTGAAAATTAAATAAAAATAATTATTTTATTGTGAAAAATTACAAAAAGTTTTCAAAATGTCTACCTTCCTTTTCGACACATAACCGACAACGGCGGAAAAATTCTCTTTCAGTCGATTGAGTGCTTGTCTGTTTCTTTTGATGTTTTTTTCTGCCGCTCTTAATCTATTCGACAAATCTGCCAAATTTCTGCATTCTTTACAATAAACCAGCTTCTTGTAGTAGCCCCAAACAAACAAATCGATTGGATTTAATCGTGTGACCGTGTAGGCCACGCAATGGGCCAACCGCGACCAATCCATTTTCTTTAAAATATTTGATTAAAGTAATTTCTCACGGCGTTGGCATAGTGTCACTGAGCACCATCTCATTTTGAAATAACATATTTCTTCTTGTTTCAACATCCTCTAACAATTCATTAAGGTTTTCTGTCAAAAACTGGAGTTAGGACTCACCATTTAAACGATCTGGTCATTGAAACGGGCCTATCAACTGCCCTCTCACTATTCCAGACTTCCAGACCAAAGATTTACACTAAATTGTCCTTGCAAATTTGATTCATGTGCTAGTTGCGGATTTTCAAGACTCCACGAATGATAATTGTGAATATTGAAAATACCATTGCGTCGAGAGTGTGATTCATCAGTCCACAAAATTGAATCAAAAAAGTTTTCATTCTCGGCCTGTCTTCTCAACATTTCTTGGCAAAATGTCACTCTTCTGGGATAATCCTCTGGTTTCAATTGTTGCACCTTTTGAATATGGTATGGATGATATCCCTCGTCTCTGAGTATGCGATGTGCTCGTGATTTCGAAATTCCAGTTCGTCGCTCCACATCCTTCACACTGCATGATGGATCTCTGACAACTTCCTCAACAACTGCATCCACTATCTCAGGGTCTCTAATTACATTCGGTCGGCCAGGCCTGGTTCCAGGATTATAACCTTCCATGTAGGCGTTATGTACTCTCTCGATCATACGACTGAAAGAGAGTTTTTTCCGCCGTTGTCGGTTATGTGTCGAAAAGGAAGGTAGACATTTTGAAAACTTTTTGTAATTTTTCACAATAAAATAATTATTTTTATTTAATTTTCAGTTTTACTTGTGTTTACTTCGCAGTTAAAATTGTTAAATTTTACACTTAGTAGAATCTGAATCGAAATTTAAGTATGATGCCGTTGATAAAATTTGCGCCATGTAAAGTCGATGAACTAAGGAAGTTTTTGAACTAGTTTCGAAAAAAAAAATATGGAACTTTTTTCTTAAAATTGCCATAGAACATTCAAGTTAGTTTTTGTTTTGGTAAAAGAAAAAAATCAACATTACTTTTCGAGACAATGGTGAAGTGCATTGAAATAAATGTTTTTAAATACAATAGATGCACTGTTGAGCTATTTCGGGGAAAAAAAAATAAGTGCCTATCTCACTTTCTTCAACCGGTAAGACCAAAATTAACTTACAACACGTAATTAGCGAAAAATCTCGAAAATTTGTAATAACTCGAAAACTACAAAAAACCGTAGAACATACATGGTGGTGATTTGGATTCCCCGAGGGACGCTCTACCTCCAGGCTTCCGATTATCACTATTTTTTGGGACACCCTGTATAATAGGTGTCTTTTCACCAGTGCCATCTTTACGTCTAAGCCCGCTGGCCCTGGGCCCAGGACCCCGTGATCCATGGGAGCCCCTATCATAATAGATCTGCTAATGACCTATTTTTCAACCAGTAAAACAATCTATTACCATTTAGTTTAGCTGTTAGATGTTGGGTCCTGGGATTTATTCGAAATTTTATAGATGGCAACAGCTTTTCATATGAAGTACCTACCATATAAAAAAAAAAATATTTTCATTGCATAGTGACAGTGTTTGAAGCCCCAGTGTGTTTTAAATTTACCGAATTATTTCATGGGATACTTTCAGTAGCCAAACTCTATTTGGTAATCAGAGAAATTTTTTTGTGCTGTTGGGCAGCTCTGTCTGGCTAAGGTTATTCCCCTAAATAATTTGTTACAAAACGACTAAGGCGCCTCGTACGATCAGAACTTTTCCTTTAAACACAACCTTCGTACGGGGATTCGTTGCAGTCGGGGTGTTTTCCGTGTTGTGTTTGCGATTGTATTTTATATTTTTATTCCTTTTACTAACCCAAAGGTGTTTAGAAAATAATTCCTGTTAGTAGGCCTTCATATCCTTAAGTGTTCTGCGCCCGCTCGTGGATAAAAACGGTAAAACTTTTAACATAATCGCAGCATTCAAGTAAATTACAGTTTTCATCATCATACATAATTCAATATTTATTGTTTTGTCAGTCGAAATTTCCTTGAAATTGAATATGACAAATACAACAAATGGTGCCCTATTATCCACCATAACGCGTGCGGTTACAATTGCTATCTTTTGGAAAAATTCATATTTATGTATATTTGACTTTGCATATTTTAATAAAGCTCTTTCATTTTCAACATTATTATAAAATTCGTTGCAACTTAATTTATTATTAAAATATATTAATAAATCAGATTTCATTAATTTTTGAATGGCTTTATTCTTTTCATGCCTCTACTTTAAATTCATGACATTGAATACACGTTCTGAATATTCTGAACTGCTGGAAATATGTAGGTAGGTTCTCAGAAAAAATGAGATGAAATTCAGCAAATTTGGAAGCTCTCCTATTTTTATAATATTGTGCTGTTTTTCACTGCTAAAAATTACTTGGAATTGTTTGCTGTTTGAAATATGTTAAAATGTCATTACGGAAAAAAGGAATTTATAGTCAAATCTACCAGAAATATTTTTATTCGATTTTTAAAGTCATCTCACGTAGAATTTTCTCTTTTAAATATGTATTTTAAAGTGGCTTCAACAAATTTATTACGATTTTTTTTTTTAATTTGTTCCCGAATTTGCGTATCCACTACCTTCATTATTGGGGTTCGTACTTCATATTCATATAATTTTTTATTTTTTCGATATTCAAAGTTTTCAGTCAAATGAGATAAGTACTGATATGTTTTGTTCGATTCTAAACTTGTTAATGGCTTCTGAAATGGTTGTGAAATGTGTGTTATTTGCAATTGCGTACGCATTATAATAAAGGCTGCTATTCTTGCTAGTTTTCTGCTAAATTTCCAAATGGTATTTAAGACCTGGCCATTACTGCAAAATTCAATCAATTACCAAAAATAAGTTCTTTGAATTCTAAATCGCAAAATTTGTGAAAAGTGATTAAATTTTGGCGTCGTCGTTTAACAGATTTCGAAAATAAAAATGTTAATTTTTAAAACAATGTTATCAAAATCTACAGAAAAGCATCTAAGAATATTTTTTAGATATGATAGTAACAGATGTCCTTTAGAATGTTTTAGACTTCTCAGTTTTATAAATATTGAATTACTTTTGCAGAATTTGTGTTATCTGAACAGATTATTAAACGATATAAGTATTAAAGGAATGCATCGAATCTTTAACTGTTTTACACATACTTTTAGCAGTTTAAAAAAAATTCAACAATTTCTTTTCCATTCCGTTCTCAAGTGTAAAATATTGCAAGATTAATGGAATATTTTTTCTATTTGTATGATTCGAGGCATCTAATTGAAGTGAAAAAACTAAATTTTTAGAAGTAAAATCACTTGAAAATTTTTGATATCTTTCGGAACTAAAATATGCATTATAATTCCTTAAGTTTTTGTCCGATTACAATTGATCTGGATGCCTAATTTCGACTTAAAATGATTGCATTTTGAAAATATGCGCAAGCTCAGTGTCATTCTGTTTGTAAAGCATAGAAATAATGTTGATAGGGCAAAATGGATTGGACACCCAAGTTGATATTAAAATTTATTTTGATTTTTGTATTCCGTCTCTCCGTCCGTCCGTCCATTTGTACGTCCTCACGATAACTCGAGAGCGAGTTCACTTAAAGAGCTGAAATTTTGCACATCGGTTTAAAAAAAAAAATAAAGTTAAGTTCCAAAATGGGACAAATCGGGTAACTCCTTTGTTGGGTTTCCATACAAAAATTTCATTTTTACTATACATGGAGTTTTCTCCATGGTGACCCATAGAGCGGGAGGTAATAGTACTCACCTAAGTAAACTAAAACGCGTGGCTGAGGGGGGGGGCATATCAACCGTTTAGGAGTAACAGGGTGATTAAGAAGAAAAGTTATTTTTTCACCGCTGTATCTTAAAAAGTACGGTGTCACAGTTAAGAGCTTGTTGTATGTAGAACTTCGAACGACTACGCAATCAGCCACGTACTACGCCTGTCTAAGGAATAATGGGGTCAAAAATCAAAATTTAGAATTTTCATACTTTTTTTTTACTTTAAAGTCAATTGTTTTTGCAAAAAGATTATTAACACAACTGTTTTTTTTTTATAAAAACTGTAAATTCACTCCACTTTAGTTTAACCCATTACACTCTATGTGGTATTAGTAGCAGTTTAAGAGTTATTAGCTCTTAACGAATTCTCAAAGCAATTCCCTAGCCTATTTGCAAAGATAAGTTTTTCTCTTAGTGACTGAAAGCACATCATTTAAAAAAAAATACCGTCTAATTTCGGTATGACTTGAATTGGTTATGAGCCAATAACTATTTAACGGCTACAGTTAGTACATAGAATGTACTAAAGAGAAGAGTCTAAGGTAAGAAAATCCAAAAGTTTTAGTTTAGACCACAATAACTCCTGAGGGGAGATGAGTACGGCACTGGTTGAGCAGTTGTTGGAAAGACCATGAAGGTCTGCATACCATCAGCTTAAGACGGTGACCCTCCACCCTGTACTTATTAGCATTTAGGGTATTTTGTGAAAACCTAGCATAATTTCTTAATCACCCTGTAACTCCGAAACGGTTGATATGGCCCGCCCCCTGCCATATAATTGCCTAGGTGAGTATTATGACCTCCTGCTCTATGGACCACCATGGTGGAAACACCCTGTATATTTGGAAATCTTGTAAACGGAATTTTTATAGAAAAAATAAATATAATTTAAAAAATGAGCTAAATCGGGCGACCCTTTCTAGGTGTTGACATATAAAAATTAAGGTTTTTTACGTATACTGGGAAAACGACCAGTCCTAGACGTTTTTATTGAACTGGAAAGCTCATTAGAATATGAAATCCTATGAAGATGGTCATAAGCATTTTTACTCTCCGACGAACCATTCTAGAAATACAGGGTTTTCCAATAAGAGGTGTTATTTTAATTAGCCCGCTATTTCGGTAGATGTCACTTTGGGAGCTGTCATTTTTGACAAGTAGAAACTACGCCATTAATAAAAAAGGAACGATACACGATTCAACAACGCATTGAAATTATTAAAATTCACTATAAAAATGGTGAAAATGTGGCAGAGACGGTTCGTAAAACTCGAACATTTTTGGGTCGTCGTGAAGCACCTTGTCGGACCGCAATACAGAAATTGGTAGAAAAATTCGAGCTGTCGGGACAAGTTAGTGATGTGAAGAATAAAACCCGTGCACGTCGCTCAAGAATAGCCGAGAATATTGCTGCTGTAGCCGAAAGTGTTGAAGAAAAGCCAGGTTTGTCCATTCCTCGTCGTTCTTTGGAATTAGGCATTCCACAAACGTAATTACACCGTATTTTGCATAAAGATTTGGGTCTTAGGGATTATAAAGTTCAGTTAACACAAGAACTCAAGCCGGCCGATCATCAACAACGTCGAGTCTTTGCTGATTGGGTCCTTGAAATGCATGAAAATGATCCGGAATTCCATCGAAAACTCATCTTGAGTGATGAGGCCCATTTACACCTCGATGGCTTTGTCAACAAGCAAAATTGTCGCATCTGGGGCTCGGAAAACCCAAGAGTTATTGTTGAAAAGCCTCTCTATCCTCAACGTGTGACTGTTTGGTGCGGTTAATGGTCCCGCGGGGTCATTGGAACTTACTTTTTCGAAAATGAGGCTGGAGCAACAGTTACGGTGAATGGATTGCGCTATCGACAGATGATTAATGATTTGTTATGGCCGGAATTGGATGGTATTGATCTGGACAACGTTTACTTTTAACAAGACGGCGCTACGTGCCATACAAGCAACGAAACCATTGATCTTTTACGGGAAAAGTTTCCGGACCGTGTTATCTCTCGAAGAGGTGATCACAATTGGCCACCGAGATCTTGTGACTTAACACCTTACGACTTCTTCCTTTGGGGCCACGTGAAAGAGAAGGTCTACGCCAACAGCCTAGCGTCGATTCAAGACCTAAAAGATGGAATTCGTGAGGCTATCGAGGGCATAGGGCAGCCACTTTGCGATTTGGTTATGGAAAATTTCATGAAAAGGATATGGTCCTGTAGGCGTGGTCGTGGTGGTCATTTGGCTAATGTATTTTCTATTATTAACGGCATACCTTCCTCTTTATAATGAAATAAAGATCCGATCATTTATCTCAAAAAATGGCATTTTTCTTTGAATATCAAAATAACACCTCTTATTGGAAAACCCTTTATATGCCAAAAACCACTTCCACAATCAAACATGCACAGAGAGGTGACCATACGAAATTACATGCGGACGGGCGTTCATCTAGGGTATCATAAGAATTGGTCTCAGGCCAATTTTAGCTTTTTTACTTGTTTTTGTTTTTATGTAATTATATATGAAAGATAATACAAATATTTTATACAGTGTTCGTTTGACTAAAAAACAACACCGGTAGCCGATACAGTTTTCTAGTGATTTAGAGTATTTTCGAGGTAATTAGGTGCCCGAGATTGTAACTAAGATCTCAGTTTCTCCTACAATTTCTTTTTGATAAGAGTGCTAGCAAAGGTTTGTGGTCTCTCCTTAAATATATCAGAAACAACTTCCCCTGTTACTTACCTGTTTTGCATCTCCCGTGTAGATGTGTACAAGAGCCAATACGCATCCGTACGAGATATTTGTTTAAGATCCTAGAGGGGGTCAATGTCTCCAAAGCCGCTCGTCCTAATATTTTCTTGTCCCTGTTAATTAAAAGCTGTGCCTCATCGATTGTTAAACCTCTGTGCAAACTATATATACATATATATATATACGTATCTTATTCGACTAATAATTTTCCAACGGCTTGGAAACTAGCCTACGTTTAGCCCATTCCTAAAAGAGAATAGCGTAGTGATTCCTCAAATTGTAGGCCAATTGCAATAACTGAACTGGATGCTCATCTGGAGACTTGGTTATTTTTTTTTTACTGAGCCCTGGAACCGTAGACTTGCCATTTTTGGTTAATTCAAAATCGTTGTCCTAGATATTTCAAGGACCCCTGATAGAGTCTGACATCCTGCCCTTTTAGCCAAACTTAAAGCATTTGGTCTCTCAACTCCTCTTTCATTATGGAGTGAATGTTTTTTTTCTTGTCGACTCATATTGGTTGTATTAGATGGCGTTACATCTGAACCTAAACTTATTGTACAAAGGCCGGTGTCCTCCAGGGCTCTGTTATGGTATCGTCTCTCTTTTAATTTCCATTAATGATCTGCTTTCGCTTACTTTCAATCCCATCCATAGCATTGCCGATGACAGTAGGTACCCTTGATTTCGCTTACCACTTTGATACTCATGGGGACCCCAGAGGGAATGCCGCATGTTCAAACGGGATTGCATGATCAGATCATTGAATAACGATCTTGACAATATCCTTGCTTGGGGTAAAGTGAATCGTATCGAATTCAATGTGTCTAAGACTAAACGCTGTTTCATATCTTTAAAACAAGATCATAATTCTACCATTCCCATTTCTTTTGATGGAGCACTGATTTACGATACACCGTCTTTATGCATTCTTGGCATTTATATTTCCAGCAAATTAACCTGGACAGATTATAGTCTCTTGCCAAAAAAGCGACGAAATGTATTGTTCACCTCATCTGTAAGGTGTTCTACAATCTACACTAACTCTACTCTACAAACAGTAGTCATTTGATATTCTCGGAGAAACTGTGTTTTTAATTCTCATATCACAAGAGTTTAGAGGATCGAAAGTTAATAGAAAAACCAACATTATTAAGTATGAGTGAGCAGTTCACGCAGCTTGAAAGAAGAATCATACAGTGCTGCTTCCTTTACGGTAGTATTCAAATATCTCATTGAAGTTACCGTTGCGGAAAACTCAAATACAAATTGGAGAAGTTGACTTGCAGCTAACAGCCCCATGTATATAGAAGGTTGTGTAACATATTAGCAGAGTACTCAGCTATGCTGCAGTAATTGTATTAGACTCTCGACAGCAGGGCTGGACTGGGTCTTCCAACCGGCAAGGGCAAATCACCCCAAACCGGCCCCATTGGATTTTCAAAAATGACTTTTCTAAAGCAAACAACCCAGATTGTTAGGCTGATTTCCCACTGAGCCCAGCATAACCAGAGTAAGATAGATCTTTCTATTCGCACGTCATTTTTACACTCAGTATACGTGTTACCCGTATGGAACCTTTTCTTTTGTACCGGTTAGTAGATATTCGTTTTCTCGCAACTTTCAATCAACCAGTATCAGTAGTAAGTGCGAATTTTAATTAATATTTCTTTTCTGTTTAGCTTCTACTTTTTACGCTATATAAAACAGAGCTTTAATTTGTTGTTATTTTGTCTGGTGTTGCCTGGGTGATTCTGATCTTTTGTCGTACTTTAATGTCAAAATATACGTCTAAATGAAATGAACTATATTGCTCTAATTAGGGGTAGACTATCCATTTACCACAGTACACATTTTTTCTCAATTTTTGACTAATTTGTCGTACTTTTAGGCTAGTATTCTACAACATTGATTTCACTGCATATTCATTTCAGTTTATTTTGTGTTTGATGAAAAATATAAATCAAAATGAATATGGTGAATGTAAAAGTACGACAAATATGAGGTGAAATGTCAAAATATGTGACTAAATTATACACCTAAGCTACGAGAAAGAGATCAGAATCACCCCCCTCCCCCCCCGGGCCACTATGAATTGCAACCAAACAAATCTAGTCTTCTCCAAGCATTGTTGTTTAGCTTTAGTTTTAATCGAGCAAAAGCAAAAGTTTATTGTATGGGGACCCCTTTTAATATTTTTAACTTTATTTTATTTTCATTATTTTTTGTTATTGCAGATATAGTATTACTCATTCATTGAAAATTGCATGTGTCTACCCAGTACGCTTCCTAAGATATAACCCGCTGACAGACAGGCGGCCAGACGGACGGACAACGGAGGCTTAGTAATAGGGTCCCGTTGACACCCTTTGATTGCGGAGCCCTAAAACCATACATTTGACATGAAATAAAATATATATTAAAAAAAAAAATCATTTTTATATAATACAGAAAATATAAAAAAGTAGATCAGGGGGGTGATTCTGATCTCTTTGTCGTAGCTTAGGCGTATATTTTTGACACACCTCAAATTTGTCGTACTTTTATATTCACCATATTCATTTTGATTTATCCTTTTCATCAACCGCAAAATAAACTAAAATGAATTTGCAATGAATTAATGTCAGAATACACGCCTAAAAGTACGAAAAATTAGTCAACTGCTTTCAAGGTTGAGACAAAAATGGATATTCTACACCTAATTAGAGCAATACAAATGCTTAAATTTGAAATAATATTTTGAATTTGTAATGTGAAGTGTCATTTTCGGTTCATTCTATGTAATGCAAGGCTTGCTGAACTGAATAAATACACGAAAAAATCAGTTGATAAGTTCATTTCATTTAAGCGTATATTTTGACATTTAAGTACGACAAAAGATCAGAATCAGCCCCCTGATTAGCAAACTTTTATTGCACATAGATATAACCAGACACTAAGTAAAAAGGCACAAAAATTAAGAAAAGGAACACATACAGTATTCAGGCTAGGGAAAAATATCAAATCATAAATAAGTCTCTCATGTTTTTACACTTATCTGTCAGATTATGCAATATATCTTGAATATCAATCGTCATTAGAATGCCTTTTTCGGAAGACATTAAAATAAAAGCCTCCAAATGATCTTGAGAGAGACAGCTTCTTACTCTATTTAAAATAAAATTTAATTTAGAAAAGGACCTTTCGCCTGAAACTTGTGAAATAGAAAGGGTTAATAAATATTTGTATGCTTTTCCTAGATCAGAATATGCCTCAGCATATAAATTTTATTTTTGCAGAATCTGTGCTGTCGATCACCGTTTCCTGCTTCATCATTAATCTCTTCAGATTCTTCTTTGGTAATGCTGATGATCATTTCTTCGACAGAGAGCTGAAATTTTCCACAGGGGCTTTGAAAAAAAAAAGGAAAATTAAGTTCGAAAATGGGACAAATCGGGTAACTCTTTCGTAGGGGTGCCATACAAAAATTTCGTTTTTCACTACTTATTTGGACACTGCTTGAGAACGCGTCAAGGTAGAGAACTGAAATTTTTTTACACTGTGTTTTCATAAAATTGTAAATACAAATTTAAAAATGGACTAAATCGGACAACACCTTCTTGGTGTTGCCATGTTGGTTACAATAATTTTTATTGTCCGACGAACCGTTCTAGAAATATATGCAAAAAATCACTTCAAAAATCAAACTTGTACAGATGGGTGACCATACGATATTACATACTGGCAGTCATCTAGGGTATTATAAGAATTGGTCTTACTTAGACCAATTCTAGCTTTTTTACTTGTTGTTTTTTTACTATTTGTTTTCGTAGTAAAAAATCCAAATCCAGTGTTTTTCGTTTCTCGCTTTCATTTTCTCTTTGAAGCTTTGACTTTTTCGTAATTTTGTTGACTAATATCACTCATCTTCAGTATTTCACTAAAGCCTGTCAAAAATAAATAAATGCTGAAATGCCATACAAAATATCGGTGCGTTCTAACATAGCAATTGTAAATTAAATGAAAACCTTTTCGGATGAAATAAATGAATAACAATGAATAAAAATCACAATTTAATCCTAATAGGTCACCGGCGCGGTCAACATAACCCCATTTTTTTTTCAATCTTTCGGTAGGGACCCTTAATCGTGAAAATAGGCCTTGGGCCTCCATCTACCCTTAATCCGTCAAATAAACTATACGTCTGTGCTGTTGGCGTGGCTTGGGAATCATCAGTGTTCTTCTAGCCTTCGTTCAAAGTAGACCTTAATAAATCGTGGGGTCACGTTGACCCCGTGTGGCCTAAGTGTATTGTGGACTGAAAAATTATAAGTCTTCTTTTGTGCTGCTAATTACTAAAATTAATTTTCTGTAACGTAAGTATGAAATTCCAAGCGAAATGATTTTTTTCGGTACAGTGGTTATATGTTTTTAATGCTTGTTTGCAGATGGCTTATAATCTATACTCCAGACACGTGCGGGTTTTATTATTAGAACAAGATGGCAAATTCTGTTTCTAGTCCACTGCTGTCCTAAACACAAAAAGCAGATAATTCTTCTGGCTTCCTCTTACTCGCATTGTACGAAGGTGGAAAGCCAGATACATATTATTGCATTATAATGCAACTAAAGAGGGTAAAGATTGTTTCGACAAGCTGTGCCATTCTTTTTCCACCTCCAGAAAAACGAACCGGCGATGCGGATATTTTATGGTATGTTGGACCAACCTGCTTTAAATGCGCGAATTCTTTCTTCTTCAATGCAATAAATTGAGAGCTGGCCAAAATATAAAAGTAAGCGCTTATGATTGTCTACCCGAGTTATCTTTAGTATTATTACGGTCGCAGTTGGAAGACATGCTTAAAAAAATATTTACCCGCTAATGGTGAAAGACAATACCAAGGATAAAAAGACACTATACACTTCTGCCATCTTGTAAACGCTCCATGTGCGACGAACATGTGCGGGCGAAGATTGAACAACAAATTTTTTTTACTCTACTTTCATATTAAATTATCATAATAAAAAGTATTTTGTAAAAAATTTCTGTGTGATAAATATTATTGCTCCATTTATATTGATTCTTCATGCGACATAAAGACCATTTTTCTTCAACATTTTTCGCATTTTCGATCTTCAAAATAAATACACTTTTTGAAACGGGCAATGTTGGAAAGATCTTTTTTATTAAAGTATCAAGTTTCAAGAATAAATTCTTATAGTTTGTTCTTATCGAAATCAATTCTTAATAAGAAGTACGATTTAAAAAAAATGTTTGCCGATATTTTACAATATTTAAACAATTAATTTTAATTAAAAGGACTATAAAACCTCCTTCCGGCAACCTTAAACAATACCTAAATATTTTTTTAGAATTTTAGAACTAATTGTTGAAGTTTGTGGCACTTTTTGAGAGCTGGGGTCACATTGACCCCGTGCCATCGTAATGCGATTCTACTGAAGTATTTTTTTTTAACATAGCGATTAATTTTACAGTCACAGTTTAAAAATATTATGAGATTTGTAGTGCGGCACAGTTTTAGTATTTCTCACTTAATTCCATTAGCAAGGTAAAGTAAACCAGCCCTTTTTGGGCCATTATTCTTGGAATTTATTGAAAAACGTTTCTTCTTTCAACATTTCCAGGTAATGAAATGAGAAATTCTGTACTAAACCCACACTGTACTACAAATATTATTGCACTTCAAAACTAAAAGTGTAAAATTAGTTGCTCTGGTAGAAAAATGAAATATACAATTAAGTTAATTGCATATTTGAAAAAAGTTTCAATCTATGCGAAGATGGTTTCACTCCATGCGAAAAAGGTTTCATTTAATTTAAAAATAATTTCGTTCAAATCGAAAATGGTTTTATTTGATCCAAAAATGTAATTTTAGTGACACGTAACACTTGGTTTTAAAATATTTTTGAATGATTGAAAACAAGAATACTTAAACGTAAACACTTCGGTGTCTTTGATAGAAATATTGAAAATGGCCGCATATCGCATGCCAGTAAGAGGATTTAGCGGGAAACATAATGCGGCATCATCATCATCATTTAATAATAAAAATAATAATAATAATATATTTATTTGCGGTTATTTTACACAAGAGTTCAAATCTTTTTTTGTATGTTAAATAAAGCAGTGCTAGAAAAGTAACTACTTAAAATAAGAATTAAAAATTTAAAGGAAGTTTAAGCAAATTCTTATTAATTAAAGAGGAAATTAAATTCAGTTGAAGATAATGTACTACAGAGACTACTAGAAAATAAAGAAAATAATAGTGTGAAATTATGTATGTATCAATACATCTCTTAAACGCGCGGACAGTGCCAACATTTTGAACATTTAACGGAAGATTATTCCATAAACGAGCTGTTTGAACAAGATAAGAACCTTCCATGCAGGACTTATGAAATCGTGGAACCAATATGTTCCTGTTACGTTGTGGTGTTTGTAAATTGAAATAATTCGCGTAAGTACCCTCGTTTGTTCGAGCTAAAGGCCATATTACACACACATGAGTTTCAGTAAAATAGAAACGGTTCTCATTTGCTGTGAGTTGGGTTTTGAGTTAACCTAAAAATTGTACTGTCAAAAGTAGGACATTATTTCAGAATGAGTATTGGAAACAAGGTATTTTTATAATTTAATAAGAACATAGAGTCTATATAAATATAATTTTAGGTTGAATGGACCAAAGATGCTGTTTCTAAGTTGACTGAGTTATGGCAGCCTTATCCTTGTATATACGACAGCACTAATAGTCTCTATTCCAATAAACATGACAGGAATAATACGTTTTATGAAATTGCGATATTGACTCTTATTGCAAGCTGTTTTTATTTTTGTTAAGAAAACATTACTTCTCCAGTTTCCTTGTTGAAATATGTAATATATTTGAAGTATTCTCTTGGTCGACATCTGCTGTGTGTTTCTTTCCATCCTCCCTTCAAATATAGTTGTGCAAAATGCAAGTAGCTATTACTAGATCTTCTACTTTCTCCACAGATAAATTTATTTCATTTTGATGTATTTGAAATTTGTTCGCCAAAATACCGAAGGCATTTTCCACGACTCTCCGTGCGCGGCTTAAGCGATAATTAAATACTTTTTCTTCAGTTGTGGATCGCTGCTAATAAGGCTTTAGAGCTCTTGAAGATAGTCTGAAGGCATCGTCTGCAATGCGATGATATATGGTACAGTAAGTGTGGTTTTTCCAAGACTCCAAGAAGGAAAATTTAACAAGTTTTCTTCAATAGTTCTGTATTACGTGCAGTTATTATAAATCCCAGCGTCGTCGTTGGTCTTGCCATTGCATCCCACATCAATGTACAGAAAATTGTAATCAGCTTCTACCAGAGCTGATAATATAATGTTGTTAAAGCCTTTATTATAGTATTTTTTTTTGCACTAAAGGCGATATGTATCATAGCCACGGCCAAGACCAAAGACGCTTTTTTTTTAATTCGGTTCTTAAATAGCCGACGAATAATACCCATTATTCCTAAAATGCTGGTGTAAATTAAAACTTTTGTCGAGTTTTCCATTGTTACTTTCATGACAGTTGACGTTTACTCATATGATTATTAGTTTGACGTCATATGACTTTTCATAGGTATATTTCATAGGAGAAATCACGTGAGCAACACTCATAGTGTAATATGGCCTTAAGTAGAGAATATAAGAAAACCAAATCTCGCCTTTTCAAATACGTAGCCAAGGAGCATCCGAGCAAACGCGAAAGGAAAGGCGAAACGTGATCAAATCTTCGCAGCCCAACAAAAACAAACCGAATACAGTCTTTGAATGCCACTGTGAGTTTCCTGGCACAGATGCTATCCAGCTTGGGAAACACATTTCTGCCATAGGTGAAGTGGGGCAAGATTAAAGCTTTAATTAATTGTAAGCGCATGCTAACAGATAGCAGATCCGATGAAAGCCACATACATCGGAGCCTTGCATCACTTTGCTGACCACGGCTTTAATGTAATCACAACATTTAATATGTTGATTCAAGACAACTCCAAGCGTTTTAACTTTATTTACAATACGCAGCGAAACATTATTTAAAGTCACTGGTGGGATTTCAATTAAACTGTTAAATTTAATATAATGAGACTTTGCAGGATTTAGTGTCGAACTATTACATTTGACCCAGGTGATATTTCAAAATCATAATTTATACGTTCAATATAGTTTTCAAGAAGACCGATCGACCGGCTTAAATAGAGTTCTACATCATCAGCATATAAGTGAATCTGTATATCTTGAATTAAATTTGACAGATCATTGATAAATAAGCTGAATAGCAAAAGTCCCAGAATTGAACCTTGAGGCACCCGACAAAGTAAAAGCAGTGCAGAGGATGAATCAATATATACTCGTTGGCTGCGGTCTACCAAGAAATCCCTGACCAGAGTGATGGCAGAACTACTCAAATTAAAAGGAGCAGCAAGTATCTGGAGAAGGATACGATGGTCCACACTATCGAAGGCTTTCGAGAAGTCCAGAAGTACCAAAACACTGAACTTGTCCTGATCCAAAGACTTCCTCAAATCAGAGGTCACCTTCAGAACTGCAGTATCACAGCTGTGCAAGCTTCGGAAACCCGATTGACAACCTGCAAGAATATTACTGGCCTCGACAAATTCGACTATCCGCTTATATAAAAGCTTTTCTAAGACTTTGGATATGAAACATAATAAACTTATTAATGCACAGCATCCACAAGTTCATTGTTGTCGACTCCAAGAAAGTAGAAGCAGTTGGTATTGGTATTAGATGAGATATGTCTTATCGAATTACTAACTGATATATGAGAAGCAGCCAACTGATTGCCACAGTGGGCATGATACACGTGAAAAATAGTTTTAAGTCTTCGAAATTTAAATCACAAGTAGTTTCGTTACTTTTACCTCCACAAATACCTGCATGGCGCAAAGTTCACCACAAAACTTTAGGCCTAACATTCTGGTCAAATTTGGGGCTGAAATACTTTCGTTTTGCTTGCCTAACTACGTGCCTCATTGGTCTGAGTATGCCTCCATCGTTGGTAAAGGTATTCATACTCAGAAATGAGAGATCGAAAGCCACGGACAACCCCTGCAAACAGGCTTGCATTTCCTTTTAATAGGTACATATTTTGCATAGAGATAATTAATAAGGGAGGAAAGGATATCAACTTAATTGTTTACTGAATCACACAAAAATATGTCATCCCAAGGTAGGTCAAAATATTCCTCAAATAAAGAACTTTCATCAATGCTGTTAAAATCAGTATGAGTACACGAGAGAAGATGGTTCTTGATTAACTGGTATATCATAGCTTAGGAAGAGAATGCCGTGATCTATTGTGCGAGGTGGATCAAGTTGATTATGCGATAGTACCTTATCTCTATCAGTAACCAAAAGAAGATCTAGTAACGAGGGACTGGCTGCATTATAATAAGTTGGAAAGTTGTTAGTGACACTTAGGCGTAGAGTCTGCAAGAAATGCAGGAATCGATCTCTTTGATTACCTTGGAGACACAAATTTACGTTAAAATCTCCTCCTAGAATGACATTTGGATACGTCTGAGATATACGTTTCATGAAATTTTCAAATTCCATAGCGTTACTGACATCAAAGCATCTAACGGGTCTTTCAAATTGAGTGTTCAAAAGTAAATAATTAATTAAAAGACATACAATTTGAATTGAAATTGAAAAAGTTTTTAATTATTTTTGAAATACAATGTTTGCCATTTATACTCTAAAAATGATATATCCCATGTGACCATCCCTTGCGTCTCTACAGCACTGGATTCTTGTATCAAAATTTTCAATCACATTCTGGCATAGTTGCGGCTCTATCTCACCAATAACTGGAATAATTTCTGCTTTCAATGCTTCAATGTTTCAAGGATTATCCTTGTAGACCTGTCCATGACCCCAGAGAAAGAAGTCAAAACGGTGTCAAATCACGGGATCTTGAAGGCCAATTCACGTCACCGAATCTGGAACTAACACGGTCTGGAAATTTTGTGTACAGTAATTGCAAAGTTTCTCTGGCTGTATGATACGTAGCCCCATCTTGTTGAAACCACATGTCTTCAGTATCAATATTTTCCAGTTTCGGCCATAAAAAAGTTGTAATCATGTTGCGATATCTGGTACCGTTAACGATTATGGCTCTTCCAGCATCATTTTCGAAAAAGTACGGACCAATCACACCACTAGACCACAATGCACACCAAACAGTGATCCTTTGTGGATGCGTTCGCCTCTCTTGGATCATGCGAGGGTATTCCTCTCCCTAAATATGGCAGTTTTATTTACTAACGTAGCCATCGATCTCAAAATGTACTTCGTCCAAAAAGATGCTCCAATTGACAAAGTCCCGATACATGGAATGATCTTGTGGCAGCAATTCTTGTGTCAATTGAACTTTGTATGCCTTCAACGCTAAATCTTTGTGCAAAATACGCCATACAGTTGACTCAGAAAGTCCCAATTGTTGTGAACGTCGGGAAATTGATGTGTTGGGGTCAGCTGCAACACCATCAGTCACAGTACCAAAATTTTCTTCTGAACAACCGGCACGAGCATACTGACGTTTATCTCGATCTTGTACTGCACCAGTTTCTTGAAATTTCCGCACAATATTACCGATTTGTTGCTCAGTTGGACGACTGTGTCGACCATAAACAATTTTCATAAAATAATTCAATAATCTCAATACGTTGTTGTAGTGTACACGACTCTATTTTTATACATGGCAAACCTTCAGCTGTCAAAATGACATATAATATGGTTGCGTTCGATGTTTGAAGTGTGTTATACAGGCGCGTACTTTTGAAAACTTCGTATTAAGGTAGCTCTTTACGTAAATTGCCACACCACCACCCACTCGATCTTTCCTGTCGTTACGAAACAACGTGTAGCCAGGGATTTCCACGAGTGAGAATTTAACCGCGTTTCACAATTGTATGCACATTAGAACCAGAAAAAATATAGCGAAACTCATCAATCTTATATTATAATACCACGAGATCTAGTACAAATAATTTTCAACAAAGTTCCTACCCTGTCAAAATCTGTAAAGCTACCCACAATCAAGCATTTTGCGGCAACTATCGGAGCAGCACTTTAGGATTAAAACAAAAGCAATTAGAAGTTATTACAATGATTTTCATCTAAAAAGAAAAACAATAGTAATAATAATAGAAGAGAAAAAAAATCCAAGATTAAAACTAATTAGATTAACGATAAAAAACATACATAAGAAAAATAAAATAAAAAATAAATTACAAAAGTGCCAAAGAACTAAAAAAAAAGGAACAAAAATAATAAAAGTGCTAGATATTTACAACCAGAGTCCACAATCCATAATTCTGAGTAAACACATCATCAGCTCTAATGAAGTGGCAATTATTAGTTCACAGGCAGAATTTAATTTCCTATTACACTTCGCAATTGCTCATGAATAATAATTTTAACATCGCGGTCATCTTTGTTCAGCTTAATGTAGATCAGGCTGCTTTTGATTCTCGCAGAATAGATTTTCCCCAGATTGCGAGACTTTAACTCCTCACGAAGAAGAGTGCTGTTGAGCGGTGTCAAACTTTCATGAATGTAGATAGGGCTTACTGAAGACAAACCATTCAATTGCGATAATTGCATACCCTTTCGCCTGTGAAAGGCAGAAATAAAAGCTTTTTGCTCAGCACTGCTAGAGAAACGCACAACAATAGGGCTATGGCTTGATTTAGGCGAATTTCTTTTTATACGGAAGGCTTCAGAATAGTCTGATATGGGATGTTCAATCACATTAGCAATGTTTTTAACAATATTCGTCACATTCTCTCTAAGATGGTTTGGTATACCTGTAACAATGACATCGCATTTATTAGCTTAGATTCCACTATATTCCTATTATAATGAAACAATGCATCGAATTAGATGTGTTGCGTTGTAAAATGCATACAGAATTTCAGAACCGTCAACTCACTTTCAAATTTTAATATCCGGTTTTCAAAAAGTGAATGCTAAATAATGTTATTCTTTCAAACAAGGAATGCTAGATTCTATGCTGAATAGTAATTACCGAACAATATAAAATTGGATTTTTTGTTTGTTTTAGAATTTGCAATATTTAAAAAAAGAGGAAGCAAGAAATTAATTAATTACAAAAAAAATGTTTGCATAAAAGCGGTTGCCCGTTTCACCATTAATATCAAAACTAAAAAAAAACAGAGTTTCTCTATGAAAACAGTAGGTACTCGAAAGACCAACAATTTTACTAATGAAGGAAGTGAGGAAAGAAGTGAATCGTTGTTCCCTTGTCCCCTACTATTTGTTTTTTAATAATTTTTGTAATAAAATTATTTGATTTTTTAAAAATTACAAAACAAAAACAAAATTTAAGAACAGTTTTTGCACATTTATTGGTTTCGAAGTTTGTTTTAAAAGTATAAAAAACGTAAGTCATGGTAACGCAAAATACTGTAAGTGCCCATAAAAAAATAGCATAATAAAAAATTACTTAAAGCCTAGAAAGTACACATAGGTTGATGGAGCAATACTTGGAAATCCTTGTGGAAAAAAATACATTTTCCTTGCGTTTTTCGAAATAAAAATGATTATGATATTAAAAAAATCCAAATGTTTTTTATAAAAAGCGAATGATTTCGAAGCCACGTGATGCCAATTTTGGAATCTATAATGCCATCTTACAAGCTACCTTGGCTCCGCGGCCTGTCAGTGTTTATAGGTTGCGGGAAAATTCTGAGTATTTTTAAATCATAACTCTGCTCCGACCAGTGTTAGTGCATTGAAGGAATTGTCCCATATTATTGGAATTTTCACCCACAAATAATTGTTAAATGAAAAGGGAATAATCGCGTCTCCTAGAACATAATCATGGCAAAAATTATACACAAAAATGTTGTCTTAAATTTTATACAAAAAGTTGCATTTTTCTGCATAATTAAGACAACATTGAGCATGAAATATTACTGAAATATAAAAAATTGAGACAATTTATAGCTACATATTTCTTGAAATAGCACGTTCAAAATTATGAAATTAAAATATCAAGCACTTCGGAAATAAAAGCTTTGAGAACTTGAATGGGTATAATTTGGAACTCTATCCAGAAAAATTAGTAAGTAACTCAAGAGCTGCTATAGCCGTCACTTGGAAGCAGTGATGTTAACTCAAAATTTCAAATTACTGTGCAGTTGGAAAAAAATTACTGTGTGTAAACGTCCTTGCACAAAAAATACCAAAGTTATTATGTTTACAGTTTATTTCAAACTTCAGTTCATTAAAAAAAAAAATAAAGAAATTGAATTTTCAGTTATTAATAATAACTGCCGTCTGTATTGTAAATAGACATATTTATATTTTGAATATATGAAAAACCGGCTATTCTTCCATATTTTCGTGGCCAGGTATATATTTATCTAATAACTTTAAGTGAACAGGCTTTATTTCAATTTTGTAACAATTTGTTTTTTTAAACAAATTTTTAGTACGTCAAATTCCCTGTAGAGTGCGGCTGTTTAACCTATTCCTAATCTCTGTTTGTTGAGATTTATGACAGAAAAAATTCTTTCGACTCTTGCAAAACTATTAGGTCGACAGAATAAATATGTAAAATAAGGACATATTAAAAATGCCCCTCCTTTTTTCATATTATGACAAATCTTTCCCCAAGACTCGATTATTGGGAAATTATTATCAATTTCTCGTAATTCACCAACAACTCGGTATTCAGTTTCTAATACCCTAGGCAGACGGACAAAAATTATAATCATTCATTCGTAATTGATTTTTTCAAAAATCAAGTTACCCAAGATTTTATGAATTAAAACGAAAGTCCTGTCAATATTTATGTTATTGACAGCATATTTTTAGTAACTCAAGTTTAAAGGTAAAGCGATTTTTCAAAAATTTAGTTACGAACGAATGATCATTGATTTTGCCCGTATTCCTAGGCTATAGGATATAACGCATTCAAAATACTATAGTCACATAATATATTGCGAAAATGATTTGCCAAAGTAATAGCTGATGCATTTTTTTTTTAATTACTAGAATCTAAAATTTCAAAGTATTTAAGACATTTCATGGCATCGAATGGAAACCATTTTTTTATTTGTACCGCACTTTCAATATAAAATTTTAACCAAGTGTTTTTGAATTCTAAAAATTCTTTAGAACTTAAATTCTTATTTTCTAAAAGCCATGGTGAGACCTTTCCACCTAATTATACCTCTGCAATTGGATGATGTAAAAATTCTGACGAGCACTAACGAAAATGGTGTGGGTACATTTTTGTTAAAAAGTTACTAAGCATCGCGTACTAACTTTTTGTTGTAATTACTTCGTGCTATTGAACTTCTTTAATCAATTAATTTCGCGTGGCGTAGTAATTCTACAATTACTTAAACAACCATACATTGATTCAATTTTATCTGTAAATCTATGCACTGCATAAAAATTTGTTAACTAACCTCGGCATTAGGTTGTGCTTAGCCTGGAGAAGTTTGAAGCAGAGCGTTTGCGCGCGTAACTGCTTCAAAACTCATAAAACTTAAAAAAACATAAAACGTGAAAACGTAGAAGCGTAAAACGCTGATTTGTGTTCAACTCGAAGTTGTTTCGAGCGGGTGATATTTCAGCGTTAAATATGTCCAAGTCAAGTTCAATGCTGGTTTTTCTATATCCCAGATAACAAAATGGAACATGTTCTAAAAAAAATACTTTTTGGACACAGATGATCGGCTCCAAATCGGTAAATTTCATTGAATTTCGGTAAAAGTATTCCACTGGATATGAATAGAATATATGTATTTTAACAAGCACTTTGGAAAATCGAATTTTCGTTCCTGCCTCGGTACAGCAGCGTTCGGATTTGTGTACGATCGGACATAAAAATGATACGTTTTCGATACTTTATTTTAAATCGAATTTTAGTTTCGAAACGCAATGTAATGTAATGTCTAATTTGTAGTAGTTTCCAGTGAGTAATTGCGGTAGTTTATGCTTTTTTTTTTTTATATTCATTTGAGAATATCCCATATATGGGTTTCATCCATCTGTATCTATTTAATATCGCTTTGAATACGTTTTGAATATGTTTTTGTAGATGCTCATTTATATCAATTTTACATCCTTAGAATATGTTTTGAATATGTTCTTTCGGATACTTACTATTACCAATTACTATTATAAAAAGCATATGGAAAGAATATATATTTTGATATCAATTCATGTAATCAGAGAACATGTTCTCTTATCCTCTGGAGCATATCGAGAAAATGGTCAGAACATGTCCTGTGTTATGTGGGATGAAAAGTCATATTTTAAATTAAATGTTTTCAAAAAAAAAAAGTTGCAGTGTATCCAGAGAAAGATTCACGCGACTGAAATTAAAAATTTTGATCTCTCATTTAACTGCTGCTAAATGCTCCGGAACGAGTCGTAGCGCAACGCCCTTAACCGCGTCAGTACGAACACTAGCACTGTTTGCCCTCTCTGTGACTTTTTCAGCCGGTTGCGAAGTTTTAAAAAAATACATAATTTCAACAATCAGATGAAAAAATACTGTATATTGCATGGAATTACTGTTTTACTGTACGGGACTCGAAATTACTGTCAAAAACAGTAATTACTGTACAGTTAACATCATTGCTTGGAAGTTCTATAGAAGATTAGTCTACTGAAATGATTTTTCGGAAGCATGCACCGCTGCTTTTCTCTGTCCTTGCCTCATAGGGATGCTTACGGTTGCAAGCGCCCTACTACTGTTCTCGGGTAACAGTCTTGAAGCTCTCTTATGAGATTAAGGAAGAAGCACTGTGATCAGGGTTGCCACCATGGAATGAAATTATAGTGGTAGATCTAACATTTAGACAGATTACGTTTGGACTTTTTACCGGGTTAAACTTAATTTTGTTCAAGAAAGAATTTTTTGGGATTCTCCGGTATATAGCAAAAGCTAAAAAATGTTCTAATTTGTTATTTCATCACACAACCCATTAATTTTTGGTGACAAGTTTCAAGTCTTGGTTTGACTCATCAACAGGTCACAAATAGCGACATTGTGTGATTTGAAAAACAAATGAAAAAATGAAAAAAGAAGAAAGAAATGAAAAGTTCTTCCTTTTCTTTTTTATTTTTCAGCCCACTGCGTGGCGTATACAGGTTCGATTCGCTTCGAATGAATCTGTTTCTTTAAATTTTTTTAAATTTTTTTAATAAATAAAAAAATTGTTTTTTTCTATTTTCTCAAACTTTTCATTTCTTTCTTCTTTTTTCATTTTTTCATTTGTTTTTCAAATCACACAATTTCGCTATTTGTGACCTGTTGATGAGTCAAACCAAGACTTGAAACTTGTCACCAAAAATTAATGGGTTGTGTGATGAAATAACAAATTAGAACATTTTTTAGCTTTTGCTATTATACCGGAGAATCCCAAAAAATTCTTTCTTGAACAAAACTAACATTTAGAGGGTGGTAGATTTAAAAAAAAAAAAAAATTTTTACTTCTATACCTTTCAGCTAAGTAAATAAGTAAATGCATAACAATTTTTTATTTTTTTACTAATACATTCTTTCCTTCAATGGGAAAGAACAAAACATTGAATTTTTCGTTATTACTAATAACTTTCTTCCTGCAATGGAAAATCACAAAAGATTATATGTATATTCCATTATTACTAATAGCTTCCGTCAATAACGGAAAACTAAACTCAAAGGTCATTTGATATTGCAGATTCAATAAAATTTCTTATTTCACATATTTTCCAGTTATGAACTTAAAGCTTGCAAAATATTTAATAATATTTGCGAAGGGCTCAAAAATATTACTGGTGGAGTTGCTTATTAACTGTTTCGCATACATAATGCTTTCCACGGTTTTAACTTTTAAGCGATTTTTTTTTTACTCTTTACAACATTCATAATTGAAAATACACGTTCAGCAGCAGCACTGCTATGCATCAGACTAGCTAAAATACACATAAAATCCGATAACTCTTTAAACAGCAATGCTTCTAAAACGTCTATTTTTGTGGCTATATTTCTCCAAAATTTAACAACATTTCCATCATATATAGAATTCAATTTCTCTTTGAATAATACTATCAATGATCTCCATTGTGAATTTAATACTTCTGTATAGGGGGTTCATTAAAAATGAAATGGGAATAATGGTGGATAGATTTCCGCATTGAATTATTTTCGGGATCACATATTGCAACAATTGTACTTTTTTATCAGAAACATCAAATCTTTTTTTTCTTCTAATTCATCGCATAACTTTATGTAGTAATCAAGTAAGTCATTTTTTAAATTAAAAATTTCATGTTCTCACAGGTTTTGTTTCACATGCTCTTCTATTGCAAACCAAAAACATTTGTAACCAGCCTAAAAAGTACTCCATATTTTTATAAACCAGATCAAGACAAATATGTTCATTTTTAATAAAATTTAGCAAAATTTCTTTAAAAGTTTCATATATTAAAATTTGAAGAATAAAATCAGCATTTGTATAAACTTTTATTCGAAATCTAATAATAAAAAATAATGCTTTAGCGGCGTCCACTGTTCAATAGCAAGATTAAGAACTTCCTCATAGAAAAGCCATCGTCAACACAAATTTAAAATTTCGGATTTTTAACTCGGTTTTTCAACTACTATATTTATCAAAAATACTCGTCATCAGCATCAATTTTTCATATGGGATTTAAGCTTTAAAATGACCTATCACACTCTGTACCGAAAATATAACCCTTTCTGCCTTTTTTGGCCATTTTTTTAAGCATATCCATCGACTGGCTCAAAATGCTCATTCTCAATAGATAATTGCCTACTTTTTGGCATTTATTGAATTTTTTCGCTGCGTATCTGAAGAAAAACAGTAAAAAAACGCAGAAAGGACTTTGGGCACAATGTGTGTTTAAAGGCTCATTTAAAGGGAAACTTTGAGCTTTTTAAATCCCATATGAAAAATTGTTGTTGGTGACGTGTTTTTTGATAAATATAGTAGTTAAAAAACCGAGTTAAAATCTGAAATTTTAAATTTGATTAACAATAACTTCAAAAGGGAGAAGAGGAGGGTTAAAACATTGCCAAGGTCCAACAATTATCAACCTACGAAATTTTAAATCATTATCACAGGTTGTAACGTTAAGAAGTTACAGGGTGATATATAAAAACATTTCTAAATATTTTTAAATCACATTATCTTGGAGCCCGTAAGAATTTTCCCCCACCTCCCGTACAATTTTGTGCTTGTCTAAGCGTGGCCTATCCATAGCCTTCAGATGCAAAACTACTACTAAGCGATAAAATCCTTCTTTCTCGCGTATATTTTTAATATTTTATTTTTCTTAGATAATGTGAAGTACTATCTTTCAAATGAGCTACATTTCACTGTCCTACCATAAATAGAAATATATATATGAATTTTTAAAGAAGTCCAGGACAGCATTTTTGAGTAATTTTGAAAATGCCATAACTCGCGAAATACTATACGCACTGTAGAAGGAAAATTTTAATTTTTAAAATTTGTAAAATTTCAAAAAAATTGGTGATGGTTAGTCACACTTGTCGTGTAGATTTACTATGAAATGACCCTGATAAATACCGGCACAGACATACCCCCGATGCACAATCATATAAAATAAAAACGCAGTAGGCAAAGCAAAGCAACACCATCAATATCAATCACCGTTCACCGGCCAGCAACAGAAAAGACAAAACATTAAACATGTACAAGTATAATGTCGTTGCGTTACCGCCATCGCGTCGCTATCAGCCCCACGACAATTGTCAAATGAAATGAAGTCAACTGGCCTTCTTCTTTCGATAATTTCGCATGTATTAGATAGCTTTTGCATTACTGCACAAATTACTAAATCTGGTATCTGTTCGTAAAAAGCTAACTAATTGTGAATTGTGAAATTTTTTGTGGCAGTAATGGCAAACAGTCATAGATTTTCCAACAAGGATCATAGAGTGGTAGATAGAAAATATTGGCTTCAAATAGTGGTAGATCTATGAATACAGTCATAAAGTGGCAATCCTGACTGTGATGATTTTTCAAAATAAAGCTTTTCAAAAGAAATCTTCAAAAATCTTCTTTCCCCATCATATCATACCTCCTACAGTGCTTCTTAGAACAGTGAAATGCTTGCCTCTGCGTAATAAAAAAAGTGATGAACTGGGATAGAGAAAGGAAGCGCTGCGAGCTTCTAGGAAAGCGTTTCGGGACGTTTTTTAGAGCGCTCTTTAACACGAACCTACTTTTATAGAGGAAGAAGGCTTTCTCATAAGTGAGCTTTTTGCTTGTACGGTTGTGATGAAAATTCCCACCTAAATACGTGTGGTCGCATTAACCCGGAGACGACCGGCGCAGCCATCTTCGGCCCATCGGGCTAGCGCCCGATCGCCCATACTACCAGTGTGGCTCTGCTCGAGAGTATTAGTTTCAAAAGCTTGATTTTATTTATTTAATGAAAAATTATTGGAGCTATTTTTTCTATTATTCAAAAATGCTTTTTTGCGTTTTTTTCATCGGAATTAAGTTATTCTTAGACGAAGTTGCAAACTATTATTATCCAAATCGATTTCCTTTCGTAATTTGGTCTTCGGTTTTTGGTTACACTGGATATTGTAATCAGTTCAAGTTAGTTGCAATGTAAGCGCTACTTCATCATAAGAGATATCAAATTGATCTTAAATCCGGAAATTCTTCCTTAAAATTCCTGAGCTGTAACTATTTGCCTGGTATTTTTAAAACATTTTTTCACTGTGTGGGAAGTGTTGTGTAGTGTAGCTATTGTTATGAGTAAAAAAGCGACAATTTTATTTGAAGCTCTATTACATAGGTTAAGGTTAAGAGTAGGGCTGACTAGGCCAGGACACCGCTTCCAGTGTTAATTTATTGTTTTCCAAGGTTGATACATGCTTAACCCCAGGCAGATGAAAAATTTATTTCTCCGTTCTATGTAGCTTCAGATTTAAATCGTTCATAAATTTTGATAAATTGGTTAGAGAATGGTTTCAAGTTAATTAGAAGTTGCTTTTTTTTTATTAAAAATATATTAATCTTTTCGAATAGAAATAAGAAGCATCGTAACACTTTGCCACGGCTTAGTCGGCGAACTTCTGTAAAATAGATCTGTATCGATTTTCTCAAGAAGAGTTTTGAACTGGTGGCCGCCGTGATTCAGCTTACTTGAAAGTATAAAATTAACTGCTGCTACTATATCTTTTATAACGTAATTGTATCGGAAATTTTTTTACACTTGAGGATTGCTGGTGGTGCATAATGCAATGGTGTGTTTTGAGTTTCGTTTGAATACCCATTGTTTAATTTTTTTTTTTAAAGAAATCATTAAATTTTGCGGACCTACCTAGCTGCTGGAAAGTAAATAACACAAATTCGTAAAGAGGTTTGTTGTATGACACGCAGTCCTTTTTTCAAAGGAGAGACCGCGCGTTAGAGTTTATACAAAAACACAAAAAAAAAAAAAAAAAAAAAAATTGCTTTATTCCCTGTTTCATCGAGTTTTATTGAACACATTTTTTCTTTTCTTTTGAATGAACTGTTTACACCTTTCTTTATATATTCGACTTTCCTTAATTTGAACTCAATTTTACTTAATTAGTTTTGTTAAGAAAGCTTTTCCTTTTAAAACACCAGATTTTTTATTCGTTTAACTTTTATTCAACTTATTTTCTCCACAGAAAGCCTCGAGGTTTAGGCTATCTGTCTCTAGGTAGTGGTACCCATAATAATCAAAAGCTCTTTTGCTTTTCTTATTGCATGTTCAAGTACGTGAAAAATGCGAAAAGTTTTGATACAATGCAATTGCATCAAGAAACTGAAATCTTATATGTCTGTTATTAACGTCTTAAAATATTAATTTTAAGACGGCAAGAATAATTGTATGTATGTACATGCAATTTGGAGGAATTAAGGCGTTATATATACTGTGTAAATGCGAAGAATATGGAGATACTGCACATAGGTAAGTAGAGGTATATCGCATAAATGGAATGTATGTCTTGATTAGAAAATGCAATTTTTGCTTAATTGCAATTTATTATAATGAGGTTTTCAAGAATTATATTTGTTTTTCACATAAAAATTTATCTAGTATGGTAACCTGTCTTTTCCTGCAATATTGTAGTTATTGCTAACAATGAATTGTATTGATTAATTGTTTATTATTTTTTTCTTGTATAAATTTTTTGTTATGTATTATGTGAAACATTTTGTAAAATATATTCCGTTTTATTATAGTCAAAATCCTCTGCTCCAATCCTATTCCAGTATTGGAATCAGTGAAACCGTACTGCAGTATAATAGTTAATATTTACATACTTGACTTAGTGTATTCTCAGTTCGAGTACTACCAATTTAGAGTTAATGTTTTCTAATTTCTGGACAGAGGGAATAAAATTTTAAATCAATATTGAAATGAATGAAATTATATTCTGTTTTCAGGGTCATATATTGCCATAGATTAATATATTATATAGGACATTATATTAATGAATTGAACTATGGTTGTGAATCGGGGCATTTTGTACCTGAGTCACAACAAGCTAGATTTATACTAATCTAACCACTTTAAGGAGAACGCAATTAGATCAACTCTAGTCGCGGCGGTTGAGGGTCCTAGTAGCATATTCGTCCCTACTCTTAGCACTCTTAATCTTAATATATGCAATAAATCCTATCCTTTTGTTTGATCTTTTGGGTATAATTCAAGAAGTTCATCGTAAATTTCAAAAAATGTACATAAGTAATCATTTGTGCTGTGAAGGTTACATCCGTTGAATAATCATCGGCAACAGAATAATTAACAAAGACACTAGAATTTTGTTAAATTTAGATTTGATGTAATCTGAAATATCTACAGTTCGCCTGTAAAAAGTCATTGGATTCAAGCTTACTTTTTTTGTTTACGATTCAGGTTTTACAGCACAACATTTTAGATTTACATTTTAAGCATTTTATTTTGCTGAAAGTTTATTGACTGAAGTAAAGAATCAATTTTCTATTTACTTAACTGACTAGAAATTTTTTAATTTTTAAAAGCTGCGTAAACATGCAGTCAAAATGATGTCTCAGGTTATCCTTGACACTCTCATACATTGGTTGCATACAAAACAAATGAATTTTTTTTATCTCTTTTAATAAAAATAAAACTAAAACAAAAATTTTTCATGAAAAGCTATATATTCCTCTTCAAGTGTGTTCGCTTCTTTAACATGGTCATATTTTCTTAAGAAAATCTAATAATAAATGAATGTAGAATATACACGAACATTATAATTAAAATGTTGAAAAAATGCGAAGATTTCAAAAAACATCGGAACCACAAAATTTTGAAAACTGTCCGCGAGTTTTATACCACTGCCCTAGAAACATACGCTTCTGGGGAAAAGTAATCAATTTATATTCCTATCAATATCAAATTTCCAGAAATCAGTTTTCAGAATCTGCATGCATGCAGATGCATCTCTATTATTTTGAGATAATGAATTTCTAATCTCTATGCACATACCTCGAAATGAGATGCTTGCGTAAAATCTGCGAGTTTATGAGGTAACCAGAAATGTAATCATAATCAATCATAAGACAGCAAACATAAATTTGTTTTGTTTCACATTTACATAATTGAAAATCAGAATTGAAGTGCATTCTCCATATAATCTATATTGAAATTTCCTTTTTCAAACAAAGCAAAACAAAAAGCACTTCTTGGATAAATAGCATGAGTTTGAAGGAAAATTTCTTTGGAAGACCGTACACCATATATACATATGTACATATGGCTATACAAGTATAGATAGTTAAGTACACATATATACACAAAATTATCATAATGGGTATTTTATTCCATGTGGTGTATGAACAGACTAAGCTAATATAGGAAAAGTAGTACCAATTTCGTCAATTTTGTCGCCATGTATAAATGGTTTGTTTTATATTGAGGACAACCTTAAAGTTTTGGATACTCTACTATCCTAACCTATATAAATATTTATATGCCTTGTCAGCACCAAAACCCATATAATTTTGAGTAGGTTGAGAGAAATGTTTGCCTTGCATATATTAAATCTTAAGAGAAAATGGCCTCTTTTAGTTGGTAAATATGGTTCTTTGTACTTAACTATAATAACTAATAACATGAGTTGTGCTGTGTTAGGAAATATTTGTAAATATAAATTTAAATATTAAACAGCTTCAAAGAAATTTAAGGGCAAGATTTAAAGTTTATTGGCATAGTTTGTTTGACCACTTCACAAATATCACTTCACATCACTTCGTAAGCAACTCACGCTCAAGGGACAATTTATGGGAAAATTAAAAACTTCCATATTTTCTATACTATAATTTGGAAACTAAAGCTCACTCATTATTAGCCACTGTGTCATTCCATAGCAAATCGTCCAAAAATCACGAAAAGTATGACATGATCATCACCAATTTTTTTTTAAATTTTACACACTTGGAGGATTTGTTAATACAAAAATATGAATTAAAAAATTTCCCTATGCAATGCTTATTTCGCGAGTTATGGCATTTTCAAAATTCCGCCAAAATGCTGTCGTAGTCTTCTTTAAAAATTCATATATATTTTTCTATTGATGATAGGACAGTGAAATATGGCTCATTTGAAAGATAGGATCTCAAGCTACCTAAGAAAAATAAAATATTAAAAATATATACGAAAAGGGATATCAAGGATAAGGATTTTATCTTTTATCCTTGAATATTCTGGAAGACGTTCTTTTGATTTTGTTAATTTTTTTATATCCACTAAAACATATGAAAATTTTAAATTTAATTTGAACTATGATTTATCACACTCTGTATCTAAAACGTAACTCTTTCTGCGTTTTTTGCCCCCGACTGGGCTCAACAGCTCATTCCCAAAAGATAATTGTCTGCTTTCTGGCATTTATTGAATTTTTTCGCTTGGTATACTTAAGAAAAAGTGCAAAAAATGCAGAAAGGGCTACGTTTTAGGTACAAAGTATGGAAAAATATTTTAAAGGGAAGCTTTCGGGTTTTTTAAAATCCTATATGAAAAATTGGTGTTGATGAAGTGTTTTTTGATAAATATAGTAATATAGTATAACTTCAAAACGGAAAAGAGGATGGGTAAAATTTGTACAACATTGGAGAGGTCTAAAGATTATCAATCTACCAAATTTTAAATCATCATCATAGGCTCATAGGCTGCAACGTTAAGAAGTTACAGGGTGATATATAAAAACATATCCAACTATTTTTAAATCCCGTTATCGCGAAAACCGTACAGATTTTCCCTCAACTCCCATACAATTCTTTGCTTGCCTAAGCATGGCATATCTATAGCTTTTAGATGCAAGACCGCATACGGGACACCATGTATAGATTATTTTAATGTTTTCTGTGGA
Organism: Dioctria rufipes; assembly: GCA_963924295.1. NCBI lineage: Eukaryota > Metazoa > Arthropoda > Insecta > Diptera > Asilidae > Dioctria > Dioctria rufipes. The sequence continues at coordinate 76,532,180 of OZ002741.1, read as the reverse complement.
GATTGTGTGGTACGCAATTATAATAGAAATTAAAAACGTTGTCTCCCACACTTATTTGATAAAAATTATTTACCTCGAATGTAGACCGGATTCAGCTTTTTGGCTATCTTCAGTTAACTAAAATTTTTTGTATTGCTGATGTAGTCTAATGTAATGGTTTACATAGCGGCGAATAATGAAGATCCGTTTGATCGTTGAAGCATGCACAATTTGAATTTAATAGAGCTCGAGATTCTAGCAAGTTTAGCTTTCTACCTTTGTCACAAAAATGCAGAATTTCTGCTCTAAGTCAGGAATGTGCTTATTTTTTAATAGGTGCTTAGCAAAGTTCGATTTAAAATTATTATTTCTTAGAGAACTGAAGTGCTCATTTATTCTTTCTTTGAAAGATCGTCCTGTTTGCTTAATGTATACCCCCTGGCATGTTGCACATTTTAAGCAATAAACCCCAATTCTATTTAATTTATCGGTTATATCTTTAACACTTGGCAATAGGCCAGGTGTGGGCAGACTTTTCTAGGGTACGGGCTACTTCTAATTTATTCAAGGTATTGCGGTCCACTCAGTGCCGTAGGTGTGGTGAGCTAAAAAACAAAAGGTCTACTCAAATAAATATGTACCTATATATAGTACTTCTTTTGCAGTCTCATAAGAAAAATTATTAATGCACCTATTTCATTTGGCAATGGAGTTTTGGGTCGGGGATAATTGATTTAATGATAATTCTTTTTTTACATAATTCCCCCCACAAATTTAAAATTATGAAAGTATTTTATAAGTTCTATAGGAGACTAAAATATTTCACTATTAGACTTAAGTAGGTATTACCTGTTATCTAAACATATTATCTTCTCTCGTTTTAAAATTAGGACGCTTTCATTTTTGGTGCTTCACGTCATTCATCACAGAAAATATACATTCAGCAGCGGGACTGCTAACTAATTCACACATGTAATGAGACAATTCTTCAAATATAAATGTTGACAGAATAATCATTTCTTTAGCTAAATTTTTCCTGAATTGTATAATATTGTCATTGTAAAAGGAATCTATTTTGTATTTCCAGAGCGAAATTAGGATCCTCCATTGAGAATTTAATTCTTCAATGGATACCTTGTTATACGCAAAGGCGTTTACAAGAGGAAGAATGGAATAGAAAAATCACCACTTTGAATCTTTTTACGTCGTTTATGTCCACGAAATTTTTAACACAATAGATTTATTTATAATCAATCGAAAACAAAAATGGAAAATAAATTGTACTTTAATAGTCGTAAATCTATCGTAGAAAGTGGTGGAGTGGTAGATTGTACAATGTTATCTCAAAAAGCGGTAAATCTACAACTTTAGTCATAAATAACACTAATAATTTATTAGCAATATTATCGCTATACAATATCACAGCCTTTCATTTACAAGATCACAAATATATAAATTTTAAAATTTACAATATTGCTAGAAGCTTTTCTAAAACACATAAAAATTTGTTCACTTTTTAATTCAGTCGAAATTTCATTAAATTTCTTGAAATTCATATACCAGTCAATTCTATGTACTCGATCTATTGTATAATTGTAGTCTGACCTTCTCCGACGCTCTTCTTCGATTATATGGTTGAGCCTTGAGCCTCTGCTACATACGTGATCATATTTAGAAGATATTCCGAAAACAACCTATTTTTCATTTTGAATATAAAAAGCAATACATTTAGCTTAATTCTTTGTTTAATATCAAGCCATAATAAAGAATTTAACGTATACTACCTACTAATAGGAGTGAAACGATTACAACGTAGAATTACACGCATTGCCTTATTTTGTTGTAATTTTTCTAACCTGCTCAAATTCCCTTGATTGCATATAAACAATATTGTAGAATAGTATTCAAAATGTGGTTTTATAATATTGTTGTAAATATTTATCGCGGTAGCCATCGTAACTTTCTTTCTAAATCTCTTCAAAAATCCAATCTTTTTATTAATTTTTTTTGGCAATGTAGTTTATATGTAATTTAGAATTTAACTTTTTATCAAAAATGACTCGTAAGTATTTATATTCATTCACACATTCCATTAGTTCACCATGCCTTTCAACACATACATTCGTATTACTATTTATCTTTATAACTTTTATTTTACTTATATTAAGTTTCAATTTTTTCATATGTAATCAGTCACACAATATTTCCAAATCTCGTTCTATTTCTATTTTCAATTCATTTGTGTCTTTCCCTGCTCTATACAACAATGTATCGTCAGCAAAAAGTACTATTTATGAGAATTTCAACACTGATTTAATGTCATTCACATATATAATAAACAAGATAGTTCCAAGTACCGTAAAACGGGGTGACATTGGCAGGCTTTGAAGGGTTTTTCGATTTTTTTCGTATAAACTTTCGAAAAATTTAATATATTTTGGTGTCATCATAGCACTTGACATCTTGTTTATGTAAGCTAGTAAATAAAAATGTCATATCGCTTAAAGCTTTAGAGAAAAATGCTCTTAAAGAGCCTGCCAAAGTCACCCCGGGTTTGGGGTGACTTTGGCAGGTGGATAACTTTAGATGTTTCCATAATTATTAAAGCAACCGGACCACCAATTTTTTTTTGTGTACACCACTTAGTCTATTCTGAATAGTTCCACGCGACACTTTCCACTTTTTACCCGCACTTACTTGTGACATGCCCCTCATAATACCATCAAGTGCTCCCGTGAGGTCATCGTCGGTATAGTCTCGGTATACACGCGTTCCTAGCGGCCGAATATAATTTCGAGGCATTTTAATATGACACACGTGCACCTGCTACCGAAATGTACAACACACTGAACTATTCAGTGCTCCGCGCCTCTTTGCGAGCACGTCAAACGATCAGCGGCACTAGGTGCCAAAGTCACCCCGCATGCCAAAGTCACCCCGTTTTACGGTACTAATCTTTGTGAAACGCCCATCGATACTTGTATTTTGCTGGAAACTATATTATATATTTTAGTGCTTTGCCTTCTTCCATACAAGTAGCTATGAAACCATTGAAATTCCTTCCGTCGAATTCCATATTTTGCTAATTAATTTAATAAAATACCCCGGTCTACAGTTTCAAATATTTTTCTTAGGTCCAAAAACACAGAAACAAGCTATTTGAGGCATCTACATATTTCTTCCATCTATTGGCACACTACCCAATTAATCTCCGTTTCACAGGAATGTTTTCTCCTAAATCCAGACTGTTCCAATAAAATCAATTTATTTGTTTCCAAGTATCTTTCGAACTGTTTTGAACTGCTTTTTCGAAAACCTTCCCAATTCATTCATGTATTTATTGGTCCGAATTCTTTTTTTATTATTTTTTTTATTTTTTTCGGCTTTCTGATCACGTATTACATTTGATTCTTTCCATAAACTAGGGAATTCTCCACTCACCAACGATTTATTTATTATGTCAACCAAAGTAACACCCCAGTTTTTCCAGTTTTCTTATATTATGCCTACTAATTGAATTATAGTCCCGTTTTTAATCACGTTTTTACAGATATGTTTCACTTTATTATACTCCACCTTCTAAAAATAAAGTCATAGTCTACTTCCCAAGCAACATTTTAGGTCAAAATCATGTCTAAATTTCCTTAATATAAGTCGAGATTTTTCTTTGACCAAACCTTAATAGAGATATTTTACGTCAACACGACCACAGAATTACGAATGTGGGTAAAAAAATAAAAGTAATTTGGAAGTAAAAAATTGGGAAAGGAAGGTATTTATACTTAGTGGTTCAAGGCAATGGATGGTCAATTCAAAACGCTTTGACCTGATTTAGCCCTGCAATTAGTCAAAATGTCGACTTTTGGAAGTAAATTGTACTAATTTATCCTTATTTTCACCCTTTTATGCCGACTAAAGAAAAGTGATAGAAGTATGGAAAAGAGGAATGGAAATAAAATTTATAGCAAATGTATAATGTTTTGTGCAAAGAAGATGGAATGAGTTAAAATATATATGTATGTCTCAAGTCTGGATCATTTTATTACGAATATTGTAAATATATGGCTTACTTGCACCCATATTTTTCCACTAGTTAGCACGCAAATTATGTGCGATTTAAATTTCTCTGCAAATATACTTATGATACTTCGAAAAAATAAACGCGCCCTTAGAAATATCCATATTTTTAATGATGATTTGTATTTACATTTTTATAAAATTCTGAATCGTTCAATATAAAATCAGTAAACGGAATTACTTTAAGTTTATATTACTTCAGTATATATGTGAAACTATAGTTTGATTAAATGGTTATAGAATTTGAGAGAAAAATGAAAATGAAAATATCAAGATTTTTTAGATATATAAACTTCAACTCTGAAAATATGGCGTGCCCATCTTGTCCGACTTTAAACTCAAAAATACCTTTATTCCTAACTTATAGGTTATGTTTATATTTACTATGGTTGATATGACCTAAAATTTTAGGAATAAAGTCCAAAACCCTTGTTTAGGTCAAAATGTCTACAAAGGCAGAGAATTCAAATCCCTAATTTTAACCTAGAGGTCTAACTACCTTATTCTGGAAAACATGCCTACAAAGTCAAGACAATTAAATCCCTAATATCGCCCTGAAGGCTTATTTTGCTCATCTAACTTATTTTTGCCTTCAAAGTCAAAAGTGGCCATAAAATGCTCCTAATCCTGCCCTGAACTTTAAAACTTCATGCAGAATCAAATTCTAGGAATCAACGTAAGCACCACGCGCATCAGTCTTCCTAGAAAAATATTAATTTGACGATTTATTGCAATGGGCGACTCTTTTAAAGTAGTGGCAGTATTGCAGAAAAGGAAGGGACGATCAATAATGGAGTATTCATTTGTACCGCATAAGTGGGAAAAACACGGCGTTCTCTTTTGGCCGAAAAATAATCTGGGTGCCCTTCGAAAAGATGCTGCGAGCACGCCAGGGAAGAACTGGCTTGAATACAAGTGCAAAGTTAAAAAAAATAATATTTTCGGTGTAGAAGAAGCACAGTTATGGGAAGAAGAATATGTTAATGCATCAAGCACGGAAGCAGAGGACAGGTAATTTGGTTTTTCGTAGTGAGAAAATATTAAAATAGATAATAATTTCAGTCTAAAAATTCGAAAAGTACTAAAAGAAAATAGAAATACTCCAAGGACGGAAATTGATGGCATGTTTGCAGCATTGAAGAGTAATGCACCGACGTCATCTCAGCTGACATGCTGGAAACCAAACAGTCCATCCACAGGCTCATGATGAATTATCTTCTGTGTCCGTGATGGTTCTGATAAAATGTTGGGTGAAGATATCCACGAAGTTGTAATTGGAAATGAACCAACCAGCCATAATGCACAGTACACATTTATAGAGTACGGAGTAGTACTTGAAGATGGTATAATCGTACCAAATTATAGTGACGGATCAGTGGAAACTAATTCTGCAATAATGTTAAAAAATAGTGAAAAAAATTTGTTATTGTTCAAACAAATTTCGGAAAGTGAGTTTAAAATGTTTATTGTATGTATATTATTCTTGACATTTATTTTCCAGTACGGGAACAACTTAACCATATAGCTGAAAGTCAAAAACGAATTGAAGTACATCAGGAAAAAATAAATCAAAGGCTATGTTCGGATTTTCTAGAACTAAGAGCTAATAATGACCAAATATACTCTATGTTGAAGGATATAAAAAGCGTCATTCTCGGGCAAGACTTAGGGTGCAAAAAAGAAAAAAAGCCGGAAGGTGCAAACAAATACAAAGAGAGATTCTCATTTCCATTGGACAAAGTGCAAGATGTATACAACTTTAATAAAGAAATCTCTAATAACGATGAGTACAAAAACTATCTGGTATGATCTTATTTGAAAAAGATAAACAAGAAAACTGTAATCTTATTTTTATCGCAGATATCTGTTTACACTTCAATTGGCGGAACTGAAGGCAATGAAGATGGGAAAATCGTCGCCAAAAGCTACTTGCAATTGTATTCACCAGCACGTATTAACTTTATTTTCATGGACAGGTTATTTCAAGAACAAGTGGGATAGAAAAGAAGGAACCATTTCAATCATGCGATGGAATCCTATCATTTTTTCAAAGTGTTGTGCTAATGTCAGATTCGCGTTGGAACCAAAACAAAAATGAGCAATTTTTTAAAATAAGTACCTTAAAGCACGCAAAACAGTTAAATGAAGCGTTTGAAAATAAGAAAAGAGGACGAAAATTTGATATGCAGGAGATTACTGTATGTGATTCCGGATCGCACGATATGCGTAAAAATGACACGAGTACTTTAACCAAAGGAAGCATCAATCCGCAGTCAACGAATCACAACAAAGCGTAGGTAGCATAAGTACTGATGAAATTAATTTCTTGAAGTTCAATTAATATATAAGGAAACAACTTTTTATTTAATATATCCAGGGCGTTAAAGTGATCGGGATTAGTTTTGAAGTTAAATAACGCATTATAATATGTATTAAAAAGTCTGGAACATCTTACTTCTTATGTGATTTTTATTAAAAAACATTTGTATTTTATTTAAGTTTGTAATGGAAAATATATAATTTTTGTTATTGAAATGAAATTTTAGTTTTTGATGTTAATATCCAAAGTTTGAATTAGAGGATAGAAGACGAAGTCCATGTGATATTGCATACAAAAGAGTTTGCATTTCACTTCGTCCACAGAATACAATTTGGGGCTACGATATTCACATGTGCATTTAGTGCCATTTAAAGTTCGCTTCATTTTACCCTTTACAATATATACATTGAGTTGTGATGATGCAAAGGGCGTCGAAAAAAAAATTGTGCTTGCCTTGTATACAAGAGCCATATATATAACCTTTCCTTTCCTGTTCGTTGCGTTAATCATTGTAACAATTTCCCCAGCTGTCGGCATTAAGTAATTGTTCTTATTATCTGCCTTCAAAGTAAACTTTTCAGCTAAGTTGAGTTCCTTGTAGACGCCTTTACAAGTGGACAACTGATGTTGTTCTCTCGGAATTTCACCTTTTATGCATAGGCCATACTCTGGAGAAGCAGATGTCTTACTTAGTTTTGACAACTCCATAACTCGTTTGCTTATTTGGCTTAAAGGCACATTGCCACTGCGTATTAAACATTTTAGGTGCCTCAGGAAATTTTCAAACGGATATGAACTTATTTCAGATAATACGCCAAACATTCTAACATCGTCCACCACATGACACAATTTATGAACATTACTACTTATTGAATCCGCCCCATAGATCTCGATAAACTTTTCAATGTACTCTTCTAAAAGTCTTTCCGCAATATCGATGTACTTCAGATAGGTTTTACACGACAATATGGTAACTGCGGAGCTGAGTAACAGAAAATGATCGTATGTTTCCTGTGGTAAAAAATCTTTCAAAACAACAGGACCAAGGTAGAGTAAAAAAGTTCTGTACTCAGATCCTTTCCAGAATTTTAAAAATTTTAAACCTCTAATCGCGCGTTGAATTTCCAAAGGTTTTGTACTGTTGCAGTTTTCTAGCATTTCTGAGACTTGATCAGCTTCATATTTTGAGAATTTTGTTCGGAAATTATAGCTTCCTTCGCGCCAGCCAAGTAAACATCTGCGCATTATTCCTGAAATTGTAAGTTAATCGTATTTACAGTTATTAAAGAAGAAAACGAATATTTACCTAAGTCAAATAAATGCAGTGAGTCCGCAACAATGAAGTTCTCAACCATATCAATTGGTAATTTTGTAAGTGGGGTGTCTTCTTTATGATGATCTTCATCCAGTTTTTGGCGAAAGGTTTGATCTGTTCTTCGTGAACAGTGAGTTCTTGGATAGCTCATATGTCGACCTTTTTTATCCCATTCTCCTACAACAGTACACTTGATGCAGCTTCCGTTCTCTGCATTTGATCCAGGTGTTCCTATTTATGTGTTTTAAAAAATTATGTACAAATGAAATAATATATTTGGAAAAGTTGAATGTGTAGACAAACCTTTAATAAAACTTCTTGCTTGAGTATCACAAACAAAGCATATTCTGCCAATTGTGATCTTTTGTCCGTTGCTATACACACCATCTTTTATGATTTCATTTAGTTCTTGAACAAAGTCAATAAGGTATGAATACAGTGGGGGCTTGCCTTGTCCATAATATATAGCTGCAACCATCGGTTGTATATGAGGCATATTACCGATCTTGAATAAAATTGGCCAGAGTTGCAATATACTGCTGTGAAATGGAGACAACCCATCAACATTCACAATAAGTGAGATTGACATAGCTTCTTTTATGTCATGAAGAGATGACTCCAAGCACGTGCTAATTCCATTATACCAAAATCTTCCTGCTCCCATTTCAGTGATTTCGCAAGTAGACGGTGTACTTAAAAGTGTTCTAGAGTCCTTTGGAAGTTCATTAAAACCGTGCGCTCTTAGTACTTTTAGTAAGTCATTAACACAAGACAATGTAACCTTATGTAATAAAGCCCATTCTCTTAATTCTTGGAACAAAGATAGCTTACTACGCAATGCCTCCTCTGCCAATTCTTGAACTGCATATTCCTCGGGCTCGCCAATGTCATTAAAACTAAATTCATTTGTTGTACACTGTTCACTTGTTGTTGAATGTTGAGTTGGTACTACTATCGTAGCATTTCCGAAATCTAAAATTAATTGCTGAGTCCAGTATTACTTATATCTAAATGTTATTAATAGTACACACATACCTTGCACGGAAAAATTAATAACATCTGCCTTCCTCAGCTTCTTTAATACTCTATAATAATTGGTAGTATGACGAAACGGCTTATACTTATTTTGTTTTATTTCCCATATTTTTATCTCGTAATACTAGTTTTATGAAATTTAATCACAATGAAGCACAATGGCGTCTAAGAAATCTTATATTTACATTGACAGATAACAGAAGGAACAAAAAGACGAATTTACTTTTAAGTAAACATTTGTGGTAAATTTTGCCCTCCTAAATGACCGTAATACTTTTTAGGTAAATTTTAGTAGTCATTTAGACTATATGGTCAAAATGAAACTTAATAATGGAAAGTAGTGTGATAAAATTTGGCCCTAACTATTTCGTCATTTCCTTATTAGTCAGAAATTGGTAAGCTCTTAGACTTGGTAGTGTAGGTAAATTTTAATAAGCGTTGGTGGTAAATATTAGGTAAAAATGCTGTAGACTTTAAAGGCACGTATTAGAGGAAACTTACGTAATCTAAACCAGCATAATCGTTTTTGTAGTCAGGGATATTTCTAGTCGCTTCTTGGGACACAAATTGGTATATCTTAACCTTAATTTAAACTACAAGGTTAACTTGGCTTTAAGGCATAATTTCTTGTCTAAATTAGGTACAATATCACTAAATTAGGTCCATGGAACTTAGAATTGGTCACTTTATACCTGTTCTGTTGCTTGGGGCTGTCATCATGGCCGAATATGTTCTATGAGGTATGGATTCTTTAATGATCTGTACACTTTGAACAAAATATTTATTAAGTTTCTCTACATTTCATCAGGTTGCTGGCATTTATTGCCACCAAATTGATTTTCCTTTATTTCAGTGGCGATTATGAAAAGCCGATTCTCCAGTCTATCTGGCGTCGGTCTTCCATAAATATATTTCTTTTAGTATGCTCGTCTTACGTCTTAGTAAAGGCGGTCACTCAAAAATGTCTTGGCGGTCTACCGGTCGATCGCGATCGACTTACTTTGCAATAAGCTATTAAGATTTTTTACCGTTTTAAAACCTACGTGTATATGACGTTTCTTTAGCACCTTAGTTATTCTGTCCTATATCTCTCCGTAATTTGGTAATAAGGCCCAAGTTTTTTCAGTTGGTACAATACTGCTTAGACAAGTAATTTCTTCCATAAGTTGATTTCTTAATTTTCTTTTTAAAATTCCAACTATTAACTCATCATTGAACCCGTTATTGCTTGCTATATTCTTAATTGTTTTAATTTCTTCTTCCCTTTTTTTTTTTTTTTTAATTTCTTCTTCTCTATCTTTTTTATCCATTGGGATAAATACTGCTCTATGTACCAAGTTATTAAATGTTGAGTGTATATATTTGAAATGTGTGAAAGAATTCTGCATATGTATCTTTTCTATAAATCTTAAATTTGAGTTTGTCCTGTTTTTTCCATTATTGTAAGTTCTAAGAAATTACAGAGTTCATCTTCTTCAATTTCCATTGTGAATTGGATTTTACTGTTGAAGGTATTCAAGAACTTTAAAAAATTATTGAGTTGTTTCAAACTACCTTTTCAAAGACATAGTACGTCGTCTACATACCTATACCAGAATTATACATTTTCAAGCATAGGCTTTTTCGAATTGAAAATCCTTTGTTCTAGGTTGTTCATGTACATGTCTGCCATTAGCGGAGATATAGGTGAGCCCATAGCCAATCTGTAAATTTGCTTGTAAAATTCTTTATTAAAAACAAAATAAATTTGTTTTAAGACTAAGTTAGTAAGATATAAAAGCTATTTTTGTTGGTTCGGGCTCAAGTGTGAATTCTCAATAATTCCCATACAAATTAATGTGCAATCTTCTATTGGAACATTTGTAAATAGGTTTACCACATCCAATGAAACTAATTTGGCATTTTTTGGTATTTTCTGATCTTTAATTTTAAAGAGTTTCTTATTGTGTAGTTAAACTGGGGTGTAGCATTTTTTAATATGTTGTTTAACTCTTTAGCTAGCTTGTAATTTGGGCTACTTATACTAGATACTACTGGACGAATGGGTATACCTTCCTTATGGATTTTTGGGTAGCCTGACAACTTAGGTGTCATTGGGTTCATTTCTTTTAAATATGCAATTTTTCTATATGTCAGTAAGTGTTTACTATTGTCAAGGCCTATTATACATGTCTGCTGTCATTATTACGATTGAATTTCCTTTGTCTGCTTTACTTATAACTAGATTATATTCTCGGATTTTCTTATTTAACGTTTTAGTGGTATTGAAATTGTCCAAATTAAAAGTATTATTATTGCTGCTTCTAATAAGTTGTGCGCACTGTTCTTTTAACAAATTGTTATCTTGGGTCTTGGGTAACTTATTTATGGCACCTTCAGTTTCTACTGCTAAATATTCTAAATCTCTTTTTGTTATATTTTGCTCGGTGGTATATGTTTTGCCTTTTTTCAATAGATTGGTTTCTTTCAAACTAAATTCCACATCTGTTAAGTTAATTAATTTGCTATAAAAATTGTTGGGCTTGCTGTTTTAATATCTAACTATTCTTGTATCTTTTCTTTAATCTCAATTAATTTTTTTCCTGCATATTATTTCTAATTTATCTCTAATCTCACCGTCTAACCACTAAACTTGGGCTTCATTACCATATTTCGGAGAGATATCGGACAGAATAGCTAAGGCGCTAAAGAAACGTCATATACACGTAGGTTTTAAAACGGTAAAAAATCTTAATAGCCTATTGCCAAGTGTTAAAGATACAACCGATTAATTAAATAGAATTGGGGTTTATTTCTTAAAACGTGCAACATGCCAGGGGGTGTACATTGAGCAAACAGGACGATCTTTCAAAGAAAGAATAAATGAGCACCTCAGTTCTCTAAGAAATAATAATTCAAAATCGAACTTTGCTAAGCACCTATTAGAAAATAAGCACATTCCTGACATAGAACCAGAAATTTTGCATTTTTGTGAAAAAGGTAGAAACCTAAACTTGCTAGAATCACTCGAAATATCTCGAGCTCTATTAAATTCAAATTCTGCATGCTTCAACGACCAAACGGATCTTCATTACTCGCCGCTATGTAAACCATTACATTAGACTACATCAGCAATACAAAAATTTTTAGTGTACTGAAGATAGCCGAAAAGTTGAAACCGGTCTACATTCGAGGTAAATAATTTTTATCAAAGAAATGTGGGAGACAACGTTTTTAAGTTCTATTATTTACCCTGTATAGAAACAATATTTTTTTATTTGTAGGTAGTTATAAATGTATTTTGGAGAAGCTTTCTTGAGTTTTTACTCCTTGATACCGTTAAGATCAGAAGTTAAAATTTTAATATGTTTTAATGGATAAAAAAAATTAACAAAATCACAAGTACGTATTCCAGGATATTCAAAGATAAAAGATAAAATCCTTATCCTTGATGTCATTTTTCGCGTATATTTTAAGATTCTATTTTTTTTTTAGATAGTTTGAGATCTTATCTTTCAAATGAGCCATATTTCACTCTCCTAGTATAAATAAAAATATATATATGAATTTTTAAAGATGACCACGACAGCATTTTTGCGAAGAAATTTTGAAAATGCTATAACTCGTTAAATACGCACTGCAGAAGAAAATTTTTTAATTGGTATTTTTGTTATCTTAAACCCTGCAAGTATGGATTTCAACAAAATTGGTAGTCATGTCCCACCGGTTGTCTATTTGACATGAAATGACTTGTTTGACAAGGTGTCTGTCATTATAACGATAATTCAACATAGCCCAAGATGATTTGATACTTTTTGAATTTTCCTTCAGGATCTTATTGTAACATCTGCATTTATACCTTTTTTGAAATGTTGAAATATTGTCCGATTCAATTAAGTTCACGGCATTCTAGGAGATCCAAAAATATTACACAGGTGTATAACTTGAAAATGAGGATTTTTTTTTTTTGCAAAAATAAAGCTTTATTTCAATAATTGAATGAATTGATACATTATTAAAAGTATTGTCCATCGGCAGCTACGACAGCTTCCCACCTTTCAGGCAATTTATGGATTCCTTGCCAAAAAAAACTGCGACATTAATACTAGCCCCTGTGATAGTGAGGAAATTGATATAGATATGCAGGGGTCCCACTCTGTGTCAGATAGTTCGTTAGATCATAACAAACAAAACATAAATAATAGAAACAAAAACGTAGCTAATAAAGAAGTAAAACCACCCCCAATAGTAGCGTATAACCTAAACTTAAAGGAATTTTCAAAAAAAAATTGAATTATGTATCAATAGTAGAAAATTTCTCTTTAAAAGAATTAATAAGAATATAATGCATATTCTTCTAACTAATCTGCATGATTATAAGAAGACACTAGAACTCCTAAATTGCGAAAAACTTAGTCATTCTCATATACTCCCAAACAAGAAAAACCTCTAAGCGTTGTACTGAAAAATCTAGTATTATGGTTATTACAAATAAAATCTGGATATGACATCTCTGAGATATTCAAAACGGACTATTTTCTAGGGCAAAAAGTAGTATTCTATAAGTTCAAGCCTTCGATTATGACGCAATGCCGTAACTGCCAAAGATTCGGACATGTTGCAAGCAACTGCTCAATGGCATATAATGCGTAAGGTGTAAAGGTAGCCATAAGCCACACGAATGCCCTATGCCAAACAAAACAAGTGAACTAAACGACCAAATAACTCGAATGGTATTCGACGAAAATGGGTATATGGTAACGCAAAAAGGAGCAATACCTGAGTGTGACAACTGTGGAAAAAGTGGCCATCCAGCGAATTATAGAAAATGCGAGAAGTATTTGGAGATAATTAACAGAAAGCGCGAGCGAATAGAACTGAGAAACAAAGCATACGGCAATTACGTCAATAAAAATATAAGCTATGCTAGCTTCCTAAAGAATCAGGCCCCAGTAAACAAAGCCCTTACTAAAGTCCAGTCAACTAGGGCTCAAAACAATAACTCCCACAGTCCCAATAATTTCAACTTTCTCAATGATGAGTGTAGCATGCTCTTTGGCATGAATATGTTCGATTATTTCAACAAAGTGGACGAATTTCTCCCAAATTATAGACAGCTAACTTACTTAAATAAAAAACGATTCTTGCTATTATCCTTCTTAACCGAACTGTCCATGAACAGCCAAGTATGAACGGCCTAAATAAATTTAAAATAATCACAATTCATGTAAATCCATTTGTTTCATACCACAAACGGCACCAACTTGACAGTTTTATTGGAACATATAAACCAAATATAGTATTAGTATCCGAAACCAAATTGAGACTACATCATAAACCAAAATTCAAAAATTATGACTTAATACGGACTGACAGACCCACCGGTGGTGGAGGCACTGCCATAAAAATATGAAGTAGCTTACAGTACTACACCATTGACATTCCCAATAATTTCGAATATATCGTAGCAACAGCGATTAAAATAACACTCAGTAATAACAAAACTATCGCAGTAATATCGATATATAACCATTCTGGTTTCAACTCAATATTGCATGACTTAAACAAACTGGTGGTAAAATAAAATGTGATTACTTCATAATAGGTGGGGATTTAAACGCCAGACATCAACTTTTGAATAATGACTCTACCATAACAAATACAGCAGGTAATTCACTGCACCAGTGGTATATGTATAACTGCATTGAGAAGTCACTATCTATAGAATATTCGGATAGGCCCACTTATTATAATAGAGATATTACCTCAGTAATAGATATATTTATTGTATCTAGTAATATTGCTATTTATTACAACGATAATGGTAAGCTCTCTACCCTAGACTATCCGTCTGATCATACGGCTGTTGTAATGAACATAAATCTACACCAAAAAATTCCTATTGCGAACCCAAAAACAATCCTGGACTATGCCAACACCAATTGGACCCTTTATAAATTCACTATAACGAATGCATTACGAGAAATTTCCTTGGCCATTAATAGATGCTCAGATATACCAGAGATCGATGAAAAGATCAACGATTTAGATACCATTTTATTGCACGCCATAGAAGTCAGTGTCTCCAAAATAACACTGAACTACTCCAACTGTATTCCACTTCCCCCTTCGATAATAAAAATCATTCAGACAAAAAATAAATTACGTCGTCGGTGGTATAACCTAAACTATAATCCATCATATTGCCAAATGAAGTCGCAAATTAAGTGCTTAGAAAAAATCATGAAAGACCAAATAAGGATACACTATCATAACTACTGGTCTAGGAAGCTCTCTGGCATAAAACTAGATTCTAATGCAATCAAGAAAGTTAAAAATATATCGGGACTGGCTGGAACAATTAACATACCGGCAATAAAGTCTCCTGACAGCAACAACCTCTCTTCACCAATGAAGAAAAAGCTGAGGCATTGGGCAAGTACTTCGAAAAGCCAAGAGCGAATCAGCGGAAATGTTTCAAGAGAGACAGATATTCAAAAATTTGTGGATGAGAATTCCAAAAATAAATACTCGCCACTAGTTAACTTCTCTGAAGAATCTTTAAATAGCCATGAAATAGGTATTCCACACCCATTTCCTATAGACTCAGCACCCCTCCTCTTCAACAACAACTGGATCCAAACATTCCCGGTAGCATCCCATTAGTTGAGAATAACGAAAAATATATTAACTTCACAACCTCCAGAGAAATCAAAGCAATAATAAAAATAAGAACAACAAGAAAACAGGTGGATATGACAAAATATCCAACTATCTCCTAAAAAGATCTCCATCATGCCTTTATACCTTTCTATCCATCCTATTCAATCATATCTTCAATATCGGATATTACCCCGCCAAGTGGAAGCACGTTATAATAATCCCCATACCAAAACCAAAAAAGCAACCAGAATTAATCTCCAGTTATAGGCCAATCTCCTTGCTCTCCTGTATAAGCAAAACTTTTGAAGCTTTCATCTTAGAAAAGATAAGATTACATTGCGAAGATAACAATATCATCCCGAATTTCCAGTTTGGTTTCAAACCACAACACTCAACGAAACATGCGCTAACAGTTCTAATGGAACATGTTGCGGCCAACTTGAATGAAAAAAAAGCTACGCTCGCTTGTTCACTTGATATTGAAAAGGCGTTCGATACCGTTTGGTCGTCCGGTCTCATTTACAAAATGAAATGCCAATTCGGCTTCCATAATCAAATTTGTAGGGTAATGCATAACTATCTCGTTGACAGAACATTCTCAGTCAGAATTCAAGAGAAAAAATGTCAAAAAAATTCCAGGTCACTGCTTGATGTTGATGTTCCTGGTTGGCCGGGCTTCACTTACATTTTTCCTGCGCTTCGGGTTATCGTAATGAATCCATTTTTCTTCGCCAGTAACAATGCGGTGCAAAAACGACTTCCTTTATGGCGCTCCAGCAGCATTTCAGACATGCACAATCGCATTTCGACATCTCTCGGCTTCATGTCATATGGTTCCCAATTGATTTCAGACGCTCGGAAATTGCTGCTTGTGTTATGCCCAATGATTCTGCGAGCTCTTCTTGCGTTTGACACGAGTCTTCAATAAGTAGAGTCTCCAAATCGTCATCTTCAAAATTTTTCTCTTGGCCAGGGCGTTCTTTGTCTGCCGTGTCAAAATCGGCACTTTTAAAGCATCGCAACAATTTTGAATTCACAAAAAATGTAACTTTTAAGGAACATTTTTGGGAAGAAAGCTTAAAATGCTGTGGAATGGATTCGTTACATGATATTGATACAATATCATAACATTTTCGGTACATATAAATCTTGTTTCGAAATCCAAGACGTGTGGCACATTTTTGATTTTATATGAGCAAGAAATATTTCTAAACTGATTTCCAACGGATTATTGGGACAATTAAATAACTGTTTTAAAATGAATGATTCATTTTAGATACATTTATAGGAAATGTTTAAAAAAATGTTCCAGTTAACTAAATTTGGTACAGATATGAAGTAAGTACATAACACTAATTAATTGAAAAACTTTTCTAAAATCATGCTTGGGAAAAATTTGTCTTAGCCTAATCGTAGCTTTTTTACTTGTTACTAAAACCATTTGTGCTTCAAAGTGAAAAGTCAGAAAAATAGAATCATAAAAATTTATTATTACTCTCAATCTTATGTAAAAATTATTTGAATGCTTTTTTTTTAAAGTAAAACGACATTTAAATAAAAATATATTTATTAAAACATATTGCATAAAACTTAAGAAATACTTACAATTTTTTTTCTTTTTTTAGCAACACTTAAACCAACTTTTTTTTTCTTTTTTAACTTTTTTTGGATGATGTCTTTCGTCAATTACTTTCTTTATCCATGATTCTAAAACCACGACATCAATAAATACTGACGGGAAGTGGGGATTACCTATAAGTGGATTTGATTTTTTTGGTACCATAAAAGATGCTACACCCAACATAATATCGTTCCCTTTGTTAACAAAATCTCGTTTAACCAACGGACCACCAGAGTCTCCAATACAACTTCCTTGATCGTTATATCTATTAATGGCACAAATCATAGTATGATGCAAAACACGCGACAACATTGTTTTGCATTGACTTCTTTTAAGTAAAGTTAATTCAATATGTTTCAGAATATTGGAAGGACCATTCTCTGTACGACCCCAGCCCATAAAAAATACTGTTTCTCCATAGAATGAATCTCGTTCTGCTTTAGTAGCTAGCTTGACGACATTGACGAAATCAGTTATAGTAAATGGATCACTGACGAAAATCAACGCAATATCATGCTCACCAAACATTTTCTTTTCATAATCTTTATGGATGACATAATCTCTGACTGATCGTAATTGAACTTTATCCGGTGTATTATCTCCTTTTACGTATGTTCCGGCTCTTAATCTTAATTCAGAAGTTAGCTTATCATGAACACAGTGACCTGCAGTCAGTAGCACATCAACTCCGATAATAGCCGATCCACAAAATGGCTGCTCTCTTAATTCCAAAAGAGCTACATATGAGTATGCATTATCTTGCAGCACTTCATTACCTCCAACGAGCTTGACTGGTGCACCATTGTAAATGGAAGAAATTGTATCATCTTTAGCTATACAAACGGAAGGTATAAAAATTACCACCGAAAACAACACTAAATCAACCATAAGCAATAACATTTTAAAATTTTGTAAGATTCAATAAAAATTTCGACTGTTTTTATACATTGTTGAAAAGAAATACGCTCGAGTCAGCTGAACATACAGAACACAACTGCTATTTACGTCTTTTAATCGCCAGAAACACGAGCATGGTTTTTGTTGTTCCATAGATACGTCATACGTGAAAATTAATAATAGTAACATTTTGTTTGTTCAAAGAATATTTGGCTTTGCAACGTGTGTGGCTATGAAAAATTTATCAACACTATAAGTGGTGGTAATATACGATGGAATTACGTACAAATAGAAATCGGTTTCTTTTGATCTTTTCAAAATAACAATTAAAGCCTTGTGGTGAGTAATAAAACGGATACTACTACTGATATAATTTTATGTTCAAGAGAGAGTGAGCAACCATTATTATGCGTCGCCAATGCGGTTAAGTCCAGAAAGCAAAAATTGAGAAAATTGATGTTTTTTAATATATTAATTTTTAAAATTTCTGGTTTATTAATTTGATCAGAAAAGTATATAAAGAGTTTTTTCTAAGGGTCGGTTCTGCAATAAAACGAGATATTTAGAGGAAGTGTATATGAAAATATAAGTATTTATCGGGATAATAGCAGCATCTTAAAACTAAAGGACTTATACCTTAAGGCAGTGTTTTTCAACCTTTTTCATTGAGGGGCACCCCTGACTGAAAAATAAAAAATCGTGGCACCCTTGACCATAGGCGGATCTAAAATCTGAACGCTGTATTAGGGTCCGGGGAGGGGACTCTTTCACCGGGGGAACGTGTCCAAATCAGAATTTAAGTCCATTGAATTTTGTCGAAATACCTACATGTAAAATAATAGTCTCGCTATTGTTTTTTAAAACTAGTTTTATTATCAAATTACACAAATAAGTAAATAATATTAATTTTAATTAATGCGAGATCTGAGCTTGACGTGATGAACAAATTTTTTTAATTTTGGGCGGAATATTGGAGAGGCACACTCTCATTTCTTCTTCGATCGTTTGCAAACGTTCCCTTTTATTATTTTTGATGGACGTAAGAGCCGAAAATCCAAATTCACACAAATATGAAGTCGAGAATTGCAGTAATATTGTGAGAGCTCTTTTAGCTAATTGAGGATACTCTGGCTTTATGTGTATCCAAAATTCATTAATATTCAGTTCTTTATATTTCAGTTTTAAATTGCCATCATTCTTTAATTCAATTAGTGCTTCTTGCTCTTCAAGGTTTATCTTTACTTCATTAACGTCCACAATGAATGGATTTCTTATCCAATCGTAATCCTCAACACGTAAAGAAGGAAAGTAGTGACTTATATTATTGAGTAAGATTTGTATATGTTCAGAAATAAGAGGTATTATTTTAACATTTGTCATAGTAGAAAACTGTTTAAACATGCTTACATTACCTTCTTTTACTTCTCTTAACCATAAATTTAATTTATCTTGCAAACTCTTGACTTTGTCAGTTGAAGACAGAATAATTTCTTCTTTGCCTTGCATACTTGTATTTACCGTATCCAATATTTCAAATATATCTACCAAGTATGCTAATTTGCTGCACCAATCACGACTAGAAAGCAGGCAACAAAATTCTTCTCTATCTTCCGTATTAAAAAATAAATTCATTTCATTTCTCAATTGAAATACGCGAGTTAACACTTTTCCACGTGATAGCCATCTGGATTCTGTGTGCAGCAGTAGATTAACATATTTTGCCCTAACCTCTTCACACAAAGCCGCAAATAGGCGTGATTTAAGTGGTCTGCTTTTTATGAAGTTTACCATTTTTACTACTGCATCCAGGACAGATTTTAAGTCGCTGTTTAGGGTTTTTCCTATAAGGACTTCACGGTGAAGAAAACAATGTGTTGTTATAATATTAATGTTACGTTCTTTAACCAGGGCAATAAACTCCTTTATCCAACCGACCATGCCGGGTGCACCATCTGTACAAATTCCGATACATGATTCCCACTTTAATTCATGCATTTCTTTTACTGTATTAAATATATCTCGGCCTGTAGTTGTTTTCTGAAGTTCCTTACAACACAAAAATTCATTCACTATTTTTTCATTGTGAATAAATCGAATGAAAACAAGAAGCTGAGCTATATTGGATATATCTGTTGATTCTTCGACTTGAATTGTAAACATATCGCTTTTTTTAATGGAAGTAATTACATTTTCTTCTATATCTCTTGACATATCTGTAATTCGTCTGCTGATTGTATTATCGGAAAGAGGAATTTTTTTAACTTCATTTTCTGCATCAGTACCGAACATTGTCCTTACTATAGCTATACAGGACGGCAAAATTACTTTTTCTGCTTCAGTATGCGGTTTCATATTTTTCGCAATTATTTCGGCAACTAAATAACTAGCTTCCTGGGCTTTATCAGATAGTTTTACCATTTTGGTAAAAGTTGCGGATTGTTTTTCTTGGGAATTTAAACATCTTTCAAAATAAGATCTAGGTTTGTCCGAAAAATGTATGTGCTTCTTAAATAAATGTCTTTTTAATTTGCTGGGTGCCATTGCTTCGTTAGCCAACGTATCATCACAAACTACACATTTTGGCTTTGGAAAGTATTTATCCCCACACCATGTGAATCAAAAATTTAAATAGCTATCTAGATATAGGCGCACTTTCTTCTTAACATTTTGAACAGCATGGTTTGAAGATTGTGAAGATGAAGCAGCAATTGAAGTTTTCTTATTCTCACTGTCATCTTGATTTAAACACTCACACTCATCTGTAGAATCTTTACGCTGTTTTTTCTTAATGAGAAATTTGTCCATTCCTAAAAATTAGTAAATAAATATTATTTTGGGCCCAAAAGTAATATAAGGTACCCGCCTTTGTTTGGTCGATGATCAATCAAATAAAAAAAATTTAATCAATTTTTAAATTTGTCTTTTATAAAAAGATTAAATTTCGATAAAAAATATTTAAAATTTTTTAATATATATCTGGCTTTTTAAAGTATCTACAAGGCACAAGTGCCCACGTCGTTCTTCTCTGCTAGTTGGCCTGGCACTGGGATCTGGGACTAGGAATGTGAAGGCCAAGCAATGTGGTTCGGGCGAACTCGTGACACGTCGTGCGTAGACGTAGCGTAGA
The DNA here is from genome assembly GCA_963924295.1 of Dioctria rufipes. Lineage (NCBI taxonomy): Eukaryota > Metazoa > Arthropoda > Insecta > Diptera > Asilidae > Dioctria > Dioctria rufipes. The sequence continues at coordinate 76,511,167 of OZ002741.1, read as the reverse complement.
ACATTACCAAAGATTAGCTAATAAAAGATATGACACAGAAGAGATTTCCGATTGTTTTTCATTTAAATACACACGGCAAGAAAAGGAAAGAAGGAGAAGGAAAAATAATAAAAAAATCAAACTCTGTTTAAAACTTTTTCTTCCTTGAAAACACGAAAAATTTCCAATTTTGTTCTTCTCTGTCCTATCTTTTCATTAGTTTATCTTAGACATTACATTAACGAGCGATTAGTCATCGCTTCTTTGTTTACTAAGTATGTAGATCGTAGCAAAATAGAACTGAAATGAGTTCTCTTGAACTGCACTTAAGTAAATTTCCAAGAAAATTCTTAAACTTTGCGGCACCCCAAGGTGCCGCGGCACCCCGGTTGAAAACCACTGCCTTAATGCAACTGAAAAATTGAGAAATTTATGTAAAAATAATACAATAACATTTTCTGTCATTTATCATAACGCACATCTACTTCTTCTCGGTTATCTAAATCTAAATTGTTGTCCCCACGTGTTGCTAATTAATGTCCTGTAAAAGTCGTGTTCTATTCCAGGTATATATTTTAATAAATTCATCATACCTCTTCCAGTCTCCTTTGAAATTGTTCTGCTATTACGATACAATAATGGTTGATTTATATTTTCTAAGATTGCTGGCCTATCTATTTTTGTTTTTGTTTTTTTAATGTCAATTACATGAAAGGTATCATCCTCCTTGAAATTATATTTGAATTTAATGCAACTTGGGCTTGACCTTTCCAGTTTTATCAGCCGCATATTAAGCCAATTGACTATTAGTCCACTTGTTGATATTTTTCTGTTCTAATGATTTTGTGGAAAGGAAATCTTTTTGATTCATTACGAGAACGGTGAAAGGTTTGTTTTTTCTTTAAGCATTTTGAATTATGTGATACTATCACTAGGATTATAAATATACTGATTTTTATTTTTCATGAGCTTTTATAACTGCAAAATCAGTTTCATTGGGCAAATTACTGTACACACTTAATAAATTTGTCATGTACATGAATCTGAATACATTATAGTGTTTATAAAATCCATTGCATATAATTTAATATGTTTAGTTAAACGCGATAACACTTCTTTTGACCTCGCAAACCTTGCGTTATAGGGAATTATATATTTTGTTATCTGGAATATGCTGCCCCCGGTGGTCCTTCAGATCTTCCTTTGAACAACAATTATATTATAGTCGCCGGTTACTTATTTGATATGTTTCTTCCTAAAAAAAGGCAAAAGAGATACAAAGAATTCAAACCTAAAGTATAAATAAAGAAAAGTACTTATCTAAACCAGGAACTTCCTTCCTTTAGTCCAGCGATGCCCAAAAACTCCATCAAATAGATTTAACACCTAAAACATACAAAATTATTATTATTTATAATTTACAAAAATATCATCAACTTACCTAAAGTATACATGCCTCTTGTATATTTACATTTCATAATGTCATATAGTGACATTACGTCAAATCAGATGTTTTCGCCGCAATCAGCCGTGCGTTCACCCGCACGCAGAATGTCACCTAATCAGTGGCGTCACTAGGCGGATGCGGGGTGTGCGGACCGCACCGGGTGACACCATCACAAGGGGTGACACCAAAATTAGGGCGGTTCGTAAATTTTTTTTTTTCGAAAGCTGAAACTCCAGTGATTACATTCTGGCACAAAAGTATGAAATCCAAAATAAAATTGAAGTCAAACAATATCTAGACCCTGCTCCTCGATTGCAAAGTTTTTACTATAACGCGACATAGCGTAGAAATAGTATGTTGTTACATTCCACTTATACGCGATAATATACGTCAATACGACAATATGTCATGACCAATGTGTGACGTATTGTGCGCTCCGTTTGTTTGACTAAGTTTGACTCATTTTTAAACAAATTTAGCACAGCAGAACATCGATTTTTTACCAGTACTAAGTGTCTATCTGTATGTATGAGCAACGCAATCTTCTTGTGGAGCAGGTAATAGAGCAGCAGCTGTTATAATCAGACCAAGAAGTGCGGATCCAGGCATTTGCTCTATGGGGGGGGGGGGGGGGCAATCGCCTCCATCGTCCCCTATAACCGCACTTGAATCAGTTGTGGACCGCGCTTTTCATTTCAGCGTGAAAATTTCATTATCATTCAGATATCGCCGGAGTTCTTTTATTTATATAATATAAGTTTTTGATCCCGTAAGCATAGGAAAATTTAGTCTCACATATAATAGACATTATACACTTCTTGCTTGTCTTACTGATGGTGTTTTTCATATGAAGGTCGCTTGCATTTCGTTCAAACACCATAATTTCCTGGACTGGACAGCAATTTCTTGCAAATTAAATGGTTAAAAAAATTTCCGATTAGGTAGGGTTAATATAGGTATAAAATTCAATTAAATATTTGCAGGAAAACTGAATCTGAGATTAATTACCCCGGCTATGATAATTTTCCCAACATACTACTTTTCATCAAAATATCCGGCTTTAGTGAGCTTTCGATCACAAAAAAGTGCAAATATTTTGCTTTTACTGAAAATTCCTTCTACTTTTCTTCTTGTACTTCCTTCCTTTTAACTTTTTTAGAATAATTTATGGCTTAAAAAGAAAAAATAATAAATATAATAATAACTTTTTAGAAAACTATCTAGAGTTTTCCATTTGATTAAATATTAAAATTATATTACATTTGTGTACAAATTTTGAAATTTTCATGGTACAGAAAGAAAGCAAAATCAAAGCAAAGTAATTAAGTATTTTGATAAATATTAAGAGCTCCAAATTTCATTGTTATTCACTGTGGTGTAAAAACTAACACTGGCCAGGAGCTAAATTCTGCAACTGTGAAAAATTTACCAGTGCACACGATTTAAAAAAAACTCACCGTGGAGGAACGTGTACACTTAAGTGCTGAATGAAACTTTTTCTGTGCTGAATGTCATTTGAGTGAGAAAATAGTCTTTTTGAAGGAGTTAAGTTCAACAAATAATTTTGAAAATAACGCTTGACAAAAATTCACAGGTACCTCTTCAAAATTCAGGACCAAAATGGCGGCGCGAAAAGATCAGTTAAATTTTGACAGAAAAACTCATTTCCATTTTTGCGGAATCGAAACAAGGTGGTGTACACAAAATGGATACCTTGAAAATTTTAAAATTTATACACAAATTTAATATATTTTTAATATTTAATTAAATGCAAAATGAAGGGAAACTCTAGAGAAATTTTGTGATGCATTCATTAAGTGAAGAGAGAAATTATTTTCTATTTTTTTATCCGGATTTAGAGGATTTGAAAAGATTTCTTTGTGTTTTCCATTTCATTTGATTAGATTATAGATTTTGATTTATTAGAGCTCTTGAATCAGACCAATATGGAAGCAGACCCAGGTTCAAGAAGAGGATGACAGAAGACAAGACGAGAAATGCTGGACTAACTCTGAAAGAAGAAAACAAGAGAGCGATGCTTAAGTGTATTGATCGTTTCCATTCTAAACTCCAGATCAGATCAAGAGCCATCAACGAAGTAGCAGCCATGTTTTTGAGGTTGTTCAAGCCAACAGTTCGATATCTGCCACTGAAGGAGAGTTACTGGTGTCCATTATAAAATTGACCACTTTCTATGATGAGTTATCAGAGAAAGAGCTTTTAGTAGTAATACCAATGCTGAGAAGGCAGCAGAGATTGATCTCGAAGAAGTCAAAGACTGGTCAGTACTTAACGTTTTGAAATTCATAGCTGAATGGGACTTCTTAGAATCTCTCCTATATCTCTCAGTGAGCCTACAATTATTTCTTACGATCTGTATGTCTGTGGCTTCATGTGAGAGGAGTTTTTCAAAGCTAAAGTATATAAAGAATTATTTGCGATCTACCAGGTCAAGGCGTCCTGATCTTGCAATATTATCAATTGAAAGTAATTTGGCGAAATGAGTTGATTTCGATGAAGTAATTAAGATTTTTGCAGCTCTAAAGGCCAGGAGAGGAAGGTTTTGATTTAGTCGAGATTTAACATGAGATAAAATCTAATGTTAAAATAATAATTAAAAAAGTAACATATTGTCTATGTACTTCTTAGTTCTTAACTTCTTACAATCTTTTACCAACCGATCTTGAATTAATTTTTTCTTCTATTGCCTGTGTTTATAAATGTTACTAAGGATTCTGTATGTTTCTGTTATTTGGCACTGGCGGACTCGGAGGAGGTCTGTGGGGTGTCGTGAGGGGAGTGACATCATAAGCTACCGCACTGGGTGACACCAACCCTAGTGACGCCACTGCACCTAATGTCGCATTTTTACACATCAGGGGTTGGATTCCGCAACTGTGAAGAATTTGCAAGTGTACACGATTTGAAAAACTCATGTGAGCGCAAGTGTACTCTTTTGAATTTCAAGCGATGACGTAAGGATCTGTGTACACTTAAGTGCTGAATGAAAATTTTCTGTGCTGAATGTTGTTTGAGTGAGAAAATAGTCTGTTTGAAGAAGTGAAGTTGAGTTATAAGAAATGAGTTACGTGAATTCACTAGTATTAAGGCGACTACGTCTTAGAGAATGTTAAAATAAATAACATAACAAATAATTTTGAAAATACCGTTTGACAAAAACTCACAGGTACCTATTCAAAATTCACGACCAAAATGGCCATGAGAAAATATTAATTAAATTTTGACAGAAAAACACATTTCCACTTTTGCGGAATCGGAACAAAATGGTGTACACAAAAGTTTGTGTACACGCGATACTCATAGTTGCGGAATCCAGCCCCTGGTCTGTCTGCTAACTCGAAAGTTTTTACTCGGTGTATGATCAAGAGGATGTGTAACTTCGATATGCAATCAGCTGACTGTCAAAAGTATTAAAATTGAGGTTAAGCCGTGTGTTGTGTTATCGAATGAATTTATAATGATCAGCTAAAGAGTTGAAATTTAAAAAAAAAAATATATTAAAGAGGGTGAGTTTTTTTAAAACGTATTTCAAATTAATTAATTGTTTTCTGTTTCAGACAGAAACGTAGCAGCCAAATTTTTGACACATGGCAAGCTGAACAAAATTTACTCGAGAAGCGTCTGGTAACTTTTATTGAGTTATCTCCTCTTCGGCATAATAGTTTTTACTTGATTTTTACGCAAAGATTTTCACTCTAAAGTTAGCAGACAGACCTATCATGTTGTTCAAGCGACCGAAGCGTTGTCATTTCCCCAATACATCGGTGTACACATTTTTACGCTACGGTCTGTTAGGGTAGTGTCTCGTTGCGCTTAGTAGTTTTAACATTTAGCGTAGTTTTATTCTTAAGCCTATGGTCCGCGTTAAGCTAATTTTTGTATGAAAATTTAGCAAGCAAAAAGATATTGGCAAACATTTATCCTGAATTTTAGCGACAGCAGTACTAAGGTCAACGCGCTAAATTTGTCTTTGCGTTTTGATTAGAGATGACACCACCAGTAAGTCTCCGAAAAATTTAGCTTGAATTTATCCGCCCGGGCCGTTCTTTAGCGCGGTAAAAATATTTATTGTCCGAGTTTTGATAAATTTATTGACCGGATTTTTTTAGTTAACGTAGTTTTGTACGTCTTTGCTGTAAGTACGGATGAATTTGATTTCTTCTCGTAGCTGTATTTTCAATATCATTCAGTTCGTTTACATGAATACTTGAGTACTTGACTTGACATCCAGTTGAAGTTCAGGTAGTGCAGTTGATTGAATTAATTCTAATAACTTTACTTGAATGTTTTTTTAACTTAATTTTCCAATTACTTAAGTTGAAATTTACACGTTGAATGAGCCATTTCATGTTATTTTGATTACTTCAAGCATACTTCAAATATACTTCAAGTATTCATGTAAACGTACTGGTTGTTAATTTTTTTTTATTGTATACATTATGCATATTATTTTAATATTTTTAATATTTCCAAATAGTTTTAACCACCTGTTTTTAGGAAGATTATGACTGCGCGTTGTATTTCCGTAAAAAAATTGCAAAATTCTTCTTCTTCTTGTATTTATTATATCTTTTCTCTGAATCTCCGTTGTCATATTTTAGCTGCTAAAGAACGGCCCGTTATTGGAGACCCACTAAAATTAAGCTTAGCACGGATCTTAGTACTAGGCTTTAAAAAGAACTTTCAAAAGTGACATTTCGAATTGAAGTGCACACCAACCGTTCAGTTGTTATCCCTACTTTTTCAAGCAAATACAACAACCGTCGCTAGGGCAACACCGGGAGGCGAGAACTCATAACTGGGCGGCTATATAAAGCCAACGAGCAGCAGCAGAAAATCATTCTTGCTCCAGAGCTCATCTGCTTATGAGACTAATCTAAATTCAAGAATAATATTCCAAACCACCAACATAGAAGATTAATTCTATATTTCAGAGACTAATCTGAAAATTCCTATCATTTCCCACACCTAAGCAGAAGAATAATTCTGCGCAGAGATTAGTCTGTAATACTTCTACCCACACCTAAGCAGAAGAATAATTCTGCGCAGAGATTATTTTGCAGGACTTTTATCCTCTTGTGCCCTCACGCACGAGCAAAAGCAGTTTTTTACCCTTGTGCCTATCTATCTTTATTCTGTTGACAGCTAATAAATTCTGGGTTTCTTCCTCTTTTTCCAGAACTGAAGGAATGACGGAGGCAGTAGGACTCAAACTTCATTGAATTTTGATTTTAATTTTAAATTTGTTTTTTTCTTTATTTTTTATTTTGTTTTTTGTTTGAAGTTTTTTCATTTCAATTTTATATAACTGTGATATTTAGTTTTAAGCAAATGAATTTTTGGTTAAATAAAATTTTATATTTGAATTGTTCAAACGACTGAGTTGTCCTTTTAAAAAGCGGCACTCCCTCCCATGTCCGAGACTAGATCTCACAGTTTCTTTAAAATATCTTGACACATCTTGACCGTTCAGTATAATAAAATATTTCAAAGACTGAGATCTTGGTCCTTTGTTGTTTATTCTGGGTCATTGCCTTTTGATAGTGCAACCTCTAATCAAACTGCTTAAAATAATATTTTGCTTATGATGATGTAAAAACTTCGCTTTCTTTCTTATCAAATTTCTTTGAAGGAATTATTATTATTTTGATATTGTTTACCTTGTATCATTTTTGTTTTTTATTTGACTCGACCAAGAGGGATTGGATTGGATTGGCAAAATGCTTGAGAAACGCTGCATAATAGCTACATTCGCCAAACGTGACTTAATCTTGAGAATTTACAATCTTTGTTCTGAATCTGTAAGTGGTTTAAATTTTTCTTATAGAGATTTTAATGATATTAACTTTGATGAACTTTTTGAGGAGGCACAAACGTTTGACTGGACTTTGATCCGTTCATTAACATCAGCTGATGAACAACTTGATTATATTATGAGGCTTATTAAACACCTCTTCGATAAATATGTTCCACTGAAACATCGTCGCATTATCAATACCCAAATACCTTGGTTTACGCTAAGAATCAGGCAATTGATATTGCGAAGAAATAATGCATATCGTAGATAGCGTCGCTTCCGAACACCTGATTGCTGGGACCTTTTTCGGACCGCTCGTAATGCAGTTAATAATGTAATATCCCGTGCCAAGTTTCAATATTACAGTTCAAAATTTAAAACCAATATTCCATCCAAAACCCTCTGGAAGAATCTTAGAAGTATTGGGGTTGGGCGATCTAGGAGTTCAACTGTATTTGTAAATTCATGTGAGTTAAACCAGATGTTTGTTTCTGCTTCAAATAACTTAAATAGCCCGGGCTCTACTCTTAGTGATTATCCTAGTGATTTAAATACACTGGATCCTTTTGATGGATTTGCTTTTAGTCAAGTTAGCGAGGCAGACGTTTATTCTGCTATTATGTCTGTGAAATCTAACGCTGTAGGACTGGAGACCTTCATCCCAAATTTATAAAAGTTCTTTTGCCTGTTATACTCCCAAACCTCACCTACTTTTTCAACAACATTATTTTAAGATCTACGATCCTTTCTATTTGGAAGTATTCAAGTTCAACGGAGTATCGTCCTATTTCCATACTGCCTTTTCTCCCTAAAGTGTTTGAAAAAATACTGCACACCCAAATCACCGGGTTTTAGATCCAAGCGTAGCTGCACTTCAGCGCTGCTAAATATAACAGATGATATTAGGAAATCATTTGATAGTGATAAATTTACGGCACTCGTCCTCCTTGACTTTTCCAAGGCCTTTGATACAATTAACCGCATATAGTTATTACGTGAGCAGGCCCTTAATTTCAATTTTTCTAATTCTGCATGCAAGTTGGTTTGGTCTTACCTTTGCGGCCGTCATCAGAGTGTGCTTTGTTCTAATTCTGCTTCTGGAGTCCCTCAAGGCTCCATTCTGGGTCTCTTATTATTTACCGTCTTTGTTAATGATCTTCCAATGGTTCTGAGAAATTGTGATTACCACATGTATGCTGATGATATACAACTTTACATTTCTAGGCCGTTGGGATTGCTGAAGGATGCCATCTGCCATATGAACGAAGACCTCGCTGATGTGCTTGATTGCGCTGTTAATAATAGTTTGAGCTTAAATGCCTCTAAATCCAATGCTATCGTGATCTATAAATGTGAATTATACACTTCCTGCTTTCCAAATGTTATCCTAAACAATGTAATTATCCCTTACAGTAGTAGTACCGTAAAGAATCTTGGAATAATTTTGGATCGTACGTTAAATTGGTCTAATCACATTAACCCGCTTGTCTGCAAAGTTTATGGAACGCTGCGTAAACTTTCTGTCAGTGCTGCCTTTACTACTGTTTACACGCGGATTATGTTAGTTAAATCGTTAATTGTTCCCCTCATGACTTATGGATGTGAAGTTTTTCGTGGTTCTGATTTAATTACATTGCGTAAGCTCAATGTGGCTTCTAAATCTACCGTGCGGTATGTGTTTGATTTGAGGCGATACGACCATGTCTCGGAATATTTAAATTCAATCTTGGGGTGTACGTTGGAAACTTACTTTAAATATCATGCGATATATTGTATTTATCAGTATTTATCATTATTAATTTAGATATCTTATTTTTTAAGTTTGGTTTAGTTTAGTTCAGTAATGTTTATGTTTAAATTTTTCCCATTATATTACCTACACATAACTATAAGATTTGTCTTACTTGTGTAGCGTTGCAATAAACTTTGGTGGACTAAAAGATTGCAGGCAACCACCAGAAGAACCCTAGATAAGGTACAAAGGATGACATATTTAGGCGCCATTGGCGCCTTTACATCATGTCCTCAACGTGCACTTGAAGCCATTCTTGGCTTACAGTCTGTCTACCTCTTTATTCAGAGAAAAGCAGCAACTAGTAAGCTTCGACAGAAAAGGCCAGATGAGCGCACTTCTTCCAGGGTGGGTCAGCTTAGCATCTTCGAACAGGTCAGCATGAACGACTTAGAAGCTCCAACAGATACTATGGCCGAGAGACTTTCTTTTGATGTTAGAAGGTAACCATTAATGAAAGAAGCCAGATACTAGACAGGGAACTCCAGCTTGCGCAACGGGCCTAAGTCTGGTATACTGACAGATCCCGGAAAGACAGGAAAACAGGCGTAGGGGTGGTTGGTCCAGAAGTGAAACTATACATTCCGCTTAGTGCCTCACCTTCCATTTTTCAAGTGGAAGTCTATGCTATGGAGGTTGGAGCTTAGGAAAGCCTAAATAAAGGCTGTAAGAAGTCCAACATCTACGTCTGTTCAGACAGCCAAGTTGCACTCCTAGCTTTTCCCTCTCAAGCCAAAACTACTCCGGAGCTGCCACTCGAAACTCCAACTACTATCTAGGAACAACCAAGTAACCTTGGTTTGGGTCCCTGGACACGAACAAGCGGACGATAACGAAAATGCGGATGAACTGGCTAAAACCGGAGCTCAATGTCCGTATACTAGTCCCTACCCGACATTTGGCTTTCCAAAAAGCCACTTTAGGGGGAACTGCTTAAGTGGGAAAACAGGCGACTGGATATCCTTTAGCGTAGCGCGCCCGGTATGAGGCAGGCGAAGAAATTCTTCAACCCTTCTCATCTCTGTAGACGCGCCAACTTATTGGACTTAGCAGACAGTCGCTCAGACTATTTGCTAACGCACTCACTGGTCATGGCCCCTTCCGTCACTTCCTGAAGAAGATAGGCAAATCTGACAGTGAACTGTGTCGACTATGCGAAGAGGAAATGAAACCTTGATGCGTGTTATATGTGAGTGCCCAGCACTTGCAGGTCTAAGGCTGCAAATTACTGGAGGAGCACTTGTCTCTCCGGATAATGTCAGCAATCTAACCCCAAAAGCAATAATCGAGCTCGTTAAAAGGCTCGAGTTTGCCTAAGAGTGCTAGGGGAAGGCACAGGAGCTTTTAAAACGAAAAGTCAATTTAATTTCGAAAATGTTACAAATCGGGTAACTCCTTCGTTTTTAGGATTAGAACTCGACGCTTTCGTATTCCGCGAAGAGCGTTGTTTTTCCTCTCAGCTCTGAATTTCTGGATTTCTTACATTGATAAGAACGGTCAACATAAGAATCGTCTGAATAAAAGTCCTCTTTCGGTGATTCCACGTCCATTTAGTTCATTAATCAAATAAATTATTTATTCCAATTAATTTAAGGGGAGTTTACCGTTCATGCCGATGAAATATTTGATTTCATTTTTATGTAGATAATTATGATCCTTAAAGTATTTTAGAATTCACAGCCTGTTGAGAGCGGAACCGTCCGCCGGCTAGAAAACAGGTAGCTGAAGCGCTCGGAGTGTGCTTGCTGGGGAGACTCTTTTCTCGCTACCTGGATATCTTCATAAATTTCGGGAAACAGTTAACCTTCAGATTCAGCATAATCAGTTCTTGAAGGAAGAAGAAGGGCTACTGTATGGTGGTGGAATATATGTAATCAAATGAAATAGAAAATACAGATTTTTTTTTTTAAAAGACTATTTCTAAACCCACAGTTAAAATATAGAAAATAATTTCTCCCTTCACTTAATGAATGCATCACAACAGTTTTCTAGAGTTTCCCTTCATTTAGCATTTAATTAAATTTTTAAATTATATACAAAGAAAGCAAGATCTGGAGAGTTCAAATTTAAACAATACAGTGAAAAAAAATTTCCCGAAATTGAAATTTGGAACTACTAATATATATCAAAATGCTTAATTAAATTACTTTGATTTGAATTTGATTTCTTTGTGTAGAAAAATTTAAAATTTATACAAATGTAATATAATTTTAATATTTAATTAAATGGAAAACTCTAGATAGTTATTTGTTATATTTATTATTTTTTTCTTTTTTAGTCGTAAATTATTCTCAAAAAATTTGAATTTATATCACTAAGGAATTTTCAGTACAATCAAAATTGTTGCACTTTTTTGTGATCGAAAGCTTACAAAAGTCCGGTGTATATTGATGAAAAGTAGCATGTTGGGAAAATCATTATAGCCGGAGACATTAATTTCAGATTCAGTTTCCTACAAATATTTAATTTAAAGCAAATAACCCTACCTGATTAGCTTTCCTCGAAAATTTCTTTAACCATTTAAGTTGCAAGAAATTGTAGTCCAGCGCAGTAAAATCCAAGCGACCTTTATATGAAAAGCACCAGCAGTAAGACAAGCAAGAAGTGTATAATGACAGTTTTATGTGGGATTCAGTTTTACTATCCTTACGGACTAAAAAACTTATATTATATAAATAAAAGAACTCCGGCGATATCTGAATGCTAATGAAATTTGCATGCTGAAACGAAAAAGTAAAAGCTATACAGAGCGGTCCGCAACTGATGGCAAGTAAGTGCGGGGCCATCAGGAAACGATTTTAGTCAAAAATTTATTTACAAATAGTTTTTTAGTCCGTTGAAGCAAAAAAAAAACAAAGATGGCAAAAATGGGGTTACTTCAAACGGCTAGCATCTTCTTATTCAGAGGTTTTTTTAAAAACGAAAATCGGTAAGGCCCCCCAAATTTTATCAAGCTTAATCATTTTCAACCCTGTATGTTTCGAATGAATTGGCACAGCTATGGAGCACCCCGCGAAGACCAAAACATGCCGTGCACGATTTTATTTGTTGGGTGCTGCAGCCGCTATTTTTGATTTTTTTTTATAAATAAAATTAGAATTTACTCTCAATTGATAGAAGAATAAAATACGTTAAAACCCAATTTCAAAAGTATTTATTTTATGTAAAAAAAATGCAAAGATTATGCATTTTTCATGCCTCTCGACCGTAACCTCCCCTTAATATATTTTTCCCTATTCAAAATATTTTCACAAGAGAAATAAAACGGTGTTGCATCGGCAACACCCCACTACACTACACAACAGCCAATATATGTACAACAGTACACTTCAACTGAAAAGAAACATTTGAACACATAATAACTACCATTGGACAAATTCGATTTTTATTTATAAACTAGTTCAACGCAATCAGAAAGATTACATAAATTATTGGTCTTATTATTATTATGAACAAAAAAAAAAAACCTTACCGTTACAGCAATTACGTAACTAGTTCTAGCAAATTCTCCATCTATTGTTATTCATCTGCTCCAGCGATAATGATTAAAATTTTGCACTTGTTATGAGAAATATTGTTATCAATGAATTGGCAAACAATATTGTAATTACAATACAAGTGCAGAGCGAAACAATGACAATATGAAATTCAGCTTTGACACCATTTATTTGTAAGATTTCTGCGTGCTATTTAAATTAAAGAAGCTGGATATACCCGAGTAAACTTGGGTTGCATTTTCAGAACCATTCATTATTTCACACTGGAAAAGAAAAGTGCTTTGCGGAACAGTTGTAATTTCTGCATGAAAGTTTTTGAGTAACAACTTGTAATATTCGGATTTTCCCAGAAATTCATTTATTTGCTATTTTTGCTGCGGTACGGGAACACAAAGAATTCGTCGATAATGTTTCCGATGAAATACGGAGATATGAGTCTGTATGGCTTGTAGGAGACTTTCAGCAGCGCCTGCTAAATATTGAGTTTTTTAAAAAGCTGTTAGCGGACTACATAAAAAAAAATATGTTTTATTTTTTTTGACTGAAAAATTTAATACAAAATAATTATTCAACATGTGAAATATTGTTAACAAAGTGTACTCATATAATAGAAATTTTGAAATGTTATAAGGATTACGAAACAGATGAAGAAGACGAAATTGTAAAATTAAGAAGCAATGTAATTAGTTTTGAAAAATTACTGGAAGCAAAAGTGTAATTGTTTTTTATAGTGAGTACTATTTTTTATTAAAGGAAGCAGAGGAGGAAGGAGAGGTAGCAGGACCAAATTGCTTGTGCAGCTAAATTTATATGCTTAAACTAAAAAAAAAAAAAAAATCAGATTCAAATAAAGTATAACCAATACAATTAATATTGGTATTTTGTTTATATCTGTGAGCTTTTTTTCTCAATACTGTCTGTCTTGAAATTTGATATAAGGTTACGATATGAACAAAACAAACTTCAAACGAACAGTCTTTACGAAAGAATTTATAATTGGTGTAAATGCATACATAAATAATGAAAATTATGTGTGAATTCTACGACTCAAAAAGTAGGTACAAAAAACCAAATTTAGTGACAATAACTAAATTAGACCTAAAATCACAGACAAGTGTTGTATCTGAAATCCAGATGTAACCATTTTTCACTATTTCTCACCATTCATCTTCGTAAATAAGTCAATTTTGCGTAATTCATAATATAATCGCGAAATTCTTATTTACGCGCATTTAATTTTTCAAAATATTTCTCACTGCAAAATTCCTAAATATGCATAGACCAAAATTCGATACGTTAGAATCTTCTTATGAGTTATCATAAAAATCTCGTTAAGAATAAACAAAAACAATTCTCTGGGAAGAAAATCTAAACATAAACAAAATCCACAATAAACAAAAGCTTTTAATACCCAAGTGATTATTGATAAAAAAAATCCGATAAATAAGTTAAGTATTTAAAATAAACAACGGGATTCAAATTACAAGCCAGAGTGTTTGAGATAAACAAGTCCCTAGTAAACAAAGGCTTTTGAATTTCAAGCCAACATGAATAATTGTTGGTCATGAGTTTCTACACCGTATAAACAACCAATGGGAGATCAATTTCAAATATTGATCATGTAATCGATTGGGAATCAGCCAATAGGAAAGTAACACCTGGAATGCCCAAGCATTCTTCCTGCTATTGGAAATGTTCTCAAAGCGAAATTCATCGCTATAAAAATGGGATGATAACCTAGGAAAATCAATCGATTACCAAGTTTCTTTGAACAACTATCAAGTTTATTTGAACTATAATTTGTCAATTTATTCAATGCATTCAGTTTGCGTTGTACACAAAGAAAAATAATTAAAATCTTTTAAACAGAATCTTATGGTCGTAGCGTATTGCATATAGCAATACGCTACATTGAGATCCTGCAGCATGTACGCCGGCCTGCGGTTAAATGATAAATGAACGCACCCCAGGGATCGACAACGTCCAGTGTCATTCCCAAACTAGTAAAGAAGAAGAAGGCAATCTTCTCATAACGTCAGATCATCTGAGAAACGACAGTGGCGGTGAATTTAAGGAAAATAATTCTCAAACATCCGCGTGGATATAAAAGCTAGACAACAAAAGAAAATTAGAAACCAGGTACAAGCTTTTGGTCACCAGACAAATTCTGGCAACTAGCCGGATTGGAAAAGCTGAAATATTTTTATAGTGAGTACACTGAATAGGGGCACAATCTGGTGGCTGTAAAAATAACAAAAAGCCTCAATATCGATATTCAGGATGTCATGCATATGACACATCAGACTTTAATATAGTACTCGGACTAACATGGCATTTAAATGAGACAAAATATTCTCTATCTGGAGAATCAAATAATCTCTTCTACCAAAAATCTCTGGAACAAGCAACAAAAATTGTAGGAAGTAAACGCCGAAATAGTAGTGTAACTTCAGAATATCCCTGTACAGAGGAGTAAATAGTAGCGGCAACTCAGCTAAGTATTACTAACAAGCTATTTAATAATAGAACAACAAAAAGGAAAAAAGGCGATAGAATCTCAGCACACACGCAGGGTGCTCTATAGAACATCGGAGGAAAATTCTCCCCTAGAGTGTACTAACATATTAGGAAATAGTTTTTGTAAAAGGAAGTGACATTAAGATAACCATAGTGTAGCTTAGCCACGTTCAAGAACACACACATAAGTTTTCGGAATCTTTCTACTTTTTAACAGTGGCACGCGGAGCATCTCGGAGGCGCCTCTGCGATCGAGTCCCCAGCAACAATCATGTAAGTTGATGCCTTCAAAAAAAATTATTTTTAAATTTTGTTAAATAACTATATTGTCGATATATATAATTAATTGATCAGCTCGCACAAGAGCTATAGAGTTAGTACGTAAGTAAGTAGTATATTTTGATTTAACTCGAATAGAAGTCGGAATTGGGTATTCATAATGTTTTTAAATATATTCGAAAGTCAGCCCCGACATAAAGTATGAAATTGATTCTTAATTCGGTGAATATTAAGCATAGAGAGGGTTGGCCAAAAGAAATAAATTGTAGAATATCATGAAATATAAATGTATATCCCTAATCACATCCTAGTTATAGCTATACAAGGTCGCCATGACTAAGCGAAACATTAGTACCTTGAATTTTGAATATAAATCAAGACAAACTCTTCCATATACATACACGTAGTTATTCTAAAGAGAAAAGACCTTTGTTCATCGTGATATGATTTCTTTAGAGCCTAGTGCCTAGTCATTTGTGTATTAAATAATGAATTCCTTTCTATTTAGGCAACTAGTACGTCTCATATATGACAAGATAGAGTAAATCGTAGATTCTTATTGAAGTTTGGTAATAACTAGGTAATCAGAGAACTTTGTAAGTTATACTCAGCCACATTTATAGTAAAGATTCTTGTACTATATTCATATGTTAACCAAATAGTTAAGTATTCTTAGGTCTAGTCCCTCTCTCAGGACCTTATGTACTGTGGCAGTATTATATAAGTAGACCCCTATAGTAGAACGATTTGGCTGAGCTTCCGTATTATGAATAACGAAATGACGACTTAAGGTTTCTTTAATTCTTCCTTCACTATCCCGGAGCCCTCTCGTATGAAGGTCGTTTAGGTACGCTCGTTTATCCTCTCGTTACAGGTCAACTAGGGACTTTGAAAAATCTTGCCCTCAGAGACAGATGGGTGGATGGGGCATGCAGGAAGGCAGAACATCTGCGCCTACAACTATATATATATAGGTAGGTGACGTAAGGGTCCTTTCAGGACTGAATGTGTGCCGGATTTTAGTTTGTAGGCACGAATTTTTTTGATTATGGCTGACGGCAGCGGCAGGTTTTTTTCGTGGAACCTCCCCACACTCTCCGCCAATGAGCCGAGGCGAGCTAGCGTGCCGCCCTGCAGTCAACGCTGTCCGTCGAGTGATCTGTCAGCTCATGTAGGCAGTCTGGACTTTACGTCCAAAGCCAATCACTCTAACATAGTACCATAACAAGAAGTAAGAAAGAGTCAGTGCAGTGAATTTTATATTTATGTAAAAGAGTTTGAGAAAATATAATAATAATGAGTGAATTTTATAAAAAAGGAGTTTATAAAAAATAATAATAATAAGACGAAAGTAATTTTAATAAAATTGTGGAAAAATTCTTAATAAGTGAAACTTATGTTAACCGATAATATTAAGAATAAAGAGTAGACAACACATAAAACCGGGACTTTTCATTTTAACAAGAGACAATTGTTGTAAAAGTGAACAATTAAAATCTAACATAATAATTGGTGTCTGAAGTGAAAAAAAAAAAGAAATAAAACTAACACAAGAAATACCCAGGTATCGACGGTAGTACCACAGTATATTCATACAGTAGAACAGCCCTGTCAAAACTGCCACATGAATAGGATGCTTCTATCATGTGACTATACTTTCTCTTTCAACATATAACAAACAAGTAAATTTGTAATACAAAGATTCCCATGTAAATCTAAAGTAGAAGAAAGAGAGCTTACAGCATGCACGAACTTGTACTAGAGGAAAAGGCAAAAATGACAAGCTAAAACGCTAATAACAATTTGTTCCATTTCCCATGCCATTCGGCGTGGTAGAACTGTCGAATTGTCACAAAAATTATTATAGCCATAGATCTATATATAGATGCCATCTCTATCAACGAACACCAGTTTATGATCAAACAGCTGTTGCAACAATCCATTTGTAAGTAGATTGCCGAGTTGGGTACTTACATAAAACTAATACTTCTTCCCGTAGATTGTGCAACTACCTACCGTTCGCCAATTAATTGGCATAAAGTTAAGAAGAAATGTGTTTCTATATATCAATAAAGAGCATTTATTACGTTGACATTTCCGTGTATATAATGCGTCTGTCCACAAATACAAGGAATATGACAGAAATATGTTCGATGGACTTTAGTGCTCCAAGTTCTCCACTGCCAGAAAAAGTGTAACAATGAAATCAGATCTAATTTTTTGTAAAAACTTCTTGATTTGTCATATAAAAATTGTTTGTTTTTTACTAAGGATATAAGTTTTTCCTCCATTTTCCCTACAAAGATTTTTTTAAAGATTCAAAGAAACTTTATTGAGTCTAAATTTCACAGTTCTAATATAAGTCTTCGCGACTACTTCTATTTTCTCTACATGAAAAATTAACTTGACAGCTTGGGAGGGATGACAGCAATCGCTGCCTATGAAGACAGCAACAGCAAATTTAGAATTTGAGATAACTCGACAGCACGACGTTTTTGCTGCTGTCACTCAATCAGCTGATCGCTCCCAACCAATGAAATTCAGGCTTAAGTTGTGAGTTGTGTCTGGGCAGTCTCGGTTTGGTGGAAGTTGGATTGATTTGGTTGCTTGGGCTTGTTAGCTAAAAAATTTTATGAGCGTAGATCTACATATGTACATTAGCGCGGATTTTTGTCTCAGGCTTGTAAAAGTTGTTTTCAATGGAGGAAAGAATTGATTTATTTCTTAGAATTGAAATCGACCATATTTCTTCAGAATTCGTGTGGTTTATTGGTGGCTGTAGACAGTCCGAACTAATTCTGTCTACCGTCTTGCGTGATGAGTTGATTGTTAGCGGGAGGGAGAGAGGGAGGAGGGGAATTAATACAATCATGTTTTCAATATTTGCATTCTATACAATACAACAAACGTTTTACTCTACACTTATGTCAATTTCGATGGGACTTCAGTGCAACGCCAGTATTGCACTTTTTCCAGCAGTGCAACACTGAAAATGTTCGATGAGACAATTTTTATAGCAGAAATGCAACACGAGGTTTGCACTGACTTCCCCTACTTGGCACGTGATATTTTGTCGATGTTACAAATGTATATTCAAGTTGAATTGTCATCTGCTCTGTTAAAGTGTACTGTCACGATTATTTGTGAAATTTTGGAGTTAAATGAATTAAGTATTTTATTTGGGTAATTAGCATAAAGTTAAGAAGAAATTTGTTTCTATATATCAATAAGCAGCATTTATTATGTTTGACAGTTCCGTGTATATAATACGTGTGTCCATAAATACAAAGAATATGATAGAAATATGTTCGATGGACTTCAGTGCTCCCAGTTCTCCACTGCCAGAAAAAGTGCAACACTGAAATGGTCCCATCGAAATCGACATTAGTTTGAAATTTGAATCTCGTCCCGATATTTATTTTCATATTTCACGGCAGGGAAGGCGGAACCCGCTGAAAGTTCTTGCAATTATTTATTTTTTGACTTTAAGTACTGAACTGAATTTATTGGAGTAAGTTGAACTTTCACTGTGCACTCGCATCTTATCATCGATTTGCATTAACTTCCTACTAATCTTCCTACTAGTATGCCGTACATTTTCCCTACTCGCATTTTTAATGCAATTTCAATGAAATTCGTACCTCAACAAATACTTAATCATATTCAAAACATTTTTGATGCGCGAAACAATATCTTTCGAGTACATTTTTTTTTGTAAATTTGCAATTTTCTTAAATACGGAAACCAAAAAAAGCAAAATCTATTTTGGTTGTGCCGATTAGTGATAGCCGCTTTTTGCGTTATTTCACTAGATGTGCGATTTGTACCCATGCCAATAAATTTCGTTAAAATTTGTAAGAAAGAAATGAATTTTTGTCTATATTGAAAAACATTTTTGGTTTGTAGCCATGATATATTTAGCCGAGATCAGTGAGTTATTGAGGTTTGCTATGAGCTCTTCCATACATCCGTCGATATCTGTATATTTCTTGTCTGTGCTAAAATACTTTGTTGAGTTTTATTTTTATCGAAAAAATATGACTCAATCGTTATCCAATTCTTAATTAAAATTATAAAAATCAGACATGAGTTTTATTTTTGAGAAAAAAAAAAAAAAAAATTTTAACTCAGGTGTGATAATTATTGATGATCTTAAGAAGAAACACCTATAGAGATGTGAGTTTTTTTCCTTGAGTGAATGGGATGAAACTCAGATTTAATGAATATTAGTGATTTAAAAATTAAAAAAAATTAAAACTCAAAAATAATTATTATTGACTTTTTTTTATGTTAATTAAATTTTCGAATTCTACCACATAATGAAAATAGATGTATTAGTTATGTGCGCATTATTCATCTCCTTCTCCTCCTTAAACTGACTTTTTCACATACGAAATGAAAAATAATTATTATTTTCGGTCCCTGGAATAAATACTTTTTGAATTGATTTGAAATTTCTTTCACAAAAAAAAAAAAATACTTAAAAGTACTTTATTTGTCCTTTCATTCT
Organism: Dioctria rufipes; assembly: GCA_963924295.1. NCBI lineage: Eukaryota > Metazoa > Arthropoda > Insecta > Diptera > Asilidae > Dioctria > Dioctria rufipes. The sequence goes on along the minus strand of OZ002741.1, from coordinate 76,491,328 downwards.
TAATCATAAAATAATTTCATGGAATAATTTCATTGAATTCAAGTGAATGCAAGTGAATTCACACAGCCTTCAATGAATGCAATGCATTCCAGAGTAATGCAGTTGAAAGTAATGCATTCTTTTTCTAAAAGGAAAAAGAATGCATTGGGCAATATTTTTTTAGGAATAGAATTCATTTAATTCCATTCCAATTCTTTAAAAATACTGTTACTGCAGTTTCCAATTTGTTCATTTTATTGAAAAAATGTATAGGAATGCAGATCAGAAATAATACATTCTTTAACAACCCTGTGCATATCAAACTGGGTTTGATTAAAAACTTTGTCCTTGCTTTTGAAAAAAATATTGACAGTTTTCACTATCTTGGAGAAAAGTCAGGCATATTCTTGGGTCCGTAAATAAGAAGACTGATAACGTATGAAAGCTTTAGATGTATTGTTGCACGAATTAACAGGTTGAATACTATGAAATAATATGTAACCTATGATTGGCTCCTTTGTTATCAACAAAAACTCCGGAAGTTATTGACGATTTCCCTAAAAACTATAAAGAACTATGTGGTGCATCTCGTTTAAATTGCGGATCGACAGAGATTTCACCAAGTAATTAGTAAAATTTGAAAACAAAATCAAGGTAAGGCATGGATTTGAGCCGTGTTGTTATTGATTTCTTTGAGGAAAATGGGATAACAATTTAGTAACAATTATAAGTATAAGACATTTTTTTCGCTTAGATAATAAATAAATATATACCTACGTGAATTCGTAGATATTTTCGTGATTCACAAGATTTCTAATAAATGTTTTCAACGTACGACGAAAAACGAGTAAAATGCGAAAAACCGTGATTGTACTATTAACGAAAGGTGAAAATTTCATGTGCGATAAATTGAAAAACATTGATCTTACGGAAAAGTTTGTGGTAAAAAAAATATAGAGACCTAGTAAGATAGTGCTTTAGGGAATTTATTGTCTTTTTTAAGGGGGAAAAAAAATACTTTCCAGGTACTTGGATTTTGTTATCTCCACAGTATTAGCAGAGATAACGTAATACCTTGTATAGAGATGCGACAGATAAAATAAAAATACCAAACGCATTCGCATCTGTAAACCTCTGAGCTTGCCTCCAGTTTAGCGACAAGCAACACATTAGAGTTTCCAGATACAATGCGATGCGAACTTATTCTTCTCAGCCATGTTCCGCAGCACAAGAGAAGCGGTGATATTGTGGTTCGGGAAGCTACAACTTTAAGGTGGAACTGACAAAAGATTGGTTTACGGCTGATGAGTGGAAACTTTTGCCTCTAGCGCACTACATTGCAAAATTGTGCTCCAATTTTGTATATTTAATTATTTCTCAAAATATTTTTCGTTGACATTCTTATTACCTTATACATACAGGGTGTTTCCGCCTAGGAGGTCAATACAGCAGGAGGTGATAGTACTCACGTAGCCGAACAGAAAATTGTATGGCAGGGGGGGGGGCATATAAACCATTTAGGAGTTAGAGGGTGATTAAGAAAAAAGCTAGTTTTTCACAAAACACCCTGTATCTTAAAAAGTACAGGGCGTAGGGCACAGTTAAAAGCTCATTGTATGCAGAGCTTCATGGCATTTCTGCTATGGCAATTTTCCACGCGCCTTTGAATGCCGTTCTTTGGTGCCATGAGCAACCCATGACTATATAAATCAGAATCTTACTTGACTCGGTCTCTTTTTCAGTTTGGCAGTTCAGTGATCAAGTTGGTAATCTATTTCCTAGTGTTATTTCCAAGTGCTCTAAATTTTATTAACAGATTAGATACTTTATTTAATTGACAGTTAAAATATTTATTTGTGTTCTTGGTATCGACTAGATTAAAATTTTTATTTTGAATAGCGGTTAAATTAAAGATTATTATTGCGGGTATCGACCCAATAAGAAATTTACTAATCTAAACCACTTTATTACGGGTCTCTAGCGAATAAAGATTCTTATTGCGGGTGTCGACCGAATAAGAAATTTACTAATCTAACCCACTTTATTACGGGTCTCGACCGAATAAAAATTCTTCGACCGAATAAGAAATTTACTAATCTAAGCCACTTTATTATGGGTCTCGACCAAATAAAAATTCTTATTGCGGGTGTCGACCGAACAAGAAATTTACTAATCTAAACCACTTTATTACGGGTCTCTAGCGAATAAAGATTCTTATTGCGGGTATCGACCGAATAAGAAATTTACTAATCTAACCCGAATAAAGAGTTTTATTGCGGGTATCGACCGAATATGAAAGTTACTAATCTAAACCACTTTATTACTGGTCTCGACCGAATAATGATTCTTATTGCGGGTATCGACCGAATAAGAAATTTACTAATGTAAACCACTTTATTACGGGTCCCGACCGAATAAAGATTATTGTTGCGGGTATCGACTGAATAAGAAAATTACTAACCAAAAGTTTATTGTGGGTATCGACTACAATGAAGAATCTTTCTGTGGGTATCGACTGCAGTCAGAATTAATAACCTCACTTTATTCTGGATATCCACTAGAATAAAGAATAGTCCAATTCTAAACCTAAATAAATTTAAAAAAACCAATTTGATTGAGTGCCTAATACTGAGTTGGTACAATAAAAATTTCTAAACATAAATTTAGTTTAATCTTAATTATTCTTTCACATTTATTCAATATTAAATTTAGCTTTACAGATAAATTTAAATTATTATTGTGGTTTTGATATAATATTATCAGGCATATATATATTATATATTAATTGCAAATTACAGCATTTATTGAATTTAAAAAAAATCTAGTTGGAGTGCGAGGTACAGTGTAGTGAACTTGGTGAACCGAAGAATTAAGCTACGAAATTATTGACTTTGAACCAGGGTTATAACTTACATCACATTTCTTCATTATTTTCGAATTCGCTCTGACTACTTGCAGAACATACACGTTTAATCAAAATACCTTTTGTAAGCTTTCGATCACAAAAAAAGGAAACAATTTTTCTTGTACTGAAAATTTCTTAATGATATAATTTTATACATTTTGAGAATAATTTAAGACTAGAAAGGAAAAAATAATAAATATAAAAATTATACTTTTTGAAAAAGCATTGCTTCAAAATCCGCACTAAAAATAGAAAATAATTACTCCCTTCACTTAGTGAGTACCTACACCGTAAAAGTTCTCTAGAGCCATCATATTGGAATCACACTTGTGTATAAAAGTATCAAAGTAAAGTAATTTAATTAAATATTTTGATAAACATTAGGAGCTCCAAATTTAAGTTTTTGTAATGTAGCGTTAAAATTTCAACTGCTCAGACTTGCTTTATTTGTGTACCTTGAAAAATTTATATTTTGTACAAAATATGTAATATACAATAATTTCAATATTTAATTAAAAGCAAGATGTGGGGAAATGCTAACGACTTTTGTGAATGTACCCATTAAGTCAAGGGAGAAATTATTTTAAATTTTTAAGGCGCATTTACGTCGTTTTAAAAATACTATTTTTATATTTTCTATTGCATTTGATTAGAGTATAAATTTGAATTTCGTTAGATCGCTCCGATCGCCCCCCACTTTATCCGCCCTTGTACACAATTAAACTCGATCAATATAAAAAGAACTACAGCGGTGCACAATGATTGACAATAAGTCTAGGCACAAAAGTATAGCAAAATACGGGTACAGTATGCGACAGAGTGTATGCCGGCCCAGTGCTCTAAAACTACTTCTGTCGTTTTGACAGTAAATATAAGTGCTGACATGAAAGTATAAAACTGGGAAATGGGAATGAGAAATTTGTTTTTTCTTATTCACAAAAATCGAAGATAAACTAATCGATGGCTAAAAACATCGCACGGAAATAATCGACTAAAAGCAGCGGCTAATCGGTTATAAAAACATCGATGTTTTTAATCACTCGACTATTTTTCTCCATCACTAGCCTGTAGGCTTCCGGCTTTTGAGAAGAATGTTGTTAGCAACAGCACTGTCAATCGCGAAGCAGCAGCTAGGTCTAGATTTTTTTCTGCAGCGTTCGATATAAAGAAAGGGTTATTGCAAAAAGACCTTTAAAATACATCGTTGTGACGAATAATTACAGCACAACGTTCGCTTGTACACGAAGTAAATGGCCAAGAATAAATAAATTCATATAATTTTCAAAATAGTTTGTATGTGAATACCATCAGTGACATTAATCGTCTTTCGGGTACAATAAAAATATTAAATATTATACTTTATCGCTACAGAAATAACTGTCGGAACATTAATTCTCTATGATAGTAATAATAATTGCTTCAGTGGCGTAACTAAGGATGTTGGGGCCCTCCCGCAAATTAGTCCTACTAGGCCCCCGGCTAATTTTTTTCATTTTTTTTTTCTACATTGATAAGTTTATGACCAATGAGTAAAACTTACCTTCTTCACAACTTTCCGAAACGCCGATCTTTTGATGACAAGAATTCGTCCATGACACTGTCAATATTAATATTCCGACTTTCTTCATTTTCGATGCTCAGTATCGCCAGAGAATTCAGCCGCATCTGTGACATGGTACTACGAAGGTAAGTCTTTAAAATTTTTAGCTTACTGAATGAACGTTCGGGTGTTGCTGTATTGATTGGTAATGTGAGATAGAGCTGTAGAATTGTACACAGATCCGGGACACTGCTTGTTATAGCAGACATATCTACAATTAAAAGTGCAGCTAGTTCTCTAATAGTTGAAATTTCTCGAATTCTTTCCAGCATCACGGATCGAAAACTTAAGACTTGTTGAGGAAAAGTAGGCGATAAATCTTCTGCATAATACTCGCAGAGGCAATTTGCTTTTTCGACAATTTCATTATCTATTAAGCCACTGAGAACTTGAGGTTGAAACAGCGAAAATCTTTCCGTCAAGCTATTCATACTTTCCTAGCGCACTGTCAATTGTTGAATTATGATATCCAGACAACGGTTAAAAACAAATATTCGGAATTTTTTTCCCGGATTATGTATACCTTCATCTATAGCCAACTCATCAAAAAACTTCCTTACATGGCGCTGGCGTGTTTTTTTGAAAGCCAGATCTACTTTCCAAGATGTGGCGATTTCTTTAGCATAAAATTGTCTGGAAATCCTGCCTGAGCTCCATCATGTTTTTCTGAGTTTGCTGCAGCATTGAGGTGGCTGACAATATATCTACGGCTGGATCTTGTAAATATTTAGAAACAATATTGATTGCGCGGAGTATTTTGCTCTGGAACACAAGGGTAATTATAAATTCAAATGAATTCATTTGTTTTTTATTGCAATGGCCTCCGTCTTTTCTATAGATTTATTTGAAATTAGGACGATATTTTCACTATTTTCACTATTTTCACTTGTACAAATCCGTTTTCCAAAGCAAACAAACTGTCAAAACGTGAAGACCACCTGTTCGGACAAAGTCTTTTTAACATTCGTTTGGTTGTAGAATTATCCAAAGCACTATTCAATTTCTGCCACCGTGGTAAACATTCACTAAAAAACACATAAATGGTCTGCACAGTCGCGTAAAAACTTCTGATTTCTGCAATGTCACTAACGGAGTCATTCAGTACCAAATTCAAATTGTGTGCCGCGCAATGTACATAAACGGCGGTTGGCACTCTATCTTTGATACGAGCTTGTAGACCATTGTACTTGCCACTCATATTAGCCGCACCATCATAACTTTGGCCACGACATTTTTTCAGATCCAGCTGATTACTTTCGAGTATCTTCATAATTTCGCTGTCAAAAGCTGTTCCACTTTGATCTCCTAGTTCGTAGAACTCAATAAAAGATTCTATAATAGTTATTGATTTTCCCGCGTCTGTGCTAACATATCGAATCACTATACTTAACTGATCGACTTTGATTATGTCCTGAGTTGTATCCACCAAAATAGAAAAAAATGGAAATTCCTTAATGTTTTGGATAATAGATCTTCTGACCTAATTCGAAAGAAGAGATATGAATTCATTTTGTATCTTAGGACTCAAGTATTTCGTTTTGCTTTTATCATTGTCAAAATGAGCTTTAAGTAGAGGATCGTAAACCGCAACTAGCTCACTAATACTTAAAAAATTCCCTCGGTTATGGGAAAAGGGTATATTACATCTCGCTAGTGTTAGAATCACATTTAGAATCCCTGAAAGTATAGCTTTTATTTTTTTGTTTTCTTCATTAAAAAGCCTTTCAGAATTGATTTGTTTTTCTTCCAATTCTTGTAAGTTACACATGATATGAGATGAATGGCTGATGTTTCATGTGTTATTACCTTTTTTGTTAATCCTTTCCAATCATTAATTGACCCATTACACCAGGCATCGGTAAAACTTCTATTGCTCCGATCGGCGAAAAGCCAACAAACATGACAATAGACCCCGTTTAATATTTTTGAATAGCACAGCCAAAATCTATGAATTGTTTGCCCACTTCTGGTTTTTATATGATAGTACTCCGAGCTGAAAGATCTTTTTGTTAAAGGATCCCTAGGAAAAGGGCCCTTTGGTTGATGAGGATCTAACTTTACAATTCTCAGTTTTACATCATCATCTAAATCACGAGTGTAATGGCCACGGTCAGTGTCAATTATACGTACTTCACTGACAGTTTGAAAAACACTAGCTGTGCTTTCCTGGGTTGCAATTTCGTGGGCAGAAATATTCTCCAATTTTTGTGCCACATCATCAACACTACATTCAACCAGTACGATTTCATTATAAGCGGTTTGCTGACTTGGACCTGGTATTGGCTAATCACTTATACTTTTAAAAAATAGATCAATTTTTGTTAATTTTTTAACAGCTTCGTCTCTCTCACGTTCTTTTTTACGTTTTTGAGCACCGCTTAAAAATTTCGGTTTAATTGAGCTCATTTCTATATATTTAATATATAAATGTAATTATACTACACAATAATTGAATTGATGAAATAATTTACTCCAATAAGCCAGCTTTTCAAGGGAAACACGAAATTTTTTTCGCGAAAAACTCGGTCGAATAAAATTTTCAAATAAATTGAAAGTTTGCTGAAACCAGCTAATTCGGTGGAAACACCAAATTTTTTTAACGAAAAACTCTCAAATAAATTGAAATTTCTCTGAAACCAGCTAATTCAGTGGAAACACCAAATTTTTTAATGAAATACTCGGTCAAATAAAGTTTTCAAATAAATTGAAAATTTGCTGAAACCAGCTAATTCGGTGGAAACACCAAATTTTTTTAACGAAAAACTCTCAAATAAATTGAAATTTTGCTGAAACCAGCTAATTCAGTGGAAACACCAAATTTTTTAATGAAAAACTCGGTCAAATAAAGTTTTCAAATAAATTGAAAGTTTGCTGAAACCAGCTAATTCGGTGGAAACACCAAATTTTCTTAACGAAACACTCTCAAATAAAATTTTCAAATCAATTGAAATTTTGCTGAAACCAGTCGGTGGTATAAAATCAATTTTTTTCCACGAAAATCGGAAAATCGCTTTTTGGCTGCCAAAACTTGCTTCTGTACATCGCCAAAGTCTACTTTGGAATAAAGAATAATTAACCAAAGCTAAAGCAAAGTTAAGAATCAGGCGAGATTTCCCACTGTTTTACATTTAAAATGTACACGGCTAGAAAAGGAAAGAAATAAGAAGCAAAAATAACAAACTCTCTTTAAAAAATTTTCGAATAAAGACAAAAAAGCGCAACGAAACAGGATGGCAAATGATTCATTTTCGTAAATACATAGCAAAGTTCTCTTCCCCATTCATGCAAAAGAAGAAAGTAAGAATTAAGAAAGAAATAATAATTTTGCATAAACCTCAGTGTTGGGAGATTGTTGCGACCAAAATTCCCTCGAGAAACCAGAAACCGAGTTTTAATTGAGTAAATCTAACTAACTGCTGTTTGATCACTTCATATGAAAATAATAATTTTGTAGGCTTTCGTGGGCCCCTAAAAAATGTGGGACCCCCGCGTGGCGGGGTCTGCGGGGGCGTTAGTTACGCCAGTGAATTGCTTGCATTATCAGTTTACAATGGGCTTTAAACCTTAATTTTATTTATTACACACGATCACCTTGGAACACAACCATCTCCGCTTTCGATGAAACTTTAATAGTTTGTATAGAATACCAAAATAGTTCACCCATATTTTCTTGGACAATGCCTGAGAACATGTTATCGTAGAGGGCTGACATTGTGTACACAGCGTAAAATTAATTTATTTTTCACGGACGGGAATCGAACCTACACTTGTTAGAATCGGTCAGTGATGGAGAACAGAAGATTTTTTTTAAGAACTTTTATTTTTAACGATTCTAAATCAAATCATAAAGAAGAAAGAACAATCGCCTCGTCCGGAGTTTGAAAAAACAAAATCTTCTGTTCTCCATCATTTACCGATTCTAACAAGTGTGAGTTCGATTCCCGTCCTGGAAAAAATAAATAAAAATTGAATTTACAATTTATTTGTTCGCTTTCATCATTACTGGTTAATACCAGCTTAAGGCAAATGTGGCTTACAAATTAATAAGAGAAAATTAGTAAGAGCAATCGACCGACAAGCGAAAGGTTTCGGTTTCAAACCCCGGACGAGGCGGTTGTTTTTTCCTCTTCTATTTATGATTTGATTTAGAATTTTTAAAAATAAAAGTTCTTAAGTAAATATAATTTCAAAAATTGGTAAAATCGGGCAACCCCTTCTTGGTGTTGCTATATAAAAATTTAGGTTTTTTACGTATGCTGTGAAAACGATCAGTCCTAGACGTTTTTATTGTACGGAACGGCTTTTCAGAAGATAAAATCCTATAGAATTGATTATATTCATTTTTACTGTCCGACGAACCGTTCTAGAAATATATGCGAGAAACCACTACACCAATCAAACTTGCAGAGTGGTGACCATACCAAATTATATACGGGCATTCATCTAGGGTATCGTAGCTTTTTTACTTGTTACCATTTCGTATGGGACACCCTCTATATGCGTATTGTACTTAGTTCCTTTTTTATTACTAGTTTCACGGTATTGAGCCTATACCATAGCTTCACTAAGCTACATATTTCATATACATCAATGGTAGCACAACAATGTGTTTGATCAACCTATCCGTGTTGAATTCCTATATATATAGGTATATATAATTTAGATATTTAATTGCATGTTTTCTTCATTACTCACAAAACGTGCGTTGTTTTAAATTTATAACCTACCCAAACATGGATCACACAGACATCAAGTTAATTAAACTTCTATTGTACTTTTGAAAGTATTTAATTAACTTTCCGAATATTTTCGTCGTATTGCATGAAAGAAAATTTTCAGTATTTCGCTTTTGTATTGTCCCCATTAAAGCTAACAGAGAATTCCGTAAATTTCTCCCATAATTGAAAAATTTCAATCAATATTAAAATTTAAATATGTGCTGTAGTTGTTATAAATTCCATTCATAATTAATATGAAAGTCTCAAGTCTACAGTATTCATCACTATATACTTATATCTATATAACAAAATAGAAACAATCCTGTTTTCAAAAAGGCTTTTTTTCATTATCAGTTCAATGGAGCGAAATAATAATCAACTTCTTCTATGTATGTAGTACACATTCTGTACTTGTTCGCATTTGAAAAGATTACTTCGCATCGCCAGTTCCGTTCATTGAAATCATTCAATTGATGATAAGCGCCCGATAATACGATCAAATGAATTCGTACTTTAAGTCCTTTATTTCAGAGATGCTTAGTCCTTTATTCTATTGTAATAAACTTCTATATTTCGATGAAGCATCACTTGATGTTGTCGGTAAACATCCAAGTATTTATGTACATGCCACATTAGTGATTAATGCTAGATATGAATGACAGTGTTTTCATTTCCAGCTTATATTTTCCATAATTTTTAAGATATTAACCTGAAACTTGCAGCAATATTTTAACTGTTTAAATTTAATCGTTAATTCATTTTATTTGATATATTTCTTTAAAAGCTTTAATAACTTTAAGAAAATTTATTTTTATACATTCATTTCGGCATGATAATGATTCCTAAAAATCTTTAATTGAGGAATTCAAGTAGTTTATTTGGATGCAAATCAATTTGTGAATCTTTATCCGGATAAATAATGATAAGCTCGTTTTTATTAAATTCAGTTCAGCAAACATCCTCAAGGTGGCTATAGTGTCAGACTTAAGTATTGCAATTCTAGTTCAGTAGCCAGAGCCGCATTGGGTCTTTAAATCGACCCGGCCAAATGATCCAAACCAACCCTTTTGGGTATGCAAAAATTACGTTTTTCTAACCCAAACAACCCCAATTATTATTATTTCTCTTTGTAAATCGATTTTACACTCAATATTTTTACGGTTCAAATGGAACCTTTCCCACTGAAACGAGTAAAACAAAGTTAAGATATAAAAGTTTGTCAGATTTAATAAAGAATAGGAAACAAGAAAGTTATACTGTAAACATGTATGCTCTAAATATGCATAAGAGCGGTTGGGTATTTCACCCCTAAAATTAAAACTAAAACAGGGTTTGTCTAGAAATATAGTATGCGAGAGACCAACAACGAGTAACTAGGCAAGCATAGTGTAAAGAAACATGCACGAATATGAATGCCGCTGGTACGGAACGAACGCGCATCTTATCCTATACCTAGTCCCAAGTTACCAACCTTCCCGCATCTCTTCGAGCACTTTCTCTCACCGGCAAATAACACTTTCGAGGCAATGCAAGCAAATTAAGGGTACAGTTTCTTCCAGCTATAGTCATACCCAAAACAATCGCCCCAAGAAAGCATACAATCAAAGGCGAAGGTTTATTCTAGTGATCTTACTATTGGATATAACAACTCGGTCGTCCTGACGCCTAAATCGTCCTCGATTTCGCTACGGAGACCAACTCCCTTATCCTCGTGCTACCTATATGTGTCTTCCTCTCCATCTGTCCCTGAATCTATCTCTTCTGGCATAGTGTACCGCTTTAGATGATTTGCAGCTTCCATGTTTTCAAATGCCCCTTTCTTGCTTGGTAGGGCTCCCGTTAATTCTACTATAATGTACCGGGAATTTGAAAAAGTTTTTTTGACTTCAAACGGTCGTTTTTAGGGTGGTGTTAGCTTACTTTTTTGTTCGCCCGAGCCTATCGTTTTGTTGACGATGGCAAGATCTCCAACCTTGTACTTCTTTCTAGGAATTCTCCGCTTCTCGAAACATTCCTTCTGTGCCATCTAGTTTTGATCGACTCTTACTCCTCCCTAGCTTGTGCTAAATCTTCAAAAGAGGTCGTTCAGCTTGAGATTTCACATATTGCTTTGAAACAGCTGGCGTCATTCGTCTGTATCCAAAAAGAAATTCACTTGGTGTCTTCTTCGTAACGCTATGAACGGAGTTATCGATAGCGAATTGAACCTGTTGAATGGTTTTATTCCAGTGACGAGCGTCCTACGTTGATGTTGTTACTACAGACAAGATCGTCGAATTGAATCTCTCAACTTCCCCGTTGGTTCTAGAGGTAGCCACTACATTCATCATAAGTTGCAGTCCTTTTTCATCATAATATTTTCGGCAGAGATGAAAGGCAAAACAAGTGCCTGGATAAGTAATTATTCGATTCGGCACGCCTAAATATTCAATTATGGCATCGTTTTCATGTCCTTAACAGCTCTCATCAGTGCGAACTTTGGGGATGATTCCGCGGCTACGAAAATGTATTGTTTGCTACTCGAACTTCTGTTAAATGAGCCTAAATGGTCCATATGAATTGTGTGAAATGGAACTTTTACTTCTACAATTGGTAAAGCAAATCCTTTTGGCTACCTATAGGAATATATATTTCTAAAACGGATCGTCGGACAGTAAACTGATTATAACTAATTTAATAGGATTTCATATTTTAATTTATTTATTATTATTATTTATTATTTATTTATTTATTGTTTTCACAGTATAAATAAAAAATCTAACTTTTTATATGGCAACACTAAGAAAGTGCTGCACGATTTAGCCCATTTTGAAATTATATTTACTATTGCTATGAAAGCACCGAGTACAGAAAGTCAGTTCTCTATGTCGACGCGTTTTCAGCAGTGAGCAAATATATAGTTAAAAACGAAATTTTGCAATGGCAACTCCATGAACGAGTTGCACGATTAGTCTCATTTATATACCCTAGATGAAATCTATAGGGTATACTAAGTTTGTCATGCCGTTTGTAACACCTCGAAATAATGCTGGTAGAGCAAAATGGATTGCACACCTACGCATATTATTAAAAGTTATTTTGATTTTTGCATGTCCGTACGTCTGTACGCACGATAACTCGAGAACGCGTATACTTAGAGAGTTGAAATTTTGTACACGGACTTTAAAAAAAAAAGTAAAATTAAGTTCGAAAATGAGACAAATCGGGCAACTCCTTCGTGGGGTTGATATACGAAACTTTCGTTTTCCAATATATATTTGGACACTGCCTGAGAACGCATCGATGTGGAGAGCTGAAATTTGGTACATAGTGTTTTCATTGTACTAGCAAATAAAATTTCAAAAATGGACTAAATCGGGCAACTCCCTCTTGATGTTGCCATACAAAAATTTAGGTTTTTTACGTATACTGTGAAAACGATTAGTCCAAGACATTTTTATTGTACTGAAAACTTCTCCAGAATACGAAATCTTATAAAATTGATTATAATAATTTTTTGTCCTACTAACCGTTCTAGAAATATATGCGAAAAACTACTTCAAAAATCAAACTTGCACAGAAGGGTGAAAATACGAAATTTCATACGAGCATTCATGTAGGGTATCATAAGAATTGGCCTTAGACCCATTCTAGCTTTTTTACTTGTCAAAATTAAACTTACTTTTTTTTAAAGTGAACGCGTTCTGGAGTTATCATGAGGATGGACGGACGGACATGCAAAAATCAAAATAATTTTTAATTTTATGCATGTGTGTGTCCAATCCATTTTGCTCTACCATCATGGTTTCTATGCGTTACAAACGTAATGAGAAACTTGGTATGCCATATGATTTCACATAGGGTATTAAAATAAAATTTGAAATGAAAGACTTCAGGAGAAGTCTTACTCCAACCGAGGACGGGGTATGTACACCACAGATGCTTCAAGCAACGTGACTAACGTGAAATTACCTGAACCGGCTGGGAAAATGCAAAAAGAACGAATATTTTAAAATGCAGCTGATAGGAAAGTTGCGATATTAATATTTCGTCGGACGAGTATTGGTTTGTCGTATACGTCTAATTGGAAGTTTTTGACCTAAAAGGTGATTTATAGATTTTTGATTGCTCCTTTCCGAATCTGTGATCGGGTTTTTCTTAACTCTGAAGGTTGCTGAGATAATGAGTCGCATATCCTAAAAATCAGCACTTGTAAATATTGGTATGTCGTAAACGCCAATGTTTAGAACGTACGACAATATTTTCTTGAAAATTACAATTATTTTTGGCTGAGTATTGTTTTGTCGTACGCATATAAGCGACAAACATACGTTAAAGCAAAACAAAATTTATTCAATTTTGTTATGTCGTACGTAAGTAGCAAAAGACAATCAACATACGACAAAAACAAAAAATAACAACTGCCCTGATGTATTTTCTTCACAATCAGACTAATCTGAATACTATTGAGCAAAAATTCTCGACGAAATGCTTAATTCAAGAGGTTGACTGCGTCCATGCGTCCGTGGTATAGATAGAAACATAAAATATCTGGTAACCTATAGACCGTTATCACTACTATATCTTTAAAATATGTCCTATAAAAATGTAACTCTTAAATTCATTCAAAGGCAACCATCAGAATTTAAAAGGTACTGTAACAAATCTTCCAATTTGCATTTTGCACAAATACCTTTAACAAAAATAAAATTTTTAAGATAGGAGAGATCTGATTTAATCGCACTTCAATTTAAAACTATAATGGAAAAGTTCTTGGGAAAATTGCTGCTGTTTTTACTGTTCATGGTGTTGTATCAGACGCAATTTGAATACTGAAGAGTTCCCCCTCAAGGTCACCTCTCTGCAACAATTAACGACTTGGGAGCAGCATTCGACACAGGGTATGCTCGATTCGGAGGCAGAGTAATGTTGTAAATTATTATTTTTTTGTTTTTAATAATGTCTCAAATTTATTATCTTAACTTTATCTTTAGTTGCTTCTTTCTCTTCATATGTTACTTATTTAGTCATGCATTTATAATTTTTTCTATTATTTTCACTCTTGTAATAATGGTTTCCAGGTTTATGCATGTTAGTTTGAGTTTATGCTATAATTTCTTAGTACATATCATCTGGAAATTCTTGCTGACGATTTTTTATGACATCTACATTCTATGATAGTACAGACTCTGACTCAATTTCTGAACGAGATGTAATATTTAATTTTACTGGTGCTAATGAGGAGTGTATTAATATCTGCCACATTAATGTCAGAAGTATACTCTCTAGCATTCATGAATTTAAATATATTTTTCAAAATTGTAAGCTGGATATAATAATGATTACAGAAACTGGGCTAAAGGATGACATAAGTAACCATTCTGTGTGTTTACCAGGCTTCCAATTATTTCGTAATGATCGTTGTTACTCACGAGGTGGCGGCATAGCGGTGTATGTAGGCGAAAATCTTCGATCTAAAGTAGTTTCATCCTCTAATAACAACATTCCTGGTTCTGAGTATTTATTCCTTGAAATGTTAATTCAACAACAAAAAGTTTTATTAACATGTGTATATAAGTCTCCCAGAGTTACAGATATTAATGGATTCATTGATGATTTAGTACAACTTTCTAGTGCATATGAAGTTAATCTGATTTTTGGAGATTTTAATATTAATATGTTGATTGAAAGTAGTGTTAAGGAGAGTTTTATCTCATATCTTAATGCTATTAACTTAAAAATTATTAACACAAATCCAACCTACTATCATAATAATGGATCCAGCTTGCTCGATTTAATTATCACCAATAAACCTGATTTGATTAAATCTCATACAGAGCTTCCTCTCCCTGAAATCTGTGATCATAGTGCACTCTTAGCCTCAGTGACATGTCCATTAGTTAACCGACCTCTGCAAAGAACCTTTACATTTAGAAATTATAAAACGGTTGATCTGGATAGGCTTCATAGTAGAGCGGCTTCTCTTGAATGGAATTATATTTATTCCAGCAATAACACCACAGAGCAGGTTGAATATTTCAACAACGTTATTAACAATTTATATGATGAAATTATTCCAATACGTACTATAACCACGAATTATTCCTCTCCTTGGATCAACAATCATATTAAATCATTGATTATCGAGCGAAACTTTGCCTATAAGTCGTGGAGAAGATATGGCAGCACTGAGCTTAAAAGTAATTATCAAAGGCTCCGAAACTTAACCACGGCTGAAATTCGAAAGGCAAAAATAAACTATTATCGTGGTAAATTTAACCCATCACTGCCATCAAAGATCATTTGGAAAAACATAAAAGATGCAGAAATTACTAACAATAAAAATAGATCTAATTCCTTTGATCCCGATGAATTAAATGCATTTTTTGTAACAAATTCTCAGGGTAATCATTATAATAATCCAGTATCATCTCATACTAATTATTATGATATACAGTTTGCATTTAGAAATGTTACTACTAATGAGGTCATATTTGCGTTTAAGTCTATTAAATCCAATGCAATTGGATATGATGGTATTGATATACGATTTCTTAAATTCATATTACCACATATTATTAGACCTATTGTATATATTATCAATACTGCTATTACGACTTCTTTCTTTCCACTACAGTTTAAAGTCGCCAAAGTATATCCGATTATGAAAACATCACATCCTTCCGGGCCACAGGATTTTAGGCCAATAAGTATTCTTCCGGTACTATCCAAGGTTACAGAAAGATTACTCTATGAGCAAATTCAGATCTTTACCGATGCCCGCAACTTAATCGCTAAAGAGCAATCAGGCTTTAGATCCAAACATAGTACTGTTTCCTCACTATTACACCTTACTGAATCTGTTAGACGTAATACTGAGCTAAGGCAGACTACGATTTTGCACTCGTTAGATTTTTCTAAGGCATTTGATTCGGTAATGATTATTACAAAGTACTAACAGTATTACAAAACAAAAATAATATAATAAGCTCTGATATGCGTTGACGAATTTTTATACCCTAGCTACCCATCAAACATTTTAAGACTTGTCTGATCTATAGAACGTCATTTTTTAACTGGAAATAGATTATGAGTTCCTTGCTCATTTCGACGTCATTTAGACGTAAGTTTCCTACGAAACTAGGACATATTGATCAAATTTTTGTTTATTATTGACTTATTATTGACCCCTTTCCAGCGACGTCCTTTTTACGTCAATATTTGAAATTTTAAGACAATCCAGTTTGTTTTCCGTCAAATATAGACTTCGTATTGACTGGCACTTTTTTAAGTCGACATATGACGTTTTTCAGGAGTTCAAGTTGGTATAAGTTTAAATAATGTAATCGGAATTTGATCACAAAATGACCAACCATGCATGTATTATACAGAAATATATGAAAGAACGTCATTTAATGACTCAAAATAGACCCTAGTTATAACAGCGCTTTGCCGTCATTTTGTCGTCAGTGTGGGTTATTGCATAGGCACGCGTTGTCTATTCTCGTCAGTTTTTGACTGCATTTAAAATAGGCGCTGCTTGTCATCATTTTCACGTCATTTTTTGATTTTTCGTAGCTTCGTGGAAGGACGGGCATTCAAGGCTTGCATTAGTCTTGTTCAAGCAGCAGTACGGGCAACAATTCTATGGTGTTTTTAGTCTCCAAAAATGTACTATGCGCTACCTACGAAGTTGTGCGCTTTTAATCGAAATAATGTTCAGTTTTTTTGAAGTTATGCATTTTGGATACATCGTTTTATTTCAATGTTTTTGTGAACGAAAATTCAACGAAAACATTGAAAAATGCTTTTCTCGATAAACAACGTAAAAAATTAATAATTTCTTCCGAATAATAAAAACATAAGAATTTCCCCACCTTTTCATTTAAGTTCTATTGGAAATATTTGTTGTTCCAGGGTGGAAAACTGAGTTTTTTCATTAAGCGTTTTTGTCTTTCGATGTGCCAACTAGAGGTAATTTTGTATTAATAATTGTTGGCTAATATGACGACTTTATTTCCATTTGAAGACGTGTTTCAGGTGTTATAATGACGTCTTCTGGGCAATCAAAATGTACTCATTCAATTTAATTTTGGAGGTTATTTTGGTGACTAATATAACGACCTTATTTCCGTCTGAAGACGTGTTTTAGGTGGTACATTGTCGACAGGTCGACGTCAAAAAGACTTTCGATTTAACCAAATTTGGAATTCGACCACTTTTCAATTTCAGTACAAAGGACGGTCTATTGTATGCACTATTGACCAGACAATGTTAGCTAGATGATGAAATCATAGGGTATAATAAGTCTGTCATTCCGTTTGTAACGCACAAAAATAAATAGATTGAGCAAAATAGATTAAAATTTATTTTGATTTTTGCATGTCCGTCTGTCCATCCGCACGATAACTGGTGAACGGGTCTACTAAGAGTGCTGAAATTTTGTACGAGGGATATTTTAAGAACAAATAAATTATATTTCAAAAATGGGAGAAATCGGGCAATCCTTTCATCGTATTGCTATACAAAACTTTGGGGTTTCATTATATATTTGGACGCTGCCTGAGAATGCGTCGACGCGACGTAGAGATTGCACAGGGTTTTCATAAAAATAGTAAATGAAATTTTAAAAATTAACTAAATTGGGCAACCCCTTATTGGAGTTGCCAGACGGAACTTTGGATATTCACTTTATTTAACTTTAATGCTCATCCATCTTGTTATAACTATATAATCGTATTAAAAAATAAAGCTTTGTTATAATCTCATATTTTTTTTTTTCAAAATAAGAGGTAATTTTTATAAAATTATTTAAATCTTTTGTAGTATGAATATGCAATTTCAAAAATTATTCAATATTGGAGTGGCATACGTGCTCTTATTTTGCCGTATGTATGTATATGAAGAAAAAATAATCTTTAATAAATTGGCGTATAGTACGACAAACTCATACTGAATTAAATTAATTATAACTCCTAAACTACTTCAGTAGGAAGCCTAATTCAAGCAGTTTTAGTAATCTAATAAATAGGAGTAGCCATGGTACAAAAATAACATAATCGTATCGGGCAGATATTTTTTAATTGATTGTAAAACATTAAAATGAGTTTTCCAGCATTATGACTAAATGGCGTATACGACAAACCAATATGCGTCCGACGATTTGTTGCAACTCAAGCTTTTTCTGGTCAACAAAAGACAAGAGTCTAAATTATTGTAGTATGTACTTAATTAGTTAGAGTTAGGTTCTTACAAAACCCTCGAGCCATGAAACAGAAATCTATATGTGTGCGTTGGGAGTCGTTTCTCTAAAATGTTCCATTTTGATACTTATGGAAAACTGCCAAACATTAACTTTTTATATGCTATAGAGCCTAAACTACTATCCATACAGTAATTTACAGCTTGGCTCCTTACCTTCTCAATTGCTATACTCAGTACTAGTAACGTATCTAGGGCGGGGGGGGCGGTGGGACGGTCCGCCACGGGCTGCAGAATTTTGGGGTGGCATTTTTTATATTTGTCTAAATTATTTAAAATAAAAATTAATAACATAATAATGTTGTAATTTACAGAACCATTTATTGTAATAAGTATTTAATTTAATAAAAATGCGTTCTGACCCCGGCAGTCCTTATCGACGTTGAGATTTTTAAGGAGCATTTAAAATGGCAGAGTAGTTGGTGAGACGATGACAGAAAATGCAATCTGGTGACTCGACTCTACTCTGCCATTGTAAACGCTCCTTTAAGCTTAATCACGTACATATGTAAACAAACATCAGGTGTTAATACTTTCTTTAGTGCCATTGTTGTTATTGTAAACAGAGCTCCTATCGGTCGTGGATATCGCCAATACAGAAGAGGAACGCGTTTGATATCTCATGGTGGTTGAAGCAATGTTAACTTAAGAGCAAGTCAGGAAGTAAGAAGAGAATTCCAACATTAGATTGCTTTTTAATATCGTTTAGAAGAAAAATGATGTCTATAACGATACAATTTCTTAGAATTTGGAAGCTTTGTAAACATGATATAAATGCATTTATTTATGTTGTTTGTTGTTGAGTGAATAGAATAAAATAAGTGAAAAAGCCTGATAAATACACGTATATGAAATTAAAAACTTTTCGGTTGTTTTTTCTAAAACCATTCCCATCCTAAAAGAAATATACCTACCTCTACAAATTGGCGCAGCCGGTAGGATGGGAAAGTGAAAAAATTAATATTTTATAAATGTGTATTTACCAAGTGAACTTAAAAAGAAAATAAATAGAAAAGAAAGAAAAAGGAAAAACAATACAGTGCATATATATAAATAAAAAAATAACAACAACAAAAAATACAACAGCAACAACAAAGCATAAAAGTTGTGTATTTTCAAACAAAAAAGAAAAAAAAACCTTAAAGGGAAAAAGGTGGAGAAACAAGACACCAGATCAAACCATCGTCTGTAAGTCAGCCAATTTTGTAAATATATACCGATTATTTTATTCATATAACATTATAAACACAAATACAAATATCAGATTTTATTAACTACGTAGGTATATATGTAGTTACTTAATTGATAACGCAGAACAGGGTATGAAAAACAAAAAAAGGTTTTTTTTTAGCTATATGTATACATATATGTACGTAAGGGCTTGAATAAAATCGAATCGATCTGTAATTATCGCGAAAAAAAAAATGTTAAGAAAACTCAACTTATTTAATTCGTAATATGAGAAGACAATAATTATCGTGTAAGAAAAAAAAAGAGATCATTTAATAAAAATTCTACTTACGTTTTTTCACATTTCGTAATATGAAAAAACAAGATATCCACTGTTCTGTAAAACACATATAAATGTCTTTTGCTTATTTTTTCCCAGATCTAGTCCGAATTCCTGGTAGCCGCACTCGGCGATCAAGTCTCCCTCAATTGCCCCTAGAGCATATTACTCGCACTAAAGAATACGACCATCTTTGTGAACGAATAAATTCACTTTCTTTAGATAACTTAAGTTCCCCTGAACTTACAAGAGAAAGTGTTGAAAACCCTGCTTCAGAAATTGCAGAAGCAACAAGCTCAATTCCAAATTCGTGCGATCAAGTTTCAAAACAAACATCCCAAACTAGATTTATGCATAGGTAAGTATATTTCTTTTAGGATGGGAATGGTTTTAGAAAAGTTTTTAATTTCATATACGTGTATTTATCAGGCTTTTTCACTTATTTTATTCTATTCACTCAACAACAAACAACTTTTCTATCTGATCTATAAAAAATTTGAATCAATGTAGATTTGATCGAATCGGATTCCCCGATAGGCCTGAATGTCATTCAAGACTTGTGTACAATCTATTTAAGCAAAATAATTAAATGGTTTTACCCATTTATTTATTTATATTCAATAATCGTTAATAACCACTCTTGATCTTAAGAGGAGTCAGTACTCAGCAAAAGTTTCAATTTAGATACCAGCGAACCTGTAGGTAATAAAATTTACTATACGTAGGTTTGTGTCATGAAAGTGAGGGAATAAAATTAGCTTAGACCTAGACCACAGAGCACATTAGAGACATCTACCGCAAAAGACAGAAAGCCAATATCCGACAAAACCATACAATCTAAGACGAAAAATGAAAATTTGCAGTTCATATAAATTGAAACTTTTAACGAGAATTAATTCTCCTAAATTTTTTTTGTCCATAATTGTTAAATATGCTATTTTGCTTTGTATTTAAACATCTTTCAAATAAAATGAAATGCCGGGAGAAAAAACAAGTACTATTAGAAGCAAATAATTATAAGAAGCGCCACTAAAAATGAAAAAACTCGAAGTTATTTGCTAGATCTTGGCCTTATATTTCTAAAATAGTCACAATTTAAAGAAATTCGATTTTAAATGCTTCAATTTTTACAAGTTTCCGAGCTAATATCTCCATTCCAATACACTTTTTTTAATTTTTGCCGACGTTATTTACTAGAGTTCTTCATTACCTTTAATTTAAGATATAAATCATTATTCTGATACAATTAGCTTGCCAAAAATTCGAATTGAAAAATGTATGAAACTTGCAAATATTGGTACTGACTCCCCTTAATTAAGTTAAAAAGGGCGGCAAATTCGTTACCCACCCAGACGGAAAAAGCTCTAGTTACGCCACTGGCTATACTTACTATATATCTCGATAACAAAATAACCTTAACATTTTACGCTCATTAACTCTCAGCTGAGTAATAATTGCATGTGTGTATGTGCAACCGGAGTCCGAATCAGTAAACAGTCGATATCTTACTCAGCTGAGAGTTTTTTTTTTTAGGAATCGTAGTCATTTGGTTCAGATGAATTTTTTCAAATAATTTTGTTAGGAAAGGTATAAACATTTTATCTCGGTTCGGAATATAAGAAAGCAAGCCTAAGATTATCGGAGACAATTTTTCTGTATGAATAATAGTTTTAGACGCAAGAGCTATTCAAATCAAACTCTTCTTAATCTTCTATAAGAACACTGGAAATATTTTAGAATATTAGGACTCCGTTGAGGCTCTCATGAGGTAGTGAGGGAGCCTGTTTCATGGCTTGTAAACTATTCTCGAGGGTTTCGGTTCTTGCTTTGATCGCGACGGTTTGTTGGAGGTATATGTTTTACTCGGTAATAAAAGTTGGTTTGAGTAGAATAAAATTAAATTAAAATTTTATTTCTTGATCCCTGAATTCCATAAATTTGTAATTCGCGCGCGAATTTTGCAAGTAAATCTCACTCCTTCCAGTAGATCGTTTTTGGCAGAAAATAATATTTCCGTATTCTCCATATCGAATGATTTGAGTCTAATATCGTCCAAGTACATTAATTTTTATATGTTTATTTTTGAATTATTATAATTTTCAAATCTGACGCCTCTATTACCCTCCACAATTTACATGGAAACTTCAGTTACAAGAATAATTTTTAAAGCGGAGTATAACCAATAAACAAAAAAACTTGATTCTTTCATCACCAACATCAGATCGATATCATATTTTATATATACAAGAAATACAATCAAATTAACATGTTTACATACAACATAATGAAGATACAGGTAGAAAGTCTCATTTTTGCGAGGCGGACTAAAGTGTTACTTTTATCGACAATAATAGATGCAGACTCATTCCACCAGAACTTTAGAAGAACGCATCAATCTTTTCTAGTTAGTAGCATTCCACATATTTTCTACCATGCGCCTACAAATCGAATTGCTATCTTTTCGACCCACATTTTAGTCGTCACTCAAAAGTTTTGCTATCTTTTTATCTAAATTCATTAACGGTAATCAAACTCAAGCTCTTGATAACTGAGAATATTACTCGAATCAAAAAAGATAGGACGGAATAAAAATAAATTATAAGGCCGTAATTCCTGTAGCGACAGGGGGTCACAAAATATACGAATTTGTAGTAACTAAACTTTTTCCTATCTGTAAATTAATACTTTGCCGTTAATCGATTAAAGGCCTCATCATTATCTTGATTAATGCCACGGTTTATATGCAAAAAGGTTGTTTGCGTTTAAATTCTGTGATTAGGTACCTACTTTTATAATGAACTTCAATTAAGCTCCGTGCAGAGCATGTTCTGGTGCTATCTAAAGCAGATTAAAGGGATCATTGCACTTCGTATTCCAGCTAGAGAGGGTACAAGAAGGTTTGTTAAATTGTTATCATTTGCCTGAGATAGCAGCTTTGCTTGATGGAACTTTATGAGAACTTCAAAGGATATGATGCAGCAAGCTGAAGAATTTTTAATAAGCTCGGCAATAGCTTGGGGCTTTTGGTTACATATTTACCTTTTACAGAGACAACATTTCAGAAAAAAAAAACTGCAGGTAAATGATGATAACATTTCATCGTTAGAATATCACTGAAAAAAATTGTAATGAAAAGTTTTATAACAAAAAAAAATTAAGTAAATTAAATCAGTATAAGAATTAAGGAACCTACAGTAATGAAATTCTGTTTAAAGATACCAGAAAAATTATTAGTAGCATATTGTGTTACAGTGAAAATATACTTCTGACGAGACATAGTGTAGGTGGTAGGTCTAATGGAACTAAAAGTAGTGGCATACAAAAAATTTCTCACATGCCCTTAAAATCTCATTAAAAAAAAAAAAAAATCGTTAGTGGGTAGGTCCATGTATATAATAATTTATAACTTCGCCATTTTTTATTCGATGTCGAATTTTTTGCGGTATATAAAAGAACAGAGATAGCAAAAATAATATAACATAAAGATGTCGCATGACCATGCTTTGGTTGTACCCGAAAAATTGCGCTCTGCGATTTGTTAGCAGCACCCGTGTGACCCCTTCTCAGACATTAACAACGCCACTGCACATATCGCTCTCGGTTTTCAATTTCTCTGAGAATTTTATTTTGTTCTCTTTACAATATCCTGAAATAAGAAAAAATATATTACTTGTATTTTGTTCAAGAAAGAATTTTTTGGGATATCTCCGGTATATAGCAAAAGCTAAAAAATGTTCTAATTTGTTATTTCATCACATAACCCATTAATTTTTGGTGACAAGTTTCAGGTCTTGGTTTGACTCATCAACAGGTCCCAAATAGCGAAATTGGGTGATTTGAAAAACAAATGAAAAAAAGAAAGAAGAAAGAAATGAAAAATAGGAAAAAAACAATATTTTTTATTTATTAAAAAAAATTAAAAATTTTTTTTTAAAAGAAACAGATTCATTCGAAACGAATCGAACTTGTATACGCCACGCAGTGGGCTGAAAAATAAAGAAGAGAAGGAAGAAGAAGAAGCGTTTCATGTCAGCAGAAAACCTTACACTCATCGGTGCAGCTTGGTTTTCTGCCTGCTGCAGACGCTTGAAAATAGATCAAACTGATCTCTTCTCATATAAACTCAGAATAAATTCTGGGTGTGAATTATATGAGGAAAAAATACTTCTATGCAAGCCCAGGAGCTATTTGGGACCTGTTGTTGAGTCAAACCAAGACTTGAAACTTGTCACCAAAAATTAATGGGTTGTGTGATGAAATAACAAATTAGAACATTTTTTAGCTTTTACTATATACCGGAGATATCCCAAAAAAATTCTTTCTTGAACAAAATTAAGTTTAACCCGGAAAAAAGTCCAGAAGAGTAATCTTTTTATTAATTACTTGTATTGTGTTGTAATGCAACCCCCGAAATATAATACAAGCCATGAAGTCGCCGAAGGCACTGACCCAGCCATGAATTTTTTACGTCAGATATGATTTTCGTGGCTGATATAATATGAATGAAGTACGTATATATAGCATACACATGTATGTATTTATATTTCAAATGAACATTATTGGTACAAGAGAAAATTTTTCGGAAATTAGAATTATTGGATTAGGTAGACTATATGCATAATCAAGATTTGAATAAGACCATGAATCGTCACACAGGTATGGAACATCGGGTCACAAAGTAATTGCATGGCATTAAATTTAATCATGCGACTTAGGGTAAAAAAATTTATAGCAGAATTCATGACTAATTATGACTGTCCTTATGAGTCAATAGAACGTATCAGGTCAAAATTATTAATTGTTAATTTTCGGATTTCAGATAAAAAATAATAATTATTTATAATTTTAACTTTTTATTGTCGAGGATAATTACGAGTATTTTTAATTTTAATTTTTTTATTATGGAAATAAAAATCATTTGCTGATTTGATTAAGACGAAAAAAAATCTACACAGTTTAGATTACGTATTTCAACCCAAATATTAAAATTTATGGAATCTGAAGGAAATTTGAATATTTCTAAATTTTCAAATAATCTGAAGGAAATTTGAATATTTCTAAATTTTCAAATAATCTGAAGGAAATTTGAATATTTCTAAATTTTCAGTCTCTCTCCTCGAATTTCTGCAAACTGCATTTGATTCCCATTTTTCTCTTAACCTTTCCCATCGTGTGACTAAAATCCGTGGGAAATATACTGTTATAAATATGTATACCTATGTAGATATAAATATTTATATTGGAGTATTTTGATAAAAACAAAGTTTTTTCGAAAAATTAACGTCGAAGAGTAACCACATCATTATAAATTTTCTCCTCGAAACTTTGATTTTCGTTGTGGCGTGAAACCAAAGTTAACTAAACAATCTCATCTCTCAAAAAATGTTCCCGCGCTTTTGTGTAAAGCGGTTCTTGCTGAAATATTGTGAGAATTATCCAATATTTTTTGTAGCATGAACAATCTTTGTTAGTGTATTTTCTATGCTTTTTGAGCAGCACGGGTTTCTGTTTACATTCGTTTTGGACTGAAGAGATTAAGTAGAAGAAACTCATGCTGGATTCTCTGATCGTTTTGGGAGAAATGAGAATTTCATTTGAGATGAATTTTTTATCCCCTTGCAGCATCTTGGCCAAAGCGAAGTTTATCTTTTTCTTAAAAATGGGAGGTAGTGTGACCCGAAGTACATTATTATGAATAGTTTGATAAGATTTTGCGGGATTTAATAAGATTTTTTCCTTCGGGTAATCCTACGTTCTCCCGACTTTTGTTGTTAACACGCTATCTCAGTCACACTATAATAATGCATAGCCAAGTTCTTTTCTCCCATTCGTGCAAAAGACGAAAGTATACATACACATACTAATCACCACACCACCCATCTGCATTCTGCCTTTCATATGCATATATGGCTCTTGCACCTACACTTATCACAATTAACAATTCCAGAGAGTTGGCAAAGCTGAGAACAAAGTGTTCAGTAGCGGTGGTATTTTTTAAAATAGGGGAATCTGGGTTCTACTAATAGAACCCGCACACAATTTTCTTCGTCCAACTTTAGCACAGGCGTAGCATAGGCTGTGCGATATCTTTATGTTATAAATATTATTTTTGGAGATAGTCTTGTGTAACCATATGTTCGTTATTTCGTTGCGACAGTGAAAAGTCTAAAAAATTTCGAAGTTTACCATTTTTAACACATTTTTTCAAATTTGACAACAAAAATATTATTTTTTCCTGCTTATATCTTTAATAGTAAATTCAATTCCGCGTCTAATGAGGATTTGTTAACTGAACTCACTTAAAATTTGACTGAGTTATCGAATTTTTTCTCAATAAGCAGCTACATTTCCATATAATATTAAACTACAGAGAAAGTTGAAGAAGCACTGGGTTTTAACCTTGAAAACTGTGAAAATGTGAAAAAAATGTAAGAAATAACAACAACTAAAACACCAATAACTGCAATAAATACAACAACAACTACAACAAATTCAAAAACCGTTGTCAGCAACAACAATTTAGAATTAAGTTTCATGACGCATGTCTACGCATATGATGCAGTAGTTTTAATGACAATTTTGTTTGGTGTGCAAGGCGGTATTACTAGGTATCCTTGTTGCCTCTATGAGTGGGACACTGTTGAAAGAAACAGGTATGAACGAAACGAGTGGACACTAACTAACACATCGTTTCAAATTGGAAAGAAAAATATTTTGAACATCCCAATGGTTTGGCCCGAAGATATCATCCTACAGCCTCTGCATCATTTAAAGCTAGACCACATGAAGCAGTTCGTGAAAAAAATTGAAAGTCGACAGCGAAGCATTTCGTCATCTTAGAACAAAGTTTCTTGGATTGAGTGAAGCTAAAATCAAATTTAAAAAATTCAATTCACTTTAGCTAATTTTTACAAATATTCGTTGGGTCACAAATTCGGAAAATAAAGCGAGACAATAATTTTGCAACCAAATTGAGTAGATACTGCTGAAATATGAGCCTGAAATAGTATTGTTTAATTGTGAAATAATTTCGTTAGCAACAAGAAAAGTTCCGACTACGTAAACGTTGTACACTAATTTTTGAGTGCCTATGGTGAAATGGGCTGCAGCATGTCCATCAAAATTCACTTTTTGCACTTACAATTAAATTTATTTCAGGATTATCTCACTTACGAAGTACCTTAGTCATTAAAACTACTGTATCATATGCGTATGCTGTTGGGAATGGCAGGTTATTTATGACTAGAACAAAAAATAGATGAAAGGCACGTTTAGTTCGGTAACAATTCAAGAGCTTTAAGCCTCGTTTTCATCCTTAAGGTAATTCAATCAACTAAGTGAAATCATTTCCCTTCTCATCTTTTCCATTGACTTTCAAAATGGTGCTATACTACTCTAATTTCTTTAGCAAATTCACTGAAGCCGAACGAAAGTTCGAACATGTTGTACTTTTCACTTAACATTAACTCGTAGCGACACATTTGACTCGAATATGAACTATTATGTTCGGAAATATTAAAGTGTCAGATAATCAGCTGCTTTTTGACAGACGATTAAACTATGACTGCAAAAGTTATTTCTCAAAGCCATTCCAATGGAAAATTCGAAATATATTGATTACAGCAAGCTCATAATTTCTGTAAGGAATGAAGAAGAATTATGGAATCCTGCGTTACCCAAGTATAAATATATCCTATTCCAGAATGAGCGATGGAAGCAAATTTCAGTACTGATTATGGGCGAAGAGTTAGCCGCGCCGGGTAAGCAAATTCGGTAATTTATTTAGAGAACAGAATTTAATAAGAGTATATTTTTGTAGACCTTCAAGCAGAATGGGAGCGGTTACGTGAAAAATATGGGCGTGAAAAAAAAAATTAGAGAAAAGTGGCAAAAGTAGATCAGCGGGTGGAATTACTTCCAAGTAGGAGCACTTTGAAGAAATGCGGTTCTTCAGGCTATTTTGAAGATTCGAAAAGCATAGTTTAAAGTGTGTTAAAAGTTGTGTTAAAATAAGCTCTTACTTGACTATGAATAGGATTGGATGCTGACAAAATTGGGAGTTAGTCAATTCTATATATCTATTATTTATTTATTTATGCACGTGCAATTTTTTTGTTTTTTTATTATACATGGAGTATATATATTTTTTTTTTAATAAAATGATTAAAATTAGTCTTTTATTTTTATTGAATTTATTTCATACAAGGTGATTTTTCAGCTAACAACCAATTTCAATATCATGGGGTAATAGGATTGCTCAAAATCCAATCTGCTAAAATATTCCTATTTCGCAAAGCTTCTTGAGTCGCATTATCAGAGCCAAATTGCACTCTATTTAAAGCAGAATCGCTTTCCATATCGAGCAAAATACGGAAAGCGTAACTAAGGCTGCTGTAGCTGTCTCCACTTGCAAGATACCTAGCAATAAATATCAAATATGTTTTCATTAAAAGATATTTTCTTTCTGTAATAAGCAATACCTTAAAGTCAACAAGAGCCTCAGCTCTGCTGGCAGTGGTTTTCGGAAGCTTGATTTCGATATGCTGTTACGTACCAATAAAAACAATCTTTCAAACTGTACCTACTTTAGTCTATCGAGTTTAATTGCAAAACTTCTCATTGTCATCCCTTATTAAAGTAGTCTCCTTGTAGTACCTTGTTTTGATAGATGGGATTAACCCAAAACTGTTTCGGTTTATAAGGCCTCCGGCGAGTTCGCCCTACAGACACTACGTTATTAAGTGTAGGAATTGTGCGCTTTTGTTTTTTTAATATTTTTGTAATTTGATTCCGTGCTAACAATACTCCTATAACAGTTACATAAAACAAATAAGAACTTCTCCATTATTTTTCACCTTGAAATGTGTCAAATGGCAATATGCCAGAATGGCGTCAAGTCAAAAGTTCGAAATTTGCAATAGAATTTTCGAAGATACGTGGTACTACAAAATCATCTTATTATCTTTTATTAAAGTTTCGGTTGAATTAGCGTTTTTAAATTTATTTTTGAACAAATATTGACAGAAACAGCAATAAATGCAAGACACAAAGCGTAATTTCTTCTAAATTGCATTAAATTTATAAAAAATTATTACCTAAATGCATTTATTTGTGTAAGCCATTGTACTATTCGATATTACAAAGTGAACATGAATTAGAATTGTGAACAAATTAAGAGTTAAAATTTGTATATAACTTAAGGATGAAAACGAGGCTTTATTGAGATGATTTTTATTATTAAGTACAAAGTACAACCGACGCATGTTAAATTCTCTAATAGACTGACGCTTGTCAAGTTCGGGTCAATGTAAGTGTGCTCACCACACAGTGCACGAATAGTCCGTAGAATTGTCTGCGTGTATGGAAATATGGTTGTATTATTTCCAACACTTCCTCTCAATGTAAGGACTATTAAGTTAATATAATATACATTTACATACATACATAATATGTTTACAAGCAATGTTTTTAAACAAAAAATGGGGATACTTTCAAATACTAAATTTTACATTTCAGTTTCAATAATTCAATGCACCTAAGATGTTTAGGATTCGGTAGAGCCTTGGTGAGAACGTCAGCAGGCATGTCCTCGGTTATTTAAATATATGACCTCTTTAGTAGCCTCTGTAAGTCCCATGTATTCGGCCTCGGTACTGGATAGGGCTACAGTTCGCTGCTTTTTGGCTTCCCATGAAATGATGCAAATCCCGATCATGGTAACATACCCAGTGTATGAATTCCTTTCCTCAGGACAGTTTGCCCAGTCTGCATCCACGAAGCATTTTAACCGGGTAGAGCTTCGCTTGAAAGAAAGTCCTAGTTCGAGAATAAGGTATCGTAGTACACGTTTTTCAGCTATCCAATGAGTAGTATCGTGATCCTCGTTAAATTGACTCAGATAACTGACAGCAAATGCGATGTCAGGCCTGGTGGATACCGCAAGATACATAAGAGAGCCCATTAATTCGCGATGAATTTTTCTTCCTTGGAATTACAGGTTTGCTTTGTAAGCTTCGAATTCGGACATAAAGGAGTAAGTACGGGCTTGGCATCAAACATTCGAGATCGATGTAAAATTTCGTTGATGTAACCTCGTTGATGCATGGTTATACCTTCCTTATCTCGTAAAATCTCAATTCCGAGACAGTATTTCACTTCACCCATATCCTTCAACATAAAATATTTCGATAATTTCTCCTTGATGAAATTCATTTGTGCTGTATCCTTGGATAGTAATAGGATATCGTAGACGTAAGTTGCAATCAACCTTGCATTGTTTCCTTTTCCGATGCGATATATACAAGGACCTCCGCTGCAGGAAACAGCGCCCAGCTCAGATAAGGTTTCCTTTTCCGGATTGCTTCAGTCTGTAAAGGGATTTTTTAAGAAGAAGTACGTTGTTACCTGAACTTAAGCTTTCCAACATCTGTATAGCCTTGCGTTGATTGTCATTATCAGCTTTTTCCATTTCAACGAGGTATTCCAGTGCCTTGGCTATATATTTCGGAGGTTCCAAAAATAATGTTTCTTCAATTGTGCTATTTAGATACGCAGTTGTAACGTCTAGATGATGAATCTTCATTTCCGTTTGAGTTGCGATGGAAATTAGGAGACGAATAGAACTTAATCTGGAAACAGGAGCGAAAGTTTCGTTGAAATGTATACCTGGTTTTTGAACAAAGCCCTGAGCTACTATTCTGGCCTTCTTCTTCTGTACACTTCCGTCTGAGTTGAACTTATTCCTCAGAACAAAACGACTTCCAATTGTTACGACGTTGTCTGGTCGAGATACAGTTTCCCAGGTGTTGTTTTTAATAATCGACTTCATTTCCAAAGCAATAGTTTTGTACCAGTCTTCGGATTCTGCTCCATATACAGCATTCTTGATGGGTACTTCCGAGAGAAACGCAAATTCCGATGCCGAATTTCCCATTTGTGTCGTGATCATGTTGTAAACCTTTGTGGGCCTTCCCTTCGTTCCAGTACGCTCAAGCCTTGATCTTCCGGGTCCACGCCTTTCATTTTCCTGGCTGGTTTCCTCTTCTTCATGGCTTCTGAATAGATCGTCAGATTCGTTCTTCGTCTGCTGTTCCGGTTGGTTGATGATCTCTTCCAGCAACGAAGGGGGTTCCATTATGACTTTGATAGGGGGATTTTCTTTTTCAACTTCCAGACGTTCGTCTATGGAATTAAAGAAAACTTCGGGGATGACTTGATAGTACTCAAGAGGTTTCTTCGTGTTAATAACTTTAATGTCTCGCGATATTACAACTTGTTTTATGGATGGTATCCAGATTCTATAGCCTTTAGATTCTTGTGCATAATCCAAGAAAATTCCTTCTTGACCTCGGGGTTCCAGTTTCCTAATTCCTGGTTTCCTCGATAGGCAGTAGACCTTGCTTCCGAGTTCGTGGAAATGTCTCACATCGGGTACTTTTCCGGTCCATAACTGATATGGCGTTTTTCCTTGCTAACTGCTAGTTGGTACTCGATTTCGTATATAGTTAGCGGTTGAGACTGCTTCTGTCCAAAATGTAGGTGGGAGTTTGGCTTGAATTAAAAGACATCTGGCCATTTCGTATAATGTGTGGTTCTTTCTTTCACATATCCCGTTCTGTTCCGGGTTGTAGCCGCATCTTCTTGAAATACCGTGTTCCTTCAAGAAATCATCAAAAGTATTATTTATGTACTCACCGCCATTATCTGTATATAACTGCTTTATTCTCTTTTCCTTCTGGTTTTCAACAAGTTGTTTATATTCTTTCAAATACTTAAATACTTCATCTTTAGGCCTTATAAATTTAACTTCCGTCCACCTTGAGTGGTCGTCTATAAAGGTAACACAGTATTTAGCACCTCCAATTGATTCAGTCCTTATTGGACCGCAAACATCGGAATGAGTTATTTCCAGTAAATTTGTGCTTCGATCCGATGATGTTTGAAACGTCATTTTTCCCTGTAAGCATATCTCGCAATTAATGTTTGTGTTTGTACAAGAAAAATTCAAACCCTTCATTGTAATGTCTCGTTCATTATAATGTCTCGCGAAATTTAGGTGATCAAGCTTCCGATGCCACTCGAGAAGTTTATTATTATTAATCGCGTTTCCGTATTTCGAACTGTTACTTACGTAGTTTGCAGATTCATTAAAATAGTATAAACCTTTTTTCCGCGATCAATTTAGTTCTGCCCTTTTTGTCGATAACTTTTGCGTGATGTTTTGTAAACAAAACGTCATACCCGTTTTCTGTGATTTTTGCGACGGAAATTAAGTTTGTTCTCAAGTCGGCAACGAATAGTGTGTCCTTTAGATCAATTTTGACTTCTGATCCTTGGTAGTTATTGAAAAATGAAGCATCACCTTTTGCTTTAATTTCAGTTGAGTCCTGATTTGCCAAGTTCAACTTTCCATAACCATTTTGTGTTTCACCAAAATGTTTTAGTTCCTTGCAAATATGACTTGTTGCACCGCTATGCAGACACCACTTCCTAGATTCCGATTCCCCGATTAAGGCTTCCGACGCACCTAAACCTAAATCCTTGGTTTTTCTTGAGAATTGTTGATTTTTGTTTTTAGATTTACAATCGATGGCTTTGTGTCCATACTTTCGACAACGATGACACTGGAATGCAGGCGCGGATCGAGCATTGCAATTAGGGGGGGTGGTCATCTTACAAATTCAATCGAGCAAAAAAAAAACAAAAACATCCAACGCCGTAAGTCGGTTCGCATAGCCACCGCAGTACTGTAGGAAATCCGCATTAAGCGGTGTGGATGATGTGTAATTTTTTAGTATACCTTTCGTGTTTTACAAAAACTAATTTTTTTAATAGAATAGGGTGCAAACTGCAGGAGTCATTCAAGCCAAACTTTTCTCAGTTTTACAAACTGGCGTATACAATATGGACTGCTCGATATGCTATTTCATGCGGGTACAATTTTTTGTATCAAAAAGACTAGACTACTAGATGTTTCATCAAACCTTACAACAATCATACAAAACATGTTTTCAACGAAGTAAACGAGTTAGAAACGAATTCTTAAAAAAAGTAATATATAACATCAATATCAACAGAAAAATAGTGTACATCTCAATTAAAATTAACACTATGATCGATGGACTGGAACACATCGCATCATCCTTATATAAAAATGTCCACAACCATTAATATTTCTCCTGAATTTCTTACGAATACGTATGTCCTAATACACATGGAGTTGCGTCCAAAAAATGTGTCTATAAAAGCTAAGTGAGCCTCACCCGTAATAAGCACATAAATTTACATAAGTCCTACCTTAAGCCCATGATAGGATGGATAATCCTGTAAACACCATGCTCTTCATAACCACAACATAAAAGCTTCATCTACATAACGCTTAGTTTAACATAAAAATAGAGCATTGCTACCTACATAACCATAAAATTCGTAGCACAACATATCAATAACATAATTATGAAGTCAAGATTTAATTTCCTTGTCCATAAGTGCATCTCAACTTTTGCAAAATAACATATGACTAGAGTCTTCGGGCAAATCCCAGCAGTCACACCCCGCACATTAACAATTATTATCGTGATAACTTTAATTACATTTTATCGCATAAGGCCTCATATTAGAAGGTGTACATTTACCTTCATAGGGTAATCTCGAAATTTGCAAACCCGGGACATCTTTAATAACATACCGATCATTTGGTAAGATTTTGATAACCTCGTACGGACCCTTATATTTCGCCAGTAGCTTCTGATTTACACCTGGAACAGTCACCACATTTCTTATCATTACATAACCACCAAAATGTATCAAAAATAGTTCATACGTCGGTGCCAACATTGAAAAATCCATTTGCGGAAAGTTGAAAAATGAAACCTCTCGAATTTCTATTAACCCAAATAATTAATTTAAAAACATTTATTTCGACAAACCCACTTATTTATTTATTGTTTACAGCCCTTTCTCCGTGCGCACGTTACATAGAAAAGTGACCCAACTCAAAAAATGCAACTTTTCAGGAGAGCGAAAAAACGAAAAGCTGTACATAGAATTAATTCTAGCTTAACGTAGTAATTGTTTGCTAAGAATAGTCCGAACTCTTAAATTTGTTAGTAAATATATTTCTGAAGATTTATATAAAAGAAATTTTAAGTTTTTGTTACCGCAGTTGGCGAGGTTAGCTGTTAATCCCGCATCCTCTTAAGTTATGTCGCTTTTCTTTGTTGCGAAATAAATATTTTTACAAGTTTTTTTAAAGTGGCACAACTCAAAATACGATTTTTAAGAATTAAATTCCGTACTTTGAACTTTGTGGAAAAATGTCATAACTCATAATATAATTTGTAAGAAATAATTGCTGTTTTGTGGAAAAGTGACACAATTTAAAATAATACTGTTAAAATGTCGAAAACATATTTACGTTTGTTATGAAGATCGTCACAACTCAAAAAGTGACACTGACACACTGTTCTATGAAGAATATCTCTGTTCTTAAGTAACAGAAAAGTGACACTATCGCTATCTAGCGGCAAAAACAATCAGATAGAAATATCCCAATTTCATGGTGTAATTAACTCAAAAACGACAAATTTTGAGTTAGGTCACATTTCTATGTGACGTGCGAATTAGTAGTTGGTGCTTAGACCGAAAGAGAACGCTATATAGAAATGAGCCCACTTTCTGCAGTGTATTTCTATGGACGTAGTCAGTCCATATTTTAAATGTCAGTGGCTTTACATAAGAACGCTGCAAATATTTTAGAATGTTAGGAGTGTTACATGCCAAAATTACCTGAAAAGGGGCTTATCTCTCTTTAAGGCGAAGAAATTGCCATCAGCAATTGATTCAAATTCCTCAGTTAAAAGCAAAAAGTATTTCCCATAGCACGACTTGGGACAAATAAAAGTTTTAAATTTCAACCCAAGTCGTTTCAATAGAAAAAAGCCCCACGACAAATCTTACCTTCAGTAAGATTTGTCGAAAATAAAAATACGATATGTATGTACAAGGTGTACGAGGTATATACATACATATCGAGCGCATAAAATTTACTCGGTGAAGATTTAAACGATCAAGTCTTCACCAAAAAGCCTCCTTTCAGCAAATTGTCGCGAGCGGCATACATTGTGGGTGCAACAATGTATGCACGATAGCAAGACGATGGCTTCATATTTATTAAAATATCAAATTTCATTTCAACCATCGTCCGCCGCGGTAGGCTGAACTCTAATTGTAAACAGGTAAAGAAAATAGAAGTTGCGATAAGAAAAAAAAAAAAACCTTTTATGAAAATAACCATAAGAGGAAGTTTGTGAAAGAAAAAGTTTGTGAACAAAGCAAAAGTAAAAAAAAAAAAATATATATAAATAAAATAAAAGTGTGCGAGTTGTCTTAATCATAGCTTCCTGAAACGGCGTAGAGTGATTGCCTTCGGCTAAGGTAAGCCCCGAAATATAACAGGAGTTAGGACTAAGTTAAGTTAGGGCTCTGATGTGGTAGTGAGGGAGTCTGTTTCGTGGCTTGGGAAGTGTTTCTCTTGGATCACCCAAAGCTGAGGTCCGAAACCCAAATTCCGAGAAAAACCTATACACATACATCACATGCACACAATAATATTCATTGAATTAAATTTTTATTTTTTTAAGTTTTGAAATAAATTTTTTTTAAGTTGAATTATATAAATAAAAAATATGTTTTTTCAAATCACTCAATTAATTAAATATTTTTTCTTCAAATTTAGGGGGGGGGTCATGACCCCCCCCCCCCCCCCGAGTCCACCACTGCTGGAATGGAAATTTTCCGTTTTTATTAGAGTTGACTTTCCTGCATTCACTTGTGTTCACTTTGTTTTTGTGATGGTAGTCATGTTTTTGTCCGTGTTTTTGAACAAACAATACAATTTGAGTTTTGGAACTAGATTCACTACCACTAGAGTCACTTTGCTCTGTTATTTTAACCTGTAAGTTTTCTAGACTCGGTAATTCATCACGTGATTTGATCGAAAGTTTTCATAATTTCGTGGTAAACTGCACAACAACATCACTGACAACAAGTCTTGATTTAAATCTACTTCCATCTCTGTCAGTTTATCGACGGTGTCAAAAAACTTGTTAGTGTGTTCGCGCACGTTACTGTTCTCTTCCATGCGTAGTTGTATGAGTTGTTCTAGAAGCATCAATTTTCCAGCGGGACCTTTCTTTGCTTTAATTCAGAAGCACATATTGATGAGATAATTTCCGACTTATTTCTACCCAACAAACATTTTCCCTGATTTTGGAATTTGCTAGAAATTCTCGAAGAGCAACAATTCGATAATTTTTCGGTTTTATGAATTTTTCTCGACATATGGCCTTTACGTTCAGAGAACTTGCAATATAATCCGAGAATTTTTCGTTTTTACGAATCTCCCCGAAAAATTACGAAGTCTTTCAAAAGAATCAACAGTACATGATTTTTCAGATTGTGCATGACAATACAAGCATGCCAACAACATTTTTTTCAAGCATTCGGCCGAAAAAAAGTGAATTGAGGGCTGCGAAATTAAAATTTGCATTTGGTAAATGTTTCTCATACTTTCCTTGTTTATTTTCAATTGGATATCGATTAGTTATCACAAAGCAGAGTTTAATCGTTTATTCAATTCGAGATCGAATAGTTTGTACGAAGAAATCTCGAATACATATGAATGGCCTTTATATATAGCACCAATACATAAAAAATCTTCGAAATAGTCGCGAAAAGATGAATCGATATCGAGTCGTTATTTTAATTCGAACTAGCGTTCCTTTACCTTCGTCGATTCCGATTCGATCTCCAACTTTTCTCCAGGAACGTTTTATAAAACGTGTATCCATAGGAATCTGTAGTTGCCGTCGCTCGTCGGCCTCTCTCGTGTCGAAATTCAATTAATTCAATTAGGATGGGGAGAGTGACCGACGGGCGACGGCATCTTCAGATTACTATGTACACATACATGTTCCATAAAACGCTCCTGGAGAAAATTGTTCCTATTACTGCATTAATTTGCCGTTCGCTGTCGCCGCCATGGCAATTGTGCCTAGGCCTTAAGGCCTAAGCACAATTGCTACAGCAGAGCGCAAAACGGCAGCGGGAAATTCGGTTGTCAAAACAGACCGTCGAAAGATTGGGAACACAATTGCAACGACAGGCGGTGAGTGATGATTGTGAAAGAAGAAGATACGGAAATTTCATTTATTAAATGTTTCGAGCGTTTTAAAAGGAGATTTTTAATAAGAGTATTTTAAATAATATTGAAAGAAATGCAATGGACCAAAGTGCGGAGTAAAAACAGAAAATGCAGAAATTAACTAAATTAAACGCTTTGAAATATCCATCCAAACCACGTCTTTTTTGTCCACTTGTCTTGCCTGTCTTGCAAATCATAAATTATTCTCTGATTTCGTACTTCCTCAATAAATTTTTCTTCAAAGCTCTTTATTTGAAATTTACCGCGGTGTGCTACCACCTCAAAAAGACAAAACTGAATGCCAAAATAATTTCATTCGATTAATTTTGTTGGTAGGACTGCAGCGACGACGGCAAAATTAGAATTTGCTCAATCTCGACGGCAACATCATCGCCCGCTTATCTTCGTTCGTCGTAATTTGGTGCATTCGGATAAGACGCTGTGCTTTTAGAAGGTGGACAGCGGTGTTTCGTCGTCGTTTTCCGTCTGCCGTCGCAATTGTGCTTAGGAATTTATGTTGGTGGTGCTGACAACGGCCTTTGAATTTGTTGTTGTATATGTTGTATTTTTTTACGTTTTCGCAGTTTGTACGGTTAAAACTCAGTGCCTCTTCAACTTTCTATGTAGTTTAATATTACACGGAAATCTAGCTGCTTATTGAGAAAAAATTCGATAACTCAGTCAAATTTCAACCGTCAATCGATCTAACTAACGTGTGCGGGTAAATCTACCCAGCAAACATTACGATACGAAATCGAATCGCACAAGATTCGATAAGGCGAACTAAGACTTCTATCTCGAAGTCGTTTTCGATTCGATATCGACCCGAAAAAGAAAAAAAGGAATGCTATATCGAGTCGTAAAAACAATTCGATTCCAAGTCGTTTTATCGAAATTATCTCGAACTTTTTGAATGTATTTTTGTTGCATATACATAATAGCCGTATATACTCGAGTTTTCTTTGAAAAAGTTAATCGATATCGAAATGGGTCAACGAGTTATTACCTGTTATACACCTTAGACAGAATATCTTCATAATGATTTCATTTATCTTCTTGATATAAAATCAAAGGAAATTGATGTTGTCTTTGACGGAGATAGCATGATTTATGCTGACAAAAATAATATCATTTAACCTCTGACAAAAAAGACCACTATCGACGAGAGTCAGTCAGAAATGAAAGAATTTTCTGAAATGCGCATGAATTTCGCAACGAAATAAATTCTCAAAACTTACAGTTTCTACTGGACGACTCTTCAGAGTAGGTGAAACTTTGAGTATATTTAGTTAAAATGAAAAATTCTCGAAAAATCAGATCAGCAAATTGTTTTAAGTCAAAACTTCGAGCTCATCCCGGAAAAGCGAAGTATTCTCAAATGATGGATTTTATTTACTTCCGAAACTATTTCTTTCCTACTCTTTACTTCTTCGAGAATTCTTCGCAAAAGCAAAACTTGGAGAAATTGCTTGTTGGGTAACTTAAAGTAAAGTTAGTTTAGTATAACCATATCAGTGACATTACCATTATGTCGCTGTGCCATTAGAAAATATTTAATTAAAGAATGATACCATTTAGGTAGTTCACTAATAGTCAATCAGTTTGTCTGTCCTAGGCCCCTCTGGCACAATATCTCAAAAATTAGATTAGAAAATTTATAATCAGTTACAGCGCTGGGGCTATTTACTCTCTGTAGTTCGTCGTGGATGCCTTCTCGTAGAAAGGTGCTTTTAGGTACATAGTACGGTTACTCGAGAAAGTTGGATAGGAATTTTCGTGCAACATTTTAATAGGTGATAGATAGTAGTTGTCACTTAAGGAATCGTGTTTGTTAGAGCTGAAAATATTTTTAATTAATGGGTTGTCATGGGCTCTCATCTTCATGAGGACTTTTTCGGACAAGCCTATTAGATATCTTATTAACGGTGGAAATTAGTCCTCGCTATACATATAAGCACTTGTTAAAATACCATTTGTGGCTGTCTGGTTTTTTTGAATTTGCCGACACAGTTTCTAATAACCTTCCTTACGAAAGATTTTAATTCATTGGCGACATTCGGGGTTATCTGGAACCAGGACGAGAAATCATAGCTAATGATGGGACGGATTAATGTTTTATGTATAAGTAATTTGGTTTTTTTGGAAAAGCTTTCGCGTTAAGGAGCGGTCTCAGTACAGCTGTGGTAGCTTTAGCTTTGTTAAATGCATTCCTGGCATGTGGATTAAAGCGTAGCTTATTATGAAGATTTACCCCCAGGTACTTAATTTCTTCTTTCAGGGGTACCTACTTGTCGATTATTTACTCTAAGCGCGAGGGATTTACTCTCTCTTACTGCTGAGTGGTGTCCCTTGTCACTTGTATTGCGAAAACAAATTAGCCCACTCTTTAGTTCGTTAATCCTTAAGCCCCAATTGTTGTAATATTTGGTCAGCTAGGGTATAAATCTTTGAATCTCCGCTAAAGGTTGATGAGGTTTTTCATTGTGAGCTATGATTAGTGTGTCGTAAGATATGGAAATCGAAGTACGTCTATTTTTCAAAAAAACTGTTTGGTAGTGTGGTGATTTCCTGTGGGAGCCCCACCTCAAGCAGTTTAAATACCAGACCTTTGTGCTACACTCCGTCAAAGGCCTTTTCAAGATCTATGTCTAGCTCCACCGTGGAGGCTTTATTCCTGAGATTGTGTGTAATTTTGTTGATCGAACTGATTCTGTCGTATTATGCCTTGCTCTATACAGAAATTTTCAAAATTGGTGGCAACAACCCATTCAAACAGTTTCCTTATATTTGAAAGAAGGGCAATTTGCCAGCTTAGAGTTTCTCTTCTTTTTTTTGCTATGAGCATTAAATTGGCTACTTTCCAGTCCGAGGGGAAGTAACCGTTGTTGATATAATGGTTAAATATAATTGTTAGTTTTGTGTCTAATGCTTTAGGACATTATGTAAAATGTAATTTGAAATATTATATGGCTATGAAATATTTTATTTTTAGGTATAGATTTGTTCTCAGCTCCGGTATTTTTTCGTGTGTGGTGAATATGTTGTTGATCAAGATAGGTGCTACTGCTATATTCGTTTCGGAAAATAGTGACAGGGTAGGTCCGTAGCTACGTTGTGGAAGGAGTTCAATTTATTTGTTAGCCTATTCTCTAGCGGTCTATCCAGTTCAGGAATTTTTCTGAGTATATTTCGGCAAAGCAGTTTTGAAAAGCCTCTAGTTTCTCTGATATTGTTATTAAGACTCTGTTTAGGTAAATCAGGTTGTTGTTTGAAATGTTTGCGCCAAAGAATTTTCTACCCGAAATTCGGTTGATCTCCTTAAATGTGGAGATGGGTTTATGGTCCTAAGTCCTTCCCTTGTTGAGTTCAAAGTACTCTCTATTTACTCTATTTAGAATGCGGTGGAAGATGCGCTTCAGGCTTTTTAACCATCTTTTTGTCCTTGTTTTAATTAACTTCATTGTTTCTCTAGAAATATGATTGTACTTGTGGTCTCCTTCATTTAGAATTTTTGAATGACTTACGGCGCAGTTGTTTAATTTTGACGTGATAATTTTAATATATTTGTCTATATCGTCATCCGTCAAATTAGTTTCCTCCGGGATTTCTACTCTATTGAGATTAGTGTGAAGGTTGAATCGAAAGGCTACCCAATCTGTCTCCGTGTAACTTGTATAGCTGCGCGGAGCCATTGGGGTGAGAGCGAAGTCATTTATGTTAATGTTAGCCAACAGGCCAAAAAGGTCTGATGCGGCCGCAATCGTAACACACGTTGAGCTATTCCTGTTATTTAATGAGCTTAGTAAATTTATGGAGATCATGAAGAAATCTAAGACAGATAGCGCTCTTGGAATGGTAGGGCCCCCCCTGAAGCTGATATGTCTATGTTTAAAAAGGGACCGTTGTCTATCCAATTTACTAATGTGTTACCACCCCAATTGGGGTGTCTGGCATTGAATTCCCCGCCTAAGATGGTTAGGCCATAGTTACGAGTGAATATATACTATTTATTTAATTGTTCCATTTAGGAGGGGCCCGTATTAGTGGACATGTATATACTGCCTATTAGTAGCTTTTTTGAGTTACCCAAATTTTCTTTAAAAGGGATTACCGCCACACAGGAGGAGAAAGTTACTCTATTAAGTGAGGTTTTTTCAAGTTTAATTTCATTTGCTATGATGGTGGCAGCACCTCTGCCGGCATCATTTGAAGATAAATGCAAAATGAGGCTTGATGTCCTTTAACATATTTAGTAGGGAAAGTCGCTTTCCATGAGAGATAATAGAGTTTATATTTATGGAAAATATTTTGAGGGACATTTGCGGATTCATCCAAGAATAGATGCCTAGGCTAATGCTTTCTTCTCTGGAGATTGAAAGACATATTAAATAATTTCTGTGTTTCATTCAAACAATCATTCAGAACCTTATCGTCATTTGAAAAGAATTGCCTTAGATTTGATGCCAATCTTTTCTTATGGGTGCTTGCATAACAAATTTTTGGGTTAGAGAGATTGTGCACTGCCCTATTAACAGACAGTATTCCACCTATCGCTTTTTCCTTCGCCTTATTCTTGATCGTTTCTCTTTTAACTTTGTACTTTTTGTACTCTGGACAGCCCTGGTAGCTGGCCGAATGATCACCATTTTGATAATTCGCACGCCTAGGAGGCGGTGCCTCTCCATCTCGGAGCTATGGCATACCTCTGAGTCATACCTCTTGCCGCACAGCGCGCATCTAGGGGAGTATCAGCAGCACTCATCCAAATCCTCTGGCATCTAAAACAACTCAAACATTGGTTGAGCGTTTCTTTTTTCAATATATTCTCTGGTGGAGAGTTTATCTGATGTTAACAAGTTTCTTGACTTCTTCCGTGGACTCCATTTGGACCACGAAAATGTTTAAAGGTACCCCAATTTTCTGGAGTTGGGAGAATCTATGTATCTTTAAAATCTTGATTTCTGGAATTTGTGACACAATGTCTGCATGTGCCCTCTCAATGTTCACATCCCCATTGAGCCCCTAATCAAAATAGAGGCCCTCCTCGCCTCCTTCAGCGTAAGCGAGAAGGCATACTCAAATTCATTTCTAAAATTTTATCATTTATAACAGATGTGAGCAGTTTGGAATTAATCCCAAAAATAGAAATTGCCGGGCACATTTTAGGCACTTTATTTATATTAATGCTAGTGTTTGCGCTCTTAATACTATTATCTAACTTTCTAGAATCTACTTGAAGATTACCTTGCTTAAACTATTGTGTACCTTGTTTACTACAAACATTATCTGAATCCGCATCAACCTCCATATCGTTATCGCCGAGTAAGGCAAATTGGTTAGCGTTTGCGTACTTTTTGATCTTGTTCTCCAAAGATATCGCCTCCCCGGAACTTCTTTTGCGCCTCTGCAGTACTGTAGTAAGTCCATATGCAGCCTGTTTCAAATTAATTTTAATAGCATCTCCTTCGAATGGATTAGATCCGGAACCATTTTTACCTGAGAGTTCTTTTTGCGCTATATACGCCACTGCTGTCACAATTTATGTCCCCGTAGTCTCCGACGGTTTAGAGAAAGATGGGTTTTGGATATGTAGCCGTGAGCCATTGCCCAATGTAGTGCACATAGATATTATTGGAAGTCAAAATTAATTTGTCGTTTGGTATTTGTTAGATTCTCCGCTTGTTGTTTGGTAGTGATTTATTGTTTTGTATTGGTAACACACACTACCTGTTGCTTTGAATTATTATTATTATTTATTATTTATTTAATGTAAACTCTACACAATTAAGCCTTAACTTCTAATTATGTGTAGGTAGATATGCACACAAGCAATTAATGTACGAAAATACTTATTTATAATTAGTCTAGAATGATGGAAAATTCATAAATTCATTATATATATACCTATTTATATGCACTTACTTATATTTACAAATTGATTTTAAGATTTCAAAGTAGATGTAGTTTAGTTATAGCTATAAATTCGAGAAATGTAAGAAAATATTTCGCCGGAAGCTGTCCCGACTGCCACGCCTTAATTCAAATGGGAGATCATTCCACAGCCTGATGGTCCCGACAAAAAATTGCCGTCCTGTAGCAACACTGCCTACACGAGGTAACAGCAAGGTCAACGTACGGTTAGAGCGAGCAAAGCTGAATTTTTTCATATAAGTATTCAGGTTTACGAGAACAAATCAAATTAAAGAGGAATAGAACCGCTCGATACTTGAGATATGAGTGTAGACCACATCCAAATAAATTTTTAACATATGATGATACGTGATCATGTCGTCTCAGGTTGTACGCATATCTGACAGCAGAGTTGAATGCAACAGTCAATTTCCTCATTGATACAGAGTCAAGTTGGTAATATATTTCACAGCCGTAGGTAAGAATCGGGCATACTAAACTTTTAACGATTTTTAATCTTGTAAACAAAGGTAAAAAGTTAGCAGAGGCAGAGAGCTTGCGGAGAGCACCATAGACTTTAGACACAAGGCTGTTTATGTGGTCGCACCATGTAAGTGTACTATTTAAGATTATACCCAGATTGTTGAGAGAATATTTAAATATTATAACACTATTATTGAGGAGGATCTGCGGGAAGTAGGATGTATCCAGTTCGTTCTTACAGATGACAATTGCGTTAGTCATAGTTGCATTCAGCAATAGTATATTATTCGTGGCCCATCGATAAATGCAAGAAGGATCATCATTAATTTTACATACACTATCTTCAATTAGACCGAGGGGTGAGGACAAGTATATTTGAACATCATCCGCGTACATATGATATTTGCTATGACTAATAGTAGTCACAAGATCATTTATGAAGAGTGTAAATAATAATGGTCCTAAGATTGAACCTTGCGGAATGCCGCAAGTAATGCCGATTCTGTTGGAGAGTTGATTGCTACAGAAAACTCTCTGATACCTGTTGCTAACATACGAGGCGATAAGCTTACAGGCCATACCAGAAAATCAGTATAACGATGATAGTTTCCCCACCATTCGCTGGTGAGCAACGCCTGCAAAAGCTTTCGAAAAGTCTAAGAGTACCAGAATTGTTAGCATATCTGAATCCATGGTAGTTCGGATGTCGTCAGATATTTTGATCATAGCAGTGACATAGCTGTGTTTTGGCCTGAAGCCTGATTGGAAAGCCGAAAGAAAATTATTACGCACAATAAATTCGCACATATGGTGGTACATTATTTTTTCCAGTATTTTGGATAAATACGGCAAAATGGCTATCGGTCGGTAGTCTGTGAGGCTGGGATTAGCTTTCTTAGGGATAGGTATAATTTTTGCTATTTTCCAATTATTGGGAAATTCTGACCTGAAGAGAGCGGAGTTGATGATGTGAGTTAACGCTGGTAGACAAATAGGAAGAATAAGCTTGAGAAATTTAGGGTGCACGTTATCTAAGCCAACAGCATCAGATTTAATTGAAAAGGCGGTTAAAAAAACATCATTTGCTGTAACACTAGTAAAAGAAAAGCCTTCGTGCGAATTCCTATCCACAGTGATATCTGAGCGTTGGCGCTGCAGTGATGGATGATTTGCGAAGATTTGATTCAGCTTATCCCCGTCCTCGCAGACTTCAGGGGCCCTTAATCGACCAATGCCAATATTACCCAAGCTACGCCAAAGCTGCTTCGCAGGAAGATTTGAATTCAGTCTGCAGTTCAGGCAAACGATA
This sequence comes from Dioctria rufipes, assembly GCA_963924295.1. NCBI lineage: Eukaryota > Metazoa > Arthropoda > Insecta > Diptera > Asilidae > Dioctria > Dioctria rufipes. The sequence continues at coordinate 76,446,471 of OZ002741.1, read as the reverse complement.
GCGTTTCCACCTAGCAAAAATGACATTCCGGCGCTCAATAAGATTGCGGATTCTTGGAGTAAACCAAGGGCAGCTGGGATCGATCAATCGACATCTTTTAATGGGAACGTACTTTTCAAAGAGGTGATTAATGAGAGATTCAAGATGAGCTACCTGTTCATCAATCGATGACATAGTGAGTACACTGTGCCAATTTAGTTCAGAAGCCTCGGAAAACAGATCATCCATAGGGATGGCCTTAATTATTGCGATAATAAAACTCCTCTGCAATATTAGAAAATCCCCCAATATTGAAATTTAGATTAATAAGATCATGTCTTGAAAAAGTCGAAAACGGCATCTGTTTGTGGGAGAATACCGATGAGCTTTCACTAACTAAGAATACATCTAATAAGGTAGAAGAGGTATTCGTACAGTGGGTGGGAAGAGAGTTGACCACAGTTAGCCCGAAAGTTTGTATTAAATTGGTAAATGCAGTGGAGTGGCAATCAGAGGTAAGCAAGTCGGCATTAAAGTCACCTGTAACAATAATATGGGAGGATAAGCCAGAAATTTGTGATAGCACGCTGTCAAGGTTATCCCAAGAAATAGAGTGTGGAGGTCTGTAAACTGTCCCAACTATACATTTTTCATGGCCTGCAAATATCTCTACAAAAATGAATTCAATTTCAGATGCAGAGTCGGAAGTTGCTACAACACGACCGCGCAAATTCAACCTAATATAAATTGCCACTCCCCCTCCTCTACTGGGGCGATCATTGCGAAATATCTTAAATTGATCAAGGGATACAAGCTTATCAGAGATATGTGTACTCAACAAAGTTTCAGATATGCATACCACGTCAAGAGACGTGCTATTAAAAATATCCTTAACTCATCTACCTTTGGTAAAAGGCTTTGTGCATTAAAATGGCACACTTTTAGAGCACCTTGCTCACCAAAATTAAGGAGCGTAGCAATATAGTTGTTGAGCCTATTGACCGTGGAATCTCCACTACCTGTTTGTGAAGACATTAATACAAACTAAAGGGGCTATGACAGTAGAAACAGCTGGCGGTTTAAAATTGCAGTTCAGTTCTGGAAAAATTAAAAATTGAGTAAAAAGTGCAAAAGGAGAAAATCAATGAAATAACTAAAAAATAATATCTAAACTTTCTTAAGGCTAAATAATTCAAGTTAAGTAATATAAGCATAGGTAAAAATTGAAAGGAATAATACTTCAAAATTAAGATGAGCATCGTATGCATTATAAATTTTGACATGCTGCGTGATACAGTTCTTTAGGTCAATACGGATTAAAGTGAGGTAAATTCAGATTCAAAGTTACAATTGGTTATCTTGATCAGACGTATTTACATGTCCAACATAACTACGTAGTTCATCAAACGATCTTATCATCTGAGCGGGATCATTAACATTTCGGCGAACAAACACCAATCCATTAGAGGTGAACACGTGATGTGCATGCTTTTTACGTTTTAGTTGGTTGGCTTCCCGATATATTCTATAATTCCTGACAGTGAGGCTTTCGTGGAAGTATATAGCCTTATCTGAATTAATTCCCAAATCACGCAAAGTAAGATGAGCAGCACTCCGTTGTTTTATCTTAACTGCATTAAGAAGGGAAAATTTATCGTTGCTTGTTGCCAGTTTAATCACAACAGAGGTATCATATATTCCACTTATCCTGGGTCTCACGCGAAAGATTCGATCAACTGCAGGTAGCTGGGAAAGATTCAATGAAGAGCACAGTTTATTAAAAGTATCACCAAGATCTTCCCCTTCAATCTTCGGTAATCCATTGAAAATTACATCTTTGGCTAAATCAGTTCGTTCGAGCCTATCTATACGTTCCTCTAGATGAGAAAAAGATGTAGACAATTCATTAATCTTTGTAGATGTAGTAGTAAAATTGTTGTCAATTCGTTTCTGTAATTTTTCCTCGATCTGAACAATCTGTTTCGCTAGGTCATTCCTCATCTCATCAAGTTTATTTAAAAGTCTGTCCTCCAATTTGCTAATTTTTTTATCAAACTCAGCAAGTATAACATTGATTTGAGAGCTACTGCTATCAGTAGATGATGTCGAGCTCTTTAGCGCAGGCGATTGATTTCTGTTTTTCTTACCCTTACTACTACGGGTGTCCACACCGGCAGATGATGCAGTGATGGTCGCCGTAGTAGATGTAGATGTGTGTGGCATTTTCCCGTTTCAGAGATGAATATAATCAGAGAAGATTTGAATTCTTTTATTCGACGGAAAAAACAAAAATTAAAAATAAGAAACCTTGAAACTACACTCGCAAATTATACTCGGAGCAGATCTATCTATTTTTATAAATTAAATATGACCGTGATCATACAGAAAACTTCAAAGAAACGCAGCACGATATTATATCACTCCGATCTGTTCATTGCACCAACTACACTATATATTAGTTCCATTCACCACTAATTTCTTGGACTTGGTGAAATTCACCACATCCACTTCATTAACTCCCTCGTGCCATGTGACGTAATTGTTCTTAACATTTCTTACTATCTATTCCTTTTCATCTTTAGATAATAAATTTGAGGGTAATATTAGCCCACCATTCGTACCATCACTAAAAGGATTCATTTTCGGGGTCTAAAGTCACTGCTTTAAGCTCCCCAGTGCTTAAATTTGCACACCCACTCTTACTTTCCAGCTTTTAGTTTACTAATTAAATATTTAATTTGTATATGTTTACTATACTTTAACACTTTCGGTATCTCGGTATTCTTTAAACAAAATGATTATTTATATCTTAAAGAAAAAAAACACTTCCTTGTGAATGAGATGCGACCGCTCTCAATGCCGTTCAAAATCAGAAGCCATGAGCTTGACGGCATTGCCTATTTATCGATATTTTGAATTCGTATGACAAATGTGAAATTACTAAAAGTGATGGCAAATGCCTCCGCTAGTATTGGTGTTTTACCTTCTTTTTCACATGGAGATACTAGGTACGCACTGGTTCACGAAGAAGATGATTATAATTATCGGGGCACTTGATGAAAGCCGTAATGCAGTGGGAGAATAACACTTCGGCTTAGTTCATTGTCGATAAGATGTGGTGCGAAATATACACCTCTTCTGACAACAACATGGCTTGATACTGAGATGTTGCTTTTTCGGTTAATTGCCGACATGTTCATTGGACATTGATAATTCGCTCACATTAAAAATATCCAGTTCACTGTTTAGCACAAGGTCTTCGGACTCTTCCATTTGCGTGTCATGTAATAAATTAAATTTACCAGGTTGAGTTGAGCTCCACGTTTTAGATTCACAAATTCTGCAATAGAAGAAGAGAGAGCTACAAGGAAAATAGGATTTTTAAAAAAAATCAAACATATTTCCTTCTTTTCTAATTGTCATTCAGTGAGCGAAATCTTTCCACAAATGGCCACTTACTGCATTTCGAATAGGCAGCTCCACTTTGCTGACTTTCTTCCTTCGTCTTCTTCTCTCTTCAGTATTTTTCTCTAATCCTCCTGCATTTACTGGAAGCAGTTTCATGTAAAAGTAATTAATATCGGTTTAGATTTTTCAACTAACACAGAATTGTTAATCGCACACACACCTGAAATTCGGAGAAACCCATTCTTACCCATATTGCATTGTTGCAGTCAACTTGTTTAAAATACGAATACGTTCCACCAGGCTCTTCCACATGAACCTTTTTAATGAAATTAAATATTTTTCCGCCGTCCATCTCCAGTTCAAGAAAAGAAAAGAAAGTTGCACTATCAGCAATATATTTGCTTGTGAGTTCCCTTTCAGTGTATTTCTATGAACGTAGTCAGTCCATACTATATATGAAAGTGGTTATGTCATTAAGTCGAGGCATCATCGATTTTATATTCGAGCGAGATGTTACTGGTTTTTGTTCCACTTGCCCAGTCTTGTTTGTATGTTATTAGTTTGTCTAAGGTTCTGACTTCACGCGTGAGTGCCTCATATGCTTTGACAGTTCTTTGCGTGCTTTAAAACTCAACAAAAAAGGAATTGCGTTAGAGATTGTATATTCTTGTCTACGAAGAGTTAGATATTTGTAGATACTTAATAGACTCAGAAATAATAAGTAAAAATCTTGGTACTTAAGTACAAAACTAAGTCTTATGTACAAGTAAATAGACGATAGTACTTATGTTCAAGTACTAAGTAGGGGCATTTCAAAAGTATTGAGTAATAAGTCTTAAGTAACGAAAACGTACTTTAAGTAGTACTTAAGTCTTATTTTACTTAAGTATTGCCCAGCTCTGGACCCTACAGTATCCAGACTGCTCCGAGAAAAGGCCGGACAAGCACACAAAAAGTGTTCGGTTGTCTCAGGCTCTCCCTCCAGGTAGGACAGACACTCAGCCTGACAAAAATTCCCGTCCTTGTTAGATGAACGTGAAGTGAGCTGTGGTCGGTGATGATGCCAACCACAATTCTACATTGTTTCCTTCCGAGCCCCATGACAAAATCGGAGATATTTCCATTGGGCCCATCAAGAAATACTTTTGTACACCTGCAAGTACTCAAGTTCGCAAATTTCTGCTGGTGCTTTCTATGAACATCCGCTTTGATGAGAGACCCGATATTCGAGGTGGCAACGGCTACGGCTGGCCCCCAGCCCCCGGGGGCCACTTAGAGCCATCAAGGCTGCCTGACTATCCGAAAGGATAGCAATGTCCTTCCCCTTGATTTGCATATCAAGAGCTAACTTCGCTGCCATTGATATGGCGAAGGCTTCAGCCTGGAAAACAGTGGTGCGTCTTTCAAGTGAGTGCTCCATCCCAATATCAGGCTCAGGAAAGTGGACACCTACCCCAGATCCCTCATTAATGAGAGAGCCGTCGGTGAAAGTTTTCAGAGTGGGTCGGGGAAGGCTCGATAAGGCACACATTACTTAGAGCCATACAGAGATGGCCATATACACTACTGCGTGTGAAAAAAAGGATGCCAGTTGCCATTCTACGCACGCAACTTTACCCTACGGTGTATTGTGAGTGCGTCAAAATGTATCTCATCCAGATAAATAAATAAGGTACGCACGCAAGAAAGGAGTGTAGATGTATAGCGTCTAAATATATATGTGTATATTAATAATAACATGCTATTGCATATATCTATGATGTGAAATGTAGCTATAGCTACTCAACTTGAATTAGCATTTAAGTTTGCTGGTGTCCCCATCTCGAAGAACCTTTGCGAACTAAATTGAATAATGACTCGCAAACTTATTTATATCCAAACAAATTACTTGGAGGATTTGTAAAATTTTTGAGATCCTTAATCAAAAGAACTTCAGGTGTCATTATCGTCTTGAAATGAGTGTGCAAGAATAAATATTAAATTTATAAAAGTTAGCATAACCATAAATGAAATATCATAAAAATGGAGATGTACATGAAAAATATCTTATCTGGGTGAGGCAAAAACCACGCTATTCGGGTTTTATATTTTCAAAATAGAAATAAAATATTGAAAAAAATATGGAAATATAAGCGGGAAAAAAATGGTACTATTCGCATACATCATTAACATAATATATGATTCGAAAGAGATAAAAACCACACGTGACAGGTATACAGCTTCTAGCTCCCCACTATTGCAGGCAACTTTCATAACAAAAATCTTCTAAGGTAATTGGGTCATCAATGGATGAAGGAACGATGAGACCTACCTACGTTCGGATAACCAATGGACATAAATCACGTTTTCCATTTAAGAATATGTACATATTTCATCTAGACTCCTGCGTCTCTGTCACGAAAAGTTTTCTAATTAGCATTTACACTATTGCAGCACACCTTTCTATAGCTTCATATACTATAGAGAAGTATAAATAACAGCAGAATTTTTCAAGAACGTGATAAACATCTAACGGAGTCCTTTTATTTCCACAATATTACTATGCTGGAAATTCAAATTAAATTTCTTGCACTCATAAATCAGAAAGAGCGAAACACAATTCTATTGAATTTCTTCTTCCATACTCCAGATCTGGAAAATAGACGCTAGAATGCAAATGTATAAATTATTTCGCTCGGTAAATTGTAGTGTTTGTCTTGTGGACGTAAATTATTCTCGGTTTCCACGAGAATATGAAATGCGACTAAGACTATGGAAAATTTAAAACTATACCCGAGTTTTTTACTTAAGTAGATTTTACTTGCACTTTATACATTTCCATTGCAATGCGTTTTTGCAATGTGTTTGGGAAAACAAGATAAGAGAAGAATACATATGAATATTGTCATAAGCGCTGCAGAAAAAATACATTTGAAAAAGTTTTCTGCAGATCTCAAAGGATAACAACAAATTTTATAACTACACGAAGGACAGTTACAAGTTTGATTGAACTATATAGTATAGAATCAGTGACGAGCTGTCGAAGGATTCAAGGTGTTTACTGAACACCCAAGCCCAACCTGAAAACGTATATTTTCTCTAGGTAAACAAAAAAAAAATTATACAAATGCATTCTAGTTCCCCAACCCTCATATTATGCTTTCGCATAGCTATACACTGTGTCCACAATAAAATTTGAACGCGAAGGAGAATAAAAGGAACAGAAATATTCATTCTGGCAAAATTCTAAGCTCCCCAGCCGCCTTTGCCTTTGCATTGTTTATGATAGGTGTTCAGCTTTATTACTGGACGCCAAGGAGAGTATCAAAATGTGCGAATGCAAGGATCAGAAATATTCATTAAGCCCTGGATGAAATAAGTACTACGCGTCTTTGTTGCGGCGTCCCTGTGTGGCGTTTATTACACAATGAAAGCCACGCGTTTTTTTATACTTGAAAGTTCGAACTATCTGATGTGTGTTGATTATTTCTGTGAAATTGTGAAAAGTATTTAAAAATGAATACAAAAAAATTAAGTATGATAACTAAAGGAAGTATTCCTGTCCTAAAGGTTTATTAAAAAACTATTAACGAACAACATCTAACAGAAAGAAGACGACTCTTGTATATTGAATATGCCGGGTCGTATTATTACGACCCGCTCTGAAAAATTGTACGAAAATTCTCTGCTTTTTCACGACCCACTGCTCACCACAGTTTCAAGTGGCGGGTCATCAAAGCACCAGCACCAGAACCGGCGTCTGCACTCCATATCATGCCCATACATTGCAGTGCGTGTTCTCTTTGATTCTTCTACCTCTTCTTTAGGAAACCCGCTTCATCAAGAATACTTTGTTTGGGAGAATTTTCATTACATTCCATTGCAGTGCAGTAGAAGAGAGGGAGAATAGTAAGATGAGGGGATGGGATAGGAATTCGTGGTCGACCGCCGACAATTAGTCAGGCAGAAAAGTGAAACATGAAATTATGTGCATACCTGGCATGTTTTGCATGGCTTTCATCGCCGTGTGTACATATATTGCTATGGGGTGGTGGACATAAAGAGAACAGAGCAACATTCTCTCAGTTTCAAATCTTTACTTCTTCCCATCGCAACAAATAAGCATACAACTTGCGTATTTTTATATGCCAAATGAAGCTTCTTGTTAAGATATATGTTCTTTGCTATTACAAAAACGGTGAAATTTTTTATTTAAAACTTGTCAGTAATTTCATTTGATCTCTTAAAATGAATCAGGGAACAACGGGGAAGAAGCTTTCATTGACTCTAGATGTATATGAAAACCCAAGGTATATAGAATACAAGGTATACCCATTACGAACCATGTTCTCTTATTAGGTGACGTAATATTGTGAAATGTATAGGATAGTACAGCACGGAGAACTCAATACTCTCTCTCCTCTCTCTGGCTTTCCTATAAAAATGTACACACATTAGGCACAGAATTACGTCACAGGCTATCAGCTGCAATGTGTCAAAATTTTAATGGAAATGCTTATCTTCTATATACCTTGATCAAAACCATTGGTTCAAAGTGATTTCGTGGCGCATAAAAAACGCGTGGCAATCATTATATCTAAGGCTTTATAGTGTTGCGACCGAGCACGATATATAGCCTAACAAGATATGACATACAACTGTCCGGCACCATAGATTTGGCATTTTGTGTGTGTGACGTGATGCGAATTGAATTTATTCGATAGAAAATCAACAAATATTGTGTAAATTTTTTCATCAATCACATTCTATGTGAAATTTTACAGGTAGGTTATTTTTATTGTTAATAGCATTTTGCTGAATTTTTTGTTTGTTCTTGTCCATTTTGCCGGAGATACAAATTTGAAAAGGTTACAAATTTTGCTTTTGAATTAGTTGAGGCCCCTTTTTGTAAAAAACTGCTTTCATAGATAAAGGATATGTCCATTATCCTTGAATATCTGAAGTGGCCCATTTTCGAATTTTTAATTGTTTTTTTATTTTGATCTTTAATGGGTTTTGAGAAAGCTGTAAAAAAGGAAGAATGGAACTCGTTGAAGATTGGCTGGAGTTATTTTTTAAAAACACCAAAAAATGCGAAATTTCGACCCTGTGATCAGAGAGGTTTCATTAGTATTGTTATCTTTGAACGCCTACCATAGAAGTTCGATGACAGAGTCACCCATTTGCCCATGCAAATAGCTTTTATCAAAAGCAAATCTGAATCATATGGTAGCAAGAATTTCTCGTTGCAATTTTCAAATTGTGTGACTATTCCCTTTTGTCGCCATACGGCACTTGGATGTGTAATGGGGTGACCATATCATCAAACTTCTATGTGGCGATCAGAGATAACCATACTGATGAGACCTGTCTGATCGCTGGGTCGAAAATTTCGATTTTTTCTGCATTCTTAATGCATTTTAAAAATTGATTGAAATTATTTTCAGTGAATTTCAGTCTGCTGTAGACGAAAAATAATCTACCTCTAATGTAATTTTTTAAATATATGTAGTTCAGAAAATTTTGAACGAAAATTGATGAAGTGTGCTCAATAAATAAGAAGGATGGAGTATGCCGATGGATTCTTTGTAGTAGAAGGGAGGTCTGAGCAAACAGATGATCAGCTTTTGTTCAGACTTCTCTCATTTAAATCACTACCTCCCCCGCAAATTAACCTTTGAAAATTTTTCGTTTTTCGAAGGAAGTGCAGGCACTTAAATGCTCAGAAGTCCTTTCACGGATATCGCCGGATCAAACCTATAGACTGGTTGGACAGAGCATTTTTCATCCCTTATTACGATGTGAAACGTGTTATGATTTATGGTAAAATTTCTCAGTTATTGAGCCTTAAATTTGGATTCTTGAAAAAAATTTCATACAAATTTGTAGTATTATCCTTGATCCTGTTAAGTGTTCACACCAAGGACTTTTTCCCTCCTCAAACATGACCCGTTAATAGTTCTTTAAAACATAAAAGAATTACCCCATAACAGTCTTCTGTTCATAACTTATTATTATTTTTGCGTTATGCGAAAAATGAAAAAGTATGGCACTTTTGTAACTTTTTTCTTTTCGCATAACAAAAGGTATTTATAACTTTTGAACGGAAGCAAATAATGAGGTTATTCTTTTATGTTTCAAAGAACTATTAACGGTTAATGGTATTTGAGAAGGAAAAAAGTTATGTCCTTGGTGTAAAAACTTTACAGGATCAAGGAAAAAACTACAAATTTTTTCAAGAATGTAAATTTAAGGCTCGATCAGGCCCACCGCACATTGAACGCAGCACAGCACAGCACAGCACTTCTGGTGTGTGCCATATGCGGTCGGTAATTTACCTGTGTATATTACAAAAACATACTCTACCCTGCTCTAAGCTGTGCTGTGCTGTGCTGTGTTCAATGTGCGGGCCTAACTGAGGCATTTGCATATTTCATATTTTCCACTCTATACAAAGAGGACTCAGGCTTTCTGTGAACAAATAATGTTTCCACAACTTACTCCAATACGGTGGTCGTCAAATTCCAGAATTTTTAACACTGTTTGTCAGTACAGAAAGAAATTATCGAGTTTTTTAAGAAAATGATATCCGAACCCGAAAAATCGGACAATGAAACCATCATATCTTCCGGCGAGTTTCTACATTTCTTAAATAAATTTGGTTATGAGTTTCTTCTCATTACTTTTGCAAGCAAATTTGCTTTCACTGATATTTTATTTAATATCCCCCAGTGTAAAATCATAGATATTAGTTACTGCAATGAAAAAATCAATGAAACAGTGTCGAATAAGTGAAATATTAGAGGTAATTTTTCAATCGTTTATGACGAAACCGTAGCATTGGTTGGTCCTTCTCAAGAACGTAAGCGCTTATAAAATGCAGAACCAATATACAAAATCAATACAAACTTTTATTGTTGTAGATAAAATAGACTACCCAAATGGGATATTAGATTTGAAAGTATTCAGGAGCTTGTGTTTATTGAATTGCTGAATTACAAGAAATTTATAAGTTATTCGCAAAGTTTTCCATTTAACAACGTGTTTAATTCTATCAAGAGTTCGCATGGACAGTTCTTTGAATTTTCAAAACTGAACAATAAGTTAATTGTGATATATAATTCTAATGGCTTCAGAAAATAATTGGCAGTCAGCGAAATTTTACAACATATTGCGTCAAATGATCTTCAATCAACTTTTTCTGAAGTCTATAAGCTTGCTTGCTTAACATTAACAATTCTTGTTGAAACAGCTAGTGCTGAAAGACCATTTTTAACATTAAAGCGAATAAAAACATATTTAAGGAACTCTATAGGATAAAAATGACGGTCGGGCTTAGCCCTTATTTCAGTTAACATCTCCTCGAAGAATTAAAGCAAAAACAAAAATTCTATGAGGAAGTCATGCAAGAATTTTGTAAGAAAATTGGCCGTATGGACTTTATTTATAAATGAAATTTTCACAGAGGTTTCTTTACCCATTCTTGGACAGGAATATTAGCTGCGCCCTATTTTTTCATACATTACTATTTCTGTAATTTAAAATTCTGCCCACTTAAGAGATGTGACTAAGACATATTTCGTTGTTTTTAGAAATATGAGCATACTACAATTTGGTTATTTTTAGTTTTTATTGAAGCGGGCTTATATATTAATTTCTCAATAATGTTCAATCTTGAACATCCGGCTTAGAAAGCTACGCCTCTCCACTGTATAAAATTTAAACTGTTTTATTTATAATAGTAAATGGCACTGCACATGAATTAATAATAATAATAATAATAATTTATTCATGGGATACGTACACAAGATTTACAATCTTTTTTTGTACTATAAGATTAATCGGGGCTAGAAATTTAACACTCAAAAGCATATATCAAAGAATTCAATAATTAAAGATAAATCATAAACAATATATAAAATATTAAACTAAATTAACTAAAGAAGTAAAAGAATAAAAAGAATATGAATATAAAAATATAAAAATTATAAAATTATAAAATTATAAAATTAGTGATAAACAGAGAACAGACGAAAATACCTTATCTCACGATTGCATCTTTATAAGCTTCTTAAATGCACTGACAGTACCAGCACTCTGAATATTTAATGGAAGACTATTCCAAAGTCTGGCAGCCTGAACAGGGAAAGAACTCTCCATGACCAATTTGCTGAATCGCGGAAGTATTATGTTACGATTGCGTGGCGAATTCGATAACTGGAAAAATTCCCTGAGATATTCAGGTGTATTTCGATTTAATATATTAAAAAGAAGAGTTAATGCTCTTTGATTAAGGTAAGAATCCAGGGAGCATCCAAGCAGTTGGATTCTATATGGCGAGACATGGTCAAATCTACGGAGACCAAAAATGAAGCGTATACAATCATTGAAGGCAACCTGTATCTTACGGGCACATATGCTATCTAATTTTGGGAAAACTACGCTGCCAAAAGTAAAGTACGGAATGATTAATGTTTTCACAAGCTTCATACGAAGTTTTCTTGGCAAAATACTCGCTGAAAGCCATAACCTGCGCAGTCCAGCATAAACCTTTCCGATCACCAGATTAACGTTATCGCAACACTTCATCACACTATTTAAAACAATCCCAAGATTATTAACCCATCATGTAGCGGCAGTATAACACTGTTTAAAATTATTGGCGGAACATCGAGGTTATCTAGGGATGAGGCGTAAAAGACAATGCACTTCGACTTAGCAGGGTTGAGCACTAGCCCATTTACTAACGACCAATCGCTTATTCTATCTAGCTCAGAATTCATTCGCGCAATGCAATCCTCAAGAAGTCCTATAGGCCTACTAAGATATAATTGCACATCGTCGGCATACAGATGCACTTTTGCATCTTCTAACACTTGTGGGAGGTCATTTATAAATAGGCTAAACAATAAAGGGCCTAGTACTGATCCTTGAGGAACACCACAGAGAATGGGCAACGAACCAGAGACAGCTTGTCCTACCTTAACTCGCTGCTGACGATCAGATAAAAACTCTCTAACCAACGCGATGGCAGAAGAACTGAACCCAAACCTGATGGAGAGCTTCTGTAGGAGTAAACTATGATCAACGCTGTCGAAGGCTTTTGAGAAATCGAGAAGAACTAAGGCGCTAAACTCATTCTTGTTTAACGCAGATCTTATATCTGTGGACACTTTTAATATAGCTGTTTCACAGCTGAAAGAAGTGTGAAAACCTGATTGCCAAAGCGTGAGTAAATTATTGCTTTCCACATGCTCGAGAATTTGTTTATAAATTAGTTTCTCCAGAACCTTCGATAAAAAGCATAAAATACTTATAGGTCGGAAATCGGATGGTAATTCTAAAGCACAAGCTTTTTTTGGTATTGGTAAAACTGTTGCTGTTTTCCACGCTTTAGGAAAAGCGGATGACATCAAACACGTATTTATAATATGCAGCATAACTTTCCCGATTAGTGGCAGCAGCAGCTTAATAAAGCGAGGTGGCAACCTGTCAGGGCCTACTGCTTCCGACCTGATAGAAAAGATTGCGGAAATCAGTTCATCAAGGCATACCCCACGAAAGGAGAAAGAGTTGTTGATGCTCGCCTGTGAGAGTGATGAGCGCGGAAGTCTAAGCGGATTTAATTCGTTCGCTTGAATTCTTGGGGATGAATTGTTAGAGGAGGTAAAAAAAGAATTTAAATCATCCGCATCAAGTCCACAAGCTGCGCTATCCCCACCAAAAACTCCAGCGTTCCGTAGATTGCGCCACACAATTTTCGGTTGAAGTTCGGTGTTAAACTTAGAGCTGTAGAATTGGCGTTTGGCATTCCGAATAGCTGTCGTGGCCCTATTACGAGCAACTAGATAGTTTAGTCGAGCAGCATTCGTTTTGAGGCGCTTATATCGCTTGAACAGGAATTCTCGCTCCGCAATAAGCGAACAGACTTCGGGTGAAAACCACGGGCACCCCACTCTGTGGATTAGTCTCACTCTCAAAGGGACGTATTTTTCAAATAAGTACGCGATAAGAGTGGAGAAAACCTCCACCTGATCATCAGCCAGAGCAAGATTGAGTACCTCGTACCAGGGCAGCAGTCGGCATTCTTCAAATAAGGCATCCAGATTAATGTTATTGTAATCCCTGTATGAAAAGCTTTGAGGAGACCCTAGAATCATAGAAAAGTCATAGCTGAGAAAGAGTAAGTCATGATCCAAAGTGCTGGGTGGACTAATCTGGTTAAACATAAATATTTTACTTAAATCTGGAACAAAAAATAAATCTAATAATGACGGATTGGTTGTGTTGAAGTAGGTTGGTTGAGAGTTCACTGTATTAAGATGTAGTGACTGAAAAAGATGAAGAAACTGGTTAGCTAACAGGTCACGTCGAAGAAGATTTACATTAAAATCTCCACCCACAATCACATTTGTATAGCGTTGTGTTATGTTAAATAAACAGTTTTCCAGTTGCCTAGCATTATCAGCGTTAAACTGGTTGGGAGGACAGTAAACAGTAGACAACACACATTTTTCTATTCCAGTGGAAACTTCAACACATATAAATTCTATTTCATCATCCACCGAAAAAGAAATTGATTTAGCCTTCAAACAATCCCTAACAAAGATCGCCACACCTCCTCCAATACGAGATGTACGGTCATTACGATATAAATTGTAGCCGGGAATTTTTAGCAAAGAAGAGGGTATATTTTTATTTAACCACGTCTCACATACCAAAATCGCATGAATATCAGAGCCGGAAAAAATCTCGCGAAATTCATCGATTTTGTTTTTAATGCTTCTAGCATTCAGCGAACAGATGTTTAACCCACTTGTACGACTACAAAAAATTTTAAGCAAAGTTCTCACCCTGTCCAGACCCGAAAAGCTATGTGTACTCATACTTATTTGTACTTCGGTAGCTGTCAATGCACTTATCCACAGACACGGAAGTCATATAATCTCTGTTTATCACAAAAGAAAAGGAATAACTAAATAATTCATAAGCTACGCTGCGATAGAAATCAAATAAAATTAAAGACATTTTTAATTGTAAAATTAAAGAAAAGAGAAGAAACAGAAAGAAGAAAAAAAAAAAAAATTTCAGAATAACGCAAAATAGAAGTTCAATTATCTCAAAAACATTATACACACCGGCTCCATCGTTGCTGAGGGGAAAACGGTTATGCAATTGCTCTAAACTTAAAATTTTTATCAGAGGGCCATCCTTCTCTTTCCTGATGTACAGCAGTCCATTCCTCGTAGTAGCAGAGTGAATTTTCCCCAATCTACGTATTTTAAGAGCTTCCCGAAGAAGAGAATTATTTGTTGCCGTCAAACTTTCATTAGCATAGATAGCGCTCGCAGTACAAAAGCCCTCAAGCTGAGAAAGAAGAACGCTCTTACAGCTGTGGAAGGCGGATAAGAAAGCACGCTGCTCTGTGTGTCCAGAAAAGCGCACAACAATTGGGCCATGCTGTGCGGAAGACTTTGATTTTATGCGAAAAGCATCGATGAAAGGTGAAATTGGATGCTTCACAACTGCAGCAATATTTTTGATGATGCTGGTTACATTCTCTTTCGAACTACATGGAATGCCCCGAATAATTACATCGCTGAGACGCTGCACTCGATGGAGACTCTCAATTTGTTGACAAACAGAGTTATTGCTAGCTGTTAACTCGGATAGCGTATTCTCACATTTAGCCAGTCGTTCGTTTAATGAGCCGATCGAGTCATTAATTTTTGTCAGTATGCGGTCTTCAAATTGTATGAAGAGATCATGAATTCAGTCTACTCGTGTAATATAATTTGTGTCATAAAATTTTGTTCTTTTTCTTCAAACGTACTGGATAGCACAGTCTCAAATTTGGCTAAAATTTTCTTTTACGATGCCGTTGAAAATTTTTGACTGTTTTTGAATACTTAAGGAAAACATTTCATCAGCTGCATCGATTTAAGGCAGGCCAGTCCTCTTGAGCAGGCTCAAGATCCCGCGGAGGGCTACGTCCACCAATTCAGTAGAGTCTATCTGTGGTTTACTAAAGGTTGTCATTCTGCGTTTATACTTTTTTAGTTGACAGTGCCTGGTAATCAGACAAGTTAAGAGTCTAACATCCGTCCTACTGTATCTCAGAAGCTCCGTCACCCTTTTCATAGACGGAAACGCAATGAAACGCTTGAAATGATTCACGACGCTCCTCCAATATATGCTGTGATCCTCTGATATGCGTATACGAATGGTGCTATTTGCCACAGTCCAGACCAATCCGCACATCGGCTATTGGCCGATCAGAGGTATATCTGGGCATTGTCTAGCAAGTTCATTAACTTTCTCGTTGCTAGCAAAGTCTTGATGTCCTGGGATCCAGATCATGGTAATTCGTTGGATCTATTCAGTTTGTCAAGAGCGCTTTGGCATTCAATGGATTGCGTATTGCTTAAAGAAGGTCAATTGTCTTCATTGATACCAAACGTTATTAAGAAAATTGCTGACACTTACTTTTTTAAGGAATTAAGTGTAGACCGGTCTCTGCACATCGGATTTCAGCAGTAAACTGTTTTAGGTTATAGGAAATAGGTAGTCGTACGGGGCATGGTACAAAGATCAACAAGGTATAACCGATACGTTTGTCAATTGTATGGTTATGCCTTTTTCTAGTTGGAGTTTTTCTTGCTTTCCTACCGAATCTTAATAGTTTTCCCGGAGCGATTTATATGAAGAAAATATTAAATATATATTTAAGTTGGAATACCTGGTACTCTATATCAGTATCCTATACTGAAAGTCATTGAACTGCATATTTTCATTCATACTGATTGCGGTGGTGATTAAGATCTATCCTATATCCCCAGTTGGAAACTTTGAATTCCTCAAGAGCTTACTAAGTATTTAATTATATGGGAACACGAGAGTTCTTCTTCAGCTCATAGCGGAGTCCATAAAACTCTCGGCAGGCTTCGTTGATATTATTATCTTAAAATGCAATGCCTGCAAACAAACCAAAGCTCCAAATTGCCGGCTAAGCCTGAGAATGGGAAATCATGTTGAGGTAGAGCAGCCATGGTAGAGAGTACATATTGATTATATTGGACCTCTTCCCATAGACAAACGCGGGAATACCACCATCCTAGTCATTGTAGACCAGTTTACCAAATTTACTCTACTAACGACCTTTTCCCAGACTTAAACTAAACAACTTATAGAATACCTGGAGGAAAATTAATTTCACTGCTTCGGCGTACCCACAACCATCCACACTGACAATGGAACACAATTTATCTCAACATAGTTCGCTTGCGTGATGGAACGTTTCGGTCACACAAAGACTGCAGGATATTGGCCCCAGTCTAATGCTGGAGAAAGAGTTAACTGCTCCATTTTGGAAGCAATTAGGTCTTATGTGCAAGAAGAACAGAACATGCCAACTCTCATTCTCAGCAAAGTGATGTGGCTTACGCTTTGCGTAATGCAACACATCAGTCAACCATATTTTCCCCGTATTTTTTACTTTACGGATATTATATGATCCGACATGGATCCTACTTCGAAGTATTTCCAAGTAACTATCTAATTCCGCTAATACAGGAGCGAGTGAAAGGCAATCCCAAGGAAGCATACCACAGAAACGCTCAAACCTATAACCTTTGAGCGCGGCAGATCACTTATAAACCCGGGAAAATTGTCTGTTAGAAATTTCGTACAGAGCAAAGCAGCATAGACAAGTTCGTGGTCAAACTTGTGAACCGAAAAAAGAATGGTAACGTGAACTATGAAGTGGAAAATATGGATGGTAACCTTATTGGCATGTATCACGCGAACAACATTCGGCAATAACTATCATTTCCTAGTTCTCCTACTGAAAAAGGTATCTGACTAGCTCGCAGCTTTAACAGACAGATGCAGTGAGCTAGACACATTAATACATTTGCATTTACTTTCTTTCTTGAATAAAGATTCAATAATAGCCTACTAAGATTGTCTAGTTAAAATCTTTCTTCTTATTCTATGGTATAGTTTGTAATAGCTCTGACGCAGGACCTCGAAGTGCTAAAACAAGAGCTGTAGCTTTGTCTGGATCATTCCATCCATTTACTTCGGAAGCTGCCTCAAATTGTCTCTTGAAAATATGCCGCGAATTTTGTCCATCAAATATTGGAAGTTTCATTCTGCCTCCACCGGATATTTCAGTTCCTTCGTGCCGAGATTGTCGATGCTTTATCCTCTCCAAATCTGCTTTAAAGTTGTCACGCTTCTCCGTGACATTTTGTTGAACTTCCGATACTTATTGTTGAACTTCCAGCACTTCCTGCTGGATTCCTTCAATTTTCGCATTTTGTTCGTCTAATGAATTTTTAAGAAAATACTTCTGTTCCTCCAAACAGGTTTCTAAGCAATTCTACAAAGAACTCTTTTGTTCATCCCAACAGGCTTCCACAGAATTCTTTTGTTCATCCAAACGCGTTACTAGAGAATTATTTTTTTCCTCCAGAGCATTCTTCACCTGCAGGGTTGAAAGCTCCACGTTGGTCAATAAAGTACCAAAAAGCTGTTCTATGTTCATAGCAGGCTATTCTTCAGCTTCTGGTTCTTCCTCAGCTTCAGGTTCTTCCTCGAAAACGAATGTCTCAGGATTCTTTTCTTCCTCTATCAAAGTTTGTCTAATTCGCTCGACTAGAACATTCTTTAAACCTATCGTTTGCAATGACCTCTTCCCCAACTACACTTTCAATTCCTGTATGCGAAGCACCTAGAGCTTACATCCCATTACTTTGATAATTCACTCACAGTTTAATATAAAATTATCTTCCGGAATTTTCACTTAAAGAAGGAAAGTTTTACACAATTTCACCAAATTAATCACTCTTTGAATTTCAAAGTCAAATGCCACGACTTTATTTCGTGATTTAATTTTACTTCTGATACCAGTTGTTACGAGCGTGGCTTCAGTTCGCTATTTAAAACACAATATTTCAGATATCATTAACAAGTTCTTCTTTTATTTAATTTTACTGTTTACTTTTATAACGTTTACAAACAATAATCAAATCAACTCTTTATAGTTATCACTAGTACTGTACTTCTAATTATCGGAATCCAAATATTTTACTTTGTTCATTTCACTGTCTGAAATAAGACTCCGCCTCCTGGATGTGAGTAGCGCCGTATTTACACTAAAATTATCCTAGAACCTTCCTGAATATTCCATTCTCCGAACCCAAAGTTTACGAGGATGTCACTAACCTAAAGTTGTTTCCATTTCCAATAGATGTCGGTTGTATCAGTTTGTGGCGCTTAACAATATGTATGCGTGTACTCAAATGGAAATGATGAATTTTCTTTCCTGCTTCCAGAATGTGTATCAACCGAGTATAAGCTACGTGTACCATGGGATGATACATACTCGATACAAAAACTTATTTTACGTCGTGTCTAGTCTCGACTGTGTATCATCGTGCGTTAAGGGACTTAGTGAAGTTTTTTCTTCTCAATTTTATACATATTACAAGGTGGCAGAGTCTGGATCGGCACTGTGTGGAGCTGTGAATTAGAGGAAACTAAGAAAGGAAAATTGGAAGTGTGGCGCACCGGAACCTATTTGAGACCAGATATCGCATCCACCTGAGCTCTCAGAGCTTTCCAGGATTTATTTCTCTTGACAGATCAACCAATCTGTTAATCATCGCCGCAGGAAGATAGGGAATCAGTTAGGGAATGAGAAGAGAATGAAAATAAGCCCGATCAACACGAAGATTGCATTTATTTGTTTTTTGCTCATTTTTCAGCAATAGTCCCCAGGTCGCTGAAGTGCTTCATCGCCGGGGGATTATTATGTAAGTAAGAAACATTTATCATTTGTGTAATAGGGGAATAGTCTGTTGCTGTTTCTTTCCTTATCTTTTCAGAGAATATATGTTTCAATATTAATAGGCGATATGAGTGAAATTTTCTTTCTGATTTTGTTTTCCCTTATTTTGTTTATAATGAGTAATCTGTACTGTCATATATCGTAATATTTGCATTTTATATATATATATGTCTTAGACACTAGATGTACCTCAGCACTTCACGAAATGTCGAGGTACTTCATGAAATGTAGGCAGATAGTGTTGTAGTAGTTTGCGCTTAATGACTTTTTTACATTATGTGTCTGAAAGTTTTAGTCACTTCATGAAATGCTGCAAGCAAGAAATGCCAGAGGTGGACTCAGATTTTTTGATTGGGACATTTCTCTTGAATATTCTTTCTCTTCATGAATGAAATCACTTATTACCTCTGATTGATCATATTGAAATATATCGGTGATTGTCAGCGAAAAAATTCTGAGTCCACCTCTGTGTGTGACGAAAAGTTTATTTTCTACTTTTTCATGCGGCTTAGCCTCAGTTTTGTTTGAAAACTCGTTTTTTACTTATTTTATTATTTTTCAGTACAGTCAGTTAAAGTTGGGTTAAGTATTAATTTTCTATTCTTGGTTCGACAAAATGTGACATTTTCTTCCAAGCTGGAGCAGTTAGCTTAGCATTTGAAGCAAAAGGTTACATAAGCACTTTTCGGGATTACATAAGAAAAATAAAATTGATAAATAGTAAAGATTTGTAGCAAGAGGAGCTAAAAAACCATCACAGGGTGTGCATTTGCTCGAAATCAAAAGAAATGTCTATAATTTAAAAAATACACGACTTAGATTTTTTTGTATATTTTTCTGATAACTATTATGATTTGGTCTATCACCCGATTCCGGCTTGACGTCGACTTGCGGGACACCCTGTATATGTCGATAATAGTGCAATAAATATCCAAATGTCCACGACAATATAACCAGATTTACGTTCAGATTTCTAAATGTATACATAGATAGATAACAGTGTAATGTTTCTGTTTCCTGGGTTGGGTTTATTATACATGTATGATAGTGTAATGTAATGTTAGTGTGAACGTTAGTCCATCTAATAACCTAACCTTAACTAGTGGTAACCTTACTCTTAGCTACCAAGAAACGTACCCACAGAGGCAACTATCTACGGTTTTCGCTTACTAATACCTCAGAATAGTGCAACACCACATTATTGGGAATTGATCAAATTCACGATGCTCCAAATGAGCAATTTTATTTGCAATCAAAAGAATTTATCACAATAAAAATGTCCTCAAAAGACCGTAAACGTAAATAGGTTCTTACCGAATATGAAATATAAATTTTGATGGCAACCCCATTTCCATCTATAAATAAAAAAAATCAAGATAAAATGAGTAAAAATTTTTTGTTAATCCTTTAGTGCCGAGCGTAAAATTAAAGTTGTGCGTAAAGTGCCGAACCGAATTTATATAATTTATAGAGTGTTAGAGAAACGGTGATAAAAAATTTGTTTTTAAAGATAATTACATAATTCAAAAAGGAACATGCTGAGAACTAAAAATACAAGAAATGTATGATTTGGGTATTTCAAAATTTGTTGAAAATTATATAAATAATGCTTATTAGAAATGAGAAATTCTTTTTTTGAAAAGTTGATAATTTTTGAATTAACAGTTATGAGTAAAACACATTGTTATTCTAACATGGTGTAATATATAATATAAAACGTAAGTAACCTATATAAAAATAAAAATAATAATTTTTCAGGTATTTAAAATGAAAATAAAATAATAATAGCCATTCCACACGAAACCGATCACCTTGGAACCCGACCATCGCCGATTTGGATGAAACTTTCACAGTTTGTAGGAAATACCAAAATAGCTCACCCATGATTTTTTTTTGCCCTAATACCTTCCATCCCCCCCCGTTAGGGGGTTAGAAATTTCGTGATTTTACGATGAATTATCATTTTCAAAAAATTATAGCTCGAAAACGGAGCAACCGATTTCTATGATTCAAATTCCAAATGAAGCATAATACATATTACTTTTCATAAAAAAAAGTATCAGCACCTTACGAAATTTTTTTATTGTTAATAATAGTATTTTTTTTAAAGGGATATTATTATTCACTAGAGAGGATTTCTAGCACTTTATTTTTCATTTTTATTTTGAAGCTAGAAATTTTATCTATCGACGTAAAAAACTTGCGGTGCCATTCGGCTTCGTTTTTGCGATATGAATTTTTAAATCACCGTATATCCAAACTAAACTTTATGGGAGCACTGTACTGGGACGAATGCATTGGTTTTTTTTTTTCTACGGGGGACCTCTAGTACTATTTTTTGTATTTTTATTTTGAAAATAGAAGCCTTGTCTATAAATGTACAAAAAATTGGGATGGTATGGCTTAAATAATGCAAAATTTAGCAGAAAGATTGCGTTGAAAGTAATGTAATGACCGATAAAACGTAGCATGTAACTGAAATCAGCGTAGATTCCACAATTAGGTTTAGTGAAAAGAATTACTTTTAGAAAAGATAGAGGTTGTAATTAAGGGGTAGTTAATTATCTTCTTAGGTAACTTCCGAACTAAAAAAATTGATTTAAAAAAAATAATTTTTAAAATATCCGAACAGTTTGCCATTTTAATCTCCACCCCTACCCAGCTATGCCCTCCTCTTAAATTTACACCCCTAGTATTGAGGCATACCTTGGCTATATTTTGAAAAAAGAATTATTAAAATCCTTCTGACATGTACAAGAAATATCGATTTAGGTGCATCAAGATAATTTGAGGCTACCCGAAAAAATGTCAATTTGGTCGTTTTCCAGCACAGAAGAGATTCTAAAAATTTTAAACGTTATGACTTGTTAAAATTTGTTGAAAATTATATAAATATTGCTTATTAGCAATGAGAAATCTTTTTTGTAAAGATGGTAACTTATAAAAATAAAAAATAATAATATTTCGGCTATTTGAAATGAAAAGTAAATAATAATTCAATCAATGAGTAAGTGTAACATCTCTGTAAATTTGTATTGTTATTCAGTTGTTATTATTTATTTACATTTATTTACTTACCTAACGAGCTATTTAACATTTGTGATCACTCATGCATTATCCATGTAAGCCTCTATTACATCGATTACAAATTGTGCGCGATCTATGCACAGGCCCATCATTCTTTCTATTACAAACTACACACACTTTTTCTCTTCTTTCCGGAAATTTTCTTACTCCTGGGGCTGTTGTTGTATTTAGGAATGTAGAATATGAAGCTGTTATTTCTTCAGTGTTTTTTACCGCCATCCATTCTGTTGTAATTGACCCAATTAATTTAGTTAAAAACTCCAACCGAGTCAGATGACGATGATATTCATTTTATACAAAATGTACGAATTCAAAACCATTCTTGAAAGAATTGAAAAAAAACTACTTTTTTCCAAAACTTCAGAGAACTTGTTTCGTCCAAGTAGGCGTAAAGCATCATATCGGATGTGTCCACACCCCCAAATAAATTCGTTATAATTGTGTACTATCAAAGGTTTTTCAACGACTTTTTGTCGTTGCCCTCTTTCAATAGTAATTGTTTTATTTTCGGCCACTGCATGTGTTGATAATAACAATACATTTTTTCTGTGTGATTTTTTTTCTCTATACGCCGCTAGTAATATTTCATTATCTCGGGAATATTTTGATTTACCTATCGATAATTTTTGTTTTAGAGATGTTGGAATATATTTTCTGTTGCTGCGTAAAGTACCGGTCAGAAACGTAAGTTTTTGAAACAATGATCTTGCTAAGGGAATACTTCTAAAGAAATTATCTGCAACTATGTGATATCCCTTCATGAAATAATTACCCATATTCAATAGTTTATGAATTACCACATGGCTAAGTCCCTTTTCCTTTATTTCAATTGCTTCGGTTTGTAGATATTGTTTAGCTCCCCGATAACAAAAAAATCCCAAACAATATAGAGTTATTGCATCAGTTAGCATCCAGAATTTGATTCCCCACCTATGATGCTTTTTATTTGGTAAGTACTGCGTCATGCCTGATCTACACTTTGTACCTACCAACGATTCATCTACGCTTAGATCCTGGTTAGGTGTATAATGGAATCTAAAAATCTTATTTGCATGATCTACGATTGGTTGAAATTTTGCTGACGGATCATAATCATGACTATTTCGTGGAGATAAATTGCTGTTGTCTACAACATGGAAGAATTTCAAAATTAGTTGAAACCTATTTCTTGAAAACATTTTCCCAAACCATGGCATATATCTATAGTTTCTTGACCAATAACTGAAAATTGTTGGTTTTCGGGTAATACCCATTTCCAAAATAACGGCAATGAAGGCCTTCATCTCTGCAATTGTAGTATTTTTCCATACTTGTACTCTGGATTTATTTCCTAGTTCAATATTTCTCAGAAATTGTCTTGCATAGCGATTTGTCTCAGTTTTCTAGGTATTTAAGAATGCATCCGTAAAAAATAAGTTGAGATATGCTATTGGTTCGGAATTTTTTGTTGGCATATGTTTTGGACCAGGGGTTTCCAAGAATAACGGACGAGAATTATATTGAGTATCCTCATTTACACTAATTTCATGAAAATTATCAAATGAGTCATTGCCAGTTTCATCATCATTGTCGTCAATATTCGAATCGTTTTCACTCTCACTACTTATAATTTGACGTGGTTGCCGATTTCCCGGTGCAAAAAAATATTTCATTATCACTGTCACTAATTTCAGGCTCACTACAGCTGCTAAAATTTTCGTCTAAATTGTTTATCAGTTCCAATAACTTTGAGTCATCCATAACGGTATAGTAAATAGTATTACGGACCTAGCACAAGCATTGGCGTAGCCAGCGTTTTGTTGTGGGGTGGGCAGTAGGGGGCAGACTGACACAATATTGAAGAAGAATATTCTTCAAGCAAGTATTGTTTTTCAAAAATATGTATAACTTTCTAAAACGTTAATCAGTGTTTAATCCAAGTTTCCTTACATGAAGCAAACTATTTCATTGATTACCGTTGTTTTTTTTTCAACCAATGTATGCATAAATTAAACAACAATAAGAATATTTCCTAAAAACAGGAATAAAATAAGAATAATTTACTAACATATAATTATATGGTTTTCTAAAAAAAGTTATTTCAAATTCATGGTTCTAATAAATTGTGAATGTATCCCAATAATAGCCCTGAAATTAGAAAATTATTTCTTCAATAAAGCTGGAATTGGTCTAAGACCATTTAGATGAATGCTCGTATGTATCTGTGCAAATCTGATTTTTGAAGTAGTTTTTCGCATATATTTCTAAAACGGTTCGTCGGACGGTAAAAATTATTGTACCCAATTTCATAAGATTTCATAGTCTGAAGAACTTTTCAGTACAATAAAAACATCTCGGACTGATCGTCTTCACAGTACCTGTACATAAAAATCCTAAATTTTTATATGGCAACATCAAGAAGGGGTTGCGGGATTTATCCTATTTTTGAAATTATACTCATCATTTTTATGGAAATGCCGTGTATAAAATTTCAGCTCTCGATGTCGACTCGTTCTCAAGCGGTGTCTAAATATATACTGGAAAACCAAATTTTTGTATGAAAAGGCAATTCAACGAAGGAGTTGCCTGATTTATTCCATTTCCGAACTTAAAATTCCTTTTTTCTCGAAAAGCTCGTGTGCAAAATTTCAGCTTTCTAAGTAAATCCGTTCTGGAGCTATCGTGGAGGACGGACAGACATGCAAAAATTAAAATAACTTTTAATATTATGCTTGGGTGTCCAATCTATTTAGCTATACCTTCATTATTTCTATATGTTACAAACGGAATGACAAACTCAGTTTACCCAAATTTAGGGTATAATATTCAGTAAACAGTCCAGAATAAAGCCATTCGTCTGTTAAGTGGTTGTTAGATACGCTTAAGTGGATGAAGATACAGCAACGAATTGATTTAAATGTACTTTTATTCATTTTTAAAATAAAGAAGAAATATTACTAGAGATACATATTTACATATCCATTTTCTTTATATAAATGACGTACAAAAAAAAAAAAAACTTTAAACAGACTTAGAATATTCTTGCAGAATCTATCGTTGTTCAAACATATTCAACAATTCTTCAATAAGTTAATAGTGCTAACTTCAAAGTTCAATTCCTTAAATTCATACAAAATTCGGAAATAATTAATATTCCCAGTGAGATAGACGAGATTTAAGCAGATCTGTATTAAATCATTAAACGCCTTATCTATCGAAATATTTCTTCGATTCGATTAATGAAACATATCCATTAAAACTAGTGGGGCATCTTTCAAGGTTGCAGATCTGCTGAATCAGCTCTTTATCATCAGATTTGGAATGGTATTATTTTCTTATTACTCGGCATTCTAAGGCTATTATTCTTGAATCTCCCAATTGAAAATATATGCACGGTACCACTCTGTCGGTACCAATTTGCGGAAAAATTTAAAGGTTTTGCAAATTATAGTTAATGTATTCTATTTATGATTTATATTCAGAAAAAAAGGATCGCATAAAATTCATATATATCCATCCATTAATGAACTTAATACCATTTTATGGGCCAACCGATGATACAAAGATTAACAAGTTATGGCCGAATTAGCTGTCAATTGGTTGCTTGCCTGTTTTGGTAACAATTGTCACAAATTTGTTCGTATCAATTTCAATTTAAAAATTTCTATTTGGAAATTTCTTTGCTTTCTCACTAGCACATAATTAATTACTTTTTCCGAAGTGAATTAAACGAAGAAACTAATGGTTAGATAAATATTATAATATATTCAAAACGTATTTCAGTCAATAAAATACGAAAAACTCAAAACAAATTCGCTGGAAATGACATTGTCACCTCATGACGTAGCAACACAAAAAATTCCTTTCGAAACGGACATAGCTTGTTATCTCTGTGACATGGGCCAACCTACACATATTAATCACGATCATTCTGCTACACTTGTGCCCAGATGCATGTCATCAAAAAAATTTTGATCAACTTACAGTTATTGATATAAATAATAATTGTATCACAAATTCGTAGTATATAATGAGAATTGAATATCGGTTAAGTCTACAATCGAGTTCTGGCAAAATAACATTTTACACGGTCTCCAAATACATATTTCACATTAAAATTGCTGGTAAAATTTTGTCCTATCTAAGAGCCAGATTTTGCGTAATGAATTTCTGGTTGTGTTGGTAGTCCATTTTTACATGTATTTACCCGCCATCCCTATTTTAAGCAAATTGTCAATTTGCAAAAAGTAAACAAAGGTTTTGAGCGGAGCATCTGTGGTAAAATATGTTCTTTTTCTACTTTATTTTGAAACAATTAACATAATTAATTTATATAAATCTCTGCTTCTATTAACAAAAAATATAATTTAGATAGTGCAGTTGCCTCAAACAGGATTTCCCTAGTTTATAATCCAATTTAAATTTGCAAGCACTGACCGAACACTTTACTTCTGTTTTTTTTAATTGATATGAAGATTTTAACAGGCACTAGTGGCACTATAAAACTTTGCACTAAATAAAGTTCAAAGATAAATAGTTTTGAAAAGAATTGATTCGGTACGTGTTAAATTTCGCAAAAGAATTTTAAGTTGACTAAATCTGCTCACAAAACAAAATCACATTTGACAATTCTGCACCCGGCTTTGACCAATCTTTCCTGCAGCATCTCACTTACTCTTATGTATAATCTCCTGCTCTTGACAAATTGCGCTCATGTACACGAATTTTACACGATTCAACCATTCTTGTTTGCTCTATATTCTAAGATCTGGCTTATCACGATTCCTGTTTGCTATATATTCTAAGGAGTGAGCTATTACTGCACGGCTGTAGCCGGCCCGTTGGCCTTTTAATTTCCAGTTTTTATGACGTCGCCTTCTGGTTTGACGAATAAAGACAAGAAATGTGATATCGCAGATTTACATGCAACGAAACAGAGCGGTAAATTGATTAATTTTCATAAATAAATGATAATGACAAGTGGCGGAATTTTCAGATTTACTCTCATGTAATACCGCGCTTTTGTGAAAGCACTTTTTTCTGAGATATTGAAAGAGGTCACCAAAGTTTGTTCCAAAGTTGTTGCTGTTTAATCCTATGTTATTTGAACAGAACGTGCTTCTGTTTACACGCTTTGCTCTAAAGAGGGTGGGTGTTATCAGTAATGGGAGATCGTGGGAGTTCCATATTCTGGCAATTTCTGCCATTAAGATATTGAAAAGTAGTAAATTAACATGTAGTAGCACTGATTACTTTGCGCCTAGTTGTGTACTTTTGTACTTTTATAGATATCTCTCCTACATCAATAAAAATTAATTAGTTTTCGAAAGTCACGCGAACTGAACTATTCCTTTTGGTGTATTTCTTATGCTTTTGGTACCTAGGATAAAAATGGTCGGAATTCGCATAATATAATAATTTGTGGGAAAAGTCGCCATTAATTCCCATTTTCGAGAGAATTTTACCCGCAACAATCTCCCAACGCTACTGTAACTCATTCTCTGATGGGCTTGGGAAAAATGAGAATTTTATTTGACTGATAGACATTTAAAATCTCCTTTCAGCACATTGGCCAAAACGACATTTGTCTTCTTCTTAAAAAATTGAGGTAGAGTAGATATACGAAAAATTCATTATTATGAATAATTTGAAAAGATTTTGAAGTTATTCAAAATTTTGCAAATAATTGAATAAAATCAATTATTCTTGTATGTATATCTTACTACATGAAAGAAGAATGAATGAAAGAAAAAATTGCAAATTATTAGTAATAATTGCTTCGTATTTCTGTAGAGGGGGGGCACCGAGCCTCCGCGGGCTTCTCTGGGGGGGGGGGGGCAGTACCCACCCATGCCCCTACCTCGCTACGCGCATGACCACAAGAGTAATTAAGTTTCTAACTGCTGCTTTTGAGCTCTAAGCGCATACTGATTCACGCACAACGATATATCGTCGTTGGCACTTTTCGCCAGTGCACTCAACAACGATATATCATTATTCGGCACTAAAAGGATTTTAGCCTACTTATAAATCATCATGCTCCTAGCATATATAACTTAACTTAGTTCTCTTAGAGGAAGAAGTAGAGGTTACATTCATTTCAATAGTTTGCAACATCCAGAATTCATGGAATGCAGTTAATGACGCTATCAATTACAATTATTTCATAAATATGAGCGCCTAAATCAGCTGGTATTAAAAAAAACCCAAATTAAAAAAAAAATATATGAGAAACAGAAGAATTCCAAAGAATGTAGGTCAGAGATTGTCCTAGATCAAGATTTCAGCGAACAGGAAATCTACAGCACAAATAGCAAATCAAAGGTCAGTGTGTACTGCTCACAACAATGATCACAAAAGAAAATTTTTACTCAGATAAATTTTGTTATCAGCAAATCTTTCACAAAAAAATGTTTTTAACGAATTACGAATGCTGTGTTATAGTACACAGGTATGAATGATTATAATTAGTTTTTGCACATTGATTAAAATTTGTTAAGAAAATTATTTTATACCGTAGCCGTGCTCGCTCTGCTTTCGATTTCAAAAGTGTAATTACATATACAACTAGCATAGTAATATGCATAGGTATAGTGTAATGCATTTATATAGATCAGTGTTTCCCTACCTTATTTGTGCTATGCCCCACCTAAGCCTTTCTAAATTTCTTATGCCCCCCCCCCCCCTATCAGACACAGAATTTTTAATATTGAAAAATTGAAATGTTCACTAAAGAAATTTTTATGAAGAAATCAATAGGAAATTATTGAGCAAACACAGTAAGTAAATTTTCAAAACATACACATGTACTGGGTGGCGCAAAAGTAATGACCCTATCTGATTCAGCCACAAATTCTTTTCTAAATGAGAAAACTAGAATTAGTTTTTTATATTTGTATATGTGTGCCATGAAATTTCGTCGCATTACGATTTGAAGATGATGTCTCTGAAATGTGACCTCCAAAGTTGATGCACATTTCAACCATATTTATGACATTTTCCATAACTTGCCGTAACACTTCCTGCGATATGTTCCTTATTTCTTGTTGAATATTTTATTTTAGGACTACGAGAGTCTGTGGCTTGTTCACATACACCAGAAGAAAGAAGTCTGAACAGGTCAGATCGGGTGATCTTGCAGGCCAAGGCAAATCACCAAAACGAGAGATAACACGGCCTGGAAAAGCGTCCGTCACCAAGTCCATAGTATCGCGCGCTGTGTGTATCATGGCGCCGTCTTGTTGGAACCAAATGTGCTCCAGCCCCAATTCTTCCAAACTGGGTATCAAGAACTCACGTAATATGGTTCTGTAGCGCTCTCCAATGACAATTATCGCATTGACTGCCGCGTCTTCGAAAAAATAGGGTCCGATCACTCTTTCAGCACAGACGCCACACCATAAAGAAACTTTTAGTGGATGTAAAGGTGTTTCTTTTATAATGCGCGGACTTTCAATGCCCCAGAAGTGCGTATTCTGCTTATTGAAATGCCCCGAGAGATGGAAATACGCTTCATAACCAATTTTGAAAAAAAAAAATCCTCTTCAAGGTTGAGGTTTATGATGCGCATGCTGTATTCTAGACGAGCTC
Source organism: Dioctria rufipes (assembly GCA_963924295.1). Taxonomy (NCBI): domain Eukaryota; kingdom Metazoa; phylum Arthropoda; class Insecta; order Diptera; family Asilidae; genus Dioctria; species Dioctria rufipes. The sequence continues at coordinate 76,416,596 of OZ002741.1, read as the reverse complement.
GGTGGTCAGTAGGCAATAGTTGATGAGTCATCTGAGTTTTATACGGAAACATCTTCAAGTCTTTGACCAAAATACACTGCAGAACCCGTCTGGAAATGCCCAATTGCTTGCCACGTCACCTCGTTGATGTTTCTGGACACTCTTCCACATCTTCGCACACATCATCGACATTTTCGATTGAACGGCCTGTTCTTGGTTTGCCAGACTTAGGTCTATCCAATGTTGCGCCAGTTCCTTCGACGCGTGTGGCAAAGCGTCACATTGTGCGACCAACCGGTGCCAGACGGCGGGGAAATCGTCGACGAAATTCACGTAGTGTTTGTATCACTGATGAATTATTCTGTAAAAACATTGACCCGATTATTCCACGTTCTTGCGGAGTAAAAAAAATTGTTTTTTTCTATTTTTCTCAAACTTTTCATTTCTTTCTTCTTTTTTCATTTTTTTCATTTGTTTTTCAAATCACCCAATTTCGCTATTTGTGACCTGTTAATGAGTTGAACCAAGACTTGAAACTTATCACCAAAAATTAATGGGTTGTGTGATGAAATAACAAATTAGAACATTTTTAGCTTTTGCTATATACCGGAGAATCCCCAAAAAATTCTTTCTTGAACAAAATTAAGTTTAACCCGGTAAAAAGTCCAAACGTAATCTTTTTACCTATACTTAGAGTAACGCAATATGGGAGCACTACACTTTTTTTCCTAATATTTTAGTTTACAGATCTAAAACTTCTCTATCTGCAAGCCAAAAACTGCGAATGTGCTAGATTTCCTTCCCTTCGGGAATAAATTTTTACTATCTGAGATGTTAATACAAAATCACTTACATATAGTACATATGATACATACCCGTGTTAAATAAACACATGTAAATGATGGACTCTACCAAAACTGTGTTCCAATTCCATGAAACACTGATATTTAACTTATTAAATGAAATTATAAAAATATTATTAAAGTACTTACCTAATATCAGATATCACAGAATGTGTGCAGTAATGCTGTAATCAAACAGAAAAAAGTGTAATCAATGAAAGGCTTATTTAATTACCGGAGATTTTTAAGATTTTTTATAACAGTAATTAATTCGAAATAACTTAAGCCTTTTGGAAAAAAACGAAAAATTAAAAATAATGACTGCCAATACGAAATCTGATGTGATAAAAAAAACAAAGACTTCATTTACAAAATATGGAGGGGATAATCTCCTCATTAGGATTGAATATTGACCTATTTGCAAACAATGAAAACGTACAAATTCTATTCACTCTCTATATTTGCGCTTTGTAAAAGCAAAAGCAAGCTAAATCTAAATAAAAACAATGCCCAGGAAAATATAAACCTGTGGACTAATAAAAGAAGGACCCAGACACTCTAGATTGTCCTTTACGTACTCATATATGCGCATTGAATAAAAAATTAAACCTGTTCACTTTGGAAGAAACATATAGTTTGTCCTAACTCGCATCAATAAAACGGGTTGTGATTGTATGTATGGATGTAGAAATTTTTGGAGGAGCTTCTTCCCGAATGTTGGACTTGTGGAATTGTGTCAATTGGTATATAGCGATATTATGAATGTATGTATGTTGAAGCGAAAGATTCACAAATATATTTTTTGTTCAAGCTGATATGTATGCACATGGAAAAAGTGAAAACCAACAAAACGACGGACAAAGTCAACTCCCTGTCGAGCATCATGATTGATTTGTTATTCGATGTTTTCCTAGCAGAAATTCTTCTTATTGGTGTCTGGTTTCAATAGAATGTTCAAACATTTTTATGATTGATAAGATATGAATTCAAGTAAAAACGGCAATGTGTTATACCCTCAAAGTCATGTGGTGTTGGGTTTATGAGGTTTGTGTGCGTTTCTGTCTATGCTAGAGATACTCCAGGAATTTTATTTATAATTTTAGTATCGTATTTAGGAGAAGAATGAGAATAAAACTAGTTTTTACTCAACCCGGGAGTTGTGCCGCTACATACTTTCCAGACTTGTAAAGTACTTGAGTACATTGGTATACTTAAGTACTGGTACCAGTACTAGGACCTGAACTTAAAAACCTTTTAAGTATAAGAACAAGTCTTGGTACTGGTACTTAAAAATTTTTAAGTACAAGTCCCGATACTGGTACATAGAAATTTTCTAATACAAGCCCAGGTGCTGATATTGGTACTAATAAGTACCCTACAAGTACCAAAGTACGCACGTAATACCGCCATTAATTATTTAAGTACTCTTTCTAATTATAAAGGTTCAAGTGCTTCCGAAAAATCAAATCAGAAATTTTGAAAAATCTACAGCCAGCTAAATGATTGGATGAGGTTTGTATTTATGAAATATCATAAAATATGTTGCTAAAAGATAGGAAATGAAACAGAATATTGCTGTTTTAATTTCTAACTTTGAAAGTTAATTGCATCTTTAATTGCAAATCTTTTTGATCAGAATGTAAAACAAAGAATCTTAGCAAGTCCTAAATGTAGCAAAAATTCCCGGTCCCTAGTCAAAACCATCAGGAACAACTTCAACAGTTCCTCTATACTTTCACTACTTAATAATGGTGAAGTAGTTACTGACTCCTTGGATAAAGCTAATAATTTGGCTGCTAGATTTTCTACAAATACTCATCTTCCATCCATTTCACATACACCTGTTTTGCATCCCCCGTTTACAAGGGCATATTCATGTCCGTACGAGTGATGTACACAGTAAAAAATAATTTCCTATAGTGAGTGGCAATAATTTGTGCCACACAGGTTAGGCATTTGTCGATAAGATTAGGGAAAGCTTCACCTTGGAAGACTAAGATTAGGTTTTTATCCCTAAATTATAGGTAGGTTTTTCTCTCCTAAATGTAGGCAATTTTGGGTTTTCCCCTAATATTTAATGTACGGAACATTCCCTAAAATACAGAGAATTTTAAATTGTTGTTTTGTTTCCCCCCTCCCCTAAAATGTAGAGGCTATTCCCTAAAATTTAGAGAATATTCCCTAAAATGTAGGTAATAGGTGATAGCATCGCACCACTTTCCACCATAAGTGAAGGTGATAGCAGACCACCCCTTTTAAAAAACATAAGAATGAGCTGAATAGCTCATTTCTTATGGCCTATACTACTAAGTAGTATGGAAGTTATATTGGTGCACTGGGCACGCTTAAACAAAATATTGAAAAACAATAAATGACTTGTTTTCAAGAACAATGTGTGAATTATATAAACGAAAATATATTTCCATTAAAAATGTAGCATAATACCTAATTTATTGAATGTTTTCTTCCTCATATCCAAGAGAACTTAACATTTCGGGAATTTTACGTACTTTAGGGATTCTCTGGCGCCAGATACCTAAATTCATTGAATATTCTATTGATTTGGGGAAGTTGAACTGATTTTCCCTTTCTATCAGAGAAAATTACATTTATTTTATAGGAAAAAACGTATCTTAAATTTAGGAAATAGTCGTAATATTTTTTACAGTGTATTTAATGTTCTTAAGGGGATCAATGTCTCCAAAGCAGCAGGTTCTGATGGTTTCTCGCCTCTGTGAATTAAAAGCTGTACCTCATCCTTAGTTAAACCTCTGCGCAAACTATTCTACTTCTCTAATTCGACAGGAATTTTTCCAAATGCTTGGAAACTAGATCATGCTCAGCCTATTTTCAAGAAAGGAAAAAATAACGATCCCTCAAATTATCGACTAATTGCAATTATTTTTATTCTTTCAAGAGTTTTTGAATCTATCGATAATTCCAAATTAATGAAATATTTAGAGCCTAGTCAAGTCATCAATGATCGTCAATCTGGCTTCCGAACTGGCCGATCATCTGGGGACTTGCTGACTTTATTTACGAAATGTCGAAACCGTAATCTTCATAATATTGGTGAGTCCAAAATTGTTGCCCTGGATATTTCAAAGTTTAAAAGGGCTGGATGCCAGACTCTATCCAGCCCTTTTAGCCAAACAAAGCACTTGCGGTCTTCCCTCCTTTTCTATTATGGATTGAAATCTTTTATCTAGTCCCCAAATACGTGTTGTATTAGATGGCGTTACATCTGAACCTCGTCCTATTAATGCCGATGTTCCCTGGGCTATGTTAAATCTCCGTCTCTCTTTTTAATTTTCATTAGTGAACTGCTTTCCCTTAATTTTAATTGCATTCATATTTGTGCTGATGACAGTACCATTGATCTCACTTACTCCTTTGACACTCTAGCGGACTTCAGAGTGAATGCCGCATGTATTAAACGGGATTACATGACTAGATCATTGACCGATCTTGAAAATAACAAGAACCGCGTCGAATTTAATGCATCTAAGACCCAAAGCTGTCTCATCTCATGAACACAAGATCAACACTTAACCACTCCCGTTTGTTTTGATGGAGGATTTATTTCTGATTCACCCTCACTAAGGATTCTTGGCATTAATATTTCCAGTAATGTATCCAGCTTATCTTACACACACATCACACATCTTCTGTGTTGCCAAAGAACCATTGAAATGTCTTGGATTTCTAAAAAGGTTTAAGAAATATTTCAGCCCATCAAATCTAGCGCTCCTCTACACAAGTCTTATATTAGACCTAGAATGGAATACAATTTCTATGTATGAGCCGGGACTGGTCGCACAACCTTGGCTTCATTAGATATTGTCCAGAAGAGAGCCTACAAGCTCATTGACAATGTGGCCGCAATGTTGGATGACTTTCGCTCCCTTATCGCTGCATGCATGATGAATGTTCTGAGGAAATATCTAGTCTGATCTTTTTGTAGAACGGTTCTTGCAAGTAACACTCGCGCTGCCAACCGCGCACATCCCTTTACCATTGACATTACTTTCGGCGGTACAGTAGAATTTTGTGATGCTTCTTTATCCTGAACTATACGAATGTGGAACAGTCTACCATTTTCTGTCTTTCCTTCGGCATACAATCTGTGAAAGTTTAAGGGTGACATACATCGGCGCCTCCTCCACTCTCCTCATATTCCTCAATCCTTTCCCTGTCTCCTTCCTGCCATGCTGTGCTTTGCATCGTAGCGTATCCCCTGAGTTTGGCTTAATAATATAAAAAACAAAATGAAGAAAAGAAAGAAACACACTTTCATTACAAAATATAGAATATTGAAAAAAGACATCCCAACGCTTAAATTATTAGATTAAGATTAAGCATTTCTCGTTAACGTGACGTGAGATTAAAATTTCGTGAGAAGTACTGATGCACTGTCGGTTCTTTCGCGATAATTGCATGAACTGCTTGGGAATGAAATGTTGGAAAATTGAAATAATTATATCGTTGTTAATATTGTTGTTAACACTAGAACTACCGACAATCTTACTATACCTATTTATACCAAAACCAGTCATTTTGACTGGATATTAAAAATTAATATTATAAATGCAAAAAAATGGTGCGCACAATGTAAAGTGTTTTACAAAATTAATAAATAGTATTGATAAAATATAAAATTAATAAAAATTCATGGTTTTTGGATATTAGGTTAGCTTTTATTCAAAATAATTATAACTTGCCACAATTTTTACAAATACAAACTTTTTTTCTGTGCATTTTCCACACACATATTTCGTGCAGACGAAGCAGTTTGTTGTGGTCTTGTTGTTATTGCAAAGTGCTATTTGGCACCATTTACGTGTTGGGCGGGGTATCGTTGGAAAATGAGTTGATGGACGTTGAACTTCACCTTCCTGATAGCCAGATGTAAGTTCTTCAGCCAAACGAAACAGAAAATCCTTCCTTGAAACTTTCTTTCCCGTTACATTTTTACACAAAATCTAGTAATTTATGCCGGCTAGATCTAAAATATTAAAAAATACCTGAAGTGGCCACCTTCTGGATCCTGACTTAACACTATATTTGCGTGCCATTTGATCAGTCACATCGACACCAAATTTGGTCTTATTATAGAAAGACACAGTCTCAGGCAGTTTCTTGTAGTTGTTTTCAATTTTGACGCCTTTATCCTTGGTACTCAATAAAACTACTTTTTGCGAGGCTTGCTTTTATAAACTGTAAGTGTACAGTCATTTGTTTCATATAGTAATGTTGAAAAACGAGCCATACCATCTTTCTTTTCTTTGCAAATTTTCGGAAGCTCCCGTTTGTTGGAACGTACTGTTCCAACCAATGTAGTGTTTGTGACCAATAATTTAGAAGCCAAAGGAAGACTGGTAAAAAAGTTGTCGGTTGTTACAGTCCTACCTTTCATTGTATAAGGCTCCAATAGTCTGATTACTACAAATTCACTGAGAGGTGTTGACAAATTTCGTGTCTCATCTTTTCCTAGGTAAGGAAAGCCATTTACAACATACTTCATTTCAACATCAGACGCCAGCCAGAATTTTATCCCAAATTTATCTGGTTTGTTTGGCATATATTTTGTAAACCTACACCTAGCCTTCGTTGGAAACAATTGCTCATCTACTGTAATATATGCTCCTGGTTTGAAACAGTCTTGGCAATTGGAAATAAATTTATTCCAAACAGTAGATACTAACGCAAATTTATCCGTTTGCAAGCATTGACTACTTTCATTTCGTTTACCAAAACGAATAAAACGTAAAATTTTTGTAAATTCATTTCTACTCAAACTATTTTGAAAAAACTCCGGACCCTAGTTTTTGTTCCATAAATATGATAATTTCAATCCTTTCGCTTCGTATGCACCACGTCCATACAGTATTCCAATGAAAGTCTTCAATTTTTCCTCTGAAAGTGTCCACTTCTTCCCCAAAACACGTGAGGCTTCTAATTCGGTGCAAACTCTGACCTGATCTAATATATGGTGATCAATCAATAGTAAGAAGGCACTGCTTACTTCCCCTTCCATAATATACCTTCTGGCATGTGCTGTAGGCCCAGATGAATCTTTGAATATGCAATAACTTGGTAACCTTCCAACAGCACTTCCTTCTTTTAGGGGTTTCCAAATAGTTCCATTTGGAGAAACTTCAATTTGTGCAACTTGGCTTCTATCATTTTCTTCCTCCGAACTGGAAGGAATCCGCATACATCTTCGTTTTTGTATATTATGCAAAATGGTATTGTTTTCTTCGTCGCTCGATTCATCTTTATTATTTTCGCCAAAATTTTCGTCATCACTGCTTTCGATATGGACACTTTTATCACTCGTATTGCTTTGATTTTCGAAAAATTCGTCCTCAATTTGAGAAATATCATCATGTTCAACATCTGAGCATTCCACAAGTATGTCTTCTATATCTTGTAATCTCAAAGTAGCTGGTTTTTTCGCCATTCTTAGCAACTAGAGGCTAAAAAAAAGGGTTATATACTGATATTGGGATATTTTTTTGTCTTTTGTTTTTCTTACCAACTAATACACTTCTGAATACTTCAATATTTCACTTTATGATTCAATATTTCACTAGGAACCGAACTCATTGAATGAACGAATGATACTGAAGAGTTTTATCTCCAATTTATGGTATGACGTAGTTACTGCGTAAAAATGGTATTCCCCTGAAAAACAAACTTTCCTGTAAAAAGGGAATTCCCCTGAAAAGTTGTATTATATAGAATGTATGATACAAAAAAACAAACTTTCCTGTAAAAAGGGTATTCCCCTGAAAAGTTGTATTATATAAAATGCATGATACAAAAAAAAAACAAACTGATCAAAACTCTATCAGTGAAATAAAAAAAACACACCAGTCAAAATGACTGGTTCTGCTATATGTACCACAAACAAAAATTATCTCTTTTATGTTAGATACGAAAATAAAATAAATCATCAAATATGTTTTATTTAATTGTTATCTTTAAAGTCATAACATAGTTTCAGAAAAAAATATTAATACTAAGCAGATATTTGCGAAAGAAAATGCAAAAACAGTCAAAATGACTGGTTCGGTAGTTCTAGTGTTAAATAAAATCGAATAAAACTTGGTTCGTTCGAAAAGTGATGGAGTCAGATATTTAATATTTTATAGAACTGCATAACTCGTGCGAATTTTTATTAAGCTAGCGTTGGTTATCTCATTTAGGATAGAATTGGAAGTTAAGTATGCTTACATCCTTTAACCCTTGAGAAAAATCTTTGCAATGGGCACACCCATGAGTGCCTGGATACCGGATACATTGTTTTTTCATATCTATTTATTTTAAACTTGTTTCCTACCCAGATATGTGTTTATAATCCAAAAGGGCAAATATATTGTTAATTCTTTCTGTCTTTTATGGAGGACAGGTAAAGGACGAGTAACATTTTATGACCTATAAAAAGGATATGTTCAGCGTGGCCGGCAATATTCTCCGATTTAGTGTATTTCATTTTGAAGAATGGCAAAACCGCAGTCTTTACATTCAGATACGAATAAAATGCTATGAATATGCTTTTTGTTGTGCTAGTATGGCATAATACATTTTTACGTGGAAATGTCCTTCTAAATTGCATCATAATTGTGGAAATTCTTATTTACATACTCTTTTATCTCTTCCATATTAATGAAGATAATGAAATGTATGCTGAATCTGGAGAAGAAGCTGCAGATGACGTTACCCAAGTTTTGTATGGCAAAGATAAAACTACATGGAAGTATTGTCCTACACAAAAAATCACAATGCCGAGGCATAATATCCTCCGTCATAGATATAGTCTGGACCGATCAAATCAAACATTATCAATACGTGATACTTTCAAGTGTTTTACTGACAGTAACATATGTGATATAATTATTCGGGGAACAAATCGCAAGGCTAGATCTGTCTGTGCTGCTCAAAATGTTAAAAATCCCGAAAATCAAAAACTTACAGAGAAGTGACGGTAGAAGAATTTAATGCGTACTTGGGAATAATAATTACGGCTGCAGTTCATCATTCGAACATTGAACACACTAGAGAGGTGTGGAAGTCCGATGCGTATCCAATCTACAGAGCAGCCATGGGTATATATCGGTTCAAAGCTATCACCAAATTTATTCGTTTCGACAATCCAAACTCAAGGTCAGAACGAATAAAGGACGATAAAGCAGCCGCAATTTCGAATTTATTTATAATGTTGAACGCTAATTTTGCTTCTCAATACGTACCCACGGACTGTATAAAAATTAATGAAGAGCTGTATCCATTCTGAGGCAGTGGCGGATCCAGGATTCTTGTGAGGGAGGTGCACAACTATGGTTTAAAAACGGTATAAGCTAGAAACAGGTCAAAAGTTCAGAGACATGCGCCACCACTCGCAAACATCAAATGCCTAAAATATATCATTTTAAAAATACGGGTCCAATAGATAAGTGAGTGGCTATCACACGCAACGAAGAGAATTGTTCAACGTTCAACTTTTGCCACTCCGACAGGTAAAACGACGTGTTAAATTATTTATTTTATTTTGGTTTGTAAATGGAGGTTTTGTTAGTAAAAATAAGGAAATATATTTTGTTCGAATTCATGAATTCCTTATAAATTGTAACTTTGCAAAATGCTGGAATTAAAGCGCTACGTATATACATTACGTCTATTTAAAATAACAGTCACAGAATAGATGCCTTGTACGAATATAACTTCATGGAAACATCACAATTGAACTTTTGCAGATTGTATGCCGGAGGAAAGACAGAAGATGGTAGACTGTTCCATATTCGCACAGTTCGGAATACAAAAGTACCACGGAATTTTACTGTACGGCCGAAAGTATATAAAAGCATCGCAGAATTTTACTGTATGGCCGAAAATATTTTAAATGGTAAATCGATTTGTGCGGTTTGCTGCGCGAGTATTGTGTGCAAGAATAATTCTACAAGGGATCAGACTAGATATTTCATCAGAACATTGCCCATGAATGTAGCGACAAGGGAGCGAACAAAGCGGTGTTCCAGTGAGTCGGTATGACAAGTTATTGCCACATCTCCAATGAAATCGAAGGCTCTCTTTTGGACAATATCCAATGAATCCAAGCCTATACGACGAGGCCAGGCCCAGTTATGGTAATTGTATTCAATTCTAGGTCTGATGTAGGACTTGTAGAGGAGCACAAGATTCGATGGGCTGAAATACTTATTTCTTACACCTTTTCAGAAATCAAAAATATTTGGATGCTTCTTTGGCAGCAAAGAAACAATGATCTGTCCAGCTTAACGTACTGGAAATGTTAATGACAAGAATGCATAAAGGCGGTGTATCGTAAATCAGTGCTCCACCAAAAGAAACGGAAGTGAAAAAATTATGAAATTATGATCTTCTTTGAAAGTGATGGGACAGCTTTGGGACTTATATGTAAGTATTGAATTCGACACGATTCGCTTTGCACCAAGGTCGTTATTCAATTATTTAATCATGCAATCTAGTTTAACACTTCTGGCACTCCGCCTGGAGTATGGAAGAGAATAAGTAAAGGTACTGTCATCGGGAAAACCATGGGTGGACTTGAAAGTAAGGGAAAGCATATCATTAATGAAAATTCGGAAGAGAGATGGAGAGACTACAGAGCCCTCGGGTACACCGGAATTTATAGGGTGAAGCTCTGATGAAAGCCATCTAGCACAACCCGTATTAGGCGAACAGAGTAATATCGTTCAATCCATAATAGCAAAAGAGGGGAGAGACCCAGTGCTTTCAGTTTGACTAAAGATACTCTATCAAATGCCTTTGAAATATGTAGGTCAACGATTTTGGACTCGCAAAAATTGTGAAGGTCACGGTTCCAACTCGAGATGAGCGTCCAGTCCGGAAGCCAAATTGGCGATGAGTTCATTGATTTCTAGATACTTCATTATTTTGGCATTAATGATAGATTCAAAAATCTTTGAAAGAATTAAAGTGATTGCAATTGGTCGATAATTTGAGGTATCACTATCCTCTCCTTTCTGCAAACTTGTACTTTTACACTTGTTTCAGTTCTGGACACGGACGCAATCGATAGTTGCGGAAAACATACTCTTTTGCTTTTATTTATTTTTCCAATGCGGGAATGGAATTCACAATTTTTAGAATCGGTCATAGATGGAGAATAGAAAAATTTTAAGAATTTTTATTTTTAACGATTCTAAATTAAATCACAAAATACAAGAGGAAAAAACAACCGCATCGTCCGCTTTCCGGGCGACTGCTCTTACCTCTGAGCTAACGAAACAGATACAAGAGGAAAAGCATCTGTCTCGTTAGCACAGAGTTAAAAGCAGTCGTCCGCAAAGCGGAAGGTCCCAGTTTCAAACCCCCGGAGGAGGCGGTTCCTGTTTCCTCTTGCTTTTATGATTTAATTGAGAATAGTTAAAAATAAAATTTCAATTTCTTAAAATTCTTCTATTCTCCATCTTTCGCTTTTATTGATTCCTTGAACTTATCGCTAAGCCAAGAGCAATTTTACGATTGTTGAGATTTGCTGCAGGACTCCGGAATGTATTCACGCTTACCAAAACATAGAATGTTACGAAATTGTAATGTGAATTCATCAACATCCCTTGAAGCAAAACAGACCGACGAATCAATTTCTCTAAGATACGGATCGAGAACTTCTCAATCAGCAGTTTTATTTATTTAACATTTGATGGGCTAAGTATTCTCGCACAACTATTGCACATTCAAAGATATAATAATAAAAAAATTGTTCCAAAATAAACTTCTTGCTTTAAATGTAATAACTCTTTACAGCAATGCACAATGATTTGTTTCCCATTTGTAGTTTCGATGCATTAATCCAATTACGGGTTATAAATAAAATAAATATTGGCTTTGATAATGTTGTAACAAACCGTATTTACATCGATGACTTATCGACTTATCAATTAAAACAAACCTTTCATCAATTTTACCCGAATAGGCTCTGTTCAAACACTCCGAGAAATACCACGTTCATGAATACGAATTTTACAGATATCAGCACTTCCTGTTTTCTCTATAGGCTTCAACAGCTATGACCTAAAGTGAACCGAAGACCAAGCCGCTAGCCATAAGGGCTCAAATTGAACGCATCCAGATATATTTTTGGTTTTGACAAAAAGTGCAGTAGAATAGGCATTAAAGTTTGGCGGGCTTGTGATGCCAAAAACTTATTTCCATTTCAAGACCAAATCTATACAGGAAAGACGGGTACGACACGTAAAGTCAATCAAGGAGAGATTAGTGTTTGCGGTATAAGGGTACTGGCCGAAATACTGTTATTGACAATTTCCTTACATCGCTCCCACTCGCACGTTTTCTAATGGCATGGGAGTTATCTTTAGTGGAGACACTGAAGAAAAACAGATGCTGCCATCTAAAACACGCGAAGTACATTCCAACATTTTTGGATTTTATGACAACATAATAAAAAAAAAAAAAAAACGGTCGTTATGTTGGCCACACTAATCGCACTGATGAAGTATCAGATGCATTCAAAAAACCAGAAATAATAGAATTCTATAATAGGACGAAAGGTGGAATGGATACAATGGACAATATGCTGGCCACCCATTCTACTAAACGAAGAACTCTGCGGTGGCCAGAAGCTTTCTTCTATAATTTATGGAAAATAACCCGGGACACAATAAACCAACTGATTTCCGCCGATCTTTTTGAAAGATTTGGGGAAGTAGCTGGCATTACCGGCTATTAACATGCGCTCAGAGATACAAAATGTGTATCGAAATTTCAGCACGAGAAATAGAATCGAAAGCTTTCTGGAAATTACATGATTTAGGATTAACTAGAAGATCAACTTCGAGAAATAGAAATTATTTTCTCAGAATGAATTCGCAGAAGAAAGATCAAATAGTTACCCGGGTACCGGGGTGTGCCCATAATAGTTAAAATAAATTTTGATTTAATAATCTATAGTCGTTTGTTCGTGCACAATAGTGACAGCGACTGAAATATATCTAGTGTATACGTGTATGGTATGCATTTGGTAGTGTAAATAGAAGTATAGCTGTGGGAACTAAACATAACTAACCCCATCTGCGTGTCACATCTACAAACGCTATCACTCAAACAGAGGTGCCACAACTAAAATGAAGGAACGAGACGAACTTGAGCGAACGACGCGCTCTTCCGATTCCAGCTGTCACCGAGAAAAGACGTCTGCTCACTGCTTCAACGAAGTAACATTTTTTCATCATCGGTATTTTCAGTCGGCATCCGCCGATTTAATAGTAAATATTATCAAAAAAAGCTATTGAACTTCATCCCAAAGTTTTTATTTAAACGTCCCATCCACAAAATCCCACAAAACTACATAATCGTCAGAAACTAAATTTTAATATAGCTCACGTGGTAGGAATTGCAAGAGTACTATTTATAACGTATCATTAAATTTTTTCTTCATTAAATTTCGTTTCCGTAATTTATTTTATATGTGAACTACGCTGCCTCTGGCTAAAGATCATGTGGCACCCATTTCTTCTTTTAATTTCCGATTAGAAACGTTCATATAAACCTACTACCTCCCCTGTGCTAGATATTTGGTGCCTGGGAGGTACGTAATAAGTGGTCTTAGATCATTTGCTATTAATATTCAACATACACTACAAGTGCGAGCGGGTGGTAAGGTAAACAAATGGCTTTTGATACTTGCCTGAATACCCAGAGGCTCTAAAGGGAATATTGCAAAATAATTAGCTTTTCATGTATGTAATTGAACATTACACGATTTCGCTATCAATTTGATTTTCGTGCACATATTATGCCGTCATTGAAGTCGGGGACGGAAGTAGGACAAAGTAGAAGACTAAGTAGGGACGATCTTAAATTCTTTAAATTTGCGTAACATGAACTGAAAACTAGCCACATAATTAATCAAATGAAACTGAATGGGATGCAGATGTACTATATTTATTATATTTTACTATTTGTGTTTACTATTAAATTACAGTTTATTATAGCTACACAGCAGTGAAGTTTATTACAGTAGCACATTTTTCTAGGTTGTAACGATTGGATATTGAAGGCTTGAAATAGAGTCGAGACAATCTTTAACGTTTTTATTGATTACAACCGTTGTTTTTTCTTCTTGTATTTGTAATTTGATTTGGAATCGTTAAAAATAAAAATTCTTAAAAAATTCTTCAATTCTCCATCATTGACCGATTCTAAAAGTGTAGGTTCGATTCCAGTCCGGAATAAATAAAAATTGAATTTACAATTTATTTGTGCGCTTTCATCGTTACTGGTTAATGCCAGCTGAAAGCAACGTGGCTTAGTAGGCTAATTACAAATTGATAGATGCAAGAGGGAAAATCATCTGTCTCGTTAGCTCAGTGGTAAGAGCAGTCGCCCGGCAAGCGGAAGGTCCCGGTTTCAAACCCCGGATGAGACGGTTGTTTTTTCTTCTTGTATTTGTAATTTGATTTGCAGTCGTTAAAAATAAAAATTTCGTGTCGATGTTTGCTGTTTGCGGTATGTCTTTTTTTTCAAAAAAAGTTTCACGGTGACAGTTCTCAATGTTGTAAAATCATAATTTGTATGAGTCAACTTTTTGTTTTGTTTGTTTGGCAGCAGGGGGACGAAAGATGGCAAGCACGGAGGCCAAGGTTCATTGTGCTAACCAGACCTGTAAAATTCCAAGTACTGGTGTACTTGGGCATGAAATATTTTAAGCACAAGTCCCGGTACTGGTACTTTAAAATTTTTCAAGTACAAGTCCAGGTACTGGTACTGTTACTAATACTTAAGTACCAATGAACTTAAGTACTTACAGGTTTGTACCTGTAAAATTCCAAGTACAAGTACCAGAACATTACCAGTACCTGCACTTAAAATATTTTAAGTACAAGTACAAGTTCCGGTACTGCTACTTAAAAACATTTCAAGTACAAGTCTCAGTTCTGGTACTTTAAAATTTTTCAAGTACAAGTCCAGGTACTGGTACTGTTACTAGTACTTAAGTACTTCACAGGTCTGGTGCTAGCCTGTTAAACTGGAGAAGCTATAAACCTATAGGGCAGAGCCGTGGCAAAGTTGTATACGTACCCAGGACCTCTGGGATGGTAGTCAGCGATCCAACCTCTGGTGTAACAAGATATCTGATTTCTCTTCAATTTTTTTTTTAATTTAGTCATTATTTTGCTAATTATTACTATTATAACTATATATTATTACTATTATAACTATATATTATTATTATAACTATTATCGCTATATGATTTGGAAAAACTTGATAAGTGGATGCAGTTGGTCTTTAAATGAAGAAATTCCTTACCCAACTTTATTAGATCTTGGAGAAATCCAGAAAATTAGTTTGAACACTTTTATTTTGTCAGGCCCTGTATGTCGGAAGGAGAAGGCGCAAAATTTGTAAATATGCACTTCGACTGGGTGCTTTCAATTGATTTGGAATACGCGAGGAATAAGACCAGTACCTACTGATGCTGAGCGAAACGATCCAGCTAAAAACTCTGAAAGAATCTTATCGAATGTGCTGTCTCACGCCATAATGAAGACTACTTAGAAAATATTGCATTATTGTAAATCCTGTTTGAAAACAATTTGAAATTACTTTTTGCTTATATTATTTTTTTCCAATTGTAGGGAAAGTACGTTAAAAGCTTACATTCTAAAAACAATTTATTTATTTGTTTACTGGAATATGTTGTGTAGTACTCCAATACAAGAATAAATATAATACAGCGCATTTCATAACTATATCACCACCAACGAATTATAAATTTCTCAAAGATAGAGTTGAGACATCACTGCAAAACCGACTTATGAAAATTAATGATAATTCAAAAGAAAACAAGAAAAGATTTTATTTTATTTAAGAGGAAATACAAAAAATAAGTGAAAATGCTGTCTTCATAACTATATCACCATATAATTTCTTACATTGGGCGAAGACTGGGGAGAGATCACGTGACAGTGTCAAAATTCCTACAAAATCCGGATTCTTACGGTTGTATTAAGATAGAAGGCACAAAAGAAAAGCTTTCTTTAAGGGATAAAAGAAGAATTCTTCTTAAGATGGCAAGTAATTCCTTGAAAAGCTTGGTTCAAATAAAAAACGAACTTGAGCTGCCTGTGTCCTTTACGACAATTTACCGGACAATTAAACGCTGTGAACACCTGAAAGGTCAAAAATTGAAGTCCGTACCCCGAATTACATCCCGCCATAAAGACGGTCCTCTAAAGTTTGAGTAAACGGTAATCGGAATGGAACGAGGCAAACTAAAAAGTCATCTCAAACCTTCATTTTGTACGATTTACTTTTGTTCTTTCTGTGCATTAAAGGTAATTTTTTCCGACGAGAAAAAGTTCAACCTCGACAGTCCTGATGGTTTCCAGCATTATTGGCGGTATTTGAGAAAAGGCCCGTTGTACTTTTCTCGGCGCAATTTTGGTTGCGGAAGCTTAATGGTTTGGGGAGCCTTTTGTGCTAAACAAACCCTTCCTTTAGTCTTTCCGTCCACCAGGATGAACAGCGTGGAGTACACTGAGATATTAGAAAGCAAAGTCCTTCTATTCTTGGAACGAAACGGAAGCGAGTGATGGACATTCTAGCAGGATAATGCCGCTATCCGCACGAGTAGAGTGACAAAAGCCTAGTTAAGGCGTCACTAGATAAAAGTTATGGACTGCCCCACTTGTTCCTCGGACCAAAACCCAATAGAACCAATAGAAAATCTTTGGGGCATTTTGGTTCGAGAGGTGTACGCCAACAACAGGCAGTTCAGCAACGTGAATGACCTGCGAGCAGCCGTGGAAGCTGCCTGGAACAGTCTCGAGATAGAGAAGCTGAAAAAACTCTTCGGGAGCATGCCAGATCGACTTTTAGCATTAGCAGAAAGTCGAGGATGGCCGAAAAAATACTGAAAATATTTCTGAAGTCCAAAAAATTTAACTAAAATTCCAGAAAATTCAAATATTTTAAGTGGTGATATAGTTATGAAAACGGCCTTTTCACTTGGTTTTGTGTTTCCTCTTAAATAAAATAAAATCTTTTCTTGTTTTCTTTTGAATTGTCATACATCTTCGTACGTCGGTTTTGCAGTGATGATAACTACAGGATGTCTCAATTCTATCTTTGAGAAATTTATAATTCGTCATGAAATGCAATGTAGAATACTAGAATATTACTCTCAACAGGAATTTGGGCAAGTTAAATGAGTCAGTCTAATCCGGACCGCTGTATGAACAAAACCTACTCGCAAAATAAATTATTGCATAGGATAATCGGCTTTTAACTTTTTGCCCCACAATACCACAAAATATAATCGCACTTTTCTTTCCCTTAGCTTTTGAAAAATTTCCGACAACACTTTTTTTACTCACATAAATGATTTTGTTTTAATTTGGTAATTAGCTTACACATTTACATTCTTCACCCAAATTCTTAACCAGGGCTCATTAAATGTCTATAGGCTCGGTACGTACGGTGGATAGTCATTGTTCGGGGACCATTTGTAAGTCTGAGAAGCATAGTGTGATGTTGCAAAATTTGGCCAAGATATTGTGAATGCAGCGTGGAAATTTCTTAATATAAATTTCACCACTTATTGTGTCCTTATAAAAATGAAAGGCCACAGTCGCATATTGCTAGCTAAACTAAAACTTTTTCCTCATTATTTGCATGTGGAATGAGTTTTTGAGGTATTCAGAAGGTTCTTTTATCAATAACATTATAAAATTGAGGATTTTTCAAACTTTTAAATTCGTGTGTGGTGTATAAAAATGGTTCAATATTTTATTAAATTAAAGCTCAAATACAAGTAAGTGTGGAAGGGCAGTTTCAAAATTAAAAAAAAAAAGAAATTATTATTATAATTAATACAAAGCATTGTAATAGCCCTTGAAGACAGTGTTGATACCGATGCGATAATTAAATATATTACACTAAAATTATAAGAGAAGCTTCACAAATTAAAAAATTCCGATGTTAATGAATCATAATGAATCATCATATCCCAGAGTCACCTACAGGTGACACTACTTTCGCACTACAAATAAAATTCGTCGGTTGCGTAATTGTTCAGTTTTTCTGTGGAAGTCATTAGTGGCAGACCTCTCCGTTCGAGCTGTATTCAGTTACGCGCTGGCTTAAAGAATTTGAGTAATGTTCCGACTTCGTCTATTTATATACCTCCAGGGAAAAGGAACGTAAGTAAAAACATACATCTTGGCAAATTATTTCTTCATAAGATATGGGTGTATGCAGTGGATGGAATTGATTTTGTTTTTCATATATTTAAAAAAAAAATCAGAACAGTTTTTGTATGATGTCACCCGTAGTTGACACTGGGCTGTACAGTATGAAACTTCATGAAATAGTGGAAGCCATTGAAGCAGGCGATGACGACATCTCTGAAGTTATTATTTTCCCTCCAGAAGATGGCGAATTTACAAAGAAGGATATTGGAAGTGAAGAAGAAGCAAATCTAAATCACCTTCCAGCACGAATGCTTAGATCCGGAGTAGAAGTTATAAGTTCTAGAAATAATAACGCTACCAGCGACGATGAACTAGAATTAATGCCTGCTGGTATTTCAGAAACATAAAAAAACAAAAGAGTTCCTCGACAACAGCAACAAATAAATTGGTCCAAGTCGTTGAATAAATTTAGTAACTTTTCTGGGAGAGGCAATTTCCATCAATAAAGCTGAATACGAATTAAAATCATTGCAATATTTTGAAATGATGTTTTGTGATGAAATTGTGCAATTAATTGTTAACATGTCAAACTCGTATGCTTTACAGAGAAATCATACTTTAAATGTTAGTCCAGAGGAGTTTAATGTTTATATAGCGATTCCTCTTATAACTGGATATCTAACTCCTAAATATATTCGAATGTTTTGGGAGATAAAAACGGATACCCATGCGAAGAAATCGGTTTCAGGAAAGTCACCAATATTTACATGTTTGTGATAATCTTCACTACCTACTAATGACAAATTTGCTAAGGTCAGAAATTATTTCTCAATGTTAGAAAAAATTTCTCTGAAGAACTTCGAAAAGCTACCTTATTCTCACGTATCTATAGCCGAAACTATGGTCCCTTACTACGGTCGACATAGTTCAAACAAGATACGTTTGGATTGGGTCGAGCTGTTATACTTGAATTGGAATCACGCTTACCTAAACAATTTGGACCATACAATTTTTATTTTGACAAGTTTTCCACAAAATTGCGTCTTCTTTCTGAATTATCAAAGCGAGGACATGGTGGAACCGGGACAAATAGGGAAAACAGAACTCAAAAATACCCTCTGGAAAACAGCAAAGCCATGAAAAGCAGAAGAAAGGTGTTTAATCTTATAGGACAACTCCCAATTTTATAGTAGTTAAGTGGAACGACAACAACATCGTTACAGTGGCCATAGTATTCAACCCGTTGATAAAGTAGATCGAATTGGCTTTGTAAGTCGAAAACGCTCTCGAATTCAAATAGATTGCCCTCAACTAATTAGAATGTATAATAAATATATGGGAGGGGTTGATTGTTTCGATGAAAATGTGGACTCTATGCGTGTAGCTTATCGTGGAAAAAATGGTGGTATCCACTCTTCGCTTTTGGGTTAGATGCTGCATGCCACAATGCCTGGATGTTAAAACGTGAAATTGGTAATGACGAGCTTTATACTTAGTGCTAGTTTCGGCGTCTAATAGCACAGACTTATTGTGCTTCAAAAAATAATAGTTCTGGTGCTACGATGAAACAAAAAATCTTGCCAGGAATGTGCAAAAAGTGTAATGTTTGACTACACATTCATTGTTGGTATGACTTCAATAATTAAATAATTTCCGGAATTTTTCTTATAAGTTTTATTTTTAAATTTCTTTGGTTCAACTGAATATTTTATTTGTTTTATCTTTCTGTTTTCTTTTTTAAGCCTCTGAGTATGTTAAAAGCTAAATGAATAATAAATAAATAAATATTTTTTTAAAATAAATACTGCATTTAGTATAACATTTATACTTAAAAATGAAAAATCGCGAACGACGCATTCTGCTCAGTGTCACCTACAAGTGACACCTTATTTATTAAGATACCATTCCCAAAATTTAGTTATTGCGTACAAAATGGTACACCCACTGACTTATAACAATGGACTGAGCGTATTGTCATTTTCCTATAGGAAAGCATGGCACAAGTTTTACAGTTCTCTCTTTCGCCCTATGGCAGAGTTGGAGCTACCAACAGAAAATATTGCATTCTGGAACATTTGCTTATGCCATTTGATGTTTTTATGTTGGCTACAGATGCAATCACCTCAGAAGGAATAAGGTAAAGATAGTGTTTACCATGCTCCGTCTCTCTTGCCCATAAGCAGGATTCAGTTAAGAATAACTTTTGAAAATTAAAGTCGAAATGAGTTTAATTCCTTATAAGCGATTAAAATATCACTTGGACACAAGAAAATACATTTTTTTAATTTAATTCGATTTTCGGGTGTAAAATTTCATCTGATTGGTTGAGTTTTACATGTTTTTTATGTAATCGTTTTAAAGGGTGCTCTAACGGTGATATACAGAAACACAATATTTTTTGTGCCACATGAAATAGCAAATCGCTCAGTCCATTGTTATATGTCAGTGGGTACACCCAAGTTATCAAAATATATCAAAGATTAAAAAAAAAATCACTAGCGTCAACATGGGATCTGAAGAATTAAAGAGCCAAATATAAGTTATATACATCGGTAATATGTATTACAAAAATTAATATAACCGTTATCTGCTGTGAAACATGTATTTATTGTGAAATAAAAACATTCTATTTTGCATACTAACAGAACATATAAGTCAACGTATTTAAGAAAATTGAAAAAAAAACTTTTTTTATAACTTAATTTCAGTAGGTTATACATATAGCTTTGCTTAAAATACAAATTAACTGTAAAAAATAATATAAACGCAAATATGTAATGTTGGTGAGATTTTTGGGATTGTGTACAGACACAAAGTTCTTGCAAATTTAATGAATATTCAGAAGTTTTTAATTTCATGCAACTTTCGAGGCTTTCGTCATTAAGCGAAGTTCTTAATTTATTTTTAATTATCGTTATATTTGAAAATAATTGTTCACAGTAGCAAGTAGATCCGAAAATTATCAAGATGCCAAATGCATGTTTTCACTTGATCATAAAAATGAGGAAAGAAGTTCCATGTTCAAATATAATGTCTTCCTTTTTCCTACATTTTGAAAGATCCATCCCCTGGTGTCTGACAGTCAATTTTCATTTCTCTCTAGTTAAATATTCTAGTTCTGACTGACATTTTCGTGAACTTTTCTGTCCATATATTTTTGTTTTTCAAATCTAACAACTGTAATTCAAATTGAGCTCTATTAATAGTTAGCTATGGTGTAAAATTCAACTTGCACACCTTCCCCACTAGTGGCTTCGAGTAAGGTTTCTTGCATTTTTACAATGGCGGTGACAAAATATTCACTGTTAATATTATAACCTGAATACGACGATACGATTAAGAAAATAGAACTGGGCTCTATTATTGAATCCGTTCGAGTCGAAGCAAAAAGAGCTTAAAAAATCGCACTTGAATATAATTTTTTTTAGAAGTTACCTAAGATTCTCGCGAATTCGTTTTAGTTCCCTTTGATTTCAGTTAATTTTTTCGCACAAAATTGTTAAAATAATTCGATTGGATTCTTTTATCGGATCATTTGAATCAGTTTGAACGAGAAAATTAATAAAAGTTAAAGGTAACTGAAATTAATTTGTTTCAAATTAATGAATCTTATTAAAAAATTTCAACTTAAAATGCGCTTTTTTAAGGTCTTTTCGATTCGAACAAATTGGAAGTGGTAGTAAACAAATATTTCGCTGAAATTTCCTGCATTGCATGATGGGTTTTTTCAGAAAATTTGTAAAGCTTACTACTAAAAGGTGCTGATTTCCAAAGCTTACGAATGTTTTTCAGTATCCTGGTAACGCTTCTGTTTCTATTCACATTGGTTTTTAGTGTGAAGAGTAAGGTTAGCTAAACTGGGTTTACAAGCATGCCATCTGCCGCGCATTTTGATGTGTGAGCAGGATTATTATATTTGTTTGGCAATTGCAATATTACAGTTCATTTTTCAATACATATTAACTATTAAAATACTCAAAAGTCACAAGTATGATTCCATTGAGCCGCAGGTTGCCGACCCCTGGACTAGACGTATTACCTTACTGTCTAATTAGGGAACAAAATGTAGATACGATTTAATCCTACATACAAACTTTAACGTGCATATTTAAAATTTTTATAGCATCTCTTCAATACTGGAAGACGACCAAGTTGATCATTTTCACTTGATTTAAAATTTTTAGCGGGTACCTTGACACACCAAAATCCTTATTTTCTCTGTAAGTATTGCAAGGATTTCCATAATTTGTTTTTGTAAACATAGCCAGGATATGCGGTGAGCCCATAATTTAATTTGAAAATCCTAGTTACCTAGGTACCTTCGCAAAACACAACAAAATCAGACGGTACTGTCAGTTGAGAAATATTCTTCTTACTTCTCCATAACTAAAGGCATGGCCATAACGCCGCACCGCACCTAGCACCGCACATTGCATCGCCCTGAGCATGGGATGCGATGATAAAATTCATCCCTTATTTCAAATAGAAATGGCCACAGTTTTGCACTGCACTTTTCATTACCCCCCGCACCAGCCATTGCACTGAGCCTAGCACTGCACACAGAAAATGAGTTGCTATTTCTTTTGTGCGGTGCGTTGGTATTATTTATAGCGACTGGAGTTAAATTTGCAGATTCAACTATTTATTTAATACATTTTTTAAGTAGAGTGCCTTGATCATAATTAAATCGAATGAAATTCGCAGATTCAACAGTGTATTTAATTAAAGGCTTTAATAGATGCAGTGCAAGTAAAATCAGCTATTTGGGACAAATATAATAATCATCACAACAACGTGTTAAGCAAATTATGGAAGGAAGTTTCAAGAGAATGCGATTTACCACGTAAGTATTTCATTTTTATTAAAAATGTACTCAGTTTGCAAATTTTCTTTTATGACAAAGTATTTCTTCAGGCAGTCATACAAGAAATTCTTTTAAATTTAAATGATAGGATTCTGACATAGGTATATTTTAAATGCTTTTCGGACATTTTGCGCAGGGCCGGATCTATGGGGGGGGGGGGGGGGCACTCGGGTGCACTTTCCCCGGGCGCTAAAATAAAGGGGGCGGCAATACGACGGACTTCTGAACCCATAGCTAAACGAGAAAAAATCTAATTACCAGAAATGGAAAAAATTTTCAGACCATACTTAACACTTCAGTCTTCTTTCTGAAATCTAAAAGCTGCTTTGCTGATATCATACTTTGTGTTTGTAACAGACACTCAAACTTAGTTTAAGTGCTTGCTAAGTGGGCGTAAGTAACTTGAGAAAAAAGAAAGAACTTCGATTTTTGACTGTAAACTTACACTGATTTTTATTGTACTAATGCAAGAACTTAAATACATTTTTTACGCTTACATGATAAATTTCGCTATTATCGTAAGTTCACTTCATTATGTTTACCTTGCAGTCATTGACCCAGATTGGGGCAATGCATGCGGAAATATTTTCGTGAAATATTTTTATGAATGATGCAAGAACATGAGTAAGTGAACTTACGTTTGATTGAATTTTGACCTGATTGGAGGAAATGTACAAAATAAGCAAAGTGACGAATTCGTTTGCATTTAAAAAATCGGAAGGTAATTGTAGTGAACGTGAACATGAACGTGAAATTGGAACGCGATTAAGAAATTATGTTTTGTTTAGGTATGAACATGTTGAGAAATTATTTTTTTGTTCAGGTAGGAACATGCTGGGGGCCGCCAGATTCCAATACACGATTGAATCGCTGTTCTATTGAAGTTTGTGGTGATGGTTGTCTTCCTTCCTTGGGTTTTGCTTGTCGCTTGGAACATCCAGTATAACAAAATTGAAAGGTCCTTTTGAGGGTGAACCAGTACTTCCAGATGAGGATGACCAGGAAAAGAATGAAAGCAGATGATATTGATGTGGTTGAGTAGAGTATCAGCGTGTTGTGTAGGATAGCTGGATCTATCTTGGGCTCCTCCATATATTGTAAGATTTGCTCGTCTGGTTGAATCAAAACTCCTGGTTGCAGCAATGCTGGTGATTTATTAAAGTTGGAAATGTTTAATTGTGGGGGAACTTCCCTTATATGGCTGGAGATGACCTCTATTGTTTGATCCAATTTGGTTTTTACGGTTATCTCTCTTGTTTTCAGATAACAGTAATCAGCAGTGTGTATAATTCCTGTGGTATTTAGAAGTAATTCCTTTCTGGCTCCCTTGCAGAATATGGAGGCGACCTTGGTTTCATTAGTCATGTATAACCAAGTGTTTCTCGTCACCAAGGCCTTCCAAACTGTACCAGTCAGCTTGAACTGACGCATCTCACATATGGTCTTTGGATAATGATCATAAATTTCATCAATTACACAAGATGGGCTGTTTTCGATGCTGTGCACTATGGTTGGGCTACACAGGAACACGTGATTGGCTATAGTAGTGCAACTCTTCAATTCCCTTTCGTCTAGATTGAAATATGTTTGATGAGTATAATCAACAGCCAAGGTGGAAGATTTTATGTCGGCCACTGCGAATTCGTTGCCTTTGATTAAGTGTGGAGTTGGTGTTATATGTATCAAATCGTACATGTTTGGTTCAACAATATTTAAGTATCCATACAATATTATTGTGCCATTCTGATTTACCACGTCTAGTCGTTCCTGTGGTGTTGGTAAGATAATGAAGTTGGAACCAATTTTCTGGGCTACCTTTTGAATAACAGTTTGGATTTCGTGTAAAGAAATGAAATTCAAGAGATAACCGTGATTGTGTATGGCATTTAACCAGTAAGCATACTTCTCCTGGAGCTCGTCGTAGTAATCTTCTGCACTTAGGTATGCGGCTATCACTTCAATGCTAAGCCTATTGTGATCTGCTGCTGAGTACCATGTAGCCATTTCGTTAATTGAAGAAATGGCTTGAGCCAATCTGGCATCAAAATGCTTCAATTTATCTAGTATGATAAAATTGGACTGATTAACCTTCGCGTTGAGGAGCAGCATTAGTTGATTTGTTGAAAGTAAGAGATTTTGTTGATTGTGTTCTAATGCGTCAATATTTGCATAAACCTCCTCATTGACGCCAAATATACTGGTGAGTATCCTACCAAGAAGACCTCTTCTACTTCCGTTCCTTGGTTCTGTAAATCGGATTTCATCTATTGATCTTAAAAGGTTCTTCCTCCTTGTGGATAAGTGCCTGAATAGTTGCGAGCAGCGCGTGATTTCAGTGAGCTTCTCAGTCTTGTCACACATTTCCTGTATTTGTTCCCAAGTGGAGTTGATATTTTTCTCGTCATAAAAAATGTCAACCATTGGAAGTGACACCTGCAATCGAAGATTTCCTCGTTTTATTTTGGCTCTGCCTAAATTCTCTATGTAGAGGCCGGATTTGGGCTGTATGATCTCATAGTCTTGTGCGAATGCTACAGTCAACCAATAAAGTATCAGCAAGGTGGAATGTAACAGTCTTGAGGCCCAGGTACATGGTGCGATTTTCATTCTTTTGCTATGTCGAGCTGTAGTCGGTTCTGGCCCCTTTCCATCTTTACTGGTGGAAATCGTATCAAAATGCTCTGGTTTCGACCATAGCTCAGGTTCGGCTGAAATGTCAGGTAACCCCCTTTTTGTGGATTTCTTGAGAGTGGTCAATGCTGTAAAAGTCCTGAGGCCGGCATCTTCATGGTCAGATTTATGTATACTCATAGGCAACTGGCACAGTTTGATAAGTGGCCGTTTCTTGATAATGTTTCTATATTGCACAGAAACTACTCGCACTATTCCATCTTCGCCAGGATGAAGCTGTACGATTCGTCCTAATGGCCACTTTTGTGGGGGCAAGATGTCTTCCTTTACTAGAACTAACTCGCCGAGAACTGGGTTCTTTTTGTCTGTTCTCCATTTGCGTCTTTGTTGTAGTAGTGCCAGATATTCTTGTGACCATCTCTTCCAAATGTCCTGGTATAATTTTGTAACAAGCTTCCATCTTTGGTGGATTTCTTTACACTGAATATCTGGTTCAGGCGGTGCTAGCAGAGGTCTTCCGATCAAGAAATGACCTGGAGTTAATGGCTCTAGATCCGTGGGATCGCTTGAATTTTGTCCGATTGGCCTTGAATTCAAGCAAGCCTCCACTTGATGTATCACGGTGGTAAATTCCTCATATGTTAGCAAGGTGTCTCCCAGCACTCGTTTGAGGTGTGCCTTAACGGACTTAACGCCAGCCTCCCACAGACCTCCAAAATGTGGGCTGGCTGGGGGTATAAACTTCCACTCTGTCCTATCATTGGCTGTAATCTCTGCTGCTCGTTGGGAGGAGCTGGAAATTGCAAGTTGCAGGTCTTTATCTAGCCTGTTTTTGGCACCAACAAAATTCGTCCCATTGTCGCTAAATATTTGCTTGCAATTTCCCCGCCGCGCAACAAATCTTCTATAGGCAGCGAGGAATGCGTCTGTGGTTAAATCGCTTACTAATTCCAAGTGAATGGCCTTTGTTACCATACAGACGAAAAGTGCTATGTAACCCTTGTTTGTTTTGGTGCCTCTTCCTTTGGACATTTTGGTTATGAATGGGCCGGCATAATCTATTCCGCAGTGAGAAAACGGTGGTGATGGGATTATGCGAACAGCTGGTAGATTACCCATTACTGGCTGTGTGCTTTGTTGGCGGTGTCTGACACACTTGATGCATTTGTGGATTCTTCCTTGTACTACTCTTTTGGCATCGATTATCCAGAATCGTGCCCTCAAGAAATTTAATGTAAGTTGCGTTCCTCCGTGTAGCGTTTGATGGTGAGAATGATCAACAATGAGCAAATGTATTAGAGCCAGTGCTTTCCTGAGTATCAGTACTAAGAGGTGTGGAAGATGCTGCAGAAGATGCAGGTTGTCTGGTATCCTGCCCTAGCGCAGAATGTGTTAAGGTTGCTGTGTCTGCTGGTTTAGTAGATGTAGTGGTTACTGGAGTTGGATTTATTGCATAGCTTTCTAACAAGTTTAGAATATCATCGGCTATCTTTTTAGTTGTTCCATATAGATCTTCAGTGAAGTAAAGATGCTCTTTAGGAATTAACTCAACCAAAGTGTGTTCAGCTCTGCTCTCTTTTTAACTATGTATTCCCTAGTTTTTCTAGAAGATCCATCTTTTCCGATATTCCTTAACAAATGATCAATCAATTTAGCCAATTGCTTTTGCTCTTTCAAAAGTTCTTGAGACATCTTTGAGCTTGTGGCTTCAAATAGTGTTTTCAGATGGCGATGGTTTGAATTTGTTTTTAACCGGCTGATGTGGCAATGTCAACTACTCAAATCATGTAACAAACATTCAAACTTAATTTGAGAACTTGTTAAGCTGACCTGGTGATTGGTGAAATTGTTTTATGGCGACTGTGATGACTGTACAACAATACTCAAACTCAATTTGAGAACTGCTGCTTTTCCTGGGGATTGCGGATGATGATTTGTATAACAATACTCAAACTTAATTTGAGAATTGTTATTTGTAGAATATTTTTGACGATGATTGTACAGCAATACTCAAACTTAATTTGAGAACTGCTGTTTATAGGTAGTGGATGTATGTTTGATTGTGAACTTGCGCTTACCACTGGTGGGGGCACAGATATTCACTTTGTACAGGCGTTAGTTTCACTTCTTGAGGCTCGAAGGACCATGTAACAGACACTCAAACTTAATTTAAGTGCTTGCTAAGTGGGCGTAAGTAACTTGAGAAAAAAGAAAGAACTTCGATTTTTGACTGTAAACTTACACTGATTTTTATTGTACTAATGCAAGAACTTAAATACATTTTTTACGCTTACATGATAAATTTCGCTATTATCGTAAGTTCACTTCATTATGTTTACCTTGCAGTCATTGACCCAGATTGGGGCAATGCATGCGGAAATATTTTCGTGAAATATTTTT
The DNA here is from genome assembly GCA_963924295.1 of Dioctria rufipes. Taxonomy (NCBI): domain Eukaryota; kingdom Metazoa; phylum Arthropoda; class Insecta; order Diptera; family Asilidae; genus Dioctria; species Dioctria rufipes. The sequence continues at coordinate 76,388,660 of OZ002741.1, read as the reverse complement.
ATGAATGATGCAAGAACATGAGTAAGTGAACTTACGTTTGATTGAATTTTGACCTGATTGGAGGAAATGTACAAAATAAGCAAAGTGACGAATTCGTTTGCATTTAAAAAATCGGAAGGTAATTGTAGTGAACGTGAACATGAACGTGAAATTGGAACGCGATTAAGAAATTATGTTTTGTTTAGGTATGAACATGTTGAGAAATTATTTTTTTGTTCAGGTAGGAACAGTGTTTATAGTTATACAGTCAAGCAGCTTACTGTCTATTAACATTAAGCGTGTAAGCCTACTAAAAATCCCGCTAAATTCTCAAATTGTACCTTTGTCTCATATGAAATTAATTCAAAAATTGTACAAATGTGGTTGGCAACCCTTTGTTCCCCATCATCCATCAATCCTACCTCGAATGTAGACAGATTATAAGAAAATAGGCACAAAAACCAAGTTACCAGAAAATTATTATTATGCCAGCCGGAGTTAAAGCCTTTAAATCTGAGTAAAAAAACGGATAAATCCATTCAACCTGAACGGCAGTTTGCCAGAATTCCTACCCAGAGTTTTTTTGAAACTGTCTCAAATTTTAGTAGTTTTAGCCGAGAAAATTCATATTGATAAGCGGAAAAAATAAAAAACTAATATCTGACATAATTTAAATTTTTAATTTGTTATCCTTATGTAATAGCGGAGACAGACTTGCAATTTCAATATTGTATTTTGCGCTCAACCGTAAGTTTGTCCTATATACTGAGAAGCAGCTCGGTATACTCTCGGTGTACTCTCAGTAGTTAGTACATTGGAGCTCAATATTGAAATTGCAAAAAAAGTACGCGGTATACGAGTTTATTGCAATATGACCCTACTTATAAACCATAATCATTTAATACACGAACCTTTTAGAACCGAATTTAATACTTATACAACTTTTTCTCACATTTAATATTTGACACTTATAAAATTGAAGTGTCTATTTCGTTTTTATTTTTCAAATAGACGATTTGCTCGCGTTTTGTACATGCGCGGAACTTTCTTAAGTCAAATGACATATTTAGTGATAAATCAAATGTAAGCGCTCTAATTAAATTCTTAGTATAGTAAAATGCACGTGTGTCTCTGAAATTTTATATTGCAATTCACATAATTGCATTATCAATATATAAATATGAAAATTGCAAGTCTGTCTCTGGTATAAAATAAACTGTATTTGTAATGATACGATTTTTTAATTTCCTTTTATTTTAAAACAGTTTGACATTCAAACGACATTTAACATCTATAATGGATCTTACTTTTCGTTTGAATTTTAAATTCTTTTTATTTAACAATCATTTATTTCAAATTCAAATTTTTTTTAACAATTCTGATTCTACATAGGTCTAGGGTATGCAGTATCTATAAATAGGTCATCTATCATATACATATAATGCCTAGTATACCCTGGAACTGTAATAAAATTTGTCCCAAATAAAGATCGTTGTTAGAGGGGGCGATAACTAACGTCTTTGCCCCCCTTCAAAAGTTTTCTAGATCCGGCACTGATTTTGCGCCTCTGTTGATGTTATACCCCTTGGAATATTCTTACTTCCTTTCCTAGGATGGAGTTTAATGTATTGTAGATTATGTTTCATACCTTCAAATTCAATTATTGCATTATGAATAATGCAAACACATTGTACTATTTCTATCGCAAATTCAACATCGGTCGTGATAGGTTTTTCCAGAATTTGCCATTTATTTGTAATTATACCGAAAGTGCACTCGACTGTTCTTCTCGCACGTGATAGACGTCTGTTGAAATATTCTTTGTCAAAATCCAATTGTTGTCTGTTATACGGCTTTAGAAGATTCTTCATAAGCGGATAAGACTCATCTGCTATTATAACGTAAGGCATTTTTATGAAAAAATTTGGTAGTCCATCTTCTTCAGGTAAATTTAGAGTTTCAGTTGGGATTTGTTTGAATAATTCAGATGCTTTCAAATTTCCTCCATCACTTTGCTTACCAAATGAGCCAACATTTATATTTATAATGTGAGCATCTTCTAGTCCTTGAGAGACTATGGAATAAAAACCTTTATAATTATAATAAATTGATCCGGAATGTGAAGGCCGACGAAAGTGAATATGTTTACCATCCAGAGATCCCACGCAATGCGGGAAATTCAAAATTTTAAAATAATCTTCTGCGATGTCCTTAAAGTCTTGTTGTGATGGATATTTCATATGTATTGGAAATAAGGTAGTCCAGATTGCTCCAACTGTTTCTTTTATGATTTTTGCGACTGTTGTTTTCCCCATACGAAAAGAAAAGGCTAAACATCTGAAAGATGTACCACATGCTAAAAACCTAGAAAATAATTTTTTGTATTTCCGCACTGTAGTCATTTCATTTTTAGTAATTTTAATTTTCTTATAGAATCAGAGGCAAAAGGGAAGTGGAAGCGTCTTCGTGAAATTTTCAGTAAAAAATTCACAGCAGTCTCTTGCAAAAATTCTGGATATGCTGGAGGAAAAATGGAGGATGTTAAGTGGTCCTATTTCCAAAATTTGATGCACCTGAAGGATCAATTTACACCCCGCAAGACAACAGATAGTTTCATTAAAGAATTGTGTTCTGATATATTTATCGATGAAAATATAAGATCGTGCTGATATTCAGTTTGTGCTATCGCCGTCGCCAGGACCTTCAAGCACTCCATCTTGCTCCAATATACCAAAAATACCTGCAGGCAGAAAGCTCCCTCAAAATATGAATCCCCTTGGTCTTGCTTTCATGAATGCAGAAAAAGAAAAACTCCAATACCTTAAGCGAAAGGAAACTACTATCGAGAAGCGGATGGAGAAAGATGTGATGAAGATATCTCATTTTTAATAGCTTGCTGCCACATGTTAGGTTATTAGCTCCTCGGCAAAAGATGAGATTTCGCATTAAAGTTATGCAACTTCTTGAAGAAGAATTTCACGACCAGGATATGGAGCCTAGTAATATTAACCAGCTACACATTTTACCGAATGCATTTTCAGTAATAACGGTTTCCAATCAACACTGCAGTTCTAATGCATCCATTTCGAAAACTGTGAAAATGCTATCGAACATCCAATATCGTAATTTTTTATTTGTTTTTCAATTTTTGTAATTCTATACAGTAAAATAATAAAGAAAACAATTTCCTTACCGTAACGTGACCATTAATCTTGCTGCTATTCCAATTGGTTGTTTTTGGAAATTTATCCAATTTTTCACAATTTTTCCATCAATCTTCCCTACAATGTAGTCAAATGTAGATACGTCCATGCGCATATATTCATAAAACCGTTGTCGGTCTCTTCGGAGATGTTTATATAAATGATGAAACTCACCAAAATCACTTTTCTTGCAGTTAATTTCATGAATACGGTTTGTATTTCTTTTTAAATTTTTTAAATAATTCCACTTATTAATTTAACACAAAATTTCGTCCTCTTCAGAGGAACTGCAATTAGAGTGTTGTATTTTGCCTATAGGCTTTAACGAAAAGTCGAAAACTGTCACTGTACTTTTGAAATAACAAATTTGTAATAGCTTTAGGCAATGTACGGTGTTTCGATGGGGCCATTAATTCCGCGATGTGCAAGCTGAGATGTGCGAGGGGTATGGCCACAACAGCGCACAGCACCAAGCACCGCACATCGCATCGCCCTGAGCTTAGTGTGCGATGATAAAATTTATCCCTATACCTTGAGGTATTAATAATACGAAAAAATGATACCATCATCACAGATTGGTATCAGAAACCTACCTCATCAGGTAGAATACTTAATTATAACTCCTACCATCCGAGATACCAGAAGATCAATACGGCTAAGAATCTCGTCGATAGAATACTAGGATTAAGTGACATTTGTTTTCTCAAAAGGAATAGGAAGAAAATTTACAAAATTTTGCTGCAAAATGGTTTTCCCACACGTAAAATTAAATATTTAGTTACCAGCTATAAACCCAACCTCCCAAATAATAATGACATTGATGCGCTAACTGACACCACACAACACGAAAGATCCAATATATATCGTAGTGTCAGGTATATTCCAGGTCTGTTTGAAAAACTGAAAAAGATAGTTAGTGCAAAAAATGACCGGATCTGTCCTGCCGTCAAGGCTGACAAAACCATTAGACGCTGTTTCAGCCGGGTGAAGGATAGGACAGATAAAGAACATTCTACAGACCTGGTTTATAATATTCCATGCATGGGTCCAGTTTCAGGTAATTCATACTGTGATTTAAGTTATATGGGTACCACAAGCCAATTTCTTACAAATCGGCTGGCAGGTCACAAGTCTGATATAAAAGACTAACAAGACTGCGTTGTCCAGCCACTGTGTGGAGGCAAACCATTTCCCAGAATTTAATAATACAAAAATTCTATGTAGGGAGAAAAATATTAATAAGAGGATGTGCCTAGAGGCCTTGCATATATATATAAAACAGCTAATACAATGAACCGCAAAACGGACATTGATAACATAAATTCGGTGTACTGCTCACTTCTAAAGTAACCCATGATCAAGGTCATTCACTCAAATTGTACACACACACTTGTACACTCTTCGGTTCATAAAATAACGACAAATCGCACAATGTGGATGCTGTTTTCATTTTCCTAGACGTGAGATCTAATGTTGGTCTCAAATGTGTTTTTGTTTTTAAAAGTAGTGAATTTTTTCTTCCCAGTTTTTGTGCATATGTAAAATAATTTATTTAATTACAGTGTTCTTCAGTAAATGCCTAATTTATTATTGTATTGCTTCATGTTAAATTTTTTAATAATATTCATGTTCCGTAAGTAGTAAAAACATTGCAAATTTTGGCAAAAGCTTACTATCGTTACTTTGTAGATAAGACCACTTGAAGACGCGGAGTGTTCACCCGCGAAACGTTGTGGCATAATTTGAAATTAAAAAATTTTTTAGACACCAATCTGTAGTTTGTTGTCCAAAAGAAAGACCGATAGCCCGAGCATCCATCCTTTTATCAAATAGAAATGGCCACAGTGGCACACCGCATCTTACATCGCCCCCCCGCACCAACCGTTGCACTGAGCCTAGCACTGCACACAGGAAATGAGTTGTTATTTCTTTTGTGTTGGTAACATTTATCCCGACTGGGGTGAATTTAATAGATTTAACGATATTTTAGTAAATTTTCTTCTGTGGAGTACCTTGGTAACATTTATATCGAGTAAATTCAGTAGATTTATATGACAGTAAAATATGGATCCTCATTGCCCTGTTTTCTTGGATGCAGAAAGAGAAAAACTGCAACACCTTACGCGAAAGGAACATACTCTCAAGATGCGGATAGAGAAAGATATAGATGACAACATCACATTTTTTAATAGCTTGCTAACATGTTAGATCATTAGCTCCTTGGCAAAAGATAAGATTTCGAACTAAAGTTATGCAACTTTTCGTGGAAGAATTTCATGTTCACGATATGGAGCTTAGTAAGGGTAACCACCCCTGGATCTTGTCATTCAGGCAAATGCCAAAAGGGCCGTGAGCAGACTGCGCTCATGTGAATGTTGGGAGGACTGCTGGACTGGCTCTTCTCATTGCTCTCTGACATATGGGCTGGACTTGGAAAACCTTCTGGCCAGTATGCCACGTAATGTGATGGTACCTGAACTTCGTTTTGAGCGTCGCTTATCTGTGAAGTTTCCTGTAAGGGAATCGTGGGCTGATGGAAGTGCCTTATTGAGCCTTCCCCGGTTCGTTCTAAAAAATTTCACCGACGATTCTCTCACTAATAAGGGAGCTGAGGCAGATGTCTACCTTGCTGTACCTGACATTGAGATGGAGTACTCACTTGGAAGACCTGTCTTCCAGGCTGAAGCCTTCGCCATCTCAATACCAGCGAAGAAATCCCTTAATATGGAGATCAAGGGAAAGGACATTGCTATCCTTAACTTGCCGAAACCTACTCTTATTGTATGCGCAATGACAATATTATTGAAATTGCTAGCCCCCAAGCTGCAAAAATAATAATAATCTCATACCACCATTATGTGCAATCTTTTAATGGAGGAAGGCTCAAACATTCACTATTTACTAAACTAGAACAATGTTTTTATGTCGAATAGAGGGATTAGAGACGAAATCCCAGACATTGCAAATTTATGTATGTACATCCATTAAAAAAGATAGATATATAACACAGGGGGTGGTGGGAGGGCTGTCATTTTCAGAGATTTTACTAATTTTTCAAAGTCACTTTAATTAATAGCCAGGGAGCAAACAAACCAATATTTAAATTTCTGTAGTCATGTTGATGGGCTATATGTATAGGTTATTATTTCTCATGCAAATATCTTGAAATTATAGAACATCACCAGTGCTGTCCTTTGTACTCCCATCGGAGTATTTGTACTCCGAAAACTAGTACTGTACTCCGGTACTACTCCTTTTATCAGTTCTTCATACTTAAAGTTCCTATATTACTACATGTCATTATGATTCGTTCATTAAACGCTTTGATTGATGATTATGAAATGAATAAAGAACTCAGAACTGTAGAGCACCAGAAAATTCTATTCTTGTCCAAAAAATGTTTTATTTGAATGGCTCCTCTCCTTTTTCATTCCTTTGGATTTCCCATTTTTTTCTTCTTTCCTTCTCACAATAACTAAGACCGCATCGCTTGCCGTTCGCTCTTAAATCCAATTAACAGTAAATTTTTCATGGAAGGTTGCGTTTTTGTTAATTATTCGATGGACGCATTTAGTTATTTAATTTAACTATATCTTTTGTTTACTTTAATTCAAGTGTTGTAAAAACGTTGAATGTTTGTAATAAAACAATATGAAATTTGTGAATTGTGACACAAAGGAACAAAACTTGGCAAAAGTTCTCAATTTGGAAAATACGAAATTCAAGGAACTTACTGCTTACATAATCTCGTTTAAATTATTGCTCATAATGTTGTTAGTAAGTAGTTAAATTTTCAAGTTGGGATCTCAATGGGTTTGGAGACTTGATCCCGTAATATTTTTTCACCAAGGACATAATTTTTTCTCTTCTCAAATGTCACCTATTAACAGTCCCCTAAAACAAAAAAATCTCGTCCAACAAATATATATCCGAAAACCAAAGGCAATCTAGAACAATTGCTGAAAACTCAACAAATATAAATAATATAGAAAACAGAATTTCTAGTATAACGATAGATTTAGAGCACGACGACCGGACACATCAAGAACCCATGGAAATTCTATGGAAGTTGTTCTGTCGCCACCAAAAGTTAATGCTAATAATAAACAAACTAAACGTGGTCAAAAATTTCGCTCCGTATGGATGAAGACTTATAAATGGATAGAGAAAAAAAAAACAAAGAAGAAGAAGAATGTGTCTCATACTGAGAGGCATAATGATACGAAATTTCATAAGCGTGCTAAAATAGCTGTAAAAAACCGGCCACAAATAAATAATGCTGATAAGGTTAAAGAATTTTAATCCAAGATAAGAAAAAATCAAGATTGCTGAAATTGAAATTATTGTTTTCCTCATTTTTCATAACCTTGCAATAGGAGCTCTTGTAGATTTAGTTAAAAGTGTTGCAGCTGATTAAATTATTGTAAGAATTTGAAATCTAAACTAAAGCGACTGAAGTTGACAATACAATTTTGCATGATGACTTTATCAAAAAACTTTACAAATATTTTGCAAATTCAAAAATTTCAATAATCAAACTAATGATAGAATTTATGTATTTTATTAATATACATCTGTATTAATTTGCTTTATGCAGGTATGCTTTTTATGATAGAACTAGGTATGAATCAAAGCTATCAATTTATGAATCTTTTAAATTAACAGTTGTCAACTAAATATTATTGCTGGAGAAAACTTCGTGGGAAAATCTAAAAACTAATTGTTTCTATATAAAAAAATAATATAATAAAAAGTGTAACTTCAAGCACAATAATGTATAAACCATAAATTTTGTATTAAATATCTGTCTAAAATACTAATTTTTTACTTGAAGTTCAGGCTTCATAATTTCGTTTTGGTACATTCGACACATCTTGTTCGGTAATTAATAAAGATGCATATTGTATTGCAGCAAGTCTCCACCAAATGATGGTTATTACACTTTCTAAATATTTTTCTTTTCAATATTTAATATTCTCCGAAATAATATGTTATAAAAAACGTATATGTTCTAGGTTTTCCTCCTTTATGGCGATCGAAAGCGGTTCTACTAGGTTTTTTGATGAAGTTAACAAAAAGGAATTTTGAACGACTTTATTATGCGATTCACAAAAGCTTTGTGAAAGCTTTAAGACATAAGCTCCTTTTGTACGCCAATACATTTTAATTTATCTTGGTGATGTTTGCATTTGGTCATCTTTGGCATTGTTTTCAGAATATCTAAATAATTTCAAATAACTTATAATGCAATCCTGCAAGCTGAAAAAAAACGGTGCAAAACAATAATTGGTTTTTAACATGATGTACCGAGGAACTGTCTCTGTCAGTTTACTGGCTTAAAAACGAAAATGAAAATTTTATTAAGAAATTTGAGAATATACCATGTATTTCGATCAGCAGCACAGGGCGATCTCATTAGAACAGCAATGAAACTCTGCTAATGCCTACTGTCTAAACTACAGTGAACTAAGATATCCATGCAGTTGGTAGTAGCAATATAAAGATTTATTTAAAAATCTACATATGAATAATTTTAAGGAAAAATGGTTTTATTCACGTTTAAATGATTTCTAGACATCCCATTCTAATTAATTTGAATTTATTTAATTTCGTTAGTCGTGAACTCCGTTTCTTCCGAAAGTACTCCGCTTTGGCAGCAAATTGTACTACTCTTTAAATTTTCCAAACGACAGCGCTGAACATCACATTTGAAGTTTTCCAGAATATACGCGATATAGTGAAATCATGTAAGAATGCTGATTAACTAAGCTGGAGTGGAGCCTATCTTACCCAGTCTTCCAGTAATTTGAAACTTGGTTCCTTACCTTCCCGAAGGCTACACTTACTATATACCTTACTTAAGAAAATAATAAAATAGTTTTGATTACAAAGTAACCTTACCATTTAACGCTCAATACCTCTCAGTTGAGTAATAATTGCAGTGTGTATGTGCAGCCGGAGTCTGACTCTGAATCTGATGTAGGCAGCTACATCTCGGCATTCCATGATGGCAAAGCGGCATATATAATGATTACTAAGCTAAGAGTTTTTTTTTAGGAATCGTAGTCATTTCGTTCAGATATATTTTATTAAATAATTTTGTTAGGAAAGATATAAACATTTTATTTCAGTTCGGAAGATAAGAAAGCAAACTTAAGACTTTTAGAACACCATTTTTCTGTATGAATAGTAGATTAGAGTTGAGGAGCTATTTAAATCAAACTTTTTTCCGTTTACATAAAACCAGTGTAAATATCTTAGAATGTTGGGACTTCGTTGGGGCTCTCATGTGGTAGTGAAGGAGGCTGTTTCACGGCTTGTGAACTATTCGCGAGAGTTTTGACATTGCATATGTATATCAGACAGTTTCAATGAGTATTGCTTGTGTATGTGAATGAGTAAAAACAGACGTATAGTACAAAGACACAAATCTAATCTATAAGTCTATTGAAACTTCAATCTGCCGACGGTATTGTGATTTTTCGAAAATAAATTGACAATCGTGAGAAAAAAGACTCGAATGAAGTGAAAAAAGTGAAAACAATAATTAAAAACAGTGAAGTGAAAATAGCTAGTGAAAAACACATCTTGAATGCAGTACAAGCCAATGTCAGCAAAGTGTTTGAATCTGCAAATATAGGAAATATACCAGAGTCCCTTGCAAAGAGGAGAAGAAGAATGTAAAAAATCAGGCGCCATCGCGAAAGAATGGATCTTCAACATCAGGAAGCTCAACCGACAGACCAGAGCAATTGCCAGCAAGTAGAAAACAAGAGGCGAGCGCGAAAGGTTCCACCCAAAAATGCCGACTCGACCAAAAAGGTCAAGGCAGTGGATCTAAAGAACCGGCAGCAGCTATTATCAAGCGCTGCCAATGGTGAACAGACATGTTATCCAAGCAAAGACAAAGCAAGTAGGAGCTGTGTAAAAAAGGTAAGCAGACCAACACCGACCATCGCCAACGGAGTGAGCTACAAAGAGTTCAACAGTACACTCAACAGATTGTAGAACCATCCAAAATTCTTTAACCTGCTTGCTAGAATCAGGATAGAGAGAAGTCAAGGCAGCTCTGGAAGAAAAACTTCAAGAAATCAAAATAAGGAGCCTGGCAAAACTACAAATTTCTCGCACCAGGAAATCAGGAACGGAGATGGATGCCTTTACCATTGCCTTCGATGCATTATCTTAGATTATATAGCAAAAAGGACAGGCTATGAGGAAGAAAAACTGAAGATTTTTTTTTTCATGTAGTAGAACCGCATCGCAAAATGAAAGCGGCAAAACTCTCCTCTTCGCCAATTACTCCCTAACATACATCCAATTTCGTTGTCCAGTCTTGGTGATAAATAAAGTCCAATAAAGTCAACCTACATTTCAACAAGCTCGACTCCTATTGAAAAAAATGGGGTATCAAAATTAACGTCCAAAATTCTGAACTTATCTGTATTCGGAAACCTAGCACCGGGCGAAACAACCAACTCACTAAATCCAAAAGAATTACGCCCGTCTACCCACAATGGGGTAATAATAAAGCCCACACAAAAAGCGAAATATCTAAGCGTTAATTGCCACGAGCTCCAAAGATTCTATTACTATGGAAAAGCAACCATTAGCAAAGCCAATTTTGCGTACAGCTTCATTATAATCAAAGACACAGACCGATTTACAACCCAGACAAAGCTACTAATGTACAAATAACTAATAAGGTCTGTCATTACATACTGCTTTCCCATATGACATACAATCTCCTCGACTTATATGGATCACCTTAGCGAACTCGAAAGAAAGATTCGTAGAGCTTTCACAGTATTCCATAGAAGAGCCAATGGAAAATACTTTCGCAATGAAATAAACAACACCTATGCTTTTGGCACAGCCTAATACTAGAAACATCTATCACCACGAATGTAGAAGAAGTTTCTATGACACTAAAGGGGATTACTACAGGGCGTAATAAAAACAAACGCTCAACAACCCGGGAATCTCTCTGATGAAACCTGCCAACATAGGAGCCTTCCAGTCCTTTACTTCCTAAAACTCCCGAAATATATCCAATCCTTACTCCCTTCCAGTCCTTCCTAAACTATAAATAGCAAACTCTTGCGAGAAATTTATTTAATATAACTGATTTGGCGCAGCAGCTGTAGTAAGGGGAACTATCACGAGAAGTGCACAACACCCAAACCAACAATCACAAAGAAGAAAAGAGGAACATCGAATTGAACTGAGGGCCAAAGATAAGCCCCAACATCCTAAATAAGACAAATCCTTAGTATGAGGAAAATCATCAATTAAATCCAAAGAAGAAAGACAGCGAAGAATTTGAAAGGCGCAAACGCACTTGACTTGACTTGACGTATTCCATGGCTATACTTTTCGTTGCATGTTGTTGTATTAATGTTCAGATGATAGTTTACAGTGAAGGACGAATAAAAAGCCTTTTGGGGGAAATATTTTTTTAATGAAAATATTTTGAAGAATTTTTTGTCGTAATTTTTTATTTGCTTTCATTTTGATTTGTTTTAATTAAATTAAATCTGAAAACCTAAGGAAAGCAATGCTTCTCTTGCTTCCAAAGACCCCACCCTATTGTAATTTATGATCATAATTTAGATATTAGTAGGTGATGAAACCATAGGGTATATCAAGTCTGTCATTCCGTTTGTAACGAAAAAAATAATGATGGTAGACATGCGCGTTGCTAGGTAGGGGCATGGGTTGAACCCGAAACGGCACTGGTGCCCCCCCCCCCCAGAAACTTTAGGCAGAATAAAAAATTGACAGCTTAGAAAAGATTTTAAGAAATCATATTTATTAGATTTATTTGTACTGTTTAAGTATAAAAAAAAGAACAATTCAAAAATTTAAAAAAATAAGCATTTCCAATTATATACATAAAATAAAGCACACAAAAATATCCTATAAATTAAATTTTAATATTTGATTGGATAACCGTTGGATTTTAATACACTTTTCAGTCTTTTAGGCATTGATAGCAAAAGTTGTTATGTTAAGTCGGGACTAATTTTGTTCCACTCTTCTTGAAGATGTTGTTTTAACATACTTTTGCTTTAAATGTTATGTTGAGTTAAGGACCTTTTTAATTCTGCTCATAAATTTTCTATGAGATTCATGTCCGGTGACTGAGGAGGTGTTCCCAGCTGTTTACAGATATTATAAAATAGCCATTCCTTCGTTCTTCTGGCATAATGTTTAGGATCGTTGTCTTGTTGGAAAATAAAATTATTTCCCAATCCTAACTTTTCTGCAGTGGATTTTAAATTATGCTTTAAAATATTGATATAAGCATATTGATCCATCATTCCATCAATGAAATGAAGACTTCCAACCGCAGCCGCCGACATACAACCCCATACCATAATAGCACCCTCTCCATGTTTAACGGTTCGTTGCAGGTTTTTTTTGTTGAACTCAATTCCCGGCTTTAACCAGACAAATTGTTTCCGAGATGAGTTAAAATTGCAAATTTACACTCATCGCAAATGCTTTAAGTCTCATGAACAAATTTTTTAGCGAACTCGATTCTCTTTTTCCTATTTGTTTTCTATTTGTTTTATTTATCCACGGTTTTTTTCTTGCAATCCGTCTACGGTATCCGCTTTTCCTCACTGTTTCAACACTTTTATTTTTGCCAGTAGTTTCGCGAACTTCTGCGCATATCTCTTTAGCACTAGTATGAGGATTGACTTTCGCTCGTTTCAAAAGTTTTCTTTCTTCTCCTTCATTTATTTATTTATTTATTCAGTCTACCGATTTGAACAATCTTACAGACAGGAAATATTACATGTTTTTTTACATATAAGCTATGTATACACATTAGGCAAGCATTAGAAATAATCATAGGTCATAGAATTATTAACATAATCATAGACATCATTATAATGAATCATTAATTATAGAAATTATTTACATTAATTAATAGCAATTTTTCCTTAGAAATATAACATAGACATATGTCAATTACAAAGTTATATCGAATATATCCTTAGCAAATACAATTAAATGTCGATTGAAGAATTAATTAATAGCAAGGGTTAAGGAATAATGCAGAAAATTGAAGGAAACTAGGTGGAAGGAGAAGCACAGGACCAAGTCGAGGTGGGAATCGAACCCACGACCCCAGGGATGGTAGCCAGCGCGCTTACCAACTGAGCTACCGAGTCCACCTCTTGCTGATCATACTGAAATATATCCCAGTGATTGTCAGCGAATAATATCTGAGTCCACCTCTGTGTGTGAAGAAAAGTTTATTTTCTACTTTTTCATGCGGCTTGGCCTCAGTTTTGTTTGAAAGCTTATTTCATCTACTTTTTCATGAGGCTTGGCCTCAGTTTTTGAAAACTCGTTTTTTACTTATTTTATATTTATTTGTTTGAAAATAATAAAAATGCTCATTACAGTTTAAAATATAGAACTTATAATTCAATTAGACTACGGTACACGCTACCTAGAATGGAGTATCATGCCAAACTTTCAACAAAACTATTTTAAATTCACTAATATTTTTGACGTCCCAGTTGATTAGGCGTCCAAGCATATAACCCCATATGAAAAAGTCTAGTGGGGTCAGATCGGGAGAGGATGGAGGCCATTCGTAATTTGGTATAAAATTTGGCAAATTTAACTTGCACCAATCTTGAACCACGTTTGCTGTGTTGTTGAAACAAAAAGTAGCCTTCACCGAACAATCTTCTGGTATGAGGTAGCATATGATTTTGCAGAATATCTTTCAAATAATAACTGGAGTTAAATTTAACATCTTTATCGATGAATAGCAATGGCAATTTCCCCCTGCTACAAATAGCTCTCCAAACTGTTATGCGAGTTGAATATTGGAATTTTTGAATAGAGGGTTTTTCTCTTGGATTGTCAGTGATATTAACTGCATAGCACTTATCGTTTCGAGAATTGAATCTTCTTTTCTAAAACAAAAAACTTTTCATCTGAATAAATTATTTCTGAATCAGCGTGCCATTCAAGCAAAATCTTGGAACTTTGATGTCGTAATTTCGTTATACCATGGATTTTTCTTTTTTTATATGGTTTCATTTTCAGATCCTTTATTAATATGTTTCTGGCTGTTGATTGACTGATTCTATGTTGTTTAGAGATTTGATTTTGCGAACGATTATAATTTCTTCTAATTTTTTCTCGAACTTGTTTGATAACCCCTGGTGTACCTACTGTACTCTTTCTACCTGATCTTCGCCTATCTTTCACTGAACCAGTTTTTCGAAATCTTTTTATTGTACGAAAAACAAATCTTTCGGCAAATCCTACTTTTCTGCACTCACGACAAATTGATTTCGATTTCAAATTTCGCGAATATAATGCAATAACTAACGTACGCTTTTTTATAGATTTAATTTCTTCTGTTACAAATTACTGACGAAAACCGAACTGTCAAAATATTTCTCCCGCACTCTTGGAACTAAATAAAAAATATTAGTTACCGTTATTTCCTTACCGCTGGAACAGAATGAACGGATAAATGCCGGATGGAAATGTCACCCAAAAGATTTATGCATTTGAAATACATTAATGCGAACACAGTGAACGCAGCTGCCGCAAGAAAGTTGGTCAACTTTCAACTTTTACGCAAGTGCCGGACTGCAAATTTTTGACAGCTGAAGGAAACGTTTGTTTTGAATGAAATTTGTAAAGTAAAATTAATTATTGAGCTGCGAGATTTTTCAAATGTTACTGTTATTATTCACACAAGTTTTAACAATATAAAAATATCCACAAGCACAATATTGAAAATATGAAAATTGCATTGAATTGTCATTAAACGCAGTTGCGGAAATTTCGTTCTGGGCAGCACTTTATTTCGTGCGTTTTTTGACAGTTAGCTGCGTGTTTACTCCGGCATTGATCCGTTCATTCTGTTCCAGCCATTAAGCCTAGTATGGAGTTTGGGTATTGGTAAAATTTAAATTTAACGCGGTCTCCAAAAAACTGCATTTTAACGCTGGTAAAAAGTTGACATAAGTGTTATGTGGAGAAAACGAAATGACAGCTGTTAAAATCACAATTAATTGGAAATATTTTTAAAAATGTTAAGTGAATTATTTATAAAGGATATAAATCATCATATCGATGACGAATTTGTTGCTGCGGCAGGTTTAAGTGTGTATTGTCGTCAAGGAAATCCACGGGAAAAACTAAATAAACTCGCTTTGTGAATAAACGAAGAAATGTCAAAGTTTTACCAGCATTTTATTGATCCGCACATTAATGTGATCAGTAAAATGAGTGGAGACTTACAAAACATCATCTGTCTTATAATAGAAAAAAAATCACTTTTTACCAGTGAACTTCGTACCGCACTAGTAAAGAGCTCAGTAAAATGTTTGCTTGGGATTTTACCAGCGGTAAAATTTGTATGGAAATGTCACTTTTTACCTGAACTCCGTACTGTTTTACTCGAATTCCGTACTAGGTTTTACCGCAACGGTTTAATACGCAGTTGAATTTTATTGACAGAATATAATAACAACCCTGAATATCTGAATTCACTTCAACCACGAAACAAAAGGCACACATCTCAGGAAAACATTAAATCTGGATCACTTCTAATTCTTAAAGAAGAAAATCTGCCCCCGCAAATGTGGGCAATAGGTCGAGTAGTAGGCATCAAACTGGGGAGGGATGGGATGGTTCGAGTTGTTAGAGTCAGAACTGCATCAGGAGAAGTCACGAGGACAATTCCGAACTTATGCCCGCTGCCTCTTGAGGCTGACGAGACGACAAACCAGTAATATGTTGGAATGCTATTCCAAAGCGGCTGGGATGTTCGATACCGTCTATAAAATATATAGGTGACTATGTCAAAATATTAGTAGACTGTGTAGCAGCTAACCGTTTTTGTTTTATTCTGTTCTTTGTTTTTTGGTCTTGTCATTTTGTACAAATAATTTAAGTTCAGTTTTTGAAGTCTTTGTGTTACTATCTTTTTTAACTCGCAGAAATATAGTTAAAACAATTTCATATTTCATTTAATTCTCATCAAACCCTATATGTATATAATAAAAAATAAACGGGTGGAAACACCTTCTTGGATATACATAGTACTTTTCCTTATGCCTTGCAAAATTTTTCTCTGTCATAGAACCATTAAATCATTTTGAAGTGGAACTAAAAAATTAGTTTTAGCCATGAAATTAAGTTATGCTATTGGCAGGGGATATTCTGATGTCGAATTACAGAAATTTTTAATGACGATCGATTATTAAAACCTTACTAATCCCGACCTTAATTTTACAGCAATTATCTCTGAGTTAAGTGCAATATAATCTTTGAAAAGATAAAGAGAGAAATGATGTTTTGAATATTCAAAGACAAAATAATTTCATCCATTGATAATGAGAATTTGAAATGCATTTTTGTCTTCAATTAAATCAAAGGCGTGAGACAAAAGTTTTGAAGTCAGCAGAAATTTCGCTTAAAACGTCTACATCTGATTTTTTTTTATGATTTAAATTGAACCAGAGAGAAATAAAGATTCAATTTCTTGAAATTGTAATTTTGATAGGACAAGGACCTGAGGTTATTCATCTTTTATAATTTTGCTTGTGTCTGTGGATATTACATTTTAAAAGGGTAATTTCGTATGAATTTTAGAGTATGCGTTATACAACTAATCTTAACGAATTTTATAGAATTTGCCTAAAGGGAGCAGGAAAGTTTGCGAAACATAAAACCTTACCGAGAACTTATTATTAATAGCATCATCTGGGGAAAAGGGTTTATAATTATCATGGAAATTAGAAATTGAAATTTTTCCTGAAAGAAAAGGTTAAAGCGGATAAATTGATTTGGTTACGTAATGACGTAAGAATATACTTTTCTGAGTTTATGACTAACCTCTTTCAATCAACGAGTATTATCATCTTTTGATTATTGAATCAAATGCAATCGCTACTAATATTTTAATTTTGGGTAGCAATTTAATGCCATTTCACAGAGGCAAATGTGTTTTTCTCTTGAAATCGATAAAAAATCTTTCAAAATTTCGATTGGAATAAACATAAAAGAAAAGCCCAGACTCTGTCTGTAATGCGTTGGAATCTTGGGCATATTTTTTTTCTATTTAATAAAAAAAAAATTAACAGATTAAAAAAAATTAACAAAAAATAACTAAATAAAAAAAATAAAAAAATAAACTAAATTAAATACTTAAACTTAAAACTTAAACTAAATTAAATACTTAATTTAGTTTATATTTTTATTTAGTTAATTTTTGTTAATTTTGTTTAAATCTGTTTAAATTTTTTTTTCTATAAATTTAAAAGACAGTCCCATTCTAAGAACGCAACTTTAGCTAGTTATTTGGTTAAAGTATATTTTGATGGGCCGATGCTTCAAAGGTCAAAAATATGCGCATAACCACAATAAAAAATTAGATGAAAGAAATAATATTTAGTTCTAAGGAGTTGTCAATAGTAACGGCGGATATGCAAATAATAAAAAAGAAATTCAAAAATATAACACTAATTTCAAATCTATTAATTTAATAGTTGATTTTGCACGAGTCTACCACACTTTATAAGAAAGTTAATAAGATAAAGTTAAAGTTAACGTAAGTATATATTCTAAACTGGGGGAAAACTTCAAAATTTTAATAATAATTAAAATTGCATTCAAATGCAATATTAGACTGATTAGAAAGATAATTATGTATGAATTATGAGAAGCCATGGAAGTATTGTAATATTACCAGACAAAAAAATAATGTAAAATAACTTTCACTATAGTCGATATATACAGCAAGAAACTTTATTTTAGTCAATACCCGGAAAAAGATGTAGAATTACTTTAGTCGCTGCACGAAGCTACTAATTGTTATTTCAGGATTTGCTTTGTCAAAAGAAAGTAGTTAAGTATATAAACGGTCAGAATAAATAAAAATTTGTTAAAGAATTGATTCTTTGTGGTGATATACAGTTCCCTTTTAGGGATTTTTTGTCGTAAAGAAGGGAAGCAGGAGTGTAGGAGTTTGGCCGCTACAGTTGGTTACATTTATACATTTATTTCTTACGTTGTTATGGAACTATTTAAGAGTAGTAGATTTCGGACGTAAAGACCAGACTGTCAGCGTTAGCTGACAGATCACTCAATGACAACTTTGAAACTGCAGGGCGGCACGCTAGCTTGGATCAGCTATACGCGGAGAGTTTGGGGTGGGTACCACGAAATACCTGCTGTTGTCATTCTCCTATGAACAAAAAGAATTCTGCCTATTCTGCAGCGGAGACAAAAACTGTCCTAAAGGGACCGCACACATCACACATCACTTACCCGAAGGATCAGATGGCATGATCTTTTGCCGTTCCCGGCCTCCCATGATATCACTGGCGACTTGATTAGGATGTCCCTTATACAGGGTGGGCCAAAAGTCACCATGGGGTTTAAAAATTAAATTGGTAACATATGGAAGGATGAAAAAAAGGAGGGGTAAGGTGGGGTGGGGAAACATGCTTACCTATAAAGAACAGATAGTTGGCTATCATGTAAAAAAGGAATGAAGAGAAACGGTCAACAGGGTGTGGAGCAATGTACAAACGAAAAAGTTAGTTATTTTTAAACCCCATGGTGACTTTTGGCCCACCCTGTACATAGTAATATTATAGATGTCGTGAAGATCTCGTTTCGTACCACTAAGATAGTTTTAAAACAGAAATTTTTTTGTTCTTAAGATCACCCTCGAAGCTCTATAGGTGCTGGCTAGTCGAGTCCTTGACTTCATCGGGGATCGACCCAATGAGATTTCCTCCTTACTCCTTAGTTATAAGAATGATTAACGATTCTCAAAAAGGCCTTTTGGAGACGTAATATTGCGTAAATAAATTTTTATCGAAAAAAACGCAATCTAGGAAGAAACCTCCCATTGTGGACGATACTATCCTTGCAGATCGTGTAATCTATACCTTTAGGAGGTAAGTAGACTCATCCAACAGGGTTGATTCTGCGATCCTCGTGATACACGTTGACTGGCTCAAGATAGAATACAGGTAATAACGTCCATGCACTGGAGTTCTTGCCGCCGTTCTATAAGATTTTTCTCAGCGAGTCTCTTACGAGTAATGATCTCTTTTATACCACGAAACTAAGTACGAACAATTGACTGATTCAACCAACATAAGCTGCACAACTACCAATTTACTCCTTTCAAGTGCTTCTTCGAGAGAATCACACGCGGTAAGTTCATAATCTACATGTGTTCATAGTCGACGAAAATAGTTAATCACCAAATCTTATGTCAATTCTTTCAAGTGCACCTTTACTAGGATAATACACGATAAGTTCCTATTCTAAATGTTTCTGCAATCGATGAAACTAATTAACCGCGAAATGCTATTTCAATAGAATAAAACACGGGTCATATTCTAAATGTGCTTGTATTCGACGAAAATGATTAACCGAAAAAGTGTATATAAAGGGTTTTCCAATAAGAGGTGTTATTTTAATTAGCCTGCTATTTCGGTAGATGTCACTTTTGGAGCTGTCATTTTTCGACATTTGACAAGTAGAAACTACGCCATTAATAAAAATGGAACGATTCACAATTCAACTACACATTGAAATTATTAAAATTCACTATAAAAATGGTGAAAATGTGGCAGAGACGGTTCGTAAAACTGGAACATTTTTGGGTCGTCGTGAAGCACCTTGTCGGACCGCAATACAGAAATTGGTAGAAAAATTCGAGTTGTCGGGATAAGTTAGTGATGCGAAGAATAAAACCCGTGCACCTCGCTAAAGAACAGCCGAGAATATTGCTGCTGTAGCCGAAAGTGTTGAAGAAAACCCAGGTTTGTCCATTCCTCGTCGTTCTTTGGAATTAGGCATTCCACAAACGACATTACACCGTATTTTGCATAAAGATTTGGGTCTTAAGGCTTATAAAGTTCAGTTAACACAAGAACTCAAGGCAGCCGATCATCAACAACGTCGAGTCTTTGCTGATTGGGTCCTTGAAATGCATGAAAATGATCCGGAATTCCATCGAAAACTCATCTTGAGTGATGAGGCCCATTTCCACCTCGATGGCTTCGTCAACAAGCAAAATTGTCGCATCTGGGGCTCGGAAAACCCAAGAGTTATTGTTGAAAATCCTCTCTATCCTCAACGTGTGACTGTTTGGTGCGGTTTATGGTCCCGCGGGGTCATTGGACCTTACTTTTTCGAAAATGAGGCTGGAGCAACAGTTACGGTGAATGGATTGCGCTATCGACAGATGATTAATGATTTTTTATGGCCGGGTATCTATGATATTGATCTGGACAGCGTTTACTTTCAACAAGACGGCGCTACGTGCCATACAAGCAACGAAACCATTGATCTTTTACGGGAAAAGTTTCCGGACCGTGTTATCTCTCGAAGAGGTGATCACAATTGGCCACCGAGATCTTGTGACTTAACACCTTGCGACTTCTTCCTTTGGGGCCACGTGAAAGAGAAGGTCTACGCCAACAGCCCAGAGTCGATTCAAGACCTTAAAGATGAAATTCGTGAAGCTATCGAGGACATAGGGCAGCCACTTTGCGATTTGATTATGGAAAATTTCATGAAAAGGATATGGTCCTGTAGGCGTGGTCGTGGTGGTCATTTGGCTGATGTTGTTTTCCATTGTTAACGGCATACCTTCCTCTTTATAATGAAATAAAGATCCGATCATTATCTCAAAAAATGGCATTTTTCTTTGAATATCAAAATAACACCTCTTATTGGAAAACCCTTTATAAATAAATGGTGGTCTTCAACAAATATAACTAACCATAACACTTTATTTCATTTATCTCAGGTGCTCCTTTAATAGGATAACACATGCTAAGTTCACATTCTAAATAAACTTCTAAATAACTTTGAAATTTCGACGGAAATTATTGCCTGCAAATACATATATATATATAAACATTGCCATTCGATGACTATAATTAATCACAGTATTTTATTTCAACTCTTTCAGGAACTCCTTTGCTAAGATACCCCTGGGAAGTTCATATTCTAAATATATTTGTATTAGACGCAAATAAATAATCACTGAATATTATTTCAATTATTTCAGGTGCTCCTTTCGTAGAACAAGATCCGGTAAGTTTCTAATCTAAATAGATTTTCATTCCACGACTAAATGTAATCACACACACAATTTTATTTCAATTATTTCAAGTGTTCCATTAGTAGGATGACACAGGGTAAGTTCATAGGTATGTTCAAGATAAATAATCATGGAATCCTATTTCAATTATTCGAGGTGCTCCTGTCCTAATTACTTGTAAAGCAGCCAATGGCGTTTTGGAATAATAAAAAAAAAAAAAAATTAAAAAAAAAAAAAAAAACTACAGCAATGGCACTGAAGCCGTCTGCCGGGATTAGCAAATTATCTAGCAACTTATTAGTAACCTAGAACTTACAACTTACAAATTAGCATAAAACCTATTTAATATTAAGTACTTATACCCTATATATTAGAGCGAAAAAAAGACAGAAAAAAAGGTGTATAATTATTTCAATCCAATTTAATTATTAAATTCTTTCACCAAGAAGTCTCGATATTTCCAGGCACTTATGGCATACAAATAAATATCATTGTAATTATTTTTCCCGTTTAATATCTCTATAATTTCTTCCTCTGTCAGTTTTCTCTTTCCGAATGCCCTAACACGAAATTCTCTTAGGATGGGACATGTTCCAACAAAATGGATCAAATTTTCCACCTCGTCTAGATTACACAGAGAACAGATTGCGCTGCCTTCACGCCTAAAGGGATTGACGTTAAAATTTATAAGACCACCTCTATACCTACAAATTATATTAATTATTTTAATGGAATACTCATGACAGAAGTAGCTATTTTCATTCAAGTACTCCAGTTTACTGTACAGCTCATGTCGTGGAGAACCCCTTGCTTTATCAATAGCTCTTTGTTTTATTTTGTGTTCTTCCCATTCTAAAAGATCAGACAAAATATTTCGCATCCCGTCATACCCGCATGTGTGATCCAATAAATTTAGCTCAACGTTAGGAGAACTAGCTAATTCCTGCCAGGACTGGTACCAGAATACATGGTCGCGAAAAGCCCTCGAGGCTAGTTGATAAGGAAGCCTATCTGGAGCGAGGCGGAACAAGAGCTTCAACATATAATCAAAGTGGCACTTCAATGTGTATATATAAATATGAGATAAGCCAAACTCAAGATCTAACATGTAGTTAGGTGTATTTTGAGTTAAGCGAAGCAATTTCTTTACAAAAAATCTCAATAAACTTTCAACAATATCGCTTTGTAGACACCCCCACACTTGAGCTCCATAGCAAAGCACTGCCCTTGAGACAGAGTTAAATAGAGCGATCTTGTTAGATGGTGTAACTTCATCTTTTCCAATAAAATTTTTCCAGGTCACATTCATCGCAACTTTAGCAGATTCCAATCCATTCTTAAAATTGGAGGTTAAGGCAAGTTTTGGTGTCAATGTAATACCCAAGTAAGAATACTTTGTGACAATCTCTATCTCTGTGTTCATATAAACCCAATTTTTATTAGTCTTTCTCGGACCATTTCCGCGTTGGAAGATCATGACCTTAGACTTCTCCAAGTTGACAACTAGGCTCCATAACCTGCAGTATTCATGAAGATTATTAATCATACGCTGTAGTTTGCACGGATCATCAGCCAATATGACAATGTCATCAGCATATTTTAGCACTTTTAAGCTAATATCACCAAGAGTAAGACCAACTTCGACGACTACATCGACGGTACATATTAAGCCACTTGAAGGAAGCTTTCCTTGCCCGAAAACACCCATTGTCAAACCATTTCTCTCTAAATAACGGCCTAGCAGTAGCACCAGTAATAGAAGCATTCATTACCACTCCAATCAAATCTTCGATTGTATCCTCGATGACAATCGGGCTCAAATTATTACACAATATGGTGACGTTTTTTCTATATATGTCATTAGTTTGCAATCCCCAGTTTAATTTAGGAACCAAAGTCAAGGGCCTAGCCTCTTCCCTATGTGTAGACCCTACGTCAAGTAAAGGCATGTTAAGAACAACCGGTAAATGATCTGCGAATACCTGTGATGTGACGTGCAGATCTTGCACCAATTGACACAGATTATAAGATAAAGCTATAATGTCATTTACAGAGGAACCACATCCGCCAATAAACATATACTCTCCATCATAGTCCCCTTTCGTGCATCCATTCAGAACTGCTAAACCACAATCATCACAGAAATCTATAAATTTTTTACCCCTAGCATTGACTGCAGAGTCTTTAGAGTTTCTACAAAAAGTTAGGCCTGCACTGATGTCTAGTTGTTCAGGTAGGTCTTGCATTTATCCGATTCTCACATTAAAGTCTCCTAAAATTACAATACTATAGCCATCAGCACATTTTACCGCGTCCACAAATCTTTCAAAATCAGATTCCCAGCTATTACAATTAATATAAGCAGGTAGTAAGCGGAAATTGCCTAATTGTTGCTTTAACTCTAAAACGGGCCAATCATTCATCCAGAGAACGTTGACTACATTTCCAAGTATTTTCTTATCAACTCCTATTAACCAACCACCACTCGCTCTGCCATAATGTGAGACTCTAGTAGCGCCGACCCAATACAGTTCAAAACCGCTAAAATACTTACTATATTTACAGGTGTCCTCATCTGCAACGTGAGTTTCATATAAGCAGAAGATATTGTATCCTTTAACATATTGGAAGAAATTTGGAAAAAGCAACTTGTTCCGTAAACCTGCTATATTGTACGACAAAATACTGAGTTTATTTTCTATATATTTTTCGCTCTGATCTACACAGAAAGAAGAATCAGTATTACCATGACTATAACTATTACTAACATTAATTTTACTTTTAAATATTGATATAGTTTCCTGGCAGACGGGAGGTTGTTATTGCGTACTTCGAGAAGGTATCGACGATATTAAACTATAACTTTCATACTTTAAAACTATACCCCTAACTGCAGACTTATTCGAAAAGAGTTCACTTATTTTGTCTAAAGCTACTCTACCCTCATACAATATTTTACCATTCTCAAAATAAAATAGCATTCCTTCTATACCTAATTATCATCACGAACATAAATCTTCTTATTTTCATTCAATATTAACAACTCGTATCTGATTTTAAACAGAATATTACGTTCTTTTCGCATAGCAGGCGGATAGTCCTTCTGAATAAAAATTTTTGAGCTCTTAAGCTTCTTCGAATTTTTCAATATGTTCTGTACTGATGATGCAAATTCAACAAGGTAAGAAGAACCTCCTGAGCTTGACGCTGCTGTTAACTGACGGGCACTTACAATTTCCGAGAATTTTTGTACACCCAGAACTTCATTGCACACCTTAGAAATTGTAGCCGCTGGATGTTCGTTAATTGCGTTATCGATTCCTTTGAAGATTAAATTATTTCTCCTATGCTTCAACTCAAGGTACTCAAATGAACGCCTAAGCTCCAGTTCTCGTGCAGTCAAATCAGATATCGCTTGTTTTAGCTCTAAATTTTCATTTTTCAATGCTACTAACTGATCTTTCATTTCAGCAAGTTCACCAAGTTTGTCCATTCAATTCATAATGCACTGCCTCTTAATGGTTTCGTTAGAAGTACAATTGTCTGGTGATAATTGTCCAAGCCTCCCCTTGTTTGATTTATTTGATGTAGCAGACAATACTACTGTGAATTCGTTATCACTCATTAAAGCAGATCATGCAAATAAAGAAAAGTGTGGCAGAGTATTTTTTCCCCTTTTTCCAGTTGATGGTAATAATATTTTTGTGTAATGCAAATGACTTGTTTGCTAAAAAATTGAACTTTATGACAATAAAGCATCAGTGAAACAGATAAGTTTTTTCCCCGCAAAATCGATCCTCAAATACGATCCTCACCATATATTCTTGCTATCTAGGGTCTTTTCAGCTGATTTTGTAATGAAACTTTAATGAACTTCGGCAGAGTATTCAAAAATAACAAAGTGCCAGTAAATTTTAACTTTCTTTCCGTAATATTTTAGTATTTTTTTGTATAAATTTGTTTAGCTAACTCACTTCAATGTCACTCGAATCGAACGGCATTGCATAATATTGCACTGTTAGCAGTAATAGAAATACTAATCTTGATTTTTCTATCATTTCAGGTGCTCTTATATGCGGACAGCACTCGGTAAGCCTATAATTTGACGTATTAATGCTTCTGATAAAATATTTCAATACTAATATATATGATATCGTAAAATAATTGATGAACGGAAATAATTTGAATCACTTTGGTAAGTTTGTAATCCACATCTGTTCTTATTCGAAGAAAATCTTATTTCAGTTCTTGCAGGTGCTCCTTTAGTAGGATAACACCAGGTAAGTTCAGAATCGATACGGATGGCAATAGCGGTAATATAAATACAATATAGATAGATTGTATTTAAAAGCTGAAATAATATTTATATTTTTGTAAAAAAAAACTGTTAATAAATATAAAAACTGTTGTTTTGGCATTGTTTCCTTATAACGTTCCTTTTATAGCGAGTATATCACACGTGTGCGTGTCAGGTTATGCGGCTTCTCTACGGGAGATGTTTCACTTGAATTTCTTTCGTCGACAGTTTTAATTATAATTTTGGCAAACTGTTGGGCATGATTTTCACTATCTGACGTAGATATTCTTATGACTACGAGTACTTATCCTTTTTTTGTGCTTTCTTTTTCAAGTGCTCCTCACAGTGCGGAGACGATGGGAAATTATTATTATTTTATTTTTAAAAAGCACTTTTTTACTTTACGGTTTCTCTTTTTCCTTTTTATCCTCACCAACTGACGTTTCAATACTGAATGACTGAATATGGCTGACAAGCTACCGCTGTCACCTTCCGGCTTCTTTCTCTCGCTCACTTCACCCGTTTAGCACATGGTAGCATGGTTCCCTGATAGCTCTTGATTGACAGATGTCAGTGCCATCGGATAGGTTATTCGAGTGGTGTTCGTATACGACCATAACAACGTTTGAGTATAAATACAATCATATAAAAAAAAAAAAATAATAAGTAAGTACATCGAATTCCATGTCATATTCATGTCATATAGCTCAGCTCAAGAAAAATAACAGTAGTTAGTTGCTGTTTGGGATTTCTTTACATAGTAGAGATTTAGCGTTATTAGTATTTATCAAATTCAATTTATACATATTGATAGAGTAAGTTTGACTTATTTAACAGTTTTAGAGGATAATATCGTCTTTTTACAACTTAAGCATTTCTTCCGGTTTCTTTTTTCTTTTGATTTGTAGTTACTACTAGAACGGAATGAGTTATTTGACGAAAAGTTATACAAAAACTCCATAACTATTTTATCCTGAATCATAACTGCCTACTCTTTATACCCAAATGTTTCTGGCCACTACTTGGGCATGGGTTGCCGAATTAGCGGAATTATGGAATATATGCAAGTATCGAATAATTTATGAGTAATATTTCTTGCTATTATTTCAACCAGGGGCCGGATTCTGTAATACGGAGAATTGTGTAATTTGGGAAATGAGAATTGTTTTGACATTTAATTCACCAATTGGAATTCTGTAACTCGGCGAATTTGTTTTGAGAATTCCCAAATTCTCTACTCTACTTGTTAAAATTCTTCGCTTTTTTAGTTATGGAAAAGTAAGAAGAAGAACTCTCAACTGACAGTATTGTCTAGTTTCGTTGTGATTTGGGAAAATGTACATGACAATTTGCAAATTAAATCCAGAGAAAGGTATTAAAATCAACCAATTATGGTTATACGAAGACTGCGAAAGGTTATTAAAAAGAAAAAACTATATTATTATCACTTGTAAGGAAAGAAAAGAAATTGGACATTTAAGAGATATGAGACGTTTAGTTGTTGCAATGAGTCGGACACGCTTAGGTTTACACATTTTCGGAAGAGTTACGCTATTTAAAAATTGCTTTGAAATACGATCGACATTCAAATTAGTAAGCAGGCCGCCCGCTATGTTTATAAATTATATTTATTGAAAATTGAATGCCTTAATGAGAAAATTAAGGAAGTTCAACAAATTTATGATACCATTCCACGGGAAAATGAAGAATTTGATGAAAATGAATTAGAATCATTAAACATCACTCCAATAAAATAAAAGATAAAAAGCACTTTACGGAAACTCCAATCATGAACGAGATTATTGAGAGTGTCCCGGATAAAGGTTAAATGATCAATTTTTTTTTTCCAAATGGGAATAATGAAAACAAAGTTAATTAATTTACGGTTTAGTGTTGGGAAGAACAAATGGATGCACACCTCCGAAACCACTCAATTGATAAATGTAATTCTACCGACAACAAATTAACAACAGTTTTCTAATTCTTTTCAAATTTAGGATGAGTATGTATATATGTACACATTTTCTGAAATAAAAAATGACAAAAAAAAAAAGATATACAGACTCTACTCCAACGGAGGTGATGAAGATCTTTCTGACGAAAGCGACTCAAAAATCCAGGAGACCATATTAATGACAAAAACTGTTTTTTTATGGCGACGGTGTAGTGACTTTAATGTTGCTATCGAATGGTCGCGTAGGAGAAAAATTCGGTAATCTTTATGTTTTTCGTATATTCTCAATTCTCGTTAATTTTTTTTTTTAATTTTAAATTAATTTATTATCTATTTGCTGTAGTCTATAAGAATCCATTTCTGATTGAATATATAAAGAAATAAATTCTTACATATCGATTCACTTGAACAACTCGCTTTTTTCATTTTACTTGGTGATTACATTGGCTGCATCAGTTTTTACATATTTCCTCGAAAATGAGAATCGTAATCAATGTATAATTCACTTGACCACTTTCGAATCGATGTACCTAACGTTGTAACGTATCGTAAGCTGTAGTTCCTTAATAAATACTTATATATTCTATTCTATTCTATGAGAATAATGATTCTTAGGAAAAAGCAATTCCCTTTAGGCACATTGTGGAACCCTATCTCCCTCCACTTCATTTAAGTCTGAAATTTCAAAGCTCTAAACGCATATGTTTCCATCTCAGGTGATAGTAAACCCTCTACCGTTTCCAACAAATGCCCAACCACATCTCTACTCCCTTTTCGAGGGCCAGTTATAGGATGTCAAATTAACAAAAATGGATAATTTTGCAATTTCTTTTTCAATTTCAACGATTTTCCCGCCAAAATGCATGATAACTATACAGTTTTATGACAAGATTTAAAGACCCCTGAATGTTACCTTTAATTTGACTATGCGCATGCACCTACCTAAATGCTACCGTTTTTGAGATATTCCCGTTTCTATGATGAATAATTTCATGAATTTTGTTAATTTGCGTGGAATTGCATAAAATTAGGCGCGATTTCTATTATTGTTAGCAAAATTAACTGCCGACGGAAAGGGAGTAGAGAGGTGGTTGGGTATTTATTGGAAACGGTGGAGGGTTTACTGTCACCTGAGACGCAAATCACCTTCATAGGGAGTATAACAAGAAAGTTACATGGTATAACGATAAAAAGCACCCAAAATCACAAAACCTCCCTACCGCCCACACCGTGCATTTTCCGGCTCTCCTCCAATACAATTTATTTCTCGAAATTGAGTGAGGAATCCGTGGTGTAAGGAAAATGCGGTACATACGGGACACCCTGTATAACCTACGTCGAATCGATGTAATCGATTTTGAAAAATCGATATAACTCCTAGAAGTACCGTGCTTTGATCTTTTAATATTTCTAATATAAATTAAATAAACTTTAATTTTTTACAATTATATAATATGAAGACATATTACCACATTCATGAACCTAGTGTATACCTAGTTTTCCAAGACTGTTAAGTTGAGAAGATTGCCCATCTAACTGAACTTGCACTCAATCGATAAAATACAATTATTTATTTTCGACTCGATTTACCTAACGTAACGTAGCATCAGCTGAGGTTCCTTAATAAATGCTTTTCTAATCTATTCTCTTTTAAAACTTGAAAAAAAAAAAAATATTAACGAAATTCCGAGCTGTCAGCTATCGCCATTAAAATATGGAATGACATGTTTGGAATTTACTAAAAATAGCGCTCTAGCGGTCGGAATTGCATTCTTGTTTTTCTCATTTCTCTCACGTTTTTCCTAATTCTAAATCCATATTCGTTAATAGGGAATGGAGAATTAGGGAGTTTAATCGAAAAAAAAAACGAATATTCTCATCTCCCAAATTCTTCATGGTTACAGAATCCCGCTCCAGGACAATGTTTGCCATATTATGCAGTTGATTTGTAGAATAGAACATGGCAAATTATAAATCACCTTTAGCAGTTTATTTTGTGATTTCTGCAGCTTTGCTTTGTGTAATTTCACGCAATTGTTCCATACTGGCACACTATCGAATAATACAGCTTGCATGACACATTTGTGACGACGTGAAGGCACTTTTGCTTTTGCACCAAACTGAATTTTGGCTAAAAGGATGATCTTAAATTACGTATTTCTCAAAATTCTACTTTGTGCAGCGTGAGTGCTTTTTTGTTTGGTATTAGTAAGTAGACACGAAAAATGTAAAAATATGAACGATGTTAGTTTTTAAGTCAGATTGCTTAAGTGCGCTACAGAGATAATTCCAAATAACTAAGAAAGCAACAATATTGTCCCCAGTCAACAACTTAATTAAATTGTTATGAAACTATGAAGAGTGATTTGACTTGGACGTTAAGTCCAGACTGCCAGCATGAGCTGAGAAACGGGAGGCAGTAAATATATCAAATATTTGAATTACATGAACCATATTTCTCTTTCCTTTTATTCTCTGCTTTACGCCCCGTTTGTGAAGCCGAGTGAATGTCATTACTCCTACAGGCAACAAACGCTTGTAAAATCGACTTCCAACTTCAAACCTTGAGACCCTCTGGAGGACCAAGCAAGAGAGCTTGAGACTTATCTAACCTATACTTACCGTAGAACTCTCATGCGGATATCCGACCTTATCCAAAGGGGTTAGCCCTATGACGATTTCGACTTACATTTACAGCATAACTCACAAGTGGATACTAGCATAGATGGCACGAGAACTAGATGTTACATGGCATACTACAGCAGAGTATACGGAGTGTGAAATGGGTTGTGCATTCTGTAATGGACCATAACATGTTTTAGAGCATGACGAAAGCAAGTGTTTTCGTAACAGCAGTTTTGTATACATTTGGTCGACTTCCTCAACACTTCACATACGAAAAAATTGAATCACTTGACGTATACACCATATCAAATATTGCGGTCCATTCCGGAATGGACCACCCAGCCATATAAATTTTGTATACTTTTTTAGTACTGCATGGCACATCTAGGTCTTGTGCCATCTATGATACTTGCTATTATCCAAAGGCGATAGGGCTACAATGCCACACATTTATACAGGGTGTTTCCCAGTAGGAGGCCAATAGAGCAAGAGGTGATAGTACTCACCTAGAGTTCCGGGGTCTAAACAAAATATTTCGGATTTTTTTACTTTGAACTGTATTGTTTTTTAAAAACGGTCGTTAACATAACTTGTTTTTATAAAAAACTGCAAACTGTAGACTCTTCTCTTTAATTTGACCTATTACATCCTACATGCTACCTGCAGCCTTTAAGGAGTTATTAGCTCACAATCTATTCAGGTTACATCAAAATTAGACGATTTTTTCTTAAAATGACGTATTTTCAGTAACTAAGGTTACAAATTACCTTTGAGTATAGATTTTAGAATAGCTTTGAAAATAGGTTAAGAGCTAATAAATTTTATAGGGCTACAGATAGCACATAAGGTGTAATAGGTCAAATTAAAGAAGAAAGCCTACAGTTTCTAATTAAAAAAAAAAGGTGAAAGAATCCAAAAATTTTAGTTTAGACAACCATAATTCTTGAGAACAGAGAGCTACGGCTTGAGTACCCTTTGGAAATCCCATGGAGGTCTGCATACAATAAGCTCATAACTGTGACCGTACGCCCTTTAGTTTTTAAGATACAGGGTGTTTTGTGAAAACCTAGCTTGAAAGCTCCTTTTTTACCAGTAAGTCTGTTTACGCACTACCATCAATTCCCGAATCTCCTGGCACCCACTGAATGCATTCCCACATTAATTTCGTTTTGACCTCAGTTGATGAGATGGCTTTAAATGCTGCTTGGCCATCTGTATAGATATATATATATATTTTAGTATAACATCGACTGAGGTTTTCGTATGCACATCTAGTGATGGCATATACTTCTGCTTTGAATGTTGAGGTGTATTTTTCTAAGTTTTGATAAATATGAGCTCTTGGTTTTACACCATATACTCCTGGTCATACTCTTTTCTCGGTTTTAGAACCGTCGTCGGTGTACCAGACTAGGGTTTCATTTCCTAAATCTACAATCCTCCATGTTTGGTACCATTATTTTGAGAGGTAAATAGAGGTTGTGTCTTACGTTTGTCTATATTGTAAAAAAAAAAGAGAGAACTTCTAGTTAAATAAGAATTAAATTTATATCGTCTAATTAAATAAATCACAAATTTGTTGAGAAAATAACAATAAGCATATTTTCATAAAGTTTCATTATCAACATCGTCATGGAAAACCACATGTTGGCGGCCAGCTTACAAACATTTAAAAGTAAACCCAGCATCAACTAAGCTGAATAGGAAATACACCAGCACCAGCACCGGATTCTACAAAAATATAAAAAGAACGAACTGGGACCAACACCTAATCATAGATATGAGGATTATAATAGCTAAGTCATATTTGTACGATGTAATATAATTAATAGCTCTTGTATCATACCTAGCTCTTATATTATACCTAGCTATCTATGCATGAAAACTTATTATTTATTTGAATGTATGTAGTTAAGTAGAAGCCTGCGGAGATTAGGGTAGTGCTAAAAAAAGAAAAAAAGCTATTCCATTTAATTGCTGGAATATTATAAATAAATATTAGCCACTTTAGCACTAACTTCATGTCTCACTTTTATTTCCGGCCTTTAGAAGAAGGAATACAAAGTTCGCCACCCTATATAAACGCAAAGGTAAATATCTTTCTGGTAAATTATATATTCATTAGATGGTAAAAGTATTTGGCTCCGTCGTTGAAGAAATTTAGCCCTACGGACTGACCCGCCTGGGGAGCATAGAACATCTCAGAATTTCTCGCAATAAAAATATGATAATACAAGAAACAACATTTATATACTAATCACATACAAATATACATCATATAATAATTTCATTAATTTGTTTTGGGCAATAGGAGCACAATGTAATAAAAGACACAAGAAAAAAAAAAGACAAAAGCAAACTGATTTGAACAATCATATACGCATACGACAAATAATTATATAAACATTAGATAAATCCAAAAGGAAGGACAGATAATATGTAGAGCTTAACAGAAAAAAAGGAGAGCATTGTTTGTGGGGGAAATGCGTTATAATTTGTATTGTTTCTATATTCTTTATGTATTATGTATATTACTTACCAACAACATTGTGTTGTCATTTCTTGTGAATTGAAGAATTTTGTTATATCTTTACTGGCGCTCTAAGAACGTTTATTTCATCCTTCACTCTCCTAGAGCTCCCTTCTGTACAATATGTGCTTGAGTTTTTTTATATTTTTTTTTTTCATAGTACGAATCTTTTTGTTTGTGGTACATGGTAGCACAAGTTTTCCTTTTATTCACCCATCCCACACTTAGTTGTGGTGCTACCGTACCCGCCTGAGCACATTGCTACCCGGAGTGAGCTATCAATTTCAGCTGATAGACTGGACCGTACGCTCAAACATTACTCACTCCAATATAGCTCCATAACAATTTTCAACAGTAAATAAGAGAACAAGTTATAATTGGTATAAGACCAATAATATGAATAAATAGTATGATGAAAATAAAAGTTAAATAAAGTAAAGAACCAAAGTTTTGTATGGCAATACCAAGAAACAGTTGCCCGATTCGATCCATTTCTGAACTAGTATTTGCAATTTTGCTGAAAACGCCGTGTACAAAATTTAAGCTCTCCACGTCAAACTTGCTGTTAGGCAGTTTCCAAATATATGAGGAAAAACTCCGTCGCCACCTAGAAGGGGTCGCCCGATTTAGTTCATTTTTGAAACTATTTTTACTATTTTTATGGAAACACGGTGTACCAAATTTCACTTATCTACGTCGACGACGGGCAGTGTCCAAATATGTAGTGAAAAACGAAATTTTTGTATGGCAACTCTACGAAAGAGTTACCCGATTTGCCGCATTTTCGAACTTAAATTCACTTTTTTCTTTAAAAATCCTGTGTGCAAAATTTCAATTCTCTAGCTGGACATATATTCTCGACTTATCGTGAGTTCAGATAGACAGATAGATGGACAGACGGACATGCAAAAATCAAAAAAACTTTTAATATTATGCGTGGGTGTCGAATCCATTTTGTTCTTCCAACATCATTCCTGTGCGTTAGAAATGGAATGACAAACTTAGTATAGTTATTAGGTTTGAAATGAGCAAGTGTAGATGGGTTAGTATGCTGCCTTTGTCATTCGAAATTCTTAAATAGGATGATAGCTCATTCCTGCCTATACAATTGGCGTGCTAAGTACGCTCCTGGATCTCTGAACTTATTACCTGGATGAACTCTATCTAAAAGAACAATATTAATTCAGGGCCGTAGCTAGGGGAGGGCATAGAGGGGTAATGCCCTACCTTAAAATGGCAATGCCCTATCTTAAGAATTGCCAACTTATTCGGTATTCTGCGGCGCCGTCATAAAAGTCATCGCGCCGAATCTGTATGATCGGCAAGATGGACCATTCAGCTACTAATAGGCTATATTTGCGTTGCTTACCTCCAACCACTTCCCACCATGTATGAAGTTAAGACGATTGGTTGACGACTTAAACAGCTTTCGTCAGGACATTTGGCTGTTACAAGAGTCGTATACGAAAATTATTCTCTGATTTTGAAGACTCCAAATAAAATAAAAAATGGAAAATTCAATGGTGATGATATTGCTAAAAGTGCTAAAAGGGATTGAAGGATGCCATATCGATAATAAAATGTGTCTAGGAAGAAATTGAGGTCAGAAGAGATGTATGAGGTAATTTTGGAAGGAGCTGAGAAAACCATATTGTAGAAAAGAATCTCAAAATAGTTCCCAGAACAAAAGAGCCAAGTAAAGGCAAGTAAAGTAAAGTAAAGGATTAGTTCTGTACTATCCGTCACCTTCTCGTCAAAACACAGCAGGCATAGTTTAAACACCGCCATTTAAAGCGGAGTATTATGAAACTGTAGTCATAATAAATAACAGTTGAGATGAAAAGAAGGTTTGAAGACAATGAGTATCTACATACTAGATTCAATTTTGTGTTTTGATGAGTTGGACAAAGTTTTAGTCTGCTCAACATTTAAATAAATAATTATTATGTGAGGAAATTAATGAGAAAAAAAAACAAATCCGTATGTGCAATTATTTTTCCTTCCAAAGAGGAGACTACTATTGTGAAAGGTACTTGAATGAGTTGAATGGTCGAGGAGATCAGTGTGAAAGCATATTACAAGTTCTATACAGACAAAGGGAATCCTTCAGGGATACGTCTTAACTAATTGCATCAGCCGCAATAATTGGATGTAGTACTGCTGCGTGCAAACCTACCTTTTCGACATTAATTCCTATCAAAAAGCCTAAAAAAATGTCAATGGCTCTTGAGATGAAGGCAGGTTTGGTGTTTCTGGCATTTGAACCGAAAAGAACAGACAAAATAGATATTGACGAAATGCTACGAAAATTCCACAATATGGTAAATCACAGACTGCAATTATGTTGAATATTTTTACCATGTTGTGTTTTTTGTTTGGTCCATTTATTTCTTCTTATTGTAGGTACCTGTTTTAGTTCACGTATAAAAAAAAATGTAATAAAATAAGGGTTCTAGAAGCTTAGTTTTTCAAAAAAATATCCCTTCACCTGAACAGATGTATCCCAAACGCACCGAAAATTTGCGCCCTATTTCAAATTTCTAATGCCCTACCTTAAATTTGGTTCTGGCTACGGGCCTGTTAATTTCAATAGCTTTTGGCATATTTCTCTCGTTGAAAATAGCATGAATCATGAAATCATTGATTCGTGATTTAAAGTTAGTAGTTGGTCATCCAAACTACTATCTGCACAAACTTCACGCTAGTCTTGTTGTATATGTAGCTAATATTCTTTGAGTTAAAGAAGTATATTTGGACAAGAAATTTTGTTTCAAAAAACGCAATTTGTTAATAATGAAACACAAAAATTCTTGTTTGCAGTCATAAAAACTTTTATGAATTTTAGATTCTGTATACCGGCCTGAATCATTCTGAGGTGTCAGAAGAAGACACTTAGAAGGAGAAATAATGTTCAAAACAGAAAAAGCTCACCAGAAACAATTGGAGACCGTTACTGGACTAGGACACGCGAAGAAGTTCATGAACTTCCCAGACAGGCTATTCACTGAAATAATGATTGGCCATTGTCCGCGTAGGTACATGCATAAGAAAATGGGAACAACTAAAGATGATAATTGCCGATTTTCTAACGAAGAGGCAGCTAGAATCTGCAGAGCACCAACTATTCTGCGAATGCCCACAAACAATGCGCGTCAAAGGCTCAAATGTCTGGGCAAAAGATTTTCAACCTTATCAGACGTTCGGACAATTGACCCTAAAGGCTTAAACACAGTTGCGACGATCGACGACTATTGCAGTAATAGGAAAAGTTTTCTACAGGAATTTATGGAGCGTGTATCACATAGGAATCTGCACTGACCGTCCGCGGTCGACCACTTAATTGAATTAATTCAATTACGACGACCAGAGACGCGGACGGCCGATGGCACTGCCAGATTCCTATGTAATACACGCTCTATAAAATGTTCCTGGAGAAAATTATTCCTATAACTTGACTTAATATGACTTGACCTTACACAGAGGGGACACAACCAGTGGCGGATATAGGGGGGGGGGGGGGGTAATAAAATATTTAATTAATTGAGTTATTTGAAAAAACATATTTATTATTTTATATTTTTTTTTATTTATATAATTCAACTTCAAAAATATTTTTTATTCCAAAACTTCAAAAAATCAATTTATTTCAATGAATATTATTGTATGCATGCGATATATGTGTATAGGTTTTTCTCAGAATATGAGTTTGGGACCCCAACTTTGGGTGATCCAAACTCATCGAGTAACACTTCCTAAGCCATGAAACAAGCTTCCTCATAAGCACATCAGAGCCCTAACTTAGTCCTAACTCCTAAAATTCTAAATTACTTGCAGCATTCTTATGTAAAACCACTGATATGTATAATATGGACTGACTACGTCAATATAAAATACACTGCAAAAAGTGAGCTCACTTCTATATAGCATTCTCTTTCGGTCTAAGCATCAAGTACCAATTGAGGTAGAACTCTAAACACAAATAAATAAGTGGGTTCGTCGAAATAAATAAATTATTTGGGTTAATTAGTAATAAAAACTGTTTTACTAAAGGCAATATATTCATAGATACTCAACAGAAATTCGAAAGATTTTATTAAAATCCGCCAATGGTTTTTTCAACGTTGGCACCGACCTAAGAACTATTTTTGACACAAAAATTGTACCCACATGAAATAGCATATTAGTCCGATATATACATATATATGCCATTGCGTAAAACTAAGAAAAAATTGGTTTGAATGACTCCTGCAGTTTGCACCCTAAACTACTATTCTATTAAAAACAATGGCTTTGTAAAAAAGTATACTCAAAAATGACACATCCATTCAGACCGTTTAAAACGTAAACCTTCCTAGTACTGTAGTACTTCATTGGTTAGACAAAGCGACTTACGGTGTTGGATTTTTGCTCAATTTAAGATAACCCCTCCCCCCTCCCCCTAATTTCAATGCTAGTTCCGCGCTTGGGTATAACACAAAAGATCTTTTAGTTCCTAAAAAACGAATCGCTGGCCGCTACGCCACACTCATATAATAATAACGGATATTCTAAAGAGAAAACCATGAAGACACAACACCAACCATTTTTTATCTTTGATAGATTTCCACAATAATGTATGGAGGGTAAGAACATCAATTATTTTCAAAGCCCTTTTGCTTTTTAAGTGCAAACTTACTTGTATTTACTCTTAAATGCCTAGAATAAGTATCGAACAAGAACAAACTGTGGTAAGCCAGATACGCTATAATTGGGATGATCGAATATCCAGGCTATGTGCTTGCTTAAAAGCATTATGGTGTCATGTTGCATACGCGCCAGTAGCTGTTTTATGCCTTAATTATATATTTGGAGTTAAATGGAATGAAGCAATCCCCTCTTCATATTTTTCGCCACCATGAATCTTGCAACCTAATTTGATTCAAGTTATAGAAGGCTCGAGTATTTTGTCTTCACTTTACTTAAAATGTGTATTCACGGGATTAGACTCGTTAAAATAATTATATCTACTTTCAGTCATTAATTATGGTGAAGTTTTTTATCGTACCTTTGCTCGTCTTAAAGTGGCTTTCAACTCATACTCTTACCATATACATATTTCTGTTTAATAGATACCATTGTGTTCCAAAGCTACTCTAGATATATATATACCTAACAAAATGTCGTATCTGTTTAAGATGCCATTCATTA
The DNA here is from genome assembly GCA_963924295.1 of Dioctria rufipes. NCBI lineage: Eukaryota > Metazoa > Arthropoda > Insecta > Diptera > Asilidae > Dioctria > Dioctria rufipes. Next base: position 76,350,761 of record OZ002741.1, on the reverse strand, counting down.
AAATATTGCTACTGTCCTGAAAACTTGTTGAATTATTTCGTGATTTATTAGTCAATAAACTACATATACAGGGTGTCTCGGAACCTATACCTAGGATTCTTGACCGAATGCGGGGCAAAAAAATTGTATAGTAGAAAAGGCAGGAAATGCAGAGGGGGGGGGGGGGGGGGTGATATTTTGTGTTTTGGGTACTTGTTTTTCTAACACTCTTTTTGAAGTAAAACTTCTTATGTTGGGCTGTGAACTGCCGCGAGAGGGGAAATGAGTGACAAAAATCTGGCCTTCCCCGTCTTCGTGGCGTTCACTCTCCTGTTCGAACCAAACTGATTCGAATATAGTTTTATAAATATTAAAACTTCTGAAAAGAAAACATAGCATGAAAATTTTATAAAATGAAATCTAATCTAATCACTCTCAATCAAAACACAGAAACACAACCAAACAAAGCCATGTATTTGTCTTATAAATAACATATTGTATAAATACAATACAATATTATAGCCTCTTCGAGCAGATTAAGTTAAAATCATTATCATACGATTGAACCCTTAGATTCGTGATAAAAACAATTCCTGAAAACTGAACATATTAAAAATTAACATGCTAAAATTGAGTTCGGCAAAGCAAAGAAATTTAATCTAATTACAATGTTCCCTTCACTTCATGTACCATTCAATACATGCCACAAATATAATCAGATCGCTTGGGATAGGTTGGCTAGGTAGGGACTAATATTTTATATCGGGTATCGACTGATATAGAGCTTTTATTAACAAATCATTTTATTTTGGACATTGACCGAAGTAATCACTTACTAACATAAACTTTATTTCGGGTCTTGACTGAAGTCAAGATAACACTTTAAGTCGGGGATTGACTGAAATAATCACTCACTAACAAACATTTTATTTCGGGTTTTGACTGAAATAAAGAATCTTCCTTTGGGTTTTGACTGAAGTTAAGACTTTAATTCGGGTATTGACTGATTTAAAGCATATTGTATCTTGGGTCTTGACTGAGATTAAAATTACTAACATTAACACTTTATTCCCGGTCTAGACGGGAATAAAGAATTGTTCTAACAAAATATTAGAACAAAGGGTCTTTAATATTAGCTTAAATCAAGCGCGGATACAGCGGGGTCGATCGGGGCGATCGCACCCCCTAGAGCTTGTACTAGAGCTTTATACTCTAATCAAATGAAATAGAAAATAAAAAAATCTTTTTAAAACTTCTAAATTCGCGTTAAAAAATAGAGAAAAATTTCTCCCTTCACTTAATGAATGTATCATAAAAGTTCTCTAGAGTTTTCCTTTATTTTGCATTTAATTAAACAATAAAATTATATTACAATTGTGTATACATTTTAAAATTTTCAGGATATACAAAGAACGCAAGATCTCGGGAACTATGAGTTTACGCGTGCACAAAAAATTTTGTGCAGATACATGACCTTATTCCGATTCCGCAAAAATGGAAATGATTTTGTGTCAAAATTTTGTACACTTTAACTGATATTTTCTCCCCGCCATTTTGGCCGTGAATTTTGAAGAGGTACCTGTGAGGTTTTGTCAACCAGTATTTTCAAAATTATTTGTTATATTATTTATTTTACCTTTTCTAAGCTTCAATACTAGCGAATTCATGTAACTCATTTCTTATAACTGAACTTAACTTCTTCAAAAAGACTATTTTCTCACTCAAACAACGTTCAGCACAGAAAAGTTTTCATTCAGCATTTAAGTGTACATTTTCCCTCACGGTGAGTTTTTTAAATCGTGTGCACTGGCAAATTTTTCACAGTTACGGAATCTATCACCTGGGCAGTTTTAGTTTTAACACTACAATAAATAACAATGAAATTTGAAACTCCTAATGCTTATCAAAATACTTAATTAAATTACTTTGCTTTGATTTTGCTTCTTTGTGTATCATGAAAATTTTAAAATTTATACACAAATGTTATTTAATTTTAATA